>FR989988.1:5000000-6250000 GCA_905404265.1 Fabriciana adippe
GAGGGAGCTAGTAAAACGCCTCCATTTACGAAGTAAACATTTGACCGTGTCTTAGCAACAGAAAGAACAACGGATATTAGCAAGGGGATTGTATTGCTACTACACGGTACACCTGAAGCCTGTCTCTAGTCATATGTGTTTCAATTAGGTCAATGGGTCGATAGGCGCTAACATTTCTTCGTGAATAAATTGCTTATATCGATAGAAACTTCGATTACCCATTTAATAGACTGACTGAAAAAGTTCATTGGCGGTCAACACGTGCCGTTAAGTGCCCGAGCTATACATACATATAATTGCGTGCCACTGCTAACCTACATTTAAAAACAGAAATTACCCATAGTTGAAATCCATTCAAGGCGCTAATAGGCGACCTATTTATTCTATCGTACAATCGCTCCACTTTCCTAATTATTACGGTTTAATAAATCTAAGTATATGTTTATTTAGATCTGAAAGATTTTGAATATTGTTTGACGTTATTTTCCAGCCTAACATGGCAATATTCCAAAACAATTATCTAAATGAGTCAGATTTTCCGCAAAAATTGCTTGTATAGCGATTCGATAGCTATTTTGTGAGTGTTTTACATAATATGCAGGTAGGGGTGAGTTCATCAACACGAGTGTACGTGGCAATTGATTGCTGTTAGGTGTTTAGGGTGTAGTCAGTCGAGGAGGCGCCGCAGCGGTAATGCGTCGTTTGTGTTGTTGCGGACACGCCGCCGTACAGCCCGCGTGTGCTCCCGATTTAGTAGCAGATCTTCCCCCACATACGCGGTAATTTCTTTTCTGATGATAATTACTCATCACTCGTTCATAGCTATTGACAAGGTTTGAGAATAACACGCTAAGATTGTTTTATTAAATATGAAATAAACTTATTGAAGTTTGTAAACAAATGCGTATATAAATTAACACTTTTATATGTATGTTCAAACTGAGGTAATAATAAATTATACGTATAACTTATAAGTTATCCGTAAAGGTAAATTTCTGAGGTCAAAATAATTATTTTTAAATTTACAGGGACTCAAGCACTGTCAGTGCGCCTCAAGAGCCAATAGAAAAACAAGAATTAGAGGAAATCGAAAAAAACATAGAGAACATAACTGATGACCACATTGAGAGAGACATAGAAGACAATACGAACATCGAAAATAAAACAGATGAAGTAGATCATGTTTTAGTGTCACGCACGCCTTCTATACATGTTGAAGATCTCACAGAAAATAATAATAATCAATCCATTGCTAGTGCAGAGCCATCCATTGAACAAGTTTCAATACAAAGTGAAAATGAAAATATTTCTCCTGCAGAAGAAATTGAACAAGACGCAAAAATTTCAGAATCTGTGGACGCGCCAGAAGACAAACAACCCAGTGAGAAATCATCACCATTGTCTAATCGGTCAAAGAGCACTAAATCAATAGCTTCTACTAGAAGTGGCAATACGTCACCCGACCCAACTAGCGAACCCATTGAAAGTAAAGCATTGGAACGTGACGTCCGTACTGCACTCGCAGAATGTATGGTACCCCCACGACATGAGGACTGGGAAGTCATTGTAAATGGATTACTAGAAACAGAACGATTAGCAAACGATGTAAGTGCTCGAGCCCCGGCTGCTAGCTGGCGCGCGGTCACACGCTCTGTTGCTTCACACGTGCGCTCTCTTCGTTCGCGAGTTGCTAGAACTGCTTGCTCCACTCTTGGGACTCTGTTTGAGCAACGCGGTCGTGCTTTAGACCCTGAATTGGAAGAAGCTACGAGTGCACTACTGGAACGATGCGCTGATGTGAATCGTTTTCTTCGTGCAGATGCAATTACAGCACTCGGTCGAGTAGCTTGCGGAGGAGGGTGCGCACGCGCGGGTGTAGCGCTCGCGCGTCGAGGAGCAAACCATCGCGCGGGTCCAGTACGAGCGGCTGCCGCGCAAGCCCTCACTAGGTTAGTCCGACATCATAGTGCAGTGCGTGTTCTCGAACTTCCAAGTGAACCGCGGACAGTAATACTGCGTGCCGCCGGAGAATTACTCGCCGATGCGAGTCCCGAGGCGCGGCTACATGCGAGACATCTTTGTCTTGCTCTTTCAGAAGATGTGCGATTCCAACAAATGCTTAAAGACGCTATGCCACTTACCAGATATCGTGCGATATTAAAGTATGTTGATAAGTTAAGATGTCGATAATAAACCGTATTAAATAATTACGGGATTTCAGTTAAAATGATTTGTACAAAAATACGAACGTTTCTATTTCTATGAGTCAAATAGAGAAAAATCAGTATTAAAAAACATAAGTTCGTACGCTTAGGTATAAGTATTAGCATAGTATTTGCATTATAACTGTAGGTCGTTAATTTACATTAATGTAACGATGTGACTGATATGAACAAAAGGTATTTTTATATGTAAAATAACATAGAATACGACTTAAAAGTCTAGTTAGTGTAATTGATTTCAGCGGTTGGACCTTGAAATTATTGACCTTGATTGGACTTAGTTATTTCTTTTTTACAAGTTTTCTATAGACTTAAATGTTTATTGATTTATTCATTTGTACATAATAACCTATATAATTAGGTAGATTGTGTTTGTGTTACACAGCCACAAAATTCATAGTAATAATTATGAAAATCTAAAAAGTATTACTGAAAATGTTTAAAGATACCTCTTTATACAGTAGATAAGTTTAATTCGGTTTATATTTGAAATACTTGATGTCTAATTGTGCTTCAAAATTTGGCTTTTTAGAAAATACTGACAATATTGTAGGTACCTATTTTGATGTTAAATTGTTACGTTACATATGTTTAATGTTTTACTTTTAATAAATGTGGTTAAAAATAACAATTAATACTTTTACGTTTTATTTATTATTGATTTTGTTTGTTAATTGAAAACTTATGTTGTTGTACATATTTATAAATTACTAGCGACTCACCCTCGCTTCGCTCGAGTTCGTCCCTAGGTTGGTTCCCAAAACAAAATTAATTATTTAATTTGGTTAAAAAAAAATTTCGTGGTACCCTATTTTTTTCTAAAATAAAAGTAGCCTAAGTTACTACTTATTACATCAGCTATCTGCCATTGAAAGTCCAGTCAAAATCGGTCCAGCCATTTCAGAGATTAGCCGGAACAAACAGACAGACAGACAAAAATTGTAAAAAAATGTTGTTTTGGTATGTGTACCGTGTATACGTCCATATGCATTTAGTAATAAGCGGTTATTTTAATATTACAAATAGACACTCCAATTTTATTTATCTGTATAAATTATTTAGAATAAACAGCAATAGGTATATCTAATTAAAACTGGTGATAATAAAATCTCCAACTTTAAAAAGAAATAAGGATGAAGGAGAGTTGTATTCAGTCGAGGTCTTAGACTGTACATTAATTATAGTTTCGAATAACATCTAATGGAATGGAATAATACATGCAAAAATAATTAATCAATATAGACGATAGTCTGTATGAAATTTTATTATTTTTAATTTGCGATAAGTATAATAACTTTGTGATCATAGCTTTAACACGTATTATATGTAGACCACAGAATAACAATAATTAGATATTTTCTGGGTGGCTTTGGATGTCACGATGTGACAATTTGTAAAATTCAAACATGACCAAAAATTTCAATATATATAAATTATTTCCAATAATTCTGTATGGCGTTGCATCATGAATTATCTACGGCGTCACTGCTCAAGCTGTGTTCATTTATATTTTGGGGATGGACTTACTTATGGAGTACTAGGACTAAATCACACCGTAGTCCGGAGTGGCATTCGAGGGCAGTCACTTTGCTTCACGGCAGCGTTGCAACTGTAGTTGGACTGTGGCAATGTGGTGTGACAACTGTCGATAAATGTAGACTTACCGGTGAGTATTGACATCCTTGCTAATATTACGGGTTTTTATGTTAGTTTGTTCCAAACTTTTTATATTTTAGAGACAGTTCATAATCCGGAGATTGTTAGGTAAAGGTACAGCAAGATTCGCAGGAGGGCGCATGATCAGGATCCCACAATAGAAATTTCGTGTTTCCGTACATTTGGCTAACTAAAAGTAACGACAACTAAAAGACATCACATCAAACAAATTCTTTGCGATTTTATTACTGGCCTCCACTCATTGTTTGCTCCGAGACACTTTCAAAAACCCGCCCTGCTGTACCTAAAGGTAGAATTACTAATAGTCAAAATAAATAACTATTGTTCTTATTATTACTCTAATTCTACATATTTATTAAATCGCAGCACACTCAAATATTCATAAAGCTGTAATCGAACTCAAGATGTCCAGCAATATTTTTATTCAAGTGATAAGAATCTACTTATAAATAGCAAAAATTATAAAGCTCAAGTATATTCCGCCATACGCCAGACTGTGGTGTGTAGTATGTATTTAAAATTTAATGTACCTACTACCGAACGGCTGTTTTATGATTTTAACAACTACAAAAAAGTACCTATATATGTACTTGCTCCAAAACATCTTATTGTCATATGAAATACTAGCGCCTCACTCTCGCTTCGCTTCGGGTTCGTCCTTAGACAAAAACAAACCTATCCCACAGGAACCGTACATTTTCCGGGATGGTATATAGCGTATAGCCTTCCTCAGTTAACGGGCTATTTAATGTAAAAATAATTTTTAAAATCGGATTAGTAGTTCCTGAGATTAGCGCGTTCAACCAAATAAACAAACAAACTCTTCAGCTTTATAATATTACTATAGATTTTAATTTCTTTTAACTTTTATATTATAAACGAAATCTTTAAAGAGTGCAAATTTAATGTTTATTTTAGAAAAAATGACAACAATCGACTACGCTTTAATGCTTTGGTCGTGGGGTTACTTTGCCTTCGATCTGCTCTGGTGCCTCATATACTGGAGCAACAGTTACGTCATCCTGTTCCACCACTTGAGCGCTCTATACGCTGTCAATATGTATATGAACAAGCCGTACGCTGGATGTACATTTGCTTGCACCCTCGCACTTATGGAAATTACTAACCCATTCCTCCAAACTCGATGGTTAGTTGGTAATCTATACTAAATAAAATTTGAGTGTCTGTTTGTAATATTAAAATAACCGCTTTTTACTAAATGCATATGAATGTATACACAGTACATATACCAAAACAACATTTTTTACAATTTTTGTCTGTCTGTCGGTCTGTCTGTCTGTTTGTTCCGGCTAATCTCTAAAACGGCTGTACTGATTTTGACGGGACTTTCACTGGCAGGCTGATGTAATAACGAGTAACTTAGACTACTTTTATTTTAGAAAAAAAAATTAGGGTCTTACGAAAAAAAATTAAAACCAAATTAATTAATTTTGTTTTGAGAAGGAACCTAGGGACGAACCCGAGCGAAGCGGGGGTGAGTCGCTAGTTATTAATATTTTGTATGGTATTTTGTAATTGCCTGTAGTTTAAGTTCAATAGTACATTTTATATAACTAAGTCACATAGTATTGAGATTTTCACAAAATTGCTATAAATTTTTAATGCATAAATAAAAAAGAAATTAGTCTTCAGGCTATACAAAACAGCATATAGATATGTACAGATAGTGTAATATAAAATTTCAACTTATATCTTCGAGCTTTTCTCCTACGTACGTACTACGACGGAACGTAAATCTAAGTTCAGTGGCTGCGGTACTTCCGCTTTCGCTTTTTCAACAGATAGGTATAAAAATTTTAATAACTACTATATACCTACTATAATTTTTTTGCGTCCAACAACAAATCGAACCCGCGAAATCACCGGGACTTTGGGTCGTAATATATTATGCTTGATCAGCACTTCCTAAATGGTTGCGTGAATTATGTAAAAAGATACCTAAAAATGTTACTGAATATTAGCCTAATATTATTATTAGGTTGAAAAAACAAAGTGTAACTGTAATTGCAGGTTACTTCGAGATGAAGGCTATGGAAAAACTATAACGTATTTTTTAGTAGAACTAACATATTTGATCTTGTTTCTATCACTGCGGGGACTATTTTGCTCTTTCCTCATATTCAAAATAGTACAATCTGATATCCTCGACATGGACGAAAAGATCATATCACTAGTTTTGTATGGAGTCTCCTTAGTTTTTATATACGAGATAATTGGGTACATCACTTACAAGTATAAAAATAAAATTGTAAGTGAACCAATTATTTACAACTATTATTTTATATTATTACTAGCTGACCCGGCAAACGTTGTTTTGCCATATAAATAATTTCCTATTACTAAAATGGCTATTAAAAAATAAGGGTTGATCGTAGAAGGGTGAAAATTGAGGATTGTATGTATTTTTGTATTTTGTATCATAAAAAAATAGAAATTAAAAATTTTGTCTAAATAATAAAAAAAAAAATTTAGGGGTGGACTACCCCTAACATTTAGGGGGATGAAAAATAGATGTTGGCCGATTCTCATAGATACCGGATAAGCACAAAAAATTTCATCAAAATCGGTCAAGCCGTTTCGGAGGAGTATGGCAACGAAAACTGTGACACGAGAATTTTATATATTAGATTTGACGACATGTTTGGCTCAGTTTGCAGTGACCCTTACTTGCGGTGCCAGCGGTCGCGGGTACGAGTCTCGCTGAGGGCATTCATTTGTGTGATGAGCACGAATGTTTGTACTCCAGTCATGGGTGTTTATATTTATAATATGTGTGTATTTATAATTTAAAGTTTATATATGTGTAGTGTATCAACTATCTGGTATCCATAACACAAGCCTCGTAGCTTACCATGGAACTATGTAGATGGTGCCGTGTGTTAATGTCTCACCATATTTATATTCATTTTGCAAAATTATTAATTAACAATTATTTTTCTATGGGGGGTAGAGTGTTTTAACTATAAATTCAATTCAATTCTCTTGTTAAAGCGTGCAAGTTGAGAACAGATTACTTCGCCAATGTTACGTACTCGTAGATTGGAGAAGACACATTTTTAACTTTGTTACAATTTACTAAATTTTTTGAAGGTTACACGGCGATTTGACTGACAGGCCTATAGTACTCTTTCTTAATCAAATCGAGGTGAACATCGTGAATACAAATATTTTCTCAGACGGAAATCGAACTCAGTCTATAGTCAGTCAGTAGAAGACAGTGCCAAAAAATGGTGTACTTCACCAAGTGTTTGCTCTGCGGATGTTTTTTGACTTGTGTATTTTATATTAGACTGCAATATTTGAAGCCTTCATAGTAAGGAATTCGTCAAGAGCGAGTTGTCTTTTCTTACTTAGAAGTTAGAACTATATTTTATGGTATAGTAAATGTAAGCTGTTTAAAACAAACTCCTAGTATCAAGGGTCAAGTCTTACCGTTTTTAACTGAGCACTATGTTCACAGTAAAATAATGATGTACAACATACAAATTGTTTTTTTTTTATATTTTCAGGAAGACTTCAAGGGCTTTGCTAATGAAATTAGTGTAATAATAAATCAGCCACAGAGAGAATATTAACCATTAAAAAAATGCATTCTAACATGTTTGCTTAATGACTGCCCACAAAAATACAATATTGTAGCTAAAAAAAGAAAAAAAAAAGAAACAATAATGTCATAAACAAGTATATTTTATAAAATATTATGTAAAATATATGCATTGGAAAACTAGAACTGTAAATTTTGTCATTTCTGAATATTTATATATTTTTACTATTTTATACTAAAATTTTAATGATAATAATACCATATCAAAGCAGGGTTAAATAATTAAAATATAAATTATAATTAATCCTAAACATTTTCAGTGCTTAAGATTAACTATCAACAGTTTTTAGAGTTTGTCTTTACTAGAGAAGTTTCTCTTAAAATGTTACTAGTATTTATTTCAGTAGATTTGTTTTATTCTGAGCTTTCCATATTAATGCAGTCCTATTAATAACTTTGGTGTTGTAGTTTATTAGCAAGCTGAAGTGGCAGTGGGGTGGTCACATTTGTCGCAGAACTGATAACCGATGGAGTAGACGGGTTCTAGAGTGGAGACCATGGCTCGGCAAATGTAGTGTAGAATGCCCTCCAGCTAGGTAGAGCAACAATATAAGTAAACTGGCTGGCAGCGGTTAGATGCGTAGAGCTGAAGATTGAGCTTGATTGAGATTGAGTGGTGTGCCATAGGAGAGGCCTATGTCCAACAGTGGACAAAAGCAGGCTGAATATGATGATGATGATAACAATGTGTTGTAGTTTGTTATATTTAACTAAAATAGAAATATGCATACAACAGCTAGCTTTTTAAAAGAGCTATTGTTTAGAGCTATTTTACAATTGTAATTATGATATAAACATATATCACGTGATTTAGTAAGTTCATTTTAATCTCTTCTTCGAGTCCTAAAATTTCTTTTATTTCTCCAGTTGCCTTGATTTTTATAATTGTCTTGACTTCTTTGCCTATAATTATCTCTATTATTAGATTTTTCCTTTGATTTGTATGGATGATGCCTATGAGACCAGTTACCTTGTAAACTAGCCATTACTAATTTGTCATTTGTCTCTTGCCTTTGAGTTGGTACATGAGCTGGTACAGGAGTTTCCACTTGGAGTTTGTCAGTCATATCAATAAATTGTTTAGATATATTTCCTTGATCTTTAAGGTCGAAAGACATATCAGGTCCATAGCATCTTATTGGAATTGGTGGAGGGAGACTAGTTCTACCTCTCTCTTGTAAAGTCAGCTTTCGATGAAAAAGCGCCGTTCCTTGAAACAATCTGAGAGCATAAGGTACAGAAACTTCATGGCAATATGTTATAAATGCAAAGTTCTTTTGACGACCATCTCTATCTCGTGGTATTTTAACTCTTTGTAGCGGACCAGCCTGGCAATAGAAAATAATATTATGAAATATATTTTATATAGGTTTAAAGATAACTAAACTATTCAGTACTACAATAACAAACCTGTAAGAAGAGTTCATAAAGTAACTCTTCAGTCACTTGTTCTGCTAAATTTCCACACCAAATTGTTTTATTGTCATCTTCAATCATAGTAGAAATGTTATAAATAAAAACTACAAGAAGTACCTACTAATATTATTGGAAATAACTCCCTTTATTTTCAAATTATATTTGGTTAAGAATAGTCTTGTGTAGTTCGCGAACGAACTAGTTCGAAAGAGCGCTCCCACAGATGAACTATGCGAACTAGTTCTCAGATCCAGTGTTCACAACCTGAAGTTAGGCAATTATCGTACCTAGGGCCGTAAAATTATCGTACATAGACCAAAATTATCGTACATGGACTAAAATTATCGTACATATGAGGAATGTGTCAAAATAGTCGAGTTTTATACAAATCGATATTTTTACTTCTAACCAATCTTTAATAACCGATTCCCTCCGGGCCGCTGAACGGTCGAACGGTCAGCGACCTGTATGTGTTTACACTTAGAACAGGCGGAAGAGCAAAAAAAAAAAAAAAAAAAAAAAAAGCTTACTTACACACTTTTCTTATCCTACGACTGCAATCCCTACGAACGGAAGAGCAAAAAAAAAAAATCCTGACTAAAACTTTTAACCCATCCCACCTTCACAAATTATCGTCCATTTGCAATGTATTATCGTACATCGTACACAGTCATGAAATTATCGTACATGTACGATAATTATCGTACGGTTGCAAACACTGCTCAGATCCCTCGCTTTTTAGTTCCTTAGTTCGTTTTCGATCCTACGGATCTATGGATGTTATATATTAGTAATCTGTGTTACGGATCCTTTTTCAGAACACACTAGACTAGCGGTTGGCAAGCCACGCCCCGCGGGTCGTATGCGGCCCGTGAATGTTTTATAAGTAAAATTTGTAGAAGTAGTTTTAATATATATTTTATTTCTTAATGCGAATAAAGTGTTTCAATTTGTAATTATCGAAAAAATGAATATGTTTTTCGTTTTATAGGTGAGCATTTAAGACTTAAAATAACTAAAATACAGTCGTAATTTTTTTTTCTCGCCATTTTGAATCACAATGAAAGTGCGAGTAATATATGATTATGTTCGCAGACTATGAATATAATAGTTCACGACTGAGGGCGTTTAGTGTAGTTAGCAGGTCTGTAATGAACTACTGGAAAGTACTGGAAACTAAAGTAGTAAAGTCGAGAAACGAACTAAAAGACCGACCTAGTTCGCTAAGGACCAGTGAACTAAATTGACCGCTCCCAGTCGCGAACTATTATGCCCAACTCTAGTTAAGAACTTTGAAGTAGCTATGTGTGTTTGTGACCAAAATAAAATGTCAAAATTGTCAAATGTTAATACAAAAATCACAGATAACATAAAACATTACTAGATTCTTTATTTGTATAGTTTCCTTTAACTAGAAGTGTAATGATTACAGATTACTCATTACACTAAAACTGATAATATTGTAATATCATACAAGTTCATAACTTTAACATCTTGAGTCGACCTGCATCTCTGAGAGACCCTAGCTTTCAAAAAAAATTCGAAGACATGAGCATTGTGTAGCGTCTGCCAACCCGCGCTTAGCCAGCGTGGTGGACTAAGGCCTGATACCCCGCGTATTTAAGGGAGGCCCGTGCCCAGCAGTGGCCTGTGGGTCATGGGATGTTAAAAAAGGCTAAATACATACATAGATACATAATATTATATCTACACTAGCGACTCACCCTCGCTTCGCTCGGGTTCGTCCCTAGCTTGCATTAAATCACGATTGATCAGTTTTCGACCGGAGAGGAAAAATGATTAAATTACTAAAATGGCTATTAAAAAATAAGGGTTGATCGTAGAAGAGTGAAAATTGAGGATTGTATGTATTTTTGTATGTTGTATCACAAAAAAATAGAAATTAAAAATTTTGTCTAAAAAATAAAAAAAAAAAATTTAGGGGTGGACTACCCCTAACATTTAGGGGGATGAAAAATAGATGTTGCCCGATTCTCATAGATACCGGATAAGCACAAAAAATTTCATCAAAATCGGTCAAGCCGTTTCGGAGGAGTATGGCAACGAAAACTGTGACACGAGAATTTTATATATTAGATTTTCATTACCTCTACAAGTCTATAATCTATGATATCAATAATCAATTTGACATAAATAATTTGACGTTTAATAAAAAATCTTTTCAGATTTGAACCTCTGGTTAATAATTTTTCAAGTCAACCTCATTCATAAGATTAAAGTAATCTTAAATTAAATTTTGATTAAGGTGCAAATTGTTTAACTTGAATTCGATAAGTGATAAACATATTATTAATTATTAGGTTTACAAGAGACGCGTGCCGTTGCGAACAACCTGCTATAATGCATTTTTATGTATGTACTATTAAAGGAATTATTTAAACAAACTATTTAGTACATTACTACGTAAACGCTTTGGATTTCTTTTAGTTTTATCGTGCAGCAACATGGACGACTCCAGTAAATTCCAGCAGATGCAGGATGAAATGTCCCGGTAAGTCTTCATTGATGAGATCCTATAGAAACACTTCTATACAATATGTATTACTTAAATAGTAGAAAAATATGTATATTTACATTATCCAATATTTGTAAACTCTAGATTCGAGGCAGAGATCTCAGGATCGGACATGGTGGCAATTCGACCCGTGATTGGGGCTGGCACGTTTGGTGCTGTACAGCAACAATTAGAACGTGCAATGCCTCCCCCACCGCCACCACCCACTTTAATGCAAGGATTTGATGCTTCTATGATGGGAGCTCGATTAATGTACCCCACGGTACCACCACCACCTCCTCCCCCGTCAATGATGGTACCTGCATCTGTAAGTTCTTAAAATTATACCTATGAATTTATATTTAGATACTAATGTACTATTATCACGTGACAATTGGGTAGTTGACAAATTAAACTATAATTCCAAAACACAACTTCTTTAAAAAATACTATTTTAGCCCTGAAAATCTGATAAATTTTCGATTAACTGTCAAATTAAGTTTTAGTTGCTTTGGAATCAATAAATGGACTAACCATTGAGTGGGCAAATAAGTGACAATACAGGTTGCTATTGATATAAAAAATGTATGGTGGAATGGCATTGGCACACAAATATAATGTCAATTGTATGGTGGTGTCAGTTTCCCAATTGTTTGTATCCTTGTTATACTTTTTTTGAAATTATTGTTAAAATATCACTTAAGTTACTTTCTATAAATATTATGTATAATGAAAGTTATGCAAATCATTTTCTGATTTTACTTACTATAAAGTGTTTTCTTAATTTTTAATTTTTTGTGCTAAAAAATTGAAAATTATTTTAAAATGTAGTATTTACTTATGTATTTTACATGTACAGTTATTAACACATTTTTTATTCTAGAAACTCACATTTGATTACATGTTACTTACTAGGTTCAAAGACTCCGGCCTCCAGGTCCAGGCGATGCATTCCCTGGACCCATGCCATTTCTTAGACCGGGGGTACCAGGACCTCAGTTAATACCACCTCCACCCCCAAAACCCCAACCTGTTATATTGTCAGCAGCTCCCAAATTATATAAACAACCAAAAGATGATGAAGCAAAGAAAGAAAAACATGAGAGCAAAAAACGAGTAAGTTATTTACTGTTTTTATTATAATATTTAGATAATATTGCTTTAGTTAATCACTTATTAATATATAAAATAATATGTATAATAAAATATATAATATAATAAAATTTAAACTAAAAATAGAAATTATGTATATTTTATAGTAATTTAATGGCTAACATCAAATTGATGACTAAATCATTTGTATTACAAAGTCATCATTTCATGTCTTATTTCTACTTGGTTATTCATAGACAATAGGAAATATGCGTGATATTTTTTTTAATTTTTAATGCAATAACTAACATCGTTATATAATTGAAAAAAATATATACAGCTCCAAAACAATAAAATTTAGTATAATTTTTTTTTAATATCATACCGATATGGATACTTTAAATGCCCGCCATGTCGCGCGCTTGGCATTACGTCACAGTATGATATACACAGAAAAATGGAGACTCAATTATGTTATGATATACTCTGACGTCATATTCGGCCTGGCCGAGTGCGTGCGTTTTAACTACTTTGAATTTCCCACCTATATTTACACTTTTTCATAATTATTTTCTTAATGAAAAAGAAATGGCATTAAAAAATATTGATATAGACTTAATACAGAAGCAATAAAGATTATAAAAAATAATAATATTTCACCTTTATTTAAGTCACATGCATTTCCTCTATTCAATAAACAATTTTACATCATGTAGAAACGTGAGCGTCAACCGACTCCACCGAGGCAAGAAACTGAGGTAATAGAGCCTCCGCCCCCCGCGCCCGCTCCGCCTCCCGCACCCGTCATACCTGAGACTGTCCCTAAAGTGAAGAAGGAAAAGAAACATCGTAAAGTAAGTAATTGTTCTATCTATAAAGTTACATATATCCATACTAATAAGAAAGTGTGTTTATTTGTTTGTCCTTCTTTCTCGTCGAAACAGAGTAAAGGATTGGCGTGATTTTTTGTGTAGAGATAGTTGGTGGACTGGAGAGTGACATAGGCTACTTTATACCGCAGGAGATTATTTCATACCTACGGGAAAACACGTTATAATGCAACCCGCAAATACTCATCATACATAGGTATATGTATGTCGCAGTCAACTAGCTTAAATAAACGTTCAATTAAGAGCCTAGTCTCTTAACTAAACGGCGCCGTTAAACTAGCGGCCTGAATGATATCCAGTCGTAGCATCTACCAGATGCTTAGGCCGTACATTTTTCCGGGATAAAAAGTAACCTATGTGTTATAATCTATCTCTGTACCAAATTTCATCCAGATCCGTTCAGCCGTTCTGGCGTGATTGAGTAACAAACATCCATACATACAAACTTTTGCATTTATAATATTAATGGTATTTACAGGTGGTGAGGACTGCAGGGGGGCAAGTGTGGGAAGATGTGACTTTGCTGGACTGGCCCGATGATGACTTCCGAATGTTCTGCGGTGACTTGGGAAATGATGTCACAGATGAATTACTTGTAAGTTGGATGTAGTTATGCAAAATGGATGCAGCTCACAAAAACCGTTTTTTGAGTTACTATCACAAATGGCACCTACGTATCAACTTATGTATGGAAAGTAGACAAAATACCCAATATTTAAGAGGAGGTTCAAAAAAACTACGGTCTTGTTATTTTGACATACCAATTTTACTAACACTCCCATTTTCTCAAAAGTAAGTTTTTTGGTTGGATCTATTTTGCATAACACCGTCCAGTTGACACATCACTCAGAGAGTGTTTTACCGTAACTGCATAATATTATGCTATAAACAATGTTAAACATAGAATAATTTGTGCCCTTTGTGTATAGGTATTACTTTAGTTGCAATTATTTTTAACAAAGTCAAAGGACATATATTTTTACCAACTGTAATTTATAGGACTCATCAATATAAACCAAATTGGAATAAACTCAGTTTTACTTTTGTTTGAAAAGTTTCAATGACCATGTTTTGACTCCGTCATCGGATCAGTTTGATAGTATGGAACATAATGTTATTCAGATTTCATATACTTACAAAATTTCAAATGAATTTTGCAATTACAAATTAGTTAAAATCCATTTCCAAAATTGCATAATAGCTAATAAAAGATATTATAAGTTTTTTTATCTATAATCTATAATTTTCTATCTATACATATTATAATAAAAGTGTAACTTGATTTAACTGATCGCTGTCTGTGCATGGAAGATATTTGAGAAAAACTATTATTATGGGTCTTTATTAACGCACTAGAACCCAATGATTGATGATGGCGATAATAGAAAACAATGATTTTTAGAATTTTCGTTTTGTCTGTGCGTTTGTGCGCGCTAATCTCAGAAACGGCTTAACTGATTTGGGTGCGGTTTTCACTAACGTATTGTGGTAAGCTTCACTTAATATTTAGTATTTGTTTTATTTCAATTGGTTCAAAAATTTAAAAAAAAATGTCAATGCACAGAATCATCTAAGCTAGTATTTAAATATAATCTTTCCGAATTGACTATAAAGAAAAGAAAAATGCAACAAAAAAATGGGCGCGTGTAACCTTTACGCGTGGTTGAAGTAAAACTTCTTTGGCAAATATCGCAATTAAATTAAAACACATCAATAATTAAATAAGGCATATTAGGCATGTTACAATCATATATTTATAGCATATCATATACGGAAAGGGCATAACATTAATATTTGTCAGACAATAACAACGGTTACCATGGCAACATATTCTATCTCATTCTCTCGCCGGCTTAATCCTATATATTTATATGTTTGTCTCTTTTTAGTGTCGCATTTTCGTTTCATCGAGTTTCAAATCAACAACGATTCTAAAGAAGTTTCACTACAAAAATACATTCATTTTCATTTCAGACGCGAACTTTTGGAAAATACACGTCATTTCAACGAGCCAAAGTGATTAGAGACAAGAGGACGAACAAAAGCAAAGGGTTTGGCTTTGTGAGCTTCAAGGACCCTGGAGATTTTATTAAAGCTATGAAAGAAATGGATGGTAAGATGTTATTAAATAAATAAATAAATATATTGGGACATTAATACACAGCACCATCTAGTTCCATGGTAAGCTATGAGACTTGTGTTATGGATACCAGATAGTTGATACACTACACATATATAACTTTAAATACATACACATTATAAATATAAACACCCATGACTGGAGTACAAACATTCGTGCGTATCACACAAATGAATGCCCCCAGCGGGACTCGAACCCACGACCGCTGGCACAGCAAGTAGAGTCACTACAAACTGAGCCAAACGTGTCGTCAAATGATTATAAGATTAGCGACCCCTACCTTTGCAGAGGTCGTAAGGGATATAGTTTGACCAGATGTATTTAAAATAATAAATTTTAGTTTTTTTTTATTTCCATTTTAAGGGCTGAGTCACTTGGGTGATGTGCCTCAAATTTCCAATGTTAAAAAAGGTTGTACATTCTAACAACCACCTGTCTAGTAAACAGGAGACCGCGAGTTCGAATCTCGTCGGGGCCTGCGATTGAATATACACTTTTTTTAAATATAGTTTATTTTATTTAATATTATTATTAAAAGAGATCTTTTATCCTTCGTTTGTATTCATGCGAAGTTACAATGTATTTAGTACTAGCGATTTACCCTCGCTTCGCTCGGTTGCGTCTGTACCTAGACGTTTTGAGTTTTTTTTTAACAGAACCCTAATTCTTTTTCTAATATAAAAATAGCCTAAGTTACTCCTTATAACATCAGCTATCTACCAGTGAAAGTCTCGTCAAAATCAGTCCAGCCAAGTCGAAGATTAGCCGGTATAAACAGACAGACAAAATTTTAAAAAATTGTGTTTTTCTTATAAGTATTAAGTGCCATATATAATTTCATGTGCATTTAGTAAAAAGCTGTTATTTTATTTTTCTGTATAGATTAACACTAGCGGTAGGATTCATTAAAAAGTAGTAAAATAGTAATTTATATATGTATTTATGACTGAATGACTTAACCTCGCTTCGCTTCGGGTTAATCCTTAGTGAAAAACAAATGTATCCCACGGGAACCGTACATTTTTCCGGGATAAAAAGTGGCATTTGTGCCATTCCAGACTATAATCTATGTCTGTGCCAAATTTCATCCAGATCCGGTCAGCCGTTCTGGTGTGAAAGAGTAACAAACATCCATCCATCCTCACTCACAAACTTTCACATTTATATTATTAGTATGGATTAGTATGAAGTATGGATATAACATAATATTATATTTGCAGGTCGCTACGTGGGAAGTCGTCCAATCAAGCTGCGCAAGAGTACTTGGAAAAATCGCGCTTTAGACGTGGTGAGGAAGAAGGAGAAGGAGAAGGCCGCCCTTCTCTCACTTCTCATGTCCGGCAACAAGAGCTGACAACAACATTAATGCTCATATCATGTAACTAATTGTATTTAGTCAATAATAAATTAAATTTTAAACAAATTTAGTTTTATTTATTGTGTTTTTCGATAAAATAGGTAAATGTGATCCCTTTTCTATCCAATAAACGATAGACAACAA
Organism: Fabriciana adippe; assembly: GCA_905404265.1. Lineage (NCBI taxonomy): Eukaryota > Metazoa > Arthropoda > Insecta > Lepidoptera > Nymphalidae > Fabriciana > Fabriciana adippe. The sequence continues at coordinate 5,017,079 of FR989988.1, forward strand.
ACTTTTATATTATAATATCATTCTATGGATTTATTACCTCCATATTTAAGTTATAAAACTAAATTTATGTTATAATCTTGTTATAATTTCTTAAAAATCAAAATATAATTACTTTTTAAGTCAAAAGTAAAACCACTTTAAAAGAAAGTATTCCACCCATATATATATATTTTTCTAGAAAGTTTAATGGGAACATATTCCAAGTATAATATATATTTATTCATCAATAAAAATAGTTAAAATTGATTTAAAATAGAAGAAATTATCACTTATCATGTTACATGACACACCATTCGAAGCTTGAATAGCTTTTTCCACACTAATATTATAAATGTGAAAGTTTATGTTACTCTTTCACGTTAGAACGGCTGAACGAATCTAGATGAAATTTGGCACAGACGTAGTATGGAATAGCACAAAGGTTACTTTTTATCCCGATAAAATGTACGGTTCCCGTGGGATAGATTTGTTTATGCCTAGGGACAAACCCGAAGCGCAGCGAGGGTGAGTCGCTAATACGCTACAAAAACATGTAATTATTTTAAAAAAATTAAATAAAGAAACGTAGAATGGACTTCGTACTTAGAAATAAAAATAAAAAACCAAGAAAAAATTAAAAACTGAGTTTTTTGCAAATATCTCGAAAACTTTGAGGTTGTTGTAAAATTGTTATGAATAAAAGTTGTAGATTTTTACTAGACCTACAACTTTTGTAGAGAATATTTTTCGATAGAACGTCACAGTGAGCCGGAAATTGGAAAAAACTCTTTTTCAACGCTTTGCGTCCCCCATTCCTTGGGGGTGGCTGGGCATCGGGGGCATTTTATGGATTTCTATTCCTTATATACCTGCTGACATTTTGAAATCATAAAACTTCAGGTTTTCAATATTTTATTTTTTCTTAAAAATAACTGCATTTCACTTGGACTAACTGTATGGTATAGATTATGTGATTAGCAGATATTAATAATATGATACATGAATAAGAGGATTATACAAGTGATGTATAATTTCGAGACTTGCGGCAACGGCGCCGTGGCTTAGTTGGTTAAAGCGCCTGTCTAGTAAACAGGAGATCGCGAGTTCGAATCTCGCCGGGGCCTGCATTTGCGCGTTTCTTTTTTATTTTTATTTATAATTATTTTTTCGTATTTTGTTTATTATTATCAATTTTTAATACTATTTACTATAAATAACATAGTAATGAGGGCAATCGTTTCTGATGGAAACGGTTGGCGCCACTGGCGAGTACGGGGCTATCGCTGTCGTTGATACAGTATTTGTTATTATAATAATCACAATCAGGCGCGGATCTAGAGTTACATTTTGGGGGGGGTCACATGCTGAACTATACATATAATCTATATCTAATATATGTATTTAATTAACATAATACCTTTACACGAACTAATCTTGTATATTTATTCATTTAATTTATTTATACCGGCGATCTCGGAAACGGCTTTAACGATTTCGCTAAAGTTTGGTATGTGGAGGTTTTCGGGGGCGAAAAATCGATCTAGATTAGACGTATATCTGGGAAAACGTGTGTTTTCGAGTTTTCATGTGGTTTTCTTTCGCATTATTCCACGCATAATATGGCCGCTAATTTCGCACCCTCGAACATAAGCATCGTGGTTAACAGGCCAAGGCGCAAGATTGACAATCACAAGTGTCCGGGTTCGAATCCCGGTCGGATACAAAGTTTTTACTTTTGTTTTTTTTTTGTTCTTTTTTTTTGTATTTATTCAAGTTTTTAGTTTTAAGTTATATAGATTATCATCTAGCAAATACGATATAACAAAAAAGAACTTCGAGCGAAGCTCGATCGCCCAGGTACCAAAACAGTAACTTAGCAAAATCGGTACATGAAATATTCTTTAAAAACAATCACTATAACCGTGTAACGTATAGTGTACAAAATATAGAATCCAAAACAAAATTTAGGTCTAAGTCTGTTTGTGTGTGCGGTTTCACGCAAAAAGTACTGATACGATTTTAACCAAATTTTGTGTAGAGAAAATTTATTATTCGGATCAACATTAGGGATGCCTTTTACTACAGGAAAATCTTTATTCCCACGGGAAAACACAATAACGGGTTTTATCGAGGAATCTGTTTATTTTTAAGAGAAAAAAATAATAATAATTAAAACCTGAAGCTTTGTGACTTTAAAACTTTAGCAGGTATATATAAAACAAAAACCCGTAAAATGCCCCCGCTGTCCAGCTATCCCCTACAAATGGAGGGATGCAAACAGTTAAAAAATAGTTTTTTTTCCAATTTCCGACTTACTGTGACATCCTATCGAAAAATGTTCTTTATTCACAACGAAATACATGTAATAACCAATTTTTTTTTGAAATTGAAATGTTTAGCCGTTTCCGATAAATTTATATTTTATGGTCTCGGGAGGCTTAAAATCACCCCCAATTTTAAATGGATGTTTACATTTAAAAAAATTGTCGTTCAATTTTTAGTAATTTCTTTCGTCTTGCACTCTACTTTTTGAAGAAATAAAAACATTGTATGGTCGTCCTGTAAAAACACCCTTAAAAATTGAAAAAAACTGGAAAAATCGATAATTTTCACTTTGTAAACTACATTTTTTTTATAAACATTAAAAAAACGCGTTTTTTGGAAATATCTCGAAAACCTTGAGGTTATTGTAAAAAGTGTCATCTATATAAGTCGTAGATTTTTACTAGACCTACAACTTTTGTTAAGAATATTTTTCGATATCATATCACAGCAAGCTAGAAAATTGAAAAAAAAAACTATTTTTCAATGTTTTGCATCCTCCCATTTCTCGAGGGTAATTGGACAGCGGACCTGCTAACGCTTTAAAAAGGCAATATCAACTTATTTTTTTTAAATTATACTTTTAACTAATGAATAAACAAGATTAGGCTATGAATGAATTTCATTTCTTTCTGTTATTACCTTGAAATCTAATTTTTCAGAAAAAATCAATAAATTTAACTCCAAAATCGATCAAAAATTAATAAAACGTCGATAAATTCGAAAAAATAATAACATAAATAGATTCTACCGAAAAAAATACAAAAGAGTACGGGATACTTTACGTGAATTCCAATTTTTATTATTTCTTCAACATTCGTCAAATTGCAATGTTTGAATGTTTACGGCGACATTGTATAAATTATAATATGCGTCAAATTAAAAACTTAATGATACCATTTTTTTTTTGTTTTTCCCGAAATATACACTGGTATAATTAGTGTATAAAAATTTAGTAAATAAAGTACACTTTTTTAATGATAATGAAAAAAAAGGACAAATTGTACAAAACAAAATTTTTAAATGTAAACGTCCACTTGAAGTTGGGGGATATTTTCAGTCTCTCGAGACCATAAAACATACTTTTCTCGGAAATGGCTAAACATTTCAATTTCAATTTTTTTTTTTTTGTTTATTAATATAAATGTTTCGAAAATTATATTCCCTTAATTTCATAAAAATCAAAAGATTATTCTACAAATTAAAAATAAAAAACCAAGAACCGAGTTTTTTGCAAATATGTCGAAAACTTTGAGGTTATTGTAAAAAGTGTTATCTATAAAAGTTGTAGATTTTTACTAAATCTACAACTAGATTTTTACTAAATCTACAACTTTTGTTGAAAACATTTTTCGATAAAACGTCACAGTAAGCCGGAAATTGAAAAAAACTATTTTTCAACGCTTTGCGTCCCCCCATTTCTCGGGGGAAGCTGATTATCGGGGGCATTTTACGAATTTCTATTCCTTATATACCTGCTAACATTTTAAAATCATAAAACTTCAAGTTTTTAATATTTTGTTCCCAAACCGCATTTCGATTGGACTAAAACGAATAAAAACTTAATTTGTTTCGAATTAGGTACTTAAAAAAATAATTTTGTATTAATCCTTCTTTTCTTAAACTTCAAACTTCTTAAAGACGTATTTTTGGCTTTGGGGGGGGTCATGACCCCCATGACCCCCCCCCTGGATCCGCGCTTGATCACAATTGTTAGCGCGAAAATAGTTCGATCAGGATTTAAAAATAATAATAACCAAATAAATAAAATATTGCCCTTTTCTTAACTCTTCTTTTAAAGCAGTATAACATTTATTGAACCTTACCGTGTCTGTCTAATTAATAAGGAATGACACAATGTTTACAATAATCTAAGCCAAATCTGTAATCTTATTGAAATATACATTATTATCGATACAGAGGCCGAATCTATAGTTTTTAGAATTTTTGCCTGTCTGTCTGTCTGTCTGTTACCGCATCACAATAAAACCACTGGAAGATTTTGATGAAATTTAGTATGATGATAGCTAGTTATCCGGGTCAACATATAGGAAACTTTACTGCGGGAAAATATCTCATCTCTGAGAAATCTATACTAAACGTTGAAAGGTAACTAGGGACGAACCCGAGCGGGGCGAGGGTGAGTAGTTAGTTTTAAATAAAAGTATCCTTTCGGATATTTTCATATGCTTTGCAGCAATGATGATTCTATGAAAAAATCTAAAAGATGTTTTATTTAAAAATTTTTTTTTTTGTTAATTTAAATTTTATATTTATTGCATTAGTAGGTGTTATAAAAATTATGGAATTTACAAAAAAATGTAAACCGTTAAATAAAACAAGACGCTGCCCTATTAATAGAATTGAAGTGTTTCAATTACCTTATATGAGGTCATTTGGTTAATGGTAAAATTTGGACTGTGATCCTTGAGTTACATAGAAATACTTATAAAATACCCTGTTGCATCATTCTTGAATAGAATTCAAAGAAAAAAGTGATAAGTAGATTAGATTAGTAATAGTTGAGATTTTCGTTAGAACAAATAGATAAGTATTGAATGAAAATGACATAATATAATAAATAATTTATTTTTACAATAACAAAAACTCTTTGGCAGAACACAATCATTCACAATTATTGTACTTTTTTACTTAATTTACTTAGTCAACAAGATATCTAGATTTTATATGCTACGAATGTTGTAGGTATCTTTATTTACATACATTACGAAACTTTTAGTCTCGAAATGTCCTTAATAAATAATAATTCACTCTTAGCTCGTTACCACTAAGTACCTATAAATAAAATATATTTAAACGAGCAATTCTTGTATATTTATATCTTTATATATTTATTTATACCGGCGATCTCGGAAACGGCTCTAACGATTTCGCTGAAATTTGGTATGGTGGGGCTTTCGGGGGCGAAAAATCGATCTAGATTAGTCTCATGTCTGGGAAAACGCGTGTTTTCGAGTTTTCATGCGGTTTTCTTTTGAATTATTCTACGCAGAATATGTTCGATATTTATGTTCGTATTTCTTACACTCAGGCATAAGCATCGTGGTCAAGCGACCAAGGTGCAAGATTAACATTATATGGATCATATTGGATATTGGATACAAAGTTCTACTTTTTTTTGTATTTATTCAAGTTTTTATTTATTTTTTTAATCTAAAAAATAAGATATAATAAAAAAGAACACCGAGCGAAGCTCGGTCGCCAGGTACTAAAAAATTATATTCCAAAATTATTATTAGTTATAAAAAAATCTTGAACTGTTCAGTTATAAAAAAATCAAGTTTCTATGGAAACGTGTTAGGAGTGAAACTTCATTGGTTGTTTATATTTCAAATCTCTAAGGTTAATAAATTAATAAAAACTTTTAATATTACACTCAGACAAAAATATGATTCAAACGAATATCAAACAAGGGGAGAGAATAATAATTTATCTCTTTCTATCTAGCTGGATTCTTACATCTATCGCATATACTCTAAGGGACGAACCCGAGCGAAGCGAGGGTGAGCAGCCAGTTATATTTTGTATATGTATTTGAAAACAAATTAGTAAAAATAGTAATCTTTGAAGATAGCAACGGAAAGGATATATACCTATATCATTTTTTAGACAATAACAACGGTTACTATGGCAACCTACTGCAAGCAGTTACTATGGCAACCGTGACGGTGTTTCGTGACAATTTCTCGTGACCTTGAAATTTTACTCTTAACGCGCAAAGAAGTTTCACTTCAATAATTACTAAAACTATACTTTTTAATATAATTACTGAAGACAAGTATATCAAACTCTTAAACGTTTAGAAATGATCTATAGTATTGTTATCATATTCCGCCTTGACCCTCCTCGCGCGCAGTCTCACGACCGGCCGCGGGCGAGTGCGCGGCGGCTTGGTGGTGGTCGCGGCGGCGGCGTACTGCTTGTCCAGGCAACACCTCTCGTCGCCTTCTGCGAGCCCAGTCGTCGCTGGACAGAAGGGAGCCGCGTAGTCTTCCAGGCAATAAGCACCGGATGCTCTGTAATATTTTATAATGTCACTAGCGACTCACCCTCGTTTCGCTTCGCGTTCGTCCCTAGACAAAAACAAATCTATCCCACTCGAACCGTACATTTCTCCGGCCCAAGGAATAGGTAACTATTCTGTGCTCCGGCCTATAGCCTCCCTCAGTTAACGCGCTATCTAATGCAAAAAGAATTTTTCAAATCGGATTAGTAGTTTGAAATTTCTAAGATTAGCGCGTTCAACCAAACAAACAAACTCTTCGGCTTTATAATATTAGTATAGATTTTGTAATGTCAAAATAAAAGCTTTAAACTAAATGCATATGAAATCATATATGCATATAAAATTATAAGAAAAACACATTTTTTTTTTATTTTGTCTGTTTGTTCGTCTGTTTGTTTCGGCTAATCTCCGAAACAGCTGGACTGATTTCGATGGGACTTTCACTGGCATATAGCTAATGTTATATTAACTAACTTAGGTTACTACTTTAATGTTGATTTTATTCGTATGTTGATTTTATTTTATTACAAATTATTAATATAATTCCTCACTAAAGCATTAGCAACATGAACGAGCCCTATGATTTCAAACCAGTTGCAAGCGTTAGTGGGCGGAGCTAGACAGTTTTCAGTCTTTATCAGTTTGTATGCTAATGTGGGACAGAGAAAACGATTTGCAAGGTTCACTCCGTGAATAGAGTATAGTAATTAAATAAAATAAGTGTAGCAAGACTCACGTCATGGGCGCGGGCTGCCCCAGCGGCACGGGCAGCGCGGCGGCGCGCGCGGGTGGCACGCGCACGGAGCACCGCCGCCCGCACGGCGCCGCCTCGCGCGCGCGGAACAGACTCTCTGCTTGGTAGCAGATGGCCCACACGTGGCTGCACAGGGCTTCGTCTGGGAAGAGGGGTTTGGATTAATTACGACTCATTACGTATTCCCTGATAGATTTCGACTTTGTTGAAACCACCAATACTTGTTTTACTTTACAGTAGAGAGCTTTCCTCTCTATTAAAAAACTTTATTTTTAAAATGTTTAAATATGTACAAATGAAATAGATTTTTTAGGCTTCACTATTGCCTAGTGCGTGCGCCTACTATTCATTTTTGTACTTGTATAATGTGACTTTGGAATGTCAACGAAAAAGCTTTTAAAACTGAAGTTAAATGAATAGAATGATTGAGTTTTAAAAATATCACAAAAGGTAATAAGACAAAAAATCTGAAAATGTTTATTTGTAAGTTCTCTAGTAGCTTTTTATTATTTGTACGATATTAATAACGCAATACTTATATTAAGCAAACGGTTTTTTGAAATAAATTTAAATAGGTATATATAAAAAAATCGTATAATCTCGCCAAACGATCCCACACAACTAAAAATGAACTCACTCGGCGTATCTTCACAATACGGCTGACTTCTCCCACCGTTGAGACAGAAGTCCGCGTGTCCCAACCTCGCGCCCTCGCCGTAGCGCCCCGCGTTGGTATGCAGCACGTGCACCGCCCGCGCGTCCCCCGGGTCTAGACGCAGAGCTGGCGCAGACCTGATGAGAGGTCGTGCTGGGTCTAGACCTAGTAATAATAGAAATTACCCATAAAAATAATATAAAGAAGTGACGTTTGTATGCATGGGGTAATCTCTGAACCTATTGATCTTAATCTGAAAATTCTTTCACTAATAGGAAACTGTGTTACCGCCGCGTAATATAGGCTATTTTTTATTGTGATAAAAATGCGATTAGTGTCAGAAATCATACCAAAAATTGCGGTCGGTAACTTACAAAAGGTCCCTAGGGACGCGTAGCGAAAGTCGCTAGCTATGAATAAAATTGTGTATCTGTGATTTTAATATAGCTCTATCCTATACCTATTGATATAAGATATATTTACATAATAACAGAGCATTGGCTCTTCTACATACCTTAAAAATTAAATGGATATACTGAGAGCTAAGACGAAGAAAAATGAAATCATTAGTAGATAAATAAATTAAAATTCGGGTATTGTACATAAATGACTCATTTTTCACATATTCTTTCGTAGTAGGCTTAATAACAACATGTGACATGTTTAAAAAAAAAAACAAGATGAATTATTTAGTAAAAATACTTACCAATAATCCTATTAAGCCTGAAGTTTAAATAGTTAGCCATGATGCCACACATGTGAGCGCCAAGCGAGTGTCCCACACATGTCAGTCTATCAGGTCGTAAGCCAGCCTTCCTCAAGGATCCTAGGGCTTCAGCGATGCACCGCGCAACCGGTCGCAGGTTGTGTACGGCCGCGACGTAGCACGGCGGCTGACAGAGCTGACCCCAGTCTAACATGAACACGTTGTAGCCACCGCGACGGAGGTATGCTAGAATTGTAGATAGTAAATTAATTAAAAATTATATATCTTCTTTACTTGGGTATAGCATAACTAGCAACTTACGTCGTCAACATTGTGCCCCATTTTTATTATTTTTTAATGTTGAGACATGCATTACACATACCACCTACATACATACAGATGATAATGTGGGACGAACGCACACACACACGCACACACGCGCACACGCGCACGCACGCACAAGCACACGCGCACACGCACACGCCCACGCACACGCACACGCACACACACGCACCAACACGCACTCATACGCACTCACACACTTTCACATACTGTCACACACTCTCACACACACACGCACACGCACATGCACACGCTCACGCGCACACACACACACACACACACGCACGCACGCACGCACGCACGCACGCACGCACGCACGCACGCACGCACGCACGCACACACATAGCATTATAATCTACTAACTTTGTATTCAGCTCTTTTTAACGCCCCACTGCTGGACGCGGGCCTCCCTTCAATACGTCGGGGAATCAAGCCATAGTCCACCATGCTGGCCAATTGCGGGTTAGCGGACAGCACATGTCTTTCGAAAACTTGCTAAGTTCTCTCAGACATGCAGGTTTCTTCACGATGTTTTCCTTCACCGTAAGACAAGTAATAATCACGTTACAAATGATTTGCACATGAAAGTATCAGAGGTGCGAGAACCGGATTTTAACCCGCTTCACTCGGATTCCCAAGCGAGAACGTTACCACCACTACCACTGCCTATACTAACTTTAATAACTGTTATATTGTAAATTTAGAGAAAGGTAACGGTTCTTGTAATACAGGTTTTCCTAGTACGAGCTTCTAAGCACCCTTTCTGGACATTTTTATATTATTACTTAAGCGAAACAGACACATACAATACTCATACAATTTGTCGTATTTATAATATAGTTTAGTCAACAAGTGTCTTTGTGCCTAAACACCTCGTTCATATTTTTCGGAGACTGCTGAAAAAAGGCACATGTTGGCTATAAGTCAAGTTTAAAATGACCAGTTGAAGGCAGACGAAACGGTAATGTCCTTTGTGCGTTACCTAAATACAATAAATTTTAAAAATGAATACCTCACCTATTCGTAAGAATAAAAGTGGAACGATAATTCATAGCGGAGAAAGACGAGTAATTTACAATGTTCTTAAGTACTTTAAACTGTGCGATTTAAATGATTTTGATTCTTTTATCTATACTATAATAAAGCAGTAACTTAGCGAAATCTGTACATGAAATATTTTTTAAAAACAATGACTGTAACGTATTATGTATACGATATAGACCCCAAAACAATAGTTATTAATTTTTTTGTCTGTTTGTCTGTTTGTCTGTTTGTCTTTTTGTCTTTTGTCTGTTTGTCTGTTTGTCTGTACGCGTTTCACGCAAAAAGTAATGAACCGATTTCAACGAAATTTTGTGAACTGATAACTTATTACTCGGGTCAACATTTAGGATAACTTTTACTTTTGGAAAATCTTTGTTTCCCGCGGGAAATCGCAATAACTGGTTTTATCGAGTCCTCCTTAGGAACCCTCCGGTGGCTAAACCTAAAGACATACATCAAAACAATGTACTGAAAAATTGTAGATCTTGAAAAGGCCAACAGAAATATCTACAACAGTATATGTCTATCTCTCAAGGTACACTCGCAATACCTATTCTTATCTATACCTATAGCAAAACTAACATAGTTAAATCGATGTGCGCGTTTCACGCAAAAAGTACTGAACCGATTTCAATTAAATTTTGTATAGTGATAGCTTATCACTCGAGTCAACATTTAGGATACCTTTTACTACAGGCACATTTTTCGTTCCCGCGGGAAAACGCAATGACTGGTTCTATCGAGTCGTCCTTAGAAGTTTATACCTATGGCTAACGCTGGCTGAACCTTAAGAGATAAATCAAAACAATGTACTAGAAAATTGTAGGTCTTAAAAAGTTATACAGGGAAGTTCGCAATATTATATGTCTATCACCTAAGGTACATTCGCAATTACTATTTTTATTCACTACTCGCGACTCACAGGCTGACTTATCAACGTTTAGCTCAGTTCAGCAGTGAAACGTAACTAGGGACGAACCCGAGCGAAGCGAGGGTGAGTCGCTAGTAATAAATACAAACAAAGATTCTAGTGGTACTGATTAAATATATTATTATTGACTATTTCGATTTGAGATAATTAAGTTGATTTTTATCCATAAAACTTAAACTTTTGATATATATTTGAATTGAATTTTTACTCCACTATGAATACACTTTTACCCTGCAGTTGCACTTATGACTCACTATTTTCTTAACGCGAATGGACTATAGACTAATAGTTTGATACGTGTACATATATAAAATTGTTAGGGTGAAAAGGGAAAGTTTGTACAAAAATGTTGCTTTTCTGAGCATTTTATTTCAATAGTAGCTATTGCTTCAATCACAATTAAAACAAAATAGTACAGAAATGAATCATTTCAGTATTTTGGGGTTCACATTAAAAATGCACTTGTTCTAAGCCGGTGCAAGTTGCTACTTAGTTAATGAATAATTTAAAAGATTACCATAAAAAATACAGTACAATTGAATACTTCCTCCATTTTGAAATCAGTCAAAAGTAAGTATGTAATGCGATAAAATCTTTAAAGTGCAAGCAACAGCCAACACAAAGCAGAAAGCATCTATGCTCCACCTAAATGCACATCTTATATTGCACATTGAGTTAGATCATAGGTGTACATATTAAAGTACTTATTGTTTGGAAGTCGGTTGAAAAAAAAAACATATAGGGTCGAATTGTAAATCTCCTCCTTTTTGGAAGTCGGTCGAAAAGATAGATTCATTAGCCAAATATTAACCTTAGAAAGTATTAATTTATTAAAGTTAAAGTTTTCTATTAAACATAAATGTATAAATAACATATTATATTGCAAAATATCAAAGCCGACCTGCCCTATCGGGGTATTGAACCAATGCAATGGCATGGAGAAAGTCGTGGGAAGTGCAAAATGCTCGCGACGATCCGGCGCCAAACATTGCAGGGATACTTTCACTTGAAACGATATATAAGGTAAACTTAAGTAATACGTTATTATTTATCAATACAGGAAATTTATCAATACAAACTTTAAATAACTACTGCTTTCTAAAGTTTTGAAACATACGATTTGTTTTTGCTTTAGCTTTGGCGTTTATATGTACTTATATGGTATGTACATACGTACATACGTACGTGCATACGTACATATAATATGTACATATAATATATATATAAACTGCCTCGGTGGTGTAGTGGCTAGCATGTACGGCTGCACATCCTGAGGTCCTGGGTTCGAGTCCCGGGTCGGGCCAAGTTTAGTTATTGAGTCTTTCTGTATAGTAAGCCTCAGTAACAGCCCGGAGTTGGGAAGTTGGCGGTGTTTCACCCCCGTGCCTCGGAGAGCACGTAAAGCCGTCGGTCCTGCGCCTTAACTCTCACCGGTCGTGTCGAATAGTCGTCCCACCGGAGTATGAGAGTGACAGGAATAGAGAGTGCTCTTGTGTCTGCGCGTACACTTGTGCACTATAATATCTCCTGCGCAGTTGGCTAGTCTCAATGAGATTGGCCGCCGTGGCCGGAATCGGTCAGGAGAACATTATTATAATATGTATAACTACTCAAATGATGAATTTCAGAGCAAGTACACATACAACAACACATTATAACCAAAGACCAAAGACAGCAAAAAACCAAAAACAGCAGTCTTTGGTTTAAATGTGTTTATTCATTTAGTCTGAAACCACCTACTGTTACCTAGTGTTTTGTATGGGCCGCATATTGTAGGAGCATTAAGTGTTTTTGGACTCGCTCAAATGGTTCAATGTAGACCAGCAATAACTAATATTTAAAGCTATTGTAATATATCTAAGATGACCTAAACTTAGATTACAATTAGACAGTTACGATAAAAAAAAAACATAAATTTCTCGCTGTTTTAATGCTGATTTTAGCCCGATATTAATTGTACATATATAATTGTATATATATAATTGTATATATGTATAGTATATATGTAGGCAGTGGTAGCCCAGTGGTAACGCGCTCGCTTGAGAAACCGACTGAAGCGGGTTCAAATCCCGGATGTCGCACCTCTGATATTTTCATGTGCCAATAATTGCTAACATGATTACCACTTGCCTTACGATGAAGGAAAACATCGTGAGGAAACCTGCATGTCTGAGAGAACCTAGCAAGTTTTCGAAAGACATGTGAAGACCGCCAACCCGCACTTGGCCATCGTTGTGGACTATGACCTGATCCCCCTCGTATTGAAGGGAGGCCCGTGCCCAGCAATGGGACGTTAAAAAGGGCTGAATAGAATGCATATTATATGTAAAACATGTATACATTTTGCGTACCATCTCGCAGCACGATGATCGGAAGTGTGTCGTCTCCACCCGCATAACCGTGGATTAATAATATAGTTTCATGTGATGGCTCCCAGCTGCTCTGACGAAGCCAGTCTTCGCTAAACAGGTCTACCTAAAAATGTGGATATAAATTATTATTATTATCATTATATTTTAATATATACTATTGGGTTCTATTGCACGCCTAATATTGTTACAATAACATTATTTTTATTTTTCTTTCTTCTTATTTCTCTCACAACTAATGTGAATGTACTTGTCGAGACACAACATAATAATATTAATTCACTAGCGACTCACCCTCGCTTCGCTCGGGTTCTCCTCTAGACAAACAAAAACAAATCTATCCCATGGGAACCGTACATTTTTCCGGGATAAAAAGTAGCCTATTTGTTATTCTGATGTATGAACTATATAATTGTAAAGTGTCATTAAAATCCAATTAGTAGTTTTTGTTTACTAAGCTGTATAAGTTACTATAGTTTTTTTAACTATCCCACGGGAACTCTTTAATTTTCCGTGATGAAAAGTATCTCAAATATTGCGCGGGGATATAATATACCACCATACAAAATTTCATTTAAACAGTCCAACAGTTTCGGAGATTAGCTCGTACAAACAGACAAACAAACAGATAATAAAAAAAAAACTAGATTTGTTCTATTTCTCTTCTTACATCCCCCTTACTCGGTTTTTAACATATTTTTTTCTACGTACATGCATTCAACCTCTACAGTTTTAGTATATATTGATAAGTGATGATAATTGATAATAAGTGTAATGCAAGGAATGAGTAATGAATTCAATTGTTGACTTACTTTTTAATAAATAATAATCATTAGTCTATACTTTTTTCTATACTGTACTTTCTCCTACTGTATTTAGCACTTGCATAATAAGAAATTTCAAAATAAAATAAGTAGGAAATATTCTACATATCGCTTTCTGCGCTACTACGCCATAACGTAGCACCATATGTACACTATGTAGAGCGTTTCGGTGTTTCAAAAGACTTTGTCAACACATTGTCTATTTGGAAATCCAATGAGAACCTTTTTTTAAACATTTATTGGTTTTGAACTTAGTTTTATTATACAATTTTCCGCTACTTTAGATGATTTGAAAACAAAGTAAAGCCACGAAAACTCGAACCTCTGAGATTTTTATATGCGAATCTCATTTCCACGTGAGTACTTAATGTCTAGCGTAATCGACAACATTGTGAGGAAATCTGCTCATCTGAGAGAATGCTAATTATTTTCGAAAGAAGTGTATAGTGGACTATGGTGTAATTCCCCTTACATTTGCAAGTTGGTACATATAATGAAAAATTATATGCAATCATTTTAAATTCACTTTTACGTAATCATTTTACGGTATCATTTAATCAATAAAATACTTAGCGTTTTGATATAATATAAGAAAATTATACTTATTTGTAAATAACTATAATAAATAAACTTTATATTGTAAATAATTATTAGTAAGCACTACCCGCGACCCGATTTTTTCAAACTTTTGTGCAAGTCCATCGGGATAAACAGTTTCCCATATGTAAGTTCAGGATATAATCTATCTATTTGCTAAGTTTTATCGAAATCCGTTGTACGTTTGGGCCTGTCAAACACAACACGTATCTATTCACAAATTTTCACAAAAGATAGTTTTAAATAAAACAGTAACAAGACAGTAACAGACAGTAACAAGTTGTCTGTAACATGTATATAACGCTTTTGAGATGTCTAAAACCTTAGTCACTCCCGTGACCATGATTGCCGTACAGCATTCGAAACGTCGGAAACCAACAATCAATATAAATCCGCGAAATAATTCGAAAAGATAGTTTTATTTAAAATGTCAAATATTCGCGTAAATCTAAGAAAGTATTACTAAAAGATAGTTTTACTTAAAAGGATAGATAGACGATAGATCATCTATGTACAATGTTATAAGGGTGCATGTAATTAATTTTGTCGGTGTCTTGCCCACCTGATCGGAGGTCAGACTACGTGTATGGTTTCAGTATAGGGCCAAGGTTCGTCGCTCAAGTTTCAAAGTGTAGAGTTCCAAGAGACAAATATTGAATAACAATCACCACACAAACGACAATCATTGTCGTGTTGTGTAACATAATATAATTATAAAAAAGATGAGCAGCACATTGTCTTTGATTCTTATCCCTCGTAAAGACAAAGCAGAGATAAGGTACAATTTTCTACTCACAAAAAGCAACGCCGACATCAAAGATGATAACTACGAGGAAAATGTGTAGTAGGTACGAATGCAAAAAAAAATATTTTTATTGTAGTACTTAATATATTAAAACTAGCAAACAACAACAAACAAAAACAAATCCATCTCACGGGAACCGTACATTTTTCTGGGATAAAAAGTAGCCTATTTGTTATTCTGATGTATGAACTATATTATTATAAAGTTTTATTAAAATCCAATCGGTAGTTTTTGTGTAGCTGCTAAGCTGTATAAGTTACTATAGTTTTTTAACTATCCTACGGGAATTCTTTAATTTTCCGGGATGAAAAGTATCTAAAATATTGACCGGGGATAAAAGGTACCACCATGCAAAATTGGCAAATGTACAAACAGACAGCGAAGCGAAAAATTTGAAAAAAATCTGGATTTTGTTCTATTTCTCCTTTAACATCCCCTGACCCGGTTTTTAGCATTTTTTTTCTATGTACAGATATTCAACCACTACAGTTTTATTATATGTATAGGTAGATTATACAAAATGTTATGTCTTTGGTCTTATACGATAATTCGCGTTTGCGAGTATGTTATTTTTATTGCGCATTTTTACGTCAAAACCAATGTATATATGTATGTATATTCAATGAATAGAAAACGCTTTCTAAAACAGATATATCTATTTTGTATTCTCCAAACGCGTGTAACGGGCGACCCGAGCGCCTATCCCGCTACGGCGTTGTTCAACCGTGAAATAATTTACTCATTGCTATAATAAGATATAATTTATGTTACACTAAAGAAAATGAATTGGAATTATAAAAAATCAAACCCAGATTCGTCTAAATAAAAACCATTTGGAAAATATTTCAGAAACTTTCAATTATATTTTACAGTTTGATTTTACAGTTTGCAAGTCATGAACTTGTGATAAAAGCGTTATTTTAGAAAATAAATTAAAGATCTAATTTTTAAGAATATAAATAAAAGAAAAGAAAACAAAATATATTTGCAAATGTAATAGCACAAACTCATTCTTCAAGTAGCTATAAAGTATAAATTACTCAATTATCTAACATCGAGCACATAGCCATCATGTGAACGTTGACCCTGTCTACTATATAATTACTGCAACAGGTACATCATGGTACCTTTGACCTTGAAATTTCTTAAAGTAAAATAAAATTTGTTACAAAAAATATGAAATTTGGCTTTTTTTATTAGTAAACGTGTACACATATTACAGATAATAATTACGAATATATTTTTTTTTATGTTTTAATTTAGATCTTTGAAAATTATATTACTTTAATTATACTTGAGAAAAGAAATTATGAATGTTTTATAACTTACTAGGGACTCACCCTCGCTTCGAGGGGGTTCGTCCCTAGTTTGATTCCCCATACAAACTTTTATCCCCATTTTCACCACCTTAAGGGATGATTTCCGGGATAATAACTATCCAATATCCTTCCCGGGGTCTCAAACTATCTTCTTATCAAATTTCATCTTAATCGGTTAAGTACTTTCGGAGCTTATTCGGTGCAAACAAACAAACAATCAAATCCTTCCTCTTTATAATAATATTAGTATAGAAGTATAGATAAGTTAATTTGTAACTCACAATTTCTTAATTTGTCGCTCTCACAGACACAAAGTTACGGTGTAACATTATAACAAAGTATCGATTAATTATAAAATTATTGTAAAATATATAAGTAGGTTTTACTAATTATAAAGTTTTTGTTAAAATATATCCCATAAAAATGTATGAGACATATTATTTATTTTTAATTTAATTTACTAATGTGTCTTTCAAATCAACTCGGTATATTCGAGTTCAACGCATAAAAAGCTCTACGGGACAAATAATATCAACTATATTTTAAACCAAAATCGTACTCTGTATTATAAGTAGATGTAGATTTAGAAAAGTTTATTTAGGTAGTTCTTGCCATATGGAAAAAGTACGTTATAAAGTTATAATTAAGAAAATCCAATTCCAAAGTATTGTCAATATGTAATAAATAACCAAAATGTCTTAAATGAAACTTTCTTTTTAGATTTTGTTGTGTTTTTTATTTAAGTTTTTTTTTAAATAAACAAAAAATATCAAAATCTGAAATTATATTTTCATTCAAAATGTCAAATATCCGTTTGAATCTAAAAAATTATGACTAAAATATCAATTAGCCTACCTGTTTCTTATAGGGTTCCGCCTCCGTGTATAAGTTAAGCGTCACGTTGGGATCAGGACATGGTTCCCGCTCACGACGCCATACGCAGTCTTCCAACGTTGCGTTGCTGAAAGCATCGGTGTTTAAGAATAACGCTTCTTTAATAGGCTTTCTTTGACCTATAACACCTGTAAATAAAATTTAAATGTTTTAAATTACTGATGACATTTATATGAGTACATTATACATACTATCCAATCGTGATGTAATGCATAAAAAATATTATATAAAATAAAACTTTTGATATTTTTACAACCCAATTATTATTTTTGTAAGAAATATCAACAAAAATATATGGTTATCAATATGTTTTTTTTAATCCCTTAAGTAGGGACTTGCTTAGGATTTTATTTTTAAGTTTAACAAAATAATATATGTATAAGCTAATTTTTAATTGTTATGCTTCAAAAAAAAAATACTATACAATATTTTTACTACACTAAAATAACATATTAAATATTCTTTACGAGTAATTACACAAGATACACCAAAAACTAATAATGAATGGAAAATAAAATTTACACAGGAGGAATCTATTCATTAAAAAATAATCATGAAAATCGGTTCACAAATTGTAAAGACACTTCGTAACATTTCCAAAAAAAGTACCACCTCTTTCTGCATTTAAAAAAAAAACATTTTCCAAATGCATTTAAAAAAAAACATTTTCCTACTGATTTATCTATTTTAAATATTTATTATTGATCAAAAAAGATACTACTCACCGTAAACACAAACGAGCCAAATAACAAGGAGCGGTACGCGCGCCATCCTGGCTGCTCACTTACTGGTAGTGCGAATTTCAAGTTACGATATACGTATATGCAATGCGATGTCGCACTGTACTGTAATGTTAATGAAATGTGGTACGCTCGACTCTTGAACCGCCGCGCTAATGTAGACAGACTAAATCTATATATAATAAAACTGTAGAGATCGAATGTCTGCACATAGAAAAAAATACTAAATACTGAGTCAAGGGGATGTAAGAAGAGAAATAGAACAAATTCAGATTTTTTTCTTTTTTTTTTGTTTCCCTGTTTGTTTGTCTGTTTGTACGGGCTAATCTCCGAAACTGCTGGACCGATTTAATGAAATTTTGCACCTTATATCCCCGGTCAACATTTAAGATACTTTTCATTCCTGAAAATTAAAGAATTCCCGTGGGATAGTTAAAAAGATATAGTAACTTATACAGCTTAGTACCTACACAAAAACTACTGATTGGATTTTAATGAAACTTTACATATTATACTATATTAAGGTACAGTTATAAGAATTTACCATTGGGGCACGACCATTCACTGTCCTACTCAAATAATATCCAACAGTGGGCACGGGCCTCTCCACAAATCGTTGGGGGATCAGACCACAGTTAAGTACGCTGGCCTAATGCAGGTTGGCGGACTTCACATATCTTTGAAATAGTTATAGTTAGGTTCTCTCACACATGTAAGCTTCCTCACGACATTTTCCTTAATCGTATTAGCAGTCTCTCAACCCAGGATTTGCAACTTGCTTAACTTCGCTATCCAAACGAGCGCGTTACCACTGGGCTTGGCAAGCAATAGCTTATAAAAATATCTTACAGAAACATGATTTTATTGAGTGAGACTATTGGTAACTATTCTTTTTTAGGTACCGTTTAATTTTATCAGATAAGTATTAAGTAATCTCTTAAGATTAATGCGCTTCATGAAGACATCTTTTGACAACTTCACTTAACAAAATTATTATTAACTAGCGACTCACCCTCGCTTCGCTCGGGTTCGTCCCTAGGTACGTTTTAACGGTAAGTATAGAATAGATTATATATACACATATGTGCAATGTACATACATAGGTACAGAAAAACAGGTAAGCATTATGAAAAATAAAAGAAATATATATCCCTTTCTTGAGAAATGATTGATTCAGTACTTTCGCACATCGATTTGACTAAGTTACTTTTATTATTATAAGTATATAGTCCGGTCAATTTAGACATAAAGATAGTGGTCAAATAACAAAAATTCCCGAAAAGCCAAATATTGGTGGAAAGCTGGGGTTTACCATTATAATATTATGGGGCTTTCCGGGAATTTTCGTTCTTTTAAATGTCTATATTGACCGGACTATATAGATAAGAATAGATATTGTGAATGTACTTTAGGAGATAGACAAATACTATTGAGGACTTTTCTGTAGGCCTTTTCAAAACCTAGATTTCTTTAGTACATTGTTTTGATGTATGTCTTAAGGTTTAGCCAGCGGAAGGTTTCTAAGGAGGACTCGAAAAAACCAGTTATTGTGTTTTCCCGTGGAAAAGAAAGATTTGAGATAAAAGGTGTCCTAAATGTTGACCCGAGTAATAAGTTATCACTTCACCCCTTGAAATCGGCTCACTGTTTTTTGCGTGAAACATGCACACACAAACACGCATACAGACAAAAAAATTAATAACTATAGTTTTGGGATCTATATTGTATACATAATACGTTACATTCATTGTTTTAAAAAATATTTCATGTACAGATTTCGCTAAGTTACTGTTTTATTATAGTACTAGCATTGCCCGCGGCTTCGCCCGCGTTCAGATGATCAAAAACCAAATTCTTAGATTTTACACATTAGTATACTCTTACATTAGGTACCTATACAATACTTTCATTGCGCACCGCATGATTGGTAAATAATGGCAGAGATTGACAATGCCACAAAGGTTCCTCCGTTAAATTGAACTTTTTGTTTTAGCAATAACATTTATGTATGTCTATACTTCTGTTTTGTTTGTTTTTTTAGTTTTTCACGATAAACTCTCAAACTACGGAATTACTTTTAATCATTTTTTACTAATAGACAGCTATAGATTAATTTAATATATAGCTGATTATTTAAATTACATAATGATAACTTTTCTTAATTAGCGCTAGTTAGTAATATTTTCCAAAACGATTTTCAAAAGAAAGTGTAATAAGTAAATAATTCTAAGCGAATACATTTTTTTTATTTCATATGGCTCTGCTAATATGATTAAAGTCGTAAGCATTTTATTGTGTCCTTTAAGCCTTTACCTTCCAAGAAAAGGTGTCAAGAAAAAGTGAAAAAGTTGAGATATAACAGTTCCTAAAATACTTTTTCATAGTTTTTGAGATATGAAATATTTTTAGTGACCCGCTTTGGCAGTTTAACAGCCATAAACTTGTTTTCCATAAAATGTTATAAAATAATATAAATTGAACTTATTTTTACGGTGTAAAAAATGAGTAGGTATTGTGGAAACGTAAATATTATTCGTAAGTATTAAACGTAATATTGTTAACCTAACAAAACACGTAAGTAAGAAAAACAACATAGCATTTTGCTATATGAAACCTAAAATGCGCGAGTTGGATTTACATTTGCCCTATTTTTACATTAAAAGATTAAAAAACATTAACATTATTTACTAAACAATAAAAATTTACAAATATTCTCATTTGAAAATTGTTTCGGCCAACAAAATATTACTAATATGTTACTAATTTATAAAGCCAAAAAGTTTGTTTTATTAAAAATTTAAGCACGGGCAGCGCCGCGGGTAATTTAGTAGTAATTATAGTAAAGTCATAGTAAGGTTATATCTGCACATTTTTTTTTTTGGATAAAACTACGTATTTTAAAAACACATGGCGACATCTATTGTCAAATAGTTAAATAACACATAAATAAATTTTCATTAAAATTACTATTTTAATGAATAAAATAGCGCTGTTAATATTTCTTTTTAAGATAAGTTTTTTTTAATAGTTTTAACATAATATATAAGTAAGTTACCTTGCTAAAATATTAATAGCATCAATGTGCTTTTACTTTAACCAGTTTTTGTATTTTTTCTCAGAAATGAGATATTTTCCTGCGGTAAAAAGAATCCTATGTGTTGACCCGGATAACCTGCTATTACCATACCAAATTTCATAAAAATCCCTCTAGTGGTTTTTCTGTGATGCGGTCACATACAGACAGACAGAAAAAATTCTAAAAACTATAGATTCGGGCTCTATATCGCTAATAATGAATATTTCAATAAGATTTTCCGAAAAAATATTGAATTTTATTTTTAATTTCGGCTTAGTTACAATTTTATTGTATGTATAGTTACTAATTTATGAAGCGAAAAAGTTTGCTTTACTGATAATTTAAACACGGGCGGAGCCGCGGGTGATTTAGTAGTAATTCTAATAAAATCGAAAAAAGTTCATATCTGTACATTAATTTTTTTGGTATTAAAACTATGTATTTTAAAAACACATGGCGACATCTATTGTCGAATATCTAAATAACACATAAATAAATATTAATTAAAATAACTATTTTAATGGATAAAATAGCGCTTTTGATAATTTGATTTTCAAGATAAGCTATTTTTATAGTTTTTACCATATTTTGTAAGTTACCTTGCTAAACTGTTTACAAATAGTATCGTCGTGGTTTTGTTCCTACCAGTTTTTGTATTTTTTTTCAGAAATGAGATATTTTCTCGCGGTAAAAAGTATCCTATATGTTGACCCGGATAACCAGCTATCATCATACCAAATTTCATCAAAATCCCTCCAGTGGTTTTTCTGTGATGCGGTAACAGACAGACAGACAGACAGACAGACAGACAGACAGACAGACAGACAAAAATTCTAAAAACTATAGATTCGGCCTCTGCATCGATAATAATGTCTATTTCAATAAGATTTTCCAAAAAATATTTAATGTACAGATTCGGCTTAGTTAGAATTTTATAATATGTATAGATAGATAGACTAGACTAAAAACTAAATTATAATTAACTTATCTGTCTGTATCTTAGCTGTCTATGAACTAGATCTTATGTAGTATTCTGGCTTTTGTTTTCAATATTCTTAAGAAGAGCCTTATATGATATATCGCTTCAACGAATTGTACTATTATCTGATAAGAACTTATTTCCAGAATAAAAAAATCTTTTTGATAGCCCATGAACGGTTTGTTCAACGATTTATGTGTGATTAAGTTATGAGACATTTTCACATCCTACTAATCCTACTAATATTATAAATGCGAAAGTTTGTAAGGATGTATGGATGTCTTGATGTATGTTACTCTTTCACGCAACAACTACTGAATGGATTTTAATGAAACTTTACAATAATATAGCTCATACATCAGAATAACACATGGGCTACTTTTTATCCCGGAAAGACGTACGGTTCCCGTGGGATAGATTTATTTTTTGTTTTTCTAGCTAGTTAATAATAATTAATAGGATTTAGGCATATACATATGTACATACTTAACTGACCTGTCCTCTCACGTAAACTTCGCTTAAACAATTATCAGGTTTTTGAACGTATGAACCAATTTATATATGTATTAAGATTGAAATTAAATTAAATACTTATACTATACAAGCACTTATGAATCGTCAATTTAGTTTAAAGATCGTCAGAGTCGTCAGAGTCGTCAGTCCGTAAGGAATCTACCACCGGCTAAGAAAGTATGTAGTTCTGCTGAAAAGAGCCGGCGAGACACTCAACAGTTGCTCTTTTAAATATCATCGAGTTACATTTTTCATTTATAATTTATTATTAACATAACATTAAACAATGATAACCTGCATATGATTCAATATGTATCTCAATTCCACACCTTTTCATCTACAAGAAACTCATGAACGCAGTAATACCTATGCTTTACTCATTAAAATATTTTTAATTTTATCTTTAAATTCTTGAATCGTATGCAAAATCACTGGGACAAACGACATTATTACTTAATATTTATTATACTTAGCTGGACCAATTACTTTTAGTTAAGGGTAGGAAAAAAAAATTAATACAACTAGTATATATTATAATCCTGTTATTATTTTCAGAACTTTAAATCCTATATTAACGAAAACCTAACTTAACTACTTAACTGATTTTTAATATATATATATATATATATATATATATATAAGTTATAAATTAAAATGTGAAAGCAAAAGTAAAAGTTGCATTATAAATCTATAGATAAAATATCTCAAGCTTTTACAGGTAAAATCCCACAATTACTTTCTTTTATAAGTATATAGTGTCATTTAATTAGAAGAATTATTAAAAACTTAACAACTAATATTGCGTATTATCTATTGTATTGCGACACTGATGAGAAATAGACAAAAAACAAGTGAAATCGTATCGTTTTCGTGTTTGAATTCTTCACTGTGTAATCCTAGCAATGAATGGCTACACTCGTACACCGGCGCGGCTATAGGTAAGAAAGAGCACGGTAGAGCGAGACGCCGCGAAAGCCTGCGCAGACACAGGTAGAGCCCAATGTAAAGCCAGTCACATCTACGCGCCTCGCGCGTGCCCGCGTTTACTTGCCATACGGAGCGTTTCATGAAACCTGTCTGTGTAAATAACACAAAACCAACCTCAAAGTTAATCATTAATCGATTTTAAACGACATGTAAAACATAATATTGGTTAGAATAACCGTAAAAGTGACCGTGATTAAGAATTTCTATCAAGTTAATTGTGTGAATGCCACGGTCCACAGCCTACGCAGCCGGCGGCGTTCCCCTCCTCCGTTCATTCAAGGACCAGCCGTTGAACCCATGTTGCCACAGTTATTGTATCAACGCAATCCTCACTATTTGGAAATAAACCTAAAAAAGTGCACGGTATGAAGCCTCGATTGAGCTGACGAATATTAGCGAATCGGTGCCAACGACAATGTCAATCAGACAAAATACAGGCGAATTTACTAAACACAAACAACAACTAGGTAAACAGGGCCCGGAACCGGTCAACTTTCCACCGCGCTATCATCCGCCGCCACCTGCCGCAGCCAGTTCTAAACTAGGCACTATAGATCCAACCTCTAAAGAGTTCAAACCTCCCAACTCAGTAAAACATATTGACCCTAGTAAATTTCAATACTCCTTGGGAGTGCAAGGTTCTATGCCTGTCCTCTATCCCAGTGGGCCATTTCCACAAGTGAAATATCTACAAGGTTATCCCGCAGGTTATCCTGTGCCACCAGCTGCACTTCGTGTACTTCGACCAGCCGGAGAGATTGTGACGAAAGCAATAGTTCACGAACCTGTAGAAGCAACAGCCCGTGCTAGAAGTGCCGACGACACTCAGCGAGTGCAACGTAATTTAGAAGAAGAACAGATTCACAGAAGATCGGCTGACATGCTTAAATTTACGAAACGTATTGATTCCGACACTACACGACAGTCTACAGACCAGAGAAGGCAAATTCAAACACTTTTAGATGAAATAAAAGCGCTGAAGGAAGCCAATCGTCGTCTGAGTGATGATAATCAAGAACTTCGTGACTTGTGTTGCTTTTTAGATGATGATCGACAGAAAGGACGAAAGCTGGCGCGAGAATGGCAACGGTTTGGTAGATATACCGCATCCGTGATGAGACAAGAAGTATCCGCGTATCAAAGTAAACTACGGGAATTGGATGATAAACAGCAAGAACTTATTAGAGATAATTTGGAACTGAAAGAGTTATGTCTATATCTAGACGAAGAAAGAGAAAGAAGTCCCTGTGTTAATTGTGGAAGAACTGCTGGACGGGAAAGAGATGACGGTGACGGAAGCAGTAGTGGCACAAACGCTGAGGAGGTCCCAAGGCCACCTCCAACAACGGTCTCAATTACACATCCGCAGTTAGCGGAACGAACAGTACAATATGTCAAAGACTTAGAACAAAAAGTGAGACGATTAGAAGCAGAGAAAGGCTTAGGGAGTGGACTCAATGAACGACCTGAGGCTGTAGTTCGAGCTCTGCAAGTGTTGGAGGTGAGAGAAAGAGTTGAAAGAGAAAGAAGGAGACCAGCTCCGGACTTAGACTCAGGTGAACAAGCTCTTGTTAGAGAAATGTGTAATGTCGTGTGGGGTAAATTAGAAGATGCACCTCCTCAAGCACCGCCTCGTTGATCGAGTTGATGATACAAAGGAGGTCAAATAGAAATAGTAAGCTAAGTGTTCAACAGCACATTATACGCAAAGGAAGTGAAAGAAAAACTGTTTAAAATGCAATGTTTGATTGGAATCCGGCTCGATTGAGGTCACGGAGAATGATGTCAAGCGGCATGACCTACAGCATAGTTTAGGTACCGGTCTTGTTTATCAATTGGACATAACATCTTTTAGTTGTTAATGAATACAAAACAAAATATGCGTGTCAGCTTGCCACAGCAAAACTAACTTGCTAGTTTGCCGAATTATTTGTTAAAAATAAAACCTTAAAGTACAAAATTAGTAATAAGCGTGACATAGGTATAACTTTTAGTTCCTTTTTAATAACTAATTTTGTTTGTGTTAAATATACATTTTTGCGGTAATTCTGTACTATAAAATATATTTTTTATATACCTTTTATGTATTTCAAAAAGGTTTAAATATCGTAAGATGAATTAGTTTATAATGAGGCTAAACTTAATTTATTAATTTGTCTGTGATGGAATTGATCCTATGAAGAGCTGGACAATGGACATCTTTCTTAATTCCGCTAAGAACATAAAACAGAAGTTAACTTTAAATAAGTGTAGTTTCACGATTTGATGTTTTACTATTTATGTAGTGAATAACCTCCTCCTTTTGGAAGTCGGTTAAAAAAGAAATGAAACATGTATTATGTGTGTCATGTTGATATTTATAGATTATAAATATGTAATTATTATAATAATATTATGATGATAATGTTAAAAATAGTATGTTTGACCTAATTTCATTATTAATTTATAAATTTTAAACCCATTGCAACTAGCACATCTAGTCATAGTCATCGATTCAAAACGAATATTTTAAATGCTTTTAAATGACCTACACATTAACTTTTCTTTACTAATTGTCCAGTTCTATGCCTTTGCCAAGCTTGCTCTAACGTGTTATTAATTTATTATTGAGGACTTGAGAATAAATTATTTTTTGTGTTTTACATTTTTGTGTTATTCATTTTATTTGTACTAATAAAAACATATAAAAACATAAATAAAACATAGATAAAACATAATTTCTTACATAATACTTTCTTATTGGCGATTTCCAGTCCGTACTGGTTCACATAATACTAATATTTGAAATAATTTCTTACATTTCTGTTAAACGTTTTGTTTTTTTATTTCACTATAAATTGATATAAGTGCACTAGAGGTACTAATCTGAATATTTTATAAATAAAATTCTTTTACAAAATAATACATATTATATAATATATACCTACTATTACAATGCACAATGCAATACAAGGATGAAAAATCAATTTAGATGTGAAGACAGTGTTCACTAAGGCTTTCAGTCTCGTAATATTTACGAGTCCCGGGAAAAAAAATCGAGACTCGGTGTGGTCTCGAAATTACCGGGAAAAACGAGACTTTCGAGACTACTTCAAAAATAGGTTTAGACTAGGCAGTTAGGCAGTCGATGCAGGGTATTTCAATAAAGTACTTTATTAATCATACTGTTACAAACTCAAATACAAGTAAAATTAACAATTATTAGGTCCTTACATATAAAATTGGCGATTTTATATGGAAAACGCAAAACGAAAAATAAAAATATATATTTAATCAGTCAAAGTATGTACCATTATTATCTATGCACTTACTATATTTATTTCCTTGCAAGAAATTGTTCAAATTCCGGAAAAAGCGGTAATTTGTTTTTGCAAAGTATGGGGAGTACGGTAGGTGTCGGAAACATTCCAATCGCAGCACCTCTAATTTAGCGACCTTCTGTTGTGCAGTGTGTGACGTGACGTTAGATAAGTTGTCCTGAAGCAACAGTGGGGTAGAGCGATTGACCAGTCTCGGTTGTTTAACGGCTAGCTTTTCCATCATGATTTGCAATTGTAGACAATACAGATCTTGCCGTAATCGTCTGGTCAGATCTTAGATGGCTGTAGTGGATGACACCAGCACTGGTTCAATGATTCAAAATCCCGTCGTTATAGTGACGGTTGAATAATGTAACGCAGCACTCAATGCGTGTTTGTTCGTGTGCTTCACTCAATTCATGCCGTACCCATTTTTCCAACTTTTTCACTTTTCCAATTTGTTTCAAATTAATTAAAATAGCTCACATCGAAGCTTGCCACTAACTCTGACGTGGTTTGCGATGGATATATTTCCACGATCACTTTTAATTCTCCAATGTCAATTAAGGTTTTCGGCCGTCCACGGGGTTTGTTTTATAGGTCAAAATTTCCAGAACGTACACGTTAGAACCAAAACCGTGTTTTCTTTTACAGTAGCTTCCCCATACAGATCGTTAATCCTTCAAGCTGTTTCTGTAGCGCTGGTGCCACAGTGGTATTTTAAGTTTTCCATATTGTGAACAGAGTGATTCAAAGAAAAATCAAATGGCGCGAAAACAAATGAATCTCTAAATTCGAAAAACAAATACACAAGCCTAAAATTGAAATAAATTCGAATTGGGAATTTCTAACCAAACGCCAGATATTTGAGATCAAAATAGCCAGTTCGACAAAACGCCAATTTCATACCTATGTAAGGACCTAATATTTATGAGTTTTTTTTTTCATTTTGACAGTGGGCACGTAAGCACAAACAGTATTTAATGTTCTTTCAGACAGAGGGGATCTGATTTTATTCCAAAACTTCTCAACTCAACACTCAACAAACTCTCTACTTCTACGCTAGTATTAAATAGGGGATAGATATTAAATAGTTATATAGCGATAGTTTAGTAGTTCCCTCTGTGGTCTTATCCTAAGTTTCACTTTATAGTGCTGCCACATATCGTATGCCGCAACCGGAATGAAAAAAGTTAAAAAAAGTAAAGTCTCAAAAGTCTCGTTATTCCCGAGACTGGCGGTAGCAGTCTCGAGTCTCGAAAATTCGACAAAATCGTCGAGACTCTCGAAATTTTCGAGACCGAGACTCCCGGGATGAAAGCCCTAGTGTTCACTATAGTCCTTTTAATTCTAATATTATGTTT
Source organism: Fabriciana adippe (assembly GCA_905404265.1). Lineage (NCBI taxonomy): Eukaryota > Metazoa > Arthropoda > Insecta > Lepidoptera > Nymphalidae > Fabriciana > Fabriciana adippe. The sequence continues at coordinate 5,045,605 of FR989988.1, forward strand.
ATACATATATATGTATATATATATATATATATATATATATATGTGTGTGTGTGTGTGTGTGTGTGTGTGTGTGTGTGTGTGTGTGTGTGTGTGTGTGTGTGTGTGTGTGTGTGTGTGTGTGTGTGTGTGTATTTGTTACGTACTAATTTATATACAAAATTCCTATGTCTTCATACTGGTACCGACTCCATAAAAGATGTAGTCCCAATTATAAAGGATAAATTTCAATTAATTAGTTCTTACCTTGTTATTTATTAAATTCGTAGTACGTTTTCTGAAACAAGTCACTATGAGAATTCCTGACTGTTCATTAATAGAATATTGTAAATAAGTCTTCCTTAATTATTGTGTAAATCATTTGGAGATAAAATGAAAAGATATGTAAATTCAAGCATCCTTTTCATCATGCAAGTAAATACTCTGTGGTTATCCGCGTTTTTTTCAACTGTCATTAATCAAACAACAATGGCTTAAGTTTAATGGACTTTTTGTGGACAAGCTATTTGTTGTTGAAACAATGGCAGAGGAAAAGGGTGAAGGACCCGAAGATGTAGACACGATTGGTGTAATTATCTAATATGCATTTATTACTATGCAGCGTTTAATACTATTTCGAATTATCATCTTATTATAGTAAATTCTAAATTATAATATTATTTTATTCTATTGATTTGTAAGATAATTATTATTGTATTGAGATTTATTGATGGGTATTTTTATTTTTTTATAATCTCACTTGCACTTATATACGTATTTACTTTTTTTGTATTTCTATACCAATATAATTATCTGTACAACTTTCTGTTTTCTAGTAAATATTTTTGAAGTTAACTGTGTATTATATATTTAAATTATAATTGTTTTTATTTAATAGCGCCTTAAAGATAGTAAAGGCAATTAAGTTAGACCAAATATTATCTAGATTTACGTAGGCGGACGCAACGCGGAAGGAGACCGGCATGGCGAAGGGTGGGCGGTGCTACCTAATGGAGATTTTTACCAAGGCTGTTATTGCCGAGGAATGAGAAATGGAAAGGGATTGTATGTGTTTAAAAATGGTGCCAGGTATGAAGGTAATAAAAGAGACTTTATATTAACTCTATGGTAAAGTAAATACCGATTGATCAACATTCTCAACTATCAATCTAAATTCAACTCTGAAGATAAATTGTTTTATGCTACTGACAACTTGATTGTCTTTTATTTTTTTCTTTACCTAAATTGTATACTAAAAATGTAATAAGTAAGCAATAAGCTAATAATAAAAATTATGGAAATTAGTTTAAATTAAAACTCTTTTGTCCGGACTACTATTATAAATGAGAGTGTAATTCTGTATGTTACCTAATGTGTGTTTGTTGCTCCTTCACGCTAAAGCGGCTGGACAAATTTGGATGAAAAGTACTTACACAGCTAGACTATGCCCTGACTTACTTTGACGTAGATTACTGTTGGGTACGGGGTATTACATTTTAATAATAAAATAATCATACACAAATTATTAATTATATAAAAGTAGATTTTATATTTATAATTGTAAAATATAATTAGGTATTTGATTCTATAAGTTGTCATTCTGATATAAAATTCTTATTTGATTTTGCTTAAGTTGTCGTCTTGTGTGGAAAGGGCGGCCGGTGGGAAAAGCGTTGTTTTTTGTTTTGTAAATGAAATCATTAATTCATAATTGTCATTCCTTAATCCAAACTGTTATTTGAGGCGTTACTCTGACCCTGTACAATATAATAAAAACTGTGTGCCGTTACACCGAATTTTTACATGACTTACTACTGAAATACTCCCGTAACAGACACGCAGACGTGCGAAGCAAGACTAAGTTCCTAGTAATGTAAAATAAAAATTTATTCAGGAGAATGGCGTCATGCTATGAAATATGGGGTAGGTCAAATGACGTATCCTGATGGTTCTCGCTACGAAGGAGACTGGAGACATGACCTGAAACATGGATTTGGGGCGTATTACTATCCCAATGGGGATATCTATGAAGGCGCTTGGTTTAAAGGCAAACGACATGGACTGGGGACTTACTTTTATGCGGAACATCAGGTTGGTTTCAATCAAAATTTAAAAATTACTAATGCTAATATAATATTGTGGTAATGATTTAATAATAACACAAATAAGTGATAATCAAATCTATTTTTTATTGAAATCGAATGAATTTTTGTTCAAATCGACTTATTATAAGCACTTTTGAATTATTATTAAATATTGTACTATAATTATGAACTCAGAATTTTCTCCTCTTTTATTTGACATCCCACTTGATAAATGATACGATAAAAATATGTATCCTAAGTCAGACAGACAATAATAAGTAATAACGGATCGATTGCGCTAAGCTACGCTAGGTTTGGAATATACCTACGTAAGTACAAACATAAATACATACGACTGCTAAAAACAATACCTTTTTTGGCTTTGGCGTAGTCGGTGGGTAAAAGAATTTGTATATTATGCGTGATGTATATCTTAAAGCATTTTTCAGATAAAATTCATGGGAACTTGGGTAGATGGCGCTATTGAAGGTCCGGGGCAAATAATGTACCCTCGAGTACGATATCACGGCTCTTGGTACAAAGGCATAACTAAAGGACCTGGTTGCTTCGTCTTTGATACGAACTGTATGCAACACGGCTTCTATTTGCTGACTAAAGACCCTGATTTTGAAGAATTTGGTGAAGGTGAAGAAGAAAAGGATGATAAAGACAAAGAAAAATTAGAAGAGGGTGAAGAAGAAATTGAGATTGATGAAACTTTAGGTGATATTTTTAGTTTCCATAAAACATATTTTTTTTATTTACTATCTTTTTTTTTTTATTTATAATAAAACGGACATTTATTTAGTAAGGTAAGCTATAGATGATAGGCGCAGATTTTGCTTTTTTTTCTAGACAAAAATCGTCATTTGAATCTAAACGGTAATTTATACTCTTTGGTAATTACATGACAGTATAAAATACAGCTGAATTTCTATAATTTATTCCATATCTTATGAGTACTTAAATTAAGAGTCAAATAAATCGTAATTTTTGTATATATATATTATAGTAATAACAAAAATGTTTTTTCTTGTTTTAGGTAAAATTGCAGTATGGCGTGCTCGTAACGTAACTGCGTACATGGCGGAATTTTTACCACCAGAGCCAGTTCCGTTACCAGTACATGATTCGTTGCCATCACTAGTTGAAGAGAGCATTGAAACTGATGTATTGAGGTTTGAACCTCCATCAATGTCTGCAGAGGAAGGTGGTGATGATAATGACTCGTGGCTCTTACACCGCCAGCAATTCCTTGAAGAAGCTGAACAAAAGGAATAACAAACATTGTTTAGAATAATTTTTAGGTCCATTACTTTTGTTTAATAAATAAAAAAAAAGGAAAAGAAATTGGTTAGTTTGATTATTTTTAAGGTTCCGTACCCAAGGGGTAAAACGGGACACTATTACTATATCTTCGCTGTCCGTCTGTCTGTCTGTTCCTCTGTCACCAGGCTGTATCTCATGAACCGTGATAGACAGTTGAAATTTTCAAAGATGATGTATTTCTGTTGCCGCTATAACAACAAATACTCAAAAACAAAATAAATATTTAAGGAGGCTCCCATACAACAAACCTGATTTTTTTGCTCGATATTGATAATAGCAACACAGGTAGACATTTGAAATATTCACAGAATATTTAGTTATATATTCACTTTAAAAATAAATAATTAAAATAAAACAAATATTTAAGGGGGGCTCCCATACAACAGATGTTTTTTTTGCCATTTTTATACATAATGGTACGGAACCCTTTGTGCACGAGTCAGACTCGAACTCGGCCGGTTTTTTTATTTTCTAAAATTGATGAATCTTAAAATTTTGTTTTCATTTCAATTTATTATAATTTATACAAATGTTAATAAAATGTTTATTTGTGTAAAATGTGTAAAAGGCAGTCTTTAATTAAATTTGGAAAAATTGTATTAAAAATATAACAGTTCAGAAATAAAACAATACTTTATTTTATTAATAATAAGTTTATTCTATTTAAAAATAAAGCATATCCCACATTGTTTATTGTGCATTATTTTACAAATGATACAATTAGCTATTTTTTGTAATTAATATAAATAAAAGGAGTATCACTTCTTAATCTTACAAGTGTGCACTACATTATGAAATTATATATATACATATGAAATAGTTCCAAAAGATAATTTCCATTACTTGTATTTAATATTTAACTAAAATAATAGTTCTGTAACTGTTGAGCGTTGAATAAAGCAATAGAGATCAATTAAAAAGTATAAAAGAAATAGGAAAATTCATGTATGTAGTTTAGTACAAACAACATATGACTGATATTTTTATATTAGAATTCTAAAATACATTACCCTAATCTAAGCCTAATTTTATGTTTGAGGGTTTTGTGGGGCATTATTATTTGTCCCAGAGTTGTTGTTATCAAAAGTGTTTTTATTTTTTAATAAATATGCTGCCAGATAATTGATAGGGTCTGGAGGACGTTCTTTTGCTAGAGCAGATAGGCCTTGGAGTAATATGGGAACTACAGTCTGGTCCAAGTATTGACGAGTTGGCAGTGCATTGAGATCAATTCGAGATTTTCGACTAGCATTCGTTTCGTTTTCTTTTTCCATTGATATTATTTTCTGAAAAAATAATGTCATTTGTTAATTTTGCATAGTTCATATATTATAGATCAAATTTGTTTTCAATATAACTAATAGTTATGTATATATTATGATAAAACATTAACATTTTATAGTTTATAACAGGAAACGTATTATTGTGTTATTATAAATTAACCATTATATTAGGCAGTTACAAAATAATCTGATTACTGCTTAATTAATACAATTTTCTATATTTGTGCAAAAAGTTAAGTTCTTAATAAAGTGTAAGTACTTTTTAAATATTGTATTTATAAAATACATACAATTTGCTGTTTAATTATATTATTCAACGAAGTTTACTAACCTTAACTGAATCCGGTATTTTGGACGGTGGCTGCTCTTCCTTATTGGATTGATTTCCTTGTAAAGAAGTTTCTGACATCGGTTGCAGCTATTTATTATCCTATAAACACTTTATACTTAAAATGTTTTCTTTTGCAATTCCTATAATTTTTCATTCGTTTACTTCTCGCATTAAATCAAAATACCACAGACTATAAAGAAAATAAGTTAAGAGATGCCACAATCACTCACTCCACAGCCCACAGATTAGTAAGCAATTCAAATTTCAAACTAAAATGGTAAACAGATAAAAAATACGAGTTGCAACTGAAGAAGTTATTAATTACCCTTTCCCGGAAGTAAGTTAAGAATTTAAATAGTTTTTTGCTACGCTAAATGCTTCTTTTGTTATTCAATTATTATTTTTATTACTAGCGACTTACCCTCGCTCCGCTCGGGTTCGTCTCTAGTAACTTTTAACGGTAACTAGATTACTCAGAGATATATTTTCCAGCAGTAAAAAGTACCCTATGTATTGATCCGGATAACCAGCTAACATCATACTAAATTTCATCAAAATAAGTCTAGTGGTTATCTCGTGATGCGTCCTCAGACAATCAGACAAAAATTCTAAAAACTATAGATTCGTTCTCTGTATCAATAATAATGACTATTTCAATAAGATTTCCCAAAAAATATTTAATGTACAGATTCGACTCAATTATAAATTTATTGTGAAGATAAATGCAATTCAACATGTATTCTGGACAGATTTAGATGAAATAAGTTAAATATACAGATATTGATTTAAATTCCAGAGTAACACGGTGTGTGTTGCTGTCACCTGTTAGGCACTTAGGGACGCATTCAAGTCCTAAGGTAAGCGAGGGTAAATAAGTAAGGTAAGATAGTAAAATTTAGTTTCTGTTCGATAACTTCACAGCCTTTAATTTGTTCTCTTTGAGAATGAAAAAAAGATTGTATTGTAAACATTTTATTTAAAATTCATTACTTAACATTCTAGCTAACATTATCTACACATTACACATATTTTTACACGACACACATTTATAATCTTATATTTTACACATTTAGAATCTTTATTTTAGATTCAAAAGTAAGAAAATTTAATACATACAGATAAATCAAGTGTGCAGTTGTAACAGATTTTCTTAAAAATATACATAAATATCAGGTACCTATTACCAATAAAGTTCTTATATATTTATCTATTTTTAAACGGCACAAATAAACGTAAATGCAAGTATTTTTATGTAAGCAAGTAAGAATAAAGACGATAGTGCTGATTTAATATCTAAAGGCTGTTACGTAAGAAATTCACTGAATTTATTATTTATTATTGCTAACAGACCAAAGAATTAGCTTTCTTAATCAAAACGAAGAATAATGTATAAAATAAGTATATTAAAATGCATAATATAATCAATCATAGTTTTACACAAAAGTCGACTTGCAGATTCGATTCTCAAAAATCAAACAACTACATCTATATGTAAGTAAAGAAGTACTTTAGTAGTGTAAATTGGTCGGAAAGAGGCAAGGAATTAAAAAAAGAATTAAGCCATTTTTATTGAAGTATATATTTAGGTTCTAAGGTAGTGTGGCGGTGGTGGTGGAGGAGGGGCCGGGCGAAGTCGAGGTCCGCGCTCTAGCTGCCGTCGCCATGAAGCCATCGCTTCGCTCAGAGTCCACAGTTCAGATAGGAGGGACAGATCCAACTGACGGAGACTGGCCTGTAAAAGATAAATAAAAATTATTTCTAACATGATCATCGCATGGTTTTGCCACTGTATAAAAATCAATGGAAATGCCGTCAAATGCTGTCAAAAAGTTGTCAAAATATACCAATTTTTATGCCGAACAGTTTCGAAGTTAGAGGACCCTAGTGACATATCATGGCAAATTATACCCCTTAATCTTAAATCCAATTACCAACTTTCAAATAAAAGTATGCATGACACGCATCTCACTTCGCATGATTACCCATGTCTAGACGCATCCGTGAAACAACTGTATGTTTTTTGCATGTAGGTACTAAATAAATATACGTTACCTATACAAATCTGCTTTTACGCCAATTTGAAAATTCAATGTTAAGACTGGAGCAGTGAGCAATCATACGAATTATAACCTATCATAAAGCTTAAATGTATCTAAGCTTTTGAATGGTCTTGCCCACTTTATCTATACCATTTGCATTCAATACGAATCGTGCGCTATCTATCGTTGACGTTGATTATACCATTTAAGAAACTTTTCCGTGAGTTTCAATGACAATTATCAATCTATCTAATATTTAATTACGAGTATATGAACTTTCTTAGATTTTTTTGCAACTACTGGTTACACGAATATCTAACACTTTAAATAAAACTATTTTTTGCGGTCTGAAAATATAAAAAAAGAAATTAAAGAATTTTGGTGCCATTTTTCTTGTTTTCGAAATCAGTGTATAATTTTTTAAGTCTACTCGGTGAACGTATTTGAATTCTGATGTAAAGCATTCGAAACGTTGAGAACAAAAACTAAAAATAATCGCGAAAAATTTATGTTCTTTTAAAATATAAACTTTCAATTAAATAAATAGGATATAAATTCTGTGTTAATATTTTCAAGTAACATATAAACTTATTTCACTATAATTTAATTCGCAATGAAATGTTTAAAATTGCATGTAATCAAAGAAAAAATTATAAATGATATAAATATACTAGATTAATTATTGGACCATGTATAAAAGTATGAAAGCCAAGTTTTTAACCATTTTCATTGTTATTAGAACGTATAAACAAACACAGGCGTTTGGCGACCTTCCGCGCGTTCTCTTCGATTGCGTTATTCAGGAATGCAGAACGATCACGACCGCGATGTAGGACATAGTATTAAATATTAATGTCAGTAGAAGTTATGATAGAACAGTCTGCAAAACATCCTTACTAATAATGTAAAAATTAATTGATTGTAAATTATCATAGTCTCACTAAGCATGATGACATTAGGGAGAAGTTGGGTTTTTGTTTATCATATGGTCATATAAATACTGTCGGTATTACATATTTTAGTGTCCCCACTCTCAGACAAAGCCAACAGCACTACACTACAGCTCCAAAATACCGTTTCATTGCCTAAAAGACACGATTATCGAAGCTACTAACAAAAGCTAATTTATACTAATACTAACGACTTACCCTCGCTCAGCTCGGATTCGTCTCTACTTACGTTTTATCGTTTAGTATAGATTTCTTAGAGATGAGATATTTTCTCGCAATAAAAGTATTCAATATATATGTTGGGGTTGAAGGGAGGCCCGGGCCCAGCAGTGGGACGTTAAAAAAAGGGCTGAATACATACATGTTGACCCAGATAACCAGCTATTATTATCATACTAAATTTCATCAAAATCCCTCCAGTGGTTTTTCCGTGATGCGGTCACAGACAGACAAAAATTCTAAAAACTATAGATTCAACCTCTGTATCGATAATAAAGTCTATTTCAATAAGATTTTCCAAAAAAATATTTTATGTACAGATTCGGCTTAGTTACAATTTTATTATATTTATAGATATTAAAAAAAAAATAGATAAATACAGAAGCAAGAAATAACTGATGTTTTTTTATACATAAAAATATGAAGTAATAAATTTAGATTCATAAGCATTTCACCTGTTGTAAATATTGATTATATATAGAAAATATTCATTCGTTCAAGCATAACATTAAACATGACATGTTTACGTCCCAAGAAATATTAGTTTGTCAATACTGGTCAAGGCTATTAAAAATAATTGCTTTGAAACATGCATATCCATAAACCTTGCCTATATCGAATACAAAATAATTAATTAATTTAATACATAAAAGATTACTTTAAGTAAAATCGATATTGCAACCTGCAAGCCTTTGTTACTAAGTTAGTTATTGTAAAGTAGATCTGCGTTTTTAAGGATTATTATTCAAAAATTAAGATTAATTATTTATTAATATTATTAAACGTCAATAGTAATGTACATTATCGATAATTTTAATCAAACATACTACTTTGGGATATATCTAGATATATGATTATATAAGTAAGCGACGTGTCAACGTTCATAGCCCTATGAAGGCTGTTCTAGCAAAACCAATAAACCGCTACGCCCACAATCCATTAAATAGGTAGTGTTGGTGATGGATGGTGATGCTTAAATTTGTCCTATACATTAGTCAACCATAAAAAGTGAAAATACATAAAGTACATTTTACAAAATACATACTTTTTACAGTAGTATCATATTACGCTAAAAATAAATAACTTATATCTAACTACAAATAACTTATACACATATAACTTTAGAAAAGATGTCTAAATAATTATATTTATTATCATGATTGACGGCACGTTTGACTCAGTTTGTAGTGACCCTACTTTCTGTGCCAGCAGTCGAGGCTTCGAATCCCGCTGGGGGCATTCATTTGTGTGATGAGCACAAATGTTTGTACTCCAGTCATCGGTGTTTACATTTATAATATGAATTTAAAGTTATATATGTGTAGTGTATCAACTATCTGGTACCCATAACACAAGCCCTGTAAGCTTACCATGGAACTAGATAGTGCTGTGTGTTAATGTCCCAACATATTTATTATCATTTGTATTTAACAAAATAACTCGAAGGTAGGCCCTACCTCGCTTCCAACTACTTCGTTTACACGTACGCTTACATGACGACATTCGAACTAATTACAACTTCAATTACCATCGTTATACCAGCTACGTACGTGTTTCATCTCGATGAAAACGTACACCGTAATTAATATCACAATGGTCGTACAAAATAGAATGATAGCTGTGATTGTTTGAAGGAGGGAAAGTGTGTATTGGCATCCTCCACGCTTCGATGCAAATGGAAATATCTTGATCGATCTGACACGATATGCGTAATAAACACTTGTCGGCCGTAACTCGAAACGCTAACAGCCCAGAGATCGGCACGAACGGAAACAAAATTATACATTCTTAAGTCTTTCTAAGTCTATAATAAAGAGTGATTCCGCATTTTAATACCGTAATATGATTGGTAACCGACAGGTTAATGCGCTTTCCGATACCGATAAGGATATAAAACATCAAACTACTACACGCTACAAATATTGCTATTGGTTTCATAACACCATACACTTTTCAGTAATAAGTTTAGTGATTGTGTTAATCCATTAAATTGAATAGTTAAGTATTTGAGTAAAAACTAAGTACATACTGAATTAGAAACTTTGGAAGAGTAGATATTAGATAATATACTCAAAATCATTGCATTTACTTAAAAAAAGATATCAGATTAGTTTTCATGTACACAGAGATATATTAAGAGATATTAGGTGGGTACCCTAATGGAATTAACTTAAAGTCCATACGCAGACAAATTCATTATCCTCAGTAGTATTTATTTAATATTTTCTCTATAAAGATTTTTCAGTAAATATAACTTAGATTTCGATTACATCAATAAATGACATCTATTTATATAAAAAATTAAAATCAATTGCCGTTTGATAGTCTCGCTAAAACTCAAAAACTGCTGGACCGATTTGAGTAATTATTTTTTGTTTTGTTGGGAGTGTGTCAGGAGTCGTTTAAGCATAAAAAAATGGGGAAAACCCAAAAAAAAAAAGCTAGAAAATCGAAAAGGTTCAGAACTGTTTATTTTGTACTTATGTATAATGTATATAGGGATGAATGATGATGGTTTAATAAAAAATATTTAAAATTATGAAACTTTGAAAGTAAATACGCATAACAAGAAAATAAACATTTATTTATACTATCGATAAGATCAGATAATACAAAATTCAATTAAATAATTTTTAGTGCAATCGCAGTATAAATAGGCTATCTGTTCATAAAACTTAAACAACGATTTAGATAAGTTCTATACGTTTTATCTGCTAAAATCAATATGTGTATGTGAAAATTAAATCAAACATTTTAGCTGCTTGAACAGCACTGAACAAAAAAATAGAAAATGAGAACACCTTTAAATTTAATTTTAGATTTAGTCGACCTACAGAAACTAGAAAATTTACAACACTTCAGCTGTGTAACAAGTTATCCTGTATACTAGTATACTAGAGGTACATAATATAATGGGTGCTGTGGTGGAGTTTTAGTGCTGCCAGAAAACTTTGCCATAACAGAAAGAAAACATTTAGGTGAAACCTTAGACAGCATGGTACATAAGTAAAACAAATTTTATTAAAGATGTAGCTAATAAAATTACTAAAATGGTCATCTATATACAATAAACGAATGAACATCAAATGATAATATAACGATGATAATATAACGAATGAACATCAAATGATAATATACAAATGATGATATACCATTTTTGTACTCACGAATATCAGCTATAATAAGCAGGTAAATTTTATCTATGTATTAAAACAAACACTAGATAAGGATAGGTTTCAAATTATTATTAAGTTTATTTAGCGTTAAGATTGTCTTCCCTGGCTCTTCACTTAATAAACTACTACTTACTATAATAGCTTGACCATTAACATTATAGCTATTATCACGGTTGCCTTTCCTTTGTAACTTTATGAATATTAAGGATATGGATTTGTGTAGAGGGGTGGAGTTGATTAAATTAGATAGTCGCACCCTTTTAAAGTCAACGGACGAAGACCTACACAATTTATACACAAAAATGTTTCTTTATAGACGGTACACTTTTACGTTATAATAAAAAGTAAATGTTTTGAATGATTAAACTTTATTAGGTGCAAGCCAAAACGGCCGTTTAAAATTTCTACATATAGATAGCAAATGGTAGTATCAACAACTGTCGAGTTGTTTTTGTTGTTATAGCTAGTTCAAAGGAAACCCTTATTACTGCGTACCACGTCCGTCCTATTGTGTACCGAATGGTCTATAGTTGGAACGAAATCTATTCAGAGACTATTAACGTTTAATGGAATAATTACCAGTTGTTTTTTTTTTTTTACGATAACTTAATAAATCCAAATTGTTATAATAAACATTGTTTTCTTTATGTTCCGAATAAAAATAAATTTGTATGTAGGTACATCCGAAACCCTTTACGCCCGGGGTTCCCAAAGTGTGCGCCGCGGCGCCCTGGTGCGCCGTAGAGAGTAAAGAGGGGCGCCGTGAGGCGCTCCTGTTTACCATTCTCCGAAAACTAAACTTAGGCATTCGCGGTTACAAAATGAACAAATCATGTGCGCTGCATGACTCGGAAACCGACGATACCCCTCTTCTCCCTCGCCTTGACCCGCCTGCGATCCAACTAGCTAGTACGCATAGATAGCAAGCATAGTACATTTCCAGACGAGACCAGATGAGGTCGATTTCTTTGTTTTTATTGTGTTCATTGGGTCGCTTTGTTTTGATTGTCGCTTTGTTTGTATTTTCGTCAAAAGTCGGACAAAAAATGGACAGATTTTTATTAAATAAGAAAGTAGGTAGTGTAAGTGACAGTGGTCAAACATTTACAAATGGCGGGGAAGCAAAAAAGCGGAAATATCGCAAATATGATGACAACTATTTGGACTTTGGTTTTACTTCAATAGAAGTAAACAATGAAGAAAGACCGCAGTGTGTTCTCTGTTTGAAGATTCTATCGTCCGAAAGCATGCTCCCAAGTAAATTAAAGCGACATCTTGAAACCATTCATCCTGCTATGCTTGAAAAATCGCGTGATTTTTTTAATAGGAAATTGCAAAATTTACGAAAACAAAAAAACGTGTTCACTCAACAAGCCTCAGTACCTGGCAACGCACTGTTAGCATCATTTAAGGTGGCATACAGGGTGGCGAAATGTAAAAAACCTCACACTATTGCGGAAGAGCTTATTCTACCGGCTGCTCTCGATATCGTGAATATTATGGTGGGAGAATCGGCGGGAAAATTAATTTCCAAAGTACCTTTATCCAACAACACTATTAGTCGAAGAATCCATGACATAGCTGAGGATCTCAATCACCAATTAATAGAAAAATTGAAAGGCAAGGAATTTGGTCTGCAACTTGATGAGGCTACTGACAGTAATAAAGATGCACATCTTATTTGTTACGTACGCTTTCTGAATGACAATATTATCGTTGAAGACCTTTTTTTCTGTAAAAGCATTACTGAAAGCGCAAAGGCTCAAGACTTGTTTGAAATTCTTGACAAATTTATAACAGAAAATGGTTTAGATTGGGAAAAGTGTATCGGTGTTTGTACTGATGGTGCTCGATCAATGTCTGGCAGGTATGGAGGAATACAAGCGCTTATTCGTAAAAAAGCAGCGCATGCTATGTGGACCCATTGCATTATCCATAGGGAAGCTCTTGCGTCGAAGTCAATGAGCTCTGAATTGAACCAGGTATTAGAACATGTCATTAACGTAGTAAACTACATAAAAACTAGGCCCCTAAAAGCCAGACTTTTCAAAAAACTATGCATGGATATGGGAGCTGAACACACGGCCCTGCTATATTACTGTAGTTCACGATGGCTTTCACGTGGAAATGTCTTATTTCGTGCATTTGAATTACATGAAGAAATTCACACATTTTTACGAGAGGAAGGTCATGTAAACTTCAGATACTTTGCCGAAACAGACTTTTTGCTAAAACTAGCATATTTGTGCGACATATTTGACAAACTAAATAATTTGAATCTGTCTCTGCAAGGCAATAACATGCACATATTGAAACTATTGGAAAAGATTGCGGCGTTTAGGAAAAAACTGCAGTTGTGGATAAAAAAAATTAATGAAGGCGGCGGTCAAGATTGTTTCCCACAATTGCATAAATATGCGACTTCTAAGGAGCTTATTGTCTCACAAGACTTGATGTCCCTTTTCACTGAACACCTTTCGAAGCTCACTGAATGGTTTTCGAAATATTTTGCCGAAGACAATGTCGAAAAATTTGCGTGGATCCAAGATCCTTTCCATGCACAAGCTCCACCAGAATTCACTTCGCAAGAAGAAGAGAGTCTCATTGAACTCTCTTGCGACAGCAGCCTTAAAACAAGATTCATATGTTCTGAGTTGGCGGAGTTTTGGATATCGGTTCAAAATGAATATCCAACTTTAAGTTTAAATGCTCTAAGAATTCTCATTCCCTTTGCAACATCTTATTTGTGTGAAGCCGGATTTTCAGCTGTAGCTGTAATAAAGAGCAAATATCGCTCAAAGATCAATGTGGAACAAGAAATGAGAGTAGCGGTGTCAAGCCTTATACCACGCTTTGAAAAAATATGTGGAGATCACCAAGCTCACACGTCACATTGATTAATTTGACATTGTATTTTATTTCATATTTTTTTATATAACAAATGTTTGCTTGTATGTAAATATAAAACTCAGCTTTATATCATACTTAGTGTCATTGTACCCTATTTCAACTAGCTAGGGCGCCGAGACAAAATACTAAACCTGTAAGTGCGCCGCGAACCGAAAAAGTTTGGGAACCCTTGCTTTACGCCATATTGTTAGTCTACACCTACTAGTAGCAGTAATAGATCAGTCACCACGGAAGATATGAAGTAGGTCAGGTTAGCCGCAAGTTTACAATTTCGCTGTCGCGAATTCTAAATTTCATTATACATGCTCCCTATTGCAACATCATAAATCTCAAATATAAGCCAGAGATGCCTACTATTTAAAAATTCGATCATCATAATTTCGCGTTTTTTTTTTTACTTCCTATACACGATTTTTTATCTATAAGTATTTTTTTCAAATCAGAAGAGTGTTTCAAAGCTTGGGCCATAGATAGAATCAAAAGGGCCAGCGCCGGCGCCTCAAGGGAGACCCTTGCGCCCACGTGTTTCTAAGCTCATTTGAATTCAATACCTTCTCTTTACGTTACGAGTTAAAAAATTATTGTTAATACAAGCACGACTCGGAAGAAAGTCCGCATGTTAGATATAAATTAGTAACTTCCTTTAGATTAGCGACTGTTTGGCTTGTCCTCTCACATCCTGTGCCTGAAAACTTACTGTGTAAAACTTGAATCTACTTCTAAGTTTTGCTGGAATGAAAAAGCCTATGTAACTTTTTCAGCTGAATTCGCTACTTGATCCCGTAAAAAGCGATTTAACTTGTTAATGTTTTATCATTTGTGTCTATCTCGTCTGAGCCGCCGCCGCCGGAAAATTAAAAGTTGTTTATATGAAATAATCTTTTTCCAAATTTCAGAGCTATAGCCATTTACTTTCGTCGGTATTGGTATTCTAGAACCGCCATTTTATTTTCCATTACAATCCGCTAGAGGCTAGATGATATATAATAAATAAATATCAATGGTTTATATATTGTTATGTATACTTTCAAAACTCGTTTTAAGGATCCTGGTGAAATATTATAAAATGCTGTATATAATAACTGCCTCGGTGGTGTAGTGGCTAGCATGTACGGCTGCACATCCTGAGGTCCTGGGTTCGAGTCCCGGGTCGGGCCAAGTTTAGTTATTGAGTCTTTCTGTATAGTAAGCCTCAATAAGAGCCCGGAGTTGGGAAGTTGGCGGTGTTTCACCCCCGTGCCTCGGAGAGCACGTAAAGCCGTCGGTCCTGCGCCTTAACTCTCACCGGTCGTGTCGAATAGTCGTCCCACCGGAGTATGAGAGTGACAGGAATAGAGAGTGCACTTGTGTCTGCGCGTACATTTGTGCACTATAATATCTCCTGCGCAGTTGGCTAGTCTCAATGAGATTGGCCGCCGTGGCCGGAATCGGTCAGGAGAACATTATGGTAACTGCCTCGGTGGTGTAGTGGCTAGCATGTACGGCTGCACATCCTGAGGTCCTGGGTTCGAGTCCCGGGTCGGGCCAAGTTTAGTTATTGAGTCTTTCTGTATAGTAAGCCTCAGTAACAGCCCGGAGTTGGGAAGTTGGCGGTGTTTCACCCCCGTGCCTCGGAGAGCACGTAAAGCCGTCGGTCCTGCACCTTAACTCTCACTGGTCGTGTCGAGTAGTCGTCCCACCGGAGTATGAGAGTGACAGGAATAGAGAGTGCACTTGTGTCTGCGCGTACATTTGTGCACTATCCTCCACATCTCCTGCGCAGTTGGCTAGTCTCAATGAGATTGGCCGCCGTGGCCGGAATCGGTCAGGAGGACATTATTATATATATATATTATAAAATGATGAAATAGGCATTATGTTACCGTGTCTGAGAAGACGCATAATCATAAAGCACCGAATATATTTCTTGCCATACTTTTAAGAATTCGTTATATAATTCCACAATCATTTCGAAGACTTATACTCAATTTAGATAATGATGCAATAGAAGCAACGGCAGCAGGGGGCCTATTGACATACCGATACGCGACACAAGCGTTTAGGTACAGTTACATACGAAGGCGTTAGAAAAACGTATCAGTCTCGTGGGACCAGTCCACCCACGACCGCGATGCAGTCCATTTATTTTAGCCAAGTTTGTAAAGTTGCCCAACCTATAACTCGTGATTACTTTTTGTTGAACGCACGCTTTATCAAGAGTTACAAAACCTTAAGAGTATGTTAGTAGTCTTAAATTGTTAGTCAACATTGCGTTTATTTTATTTATTTATTAGGTTTATTTACAATCACAATAATACACACAAATATAAAACTTGAACTAAGAACTAGGAACTTAATGTAGTGATTACTTACAAATAAACACAGCATGCACAGAAATATAGTTTTTAAAATATATTTTAGAAGTAAACAGTTTTTTTTTAAATTAATCAATGAGACAGTTACATTTATTTAACAATTATAACATTATATAAGACTACCTACATTATATTATAGGACCGTATATACCTACATTATATAAGACTAGATATGTTGCAGTTGTCAATATTATAAAGCTTATAACATAAATAACTTTTCTGTTTATTTAATATGCAAAAAAAGCTAGTCAGCATGCCACGGCAGCTTATTTATGTATAGTGTTATAAATTGATTCCATTTAGTAGGTACTTTAGATGAATATGCTGAAATGCCTGAACAAATATTTCGGAAATGTAGAAATTAGCCTTTTTTTAGTTTATTTTAGTTTCTTTTTTACTTTCGAAGAAACAATTACGTACATTATGGACGAAAAAATATTTAATTATTGCATTAACATTTGACGTAACACATAGAAATTAAGAATATCTATAGTACATATAATACAATTCTGAGTCGAATCTATACATTAAATATTTTTTTGGAAAATCTTATTCAAATATTCATTATTATCGATACCGAATCTATAGTTTTTAGAATTTTTGTCTGTCTGTCTAGGAACGAATCACGAGAAAACTACTAGTCGGATTTTGATGAAATTTGGTATGGTGATAGCTGGTTATCTGGGTCAACATTTAGGATACTTTTTAGTGCGAGAAAATATCTCATCTCTGAGAAAACTAGGTATACTAACCGTTAAAACGTATCTAGAGACGAACCCAAGCCGATCGAGAGTGAGTCGCTAGTTCTTGAATATTTCCTAACATATCTGAATTTTCTTAAGATATGCCGATTAAATGTTCTTGTAATAAATCGAGCAAGTAACAATTGTTTGCATGTAGCAACACTAACGTACACCAGTAACGGTACCGACAAACGGAAACCGAAGACACTCATCAATCGCCCATATAAAGTGTAGATAAGAAAAGGTTTTTGCCGCAAGATCGAACCTCTAAGGACATAAGTGTATACAACATGCTTGCTCCACTTAGCCCGACATTTCACGTTCGGAATCACGCGCGGCCCGTATTCATCGTCAAATCCGGTTTGAAAACCACATACGGTCTAAAAATGTTCTGCAGCTGCCGTTCGCTAGATCAAAAAGCAATTAAAAGTAGTCTTAATAAAAGCAAATCTTGTTTTCATCACCATATTAGTAGTCGAATTTTAAAAACATTAGAATTGAACTTTAGCTAAACATAGGTATAGGTATGTAATGCCATATTATATTATCTATCTCGATATTAAGATATTCACCTCAAATTAAGACTTTGGTACAAATTTCCCTACAATTTAACATCACTAAATAAAAGGAGTAACCTATAAGTTCATTCATTCATCAATCAAAGCCCTTTTGTCCATGTCCACATTATGAGCACTAAAAGATGTAGTTTTGAAAATAAAATTTGAAAATCAAAGCTAAATTGACAGCTTATTCGTCTTAAAATAATAATGTTTAAATGGCATTAATCATCTATTTTTAACCGACTTCCAAAAAGGAGGAGGTTCTATGTTCGTCTGTATGTATCTTTTTTTTATGTATGTTCACCGATTTCTCAGAGACAGCTTGATCGATTTTGCTGCCGTTACTTTAAACTGTATGCTATCTATTAAGGTTGGTCCGGAGGTGCTCCGGAAGTCGGTTTTTATTTTTTTTTAACCAATTTATAAGCTGGTAGAATTTTTGACAAACAATAAGCGTATTTCTGAAATATCAATAATGAATAAAGAATTTTGAATTTTGAATTTTAAATTTAAATCGATGTATGGTTAAAACACCTTGAAGTTAATATATTGAAATGTATGCCAATCGCATAGCAAATATCGGTAAAAAATTAAATCTATGTGTATAAAAATCAATTGCTGTTTGTTAGTTTCGCTAAAACTTAAAAACGGCTGGACCGAATTGAATAATTCTTTTTTGTTTTGTTGGGGGTGTGTCAGGGGTGGTTTAAATATAATTTTTTTAGCGAAAACAAAAAAAAACAGCTGGAAAATCAAAAAGTTCTGAACTGTTTATTTTGTATGGGAATCACTAACCGTTAAAACCTAGGGACGAACCCAAGCGAAGCGAGAGTGAGTCGCTAGTCAATAATAATTATTTCGTGTCTACGCCTTTAGTTAGCTACACCCAGAGCAGGTAGAGCGCGTGCCGACATAATGATTATCAAGATGTGCGCAGCTGCGCTTCTTAACTTTCGTAATTGTTACCATCTGCATGTATCGAATATTTTTGAGGACAATTGAAACGAACTTGAGATTTTTATATAACCCAAAACAGTAATTCAATACGCAATTTCCTTCTTTCTTCTTCGGGTGTTTGTTCCAAGTGTCGATACAATTATATCGTAAGATTTTAGCGACATATTTTATAGATTATTGCTATTTTTTCAATATAAGCATAGGAAATAATTTTAGAAGTATGAAGAATTTATATTTTTTTTTGTTGTAAAGCATCATAAATAAAATCTTACATTTTTTCGTTTATCTATTATTATGAACATTTGACGCGATGACTAATTGGACAGAGTACATTTAAGTACATAATATGCATGTGTTGTACATTTATTTATTTACATTATATATATTGTACATATAAGACTAAACCGCTGGGGGTATTCATTTGTGTGATGAGCACGAATGTTTGTACACTAGTCATGGGTGTTTATATTTATAATATGTCAATATCAACTATCTGGTATCCATAACACAGGCTTTCTAGCTTACCATGGAACTAGATGGTGCTGTGTGTTAATGTCCCAACAAATAAAAAAAAACAACCTGGATGTCTTATTAGTTATTTATGACGTCACAATTTAAAAAGCTACTTACTTACTAAGCACTATTGCTAGTTTATGCTATATATTTACTAGGGATAGAGTAACCATTTTATTGATCTATTTGTGGCTTATTTTACAATCTGTTTGTGCCACGTCATCTGCGTTTTGATAGAGGGTAATAACCGTCAGTAAGTATATTCGGATATAATGACAGTGCGATTTAGATCCTTTTACTAAGAAAATGGGTTCACAAAGCATAATAAACATGAACAATAAATATTTTATCAAATATTCTATTGTGGAAGTCAAGTTTTTGGGCCTGGACTATATATATGTTTGCATTACAGATGACTAATGCTACCAATTATAAATCGCACATCCGCGTCATATTCGTTTACCCAATTGGACGCCTGGTCCTACGACGTCAGCGGGATTCGCATATAGAAACAGTCTGCATCACTAGAATAATCAAATGCAAAAAATATTTGTTGATTATATTTCATGATTATTCAATTTAAAGATTAATTGTTTACATTAATAATCAGAAAATGGCATTTTCTTTTTTATTCCCTAGTTATTTTTGCCTGAGTATCTACCTATACAAAAAATCTATAATATTAAATCACACTAAATTCCCTACAACTAACCCGAAAAACACGAAATAGGAATAAATATATTTTATAGAACTCCAAAATTGAATTGAAATTAATTTGATTTTACATTTTAGTTTAAACAGTAAAACAAACTGTTTCTTTCTAAAAATCGCACGCTACTTTCGTTTAACTGTAGCCATAACATCGACAATATTATATATACAAGAATGCAGTTGTTGTACATATAGAGGCTTGAGCCATTGTTGTTTTTGCTAGAATCTCCCATGTTATATCAAAGAATGATTCATCAGTTTTTTGGCAATCTTATACTCGACCTTGAATTTAAATTAGGTAGTTACAAGAATGTAAGTTTTTTGAAGAACTTTAAAAAACGATGTCTATGCTAATTGTGAATCAATTATCATGATTATTTTAAAGAGGAAATTGAGAAAAAAAAATCAACACTTTATGGTTTTATTTCTACACGACAAAGTTTTTACAATTATTATTGTACGTTTGCTTTAAAAATAGTGCATAAGGAGCTTTACGTTGCAAAACTTAAAGTTCACATTGAAAAATCCGACTATACACGAGCAAAGCTAGTGGTGCGTCCATATTCTCGAATACAAAACATTGCCTCGAGTACAAATCATTCTAATTCAGCGCTCGTTCTCTTCGGTTTTGGTAGGTCATCCGGTGTAACATGACCTTAACTCGACGGCACAAAACACTGGGTGTACCCAACAAGGAATTTATTTAACCTTATATAGAAATCTACGATCAGAATTTATATTCATCTTTTAATTCAAGTGATTATAAACCTGACGTTATTTACTTCAAGAAACTAACATATTTTACTACCATTATACAAAGAATGGAATTGAAAGTTGCAAAGCGGAAAAACTTAAAGACGTGATAACTACATATAAACATAGATATAAGTACGAAGCTGAATTTTGTGAATGGTCCTGTATAATATGGATATTTAAAGAACTGACAGAAGCACATGAGTGATCCTCGCTATGAATGAGGATTGCGTTTTTACATCAGATGATCACCGTAAAAATTAAACAGTCAATTTCGCTCTTATCTTTAAAGATATAATTGTTATCAAGATTAGAAAGTTACAGAACATTTATTACTTAGGTAGTGTTTACAGCTGAAGGTCGTTCGGCGGCAAAAAATACCAAGTTGTTCGTTCGTTCATATTTGGCCACATTTGAGTTAGGATTGCAATATGAAATTTATGACAAAATCACACACGAAATATAATTTTATTACCGAGTAAATGTACAAATTAACCTTGACACCACAACAACTAACATTTCGACAAATACCGTGTTATTTTGTCGAGGCCAGACTGAAACAATGGTCTTAAGACTAGGTATCAATATTAGAAAAGTTAAGTTTTCGTTTCGAATTTGTTTTCTATTTATATTTATCCTGTGCCATAACCTAATATATAAATATCTCGTGTCACGGTGTTTGTGGTCGCACTCCTCCGAAACAGCTCGACCGATTTTAATGATTTTTTTTTTATATTTGGTAGGTATGAGAATAGGTCGTAAAATATTTTTCACCCTCCTACACCCAACCTCCCATTTTTTTAATCGCGGTTTTAGTATTTTTGTATGAACAATATTATATGTAAAATACATAGCGACAAACCCGAACGAAGCGAGGGTGATTCGCTGTATAACATAAAGCCAAAGTTTTTTTTTGTAGATAGACGCGGGCGTAGCCGCTGGTTCTGCTAGTAATATGTATGAAAACGGTACTTATCAGAAAATAATAATAATTAGGTTATTAATAATTTCCTTATAAAAACATTCAAGAAAAAAAAACAGAAACAACAAAATTATATATAAAAGAAACAATTTTGAAAAAAAATTTTTTAGTAATAATAATAAATAATAATGATTGTTGCTTAATAACCAGATCCGTGAAGCCAGGTCGTTGGCAGCGCAGTACGCAAATTTAGGCCTACCGCATATATACAACTTTTAATCGAACAACTGTTTAGTTGTATGTCAAAAGTATATGGAAATGTATGAAGGACCGCATACTATCAACTAGATAGTTGCTCGACAAAATAATCAAAAAACCACATCGACTGCTTTTTGACTAATCAGTTGAACAACTATCGACCGACAACTCAATATGTATTGCAATATATTGGAGCACGCATACACTCGACTAAACAGTCGATGCGTGACGGTCGTGCTGCCACGTTTGGCTCAGTTTGTAGTGACCCTAGTTGCTGTACAAGCGGTCGCGGGTTCGAGTCCCGCTAGGGGCATTTATTTGTGTGATGATAACGAATGTTTGTACTCCAGTCATGGGTGCTTATGTATATGTATTTAAAGTTATATATGTGTAGTGTATTAACTATGGAACCAGATGGCGACGAGTAAAATATAAATATATTAATAAATAAATTTTATAATAATTATTACTTATAAAAATAAATATTTATTATACGCAAAGCATGTGTACTTTTTTTTTATTTAGCATTGCCCTTGTATTCGAGCATAGTTGAGTTCTACAAAACAACCGCTTAAGAGACGAAACAAAAGAAAACTAAAATAAATATGTTACAACAGAGTTGATTGTATGCGCACCCTCGTCGACTAAACTGTTTGGTCGTCATGAAATCGACACAAGCACACAACTCGACTAAACAGTTTAGTCGATGTAACAGTTGTATATATGCGGTAGGCCTTAGACGTAGTAAATAAAGGTCGACGATGACTCAGAATATTATTACTTATATTATTATCGTATAGCTCTGTAATAACGGGCTAATATTATGTTAATATGTAAACATATTTTTGTCACTTAAAACTTAAAAGTAATTATTTATTCATATGTTAGGGATTAAGATAGATTTTTTTTTAATTGCCTTTGACCGTTTGTAAGTATAATAATCTACTCAGGTCATGTCATGTCATGCCTTATGTCTTCTCTATTCTACGTGAATTGGCGATTGAATTGAAGAAAGCAATTTTGTCATTGTATTTTTAGTTAAAATACAAAAACAATAACAATAGCGATTTGTAACAACTTCAATGGTAAAAATATCTTCCGGCAATTGTGTTATACAATACGGAGTTTTTTAATAAAAAATATACATAGGGTATTAGTTATTGACGTGGTTACTTGTTAACGGTGATTCAAAAGGAGTTAAGCCATCGCGGCCGCATGATGCGCTCTGCTTAATTCTATGTCAGAGAAGAAACAATAGCCGCCTTGGGGTCTAACGTTTTATTTCGCCATTATTTAAACAAAGAAGTTGCAAATGAAACGTAATGTAACATCACAATTATAGCTATAAAGATTTTGCAAATGATAAGCGCATTTATTGAAGTTAAGTAATAAAGAGACTTCTATTCTATACTGTTATGTTACTGTATTGTTTGTTTGTTTAATTGAACGCGCTAATCTCAGGAACTACTAATCCATATTGAAAAATTCTTTTTGCACTAAATAGCTCGTTTATTGAGGGAGGCTATAGGCTATATATAATCACGCTACTACCCAAGGGAGTGGAGCAGTAATCATAAATTTCAACAAATCGGCATTGTTACGATTACATACATTATTGTAAAACTATATACTCGTATATTATTATATATCATGTATATATATTATATATACATAAGGACGAACCGGAGCGAAGCAAGGCTGAGTCGCTAGTTAAAAAATAATTGTCATGTACACGTTTGGTTTGAATAATAAACTGAAAATTTCTCTAGAATCTTTGTTGCTAAAATGCCAAAAGGAATCTCATTCAGGCATCCTCTTTTGGCCTGGTTTCAATCACGTACTATACCTACTGTCTTGAGTGCCTCCCCGAATATGTAAGCAACAAAGAGATAGTTTTACGCTAGTGACCTGAAGTTATTACTTTCTCTTCTTTACATTATGTACAAGTTTTGGTATTGGACGTAAGCTTACCAATAAGAATTTACTTTCAAAGCTCGAATGAAAGCTATTCCTTTGTAGCTTAGGATTACTTGTCCATAATATTTTAAATTAGGATATCACACTAATAAGCGATACGTATTACATATGCATAATTTATATTGGTATCATCGTTCGTCAATTAAGAACGCATGTATGGTAGAGAAGTTATGAATGGATCGTTAGGGAACGCATGGCTAACTGTTTCCGACGCCGCAACCTTAATGTTACATATTCAACTACAAGAATACTCCATCTAGAACGCAATCGGAAATCTTTTGTTTGAATAAAATAATAATGAAATTCACATACATGTAATACTTATTAGCGTTATGAAATTGTTTGAAGTAATCATTGCTTATTAACTTTTATCTTTAAAAGTAACTATCCACCCTTGAGCGTGATTTTTTTTCTTGAAACTTATATGCCCCTTGAGGGCAGAAACATAAAAATCGATTCGTAAATGGCGAAGATATTGTACAACATAAATTATACAAACAAATTACAACTGAATTAAATATTTTTTGGAAGTCTGTCAAATATACAATGAAGTTCAGTTGCGGCTGTTAAAGAATACACTTTCGATATATCAGTAACATGTTAAATAATTACATGAAAGTAACTGCTTTAAACATTGTGGAATATCGCCATCACAAGCTAAAAGCATCGGTAAAAATATTTAAGTATACATCGAGTGAAACAATTATTGAAAACTGGAGCAAATCCTGCCGTACAACTTTCGCGAGGTCTGGTGGAAACTGGCTGTGTCAACCAAATACTGAAAAGTTCTTGTTTAAGATGATCATTGAAAGCGTGACCGAGCTGAAAACGAGACGAGCAGTAAAAGTGTTTCTAAGCGAATAGCAAATGATGCGGATTGGTATTCTTCTATTTCAATTAAGCGAGACTGAATACCATTTAGATTTGCGTTTTCCAACATCAATGTTAATTATTTTAGTTATGTCACGAAAGTCATCCTTTCTAATGCTATATTTAAGAATACAAAACAATTCATTTGAGAACACTTGGTAAAAAGAAAGTACGTATATATTATTCGTGAGAAACAATAGTTTTTTTATTGACGAATATCATTATTCATTAATTACATTTTGCGATATTTAAATAACTTATACCATTAATAACACAATTATTGATTCATTAACAGATAGTAAATAATTATGTAGTTCGAAAGACGATTACGGAGCCTAATATGATGAGGTTTACCAAAATCTCAAGAAATTTAGGAAAAAAAAAACACCATCAAAACCCATTTAGTATTCTCAAATAATTGTGCAAACAAATAGACAGACAAATATAACGATATACGTATGTAAGTCCAATAATATTGAAATATTCATTAGACATTCAAAGAGTAAAATTGATCTAAAAACTTTTTTAAGCGCCTTCTTTGAAACTATGTATATAATTAAATCTTGAAAGTTAATGCCTACTTTTTATTGATGTATCGCTTTGACATTTTTTTAAAAATATTGAATCCGGATGGCAATAATATTTATAATGAATAATCTTATGATGGTGTCAGATATTCGATAAGAATCTTAAATGTATTAAGATTCGAATGGAATATCTAACACCAGAAGATACAGTAAGCAAAAGCAAGCTTTTGTTACTTTCTTGAAACTAATGATTATTATCATTACTATTTAGATTTCCTACATTTTTTGCATGTTCCTGTAAATGAAGAATTTCCACTCATATCACATAGTGGAATCTATAGTTACTAATATTATAAAGCTAAGTTGGCTAAAGTTTGTTTGTTTGTTTGGTTGAACGCGCTAATCTCCGGGATTACTAATCCGATTTGAAAAATTATTTTTGCATTAGATAGCCCGTTTATTGAGGAAGGCTATAGGCTATATATCATTCCGGAAAAATGTACGGTTTCCGTGGGATAGATTTGTTTTTGTCTAGGGACGAACCTGAAGCGTGGCGAGGGTGAGTCGATAGGTAAATATAAATCAAACTTTACAGTTTTTTTTTACCTTGATTATGTTAATTAGGGGGGATGGCTAATTACAGTTGACGGTAGACATGATGGAACGGAATCTTTATTATTACTAATTTAAATACTGAAATGTAGGTGAAATTTTATTGTTTATGGATAACGTGTGAAAGTGCTGCGCGTCCGGTGGTCGCGATGCGCGACCGACGCGCATTATCACGCAAGGTTTAGGACTCCTGTTATAAAGCTTACTTTGAAAATATGCATGTCTTTAATGATTGATTTATGTTTTAATAGTAACTAACAAGCGTTGTGCCGCATTGTACCCGTACCTAATTTAGACCGTTAATGTAGTCCATTGATCTAGAATTTCGGAGACCGAATTCGATTTCGGCATGAAGTAAATGTCACATTTACCATAACTATTTTTCGGATATTACTTTATTATTTTTGTAAACTAAAGTCAACAAATAATTTATACATACAGTAAAATTTATCAATATAAAGGATCTATTTGCTAAGTGACAACCACGACCTCCACAACCTCCTGACCGATTTCAACCACGGCGACCAATCTTACTGAGACAGGAGACTAGCCATTTGCGCAAGAGATATTAGAGTGCACAAGTGTTCGCGTAGACACCAGTGCACTCTTTATTACTGTCACTCTCATGCTTTGGTGGGAAGACATGCGACACGACCGGTGAGAGATCACGCGCAGGACCGACAGCTTTACGTGCTCTCCGAGGCACAGGAGTGTAACAACGCCAACTTCCCAACTCCGGGCTCTTACTTAGACTTTCTTAACAGAAAGACTCAATAACTAAACTTGGCCTGTCGCGGGACTCGAACCTCGGACCTCTGGATTCGCAGCCGTACATGCTAGCCACTATACCGCCGAGGCAGTTATTTAACAAGTTTCCTAGACATAATTATCTCATCTAATACTTGTGAAACTAGCGAGATAGTACTTACAGCTAGCAGCCGTGTCTGAACAGATATAACAGGTGCTACTTCACACGTGTATTGCAGTGCAGGTTGCACCTAGTCATGCGTTATGTAACTTATAGATGAGTTATTACTAAAGCAGTTAAATGTTAATAGGTTAACACAATACTGAATTTAATAAAAACTTAGCCCTACAAATGTAATTTAAAATGGTCAATTACCTGCTGTAATAATTAATTAATAATAGCCTATATTTGTAGGTATTTTTAATTATTTTAAAGATTATTATGTAGTAACATGTTACTACTATATTAGAAGAGAATATTATCATACATTCTTCTGTATCTAATAAAAAAATTATATATATATATGATATTCATGTTTATTTAAACCTCAAGTGTTTAACGACAAACGACAAAAATGAGCTAATTACAAAACCTGTTGGTCATCACTTTGTATGTTAATATTCGACACTTTTTATTACTCATTTAAAGTTGACGTGGCAGAAATATAATACGCTGCATTTCTAAGCACACCGCATTTATCGGGTTTCCATGATTGACCAAAATTTATTTTAAAAAAGGGTCCAGTGACCAAATCGATCGAAAATACCTTATTTATTTCTTATGCCGATAAATACACCTTTGATGAAAAAAAAAACACTTATAAATTATTTAATATTATAATCGATAATTATTTAAAAATCAATTAAGAGCTTCTTACGTTTTCTACAGTTCGTTTAACGAAGGGATTAGGGCGCATTGTAGAGAACTGCATGTATACGAGATTAATGTCCCGTTGTTAACCAATTTCAAAGTTAACTTTAACTAAGTTAAACTATATATAGAATTGAGCATTTAATAAAATGATTAGCGGGGTCAAAGTTTGTTTTAGTTCGAAGTACTTAAATCTTGGATTAAAAACTAGTGAAGTTTCATTTTAATCGGTTAAGTAAATGCAAAAATTCAGCTATTGTGGCTTGATAAATTTTTGCATCCATACTCTCTATAGAAATAGTCAAGAACCTAATCAATTTTAGATTCCCTCATTCAAACTTTATAAGAACAGTATACGCTATCATTCCGCCTAATGGTTTTTTTAAATTAAAAATGTACCTACATACTTTCTTAAGATTTTTATATACGCTTTTAAATTGATTAGTTAAATTTCCTAATTGAATTCGATTAGAATTTGAGGAATAAATATTCAGTAATTAATCAAATACACAAATTTTATCTGTATGGATATATAAAAATGACCGTGTTTGTCTGTTTTTAGGTTTTTTATACAATTCATCCACAACTTCCAGACAAAATACCATCAACAGAATAAGATGGCGGGGTCGGATATCTTTAGGTATATTTATTTTTCTGAATACATTATGACATTTAGGTGGTCAATTTACTGGGCGTACTCAAGGGCAGTTAGCTAGTATTACATAATACATATAGATATAATATTAGTTTTCATTATAACAAGTCGCACCTATAATAAAGCACTATAGAAGAAGTCTTTCGTTATATCGATTTACTACGCACATTACATCATTACTTTCGTTTATTTGAGTTAGCGCCCCGGTGACTGTTACATTTATAGCCGGCGCTAAACATAGTGTCGTCGAAAAATCCCACATTCAAGGCAGCCTCATTTTATATCAATCAAATAGCAGAATCTGCGGCTTCACCCGCATTCAATGTACAATAAAAAACTCTTTTGCTTTATGTTATACAGCGACTCACCATCGCTTCGCTCGGAGTCGTCTCTATGTATTTATACAATATATATTATATATACTTTTACATTAATGTATGAAAATCTGCCCGATTTATTGACATTTATGATTACCGCTCCGCTCTCTTGGATAGGAGCGTGATGATATTGTATATAGCCTATATCCTTCCTCAATAAACGGGATAATGCAAAAAGAATTTTTCAAATCGAATTAGTAGTTTCTGAGATTAGCGCGTTCAATTAAACAAACAAATAAACTCTGCCTCTTTGTAATATTAGTATGGAACTATAGATTATATACGAGTATAATATGCCATAACTTTAATGAAAAAAGAATACTTTAAAAATATATACTTTTTACAGTTAAAACAAATAATTTCAAAGTAACCATCTCTTGCAAGTTTATAAATTTTACACAGACACGCTTCAAACGCATATTTTCAATGGCGATTAAGTCACAGATACAAAAGTCTATTTCACAGTTCATTCTAAACAGTGACCGTGGAGGAAGCTTTCACCGTTTGAACATTTAAGTTATAATGACGTAACTCACTGGGGTGTCGCGTGCTCTATAAATACCGTGCTCCTTTTACGCCGGAATTGTAACCTGGTTTTACTATCCTCCATTATTATATCAGACGATGCTTTGAAATACAATTTATTCAATTTTTGGGCTTTGGTTGAGAAACATTTCGTATAAAATCAAATAGTTTAAACCAAGCTGTAAATATGTATTGCGAGATAGTTATAGATTGTTATTAGTAATTGACGAATTGTGTTCTTTTTTTATGTTTGACCACGCATAACTTTTTACAGTGTAGTTAGATGATTTTTTTTTTATTAGTTAGGGTATATCTCAACGTTAGTACCATTTAAATTTAAAAACAAATTCAACCCCTAAATGTAGAAAATAGGGGATGATTGATTATGCACTGAATTTTTAAAACACTTTTTTCTTATTTTACTATTATGTACTATGTCTATACTAAAAATTGAAAAATAAAACTTAAAAAATAAAATAAAAACCGACTTCAAAAAAAAAACAATAAAAAATATAAAAATCAAACCATACCGACTTCAAAAATATCCGATTAGGTATCTAAGTTTAGGTATAATAAATGAAGCCTACCAATTAGTTATTTTTTACTTTTTAGTTTATTCTTTTAATATTATTATTTTGTAACATCCTTATGTTAGCTCCATGTAATTAACTAACAATGTAATCAAGTCTTGAAAGTAAATTTTAATCTATTTGTAACTGTCCTATCTATAAAAAATTTAAGTATTGTGACATCCGGAGAACAATAACATTATTTAATACGGTCGAATTGGTCTGATGATGGAGCCAAAAGGTCGATAATGGTTAAAACGATTAGGTTTAATTTTACTACTATGTATAAGTGATAGGTACTATATATGTCTACAGATAAATAAAATTGAAGGGTCTGTTTGTAATGTCAAAATAACAGTTTTTTACTAAATACATATGAAAGTATACATATATGTATAAGGTACTTAATACTTACAATAAAAAAAAAACAATTTTAAAATTTTTTGTCTGTTTGTTTCAGGTAATCTCCGAAACGGCTGGACCGATTTTGACGGGACTTTCACTGGCAGATTTTAAAAATTATGGTCTGCCTGCTTGTTCCGTCTAATTTCCGAAACGGCTTGACCGATTTTGAAGGGTATAAGGTGTAGGTATAGGTTATAAGGAGTAACTTAGGTTACTTTTATTAGAGAAAATTTGATTAGGGTTCCGCGCAAAAAATTTAAAAACCATGAAATTGCGAACAAAATCCGCGTATCTAGGGAAGCACCGGAGCTAAGCGAGGATAAGTCGCTATATATCATAAAATTAATTGAATTACAGTCCTTAGTAATTAGATTAATGTACTAGGATAGGCTCTCAAAATAGTTCAATAGTAGGTACACTGGCAACACGGATGTGTCCGCTTGACATTAGACGATGCGGGTTAATAGCTATTCCAAACGTTCGACATTAATCTTTTGTTGAGTCCAATGATATAACGTTCAACGAGCCAAGTGGTTTAAAAAAGCTCTTGAGCTAAAATTTTATGTTACATAATATTATTTATGACATTTTTATTTAAAACATCAACTAATATATACGAGTAAAAACTTCGAAAATATATTGCAAAAGTTTTACCATAATAATAAGTTCTAAATAATTATGCATGTAATTTTTTTTGTATACAATCGTGCTATCAAATGTAGCACTGATTGATACCTACATATTTTTTTGTGAGAATTGGTATGCGTGGTCGCCTCAAATTGTTAAAGCACTCGTCCCTTTCTCATATATAATGCACCGTTAAACAATTGCGTGGGAAGATGTTACGAAGAATACATAGAAAGTTGTCGCATGTTTTGGATAGATAAGCATACCTATTACCTACATAATGTTACAAAATAGTAGAGAAATATGTAACACAAAAAATTATGAAATTATGTTGGTCATATATGAAGGATACAGGTAAAGAACAGGGAATGTCCTAATGAATAGATTATGAGAAAGAAGCAATTTAAAGTTTAAAAGTATAATATTTTTTTTGAGATCAAAGTATGCAGTAACTTTTTATTATGTAAAGGGTATAGCCGGATATACATATGAAATTTGCCCCCGTGGAATTTTCTCTTTATACTTTGGGGATCGTTTAGGTACCAAATAAAAATAATTCTGTCAAAATTTCAGCTTTTTATCTCAAGCCGTTATCGAGATATTCAAAAAAAACTACTTTTTCGATTTTATTTTTTTATTCATAGTAAAATTAAAATTTGATAATCGCCGATTTTTTCGCTAATACTTACGAGTAAAAGGCATGAAAAAAAAAAATTTTTATGATTCCCAGACCAAAAGACAATTTTTTAGAAAAGAAATAAAACTAAAATTATTTTTTTGACCGTATTTTTGAAAAGTGTCCACCTCCAAATTTTGTCAGAAAATGTCTTTTGTACTCCTTTATACTCAGGATTTTTTTCAATTTTTTTGATGTGGTGGAACAATGTGAAAAAAATTAAAAACATTTTTTTTCTCATATTCCAATGTAAGAAAAAAAATTATATATATGTATTTTTCTATCAAAACTAATATTTTAACATTGATAGAAAAATACATAAATAAATATTTTTGACCGGAAGAACATGTCAGTTAATCTTCGTCACTATCTTTATTTACTATAACATTAACTTTTCATCTATAAACAGATGACTCAATATTTCGGCAGGTCTTATTATCTTAGCCTAATCTAAATCTAATGTGAGAGCAGCATCCAGGCTATACCCTTTTTGGACAATCCTCCTTCTTTACCGGAATGTCATGGGCATTCACACTTCTTTTCGCTTTGTGCATAGATAAAAATTCAATTTTAGCGACATCCGTTCAGTATTTGTAAAAACCAATGGTTGGCAATGCAAGTAATTACCATAGACTTGTAACCAATACAAAAAATAAAGAAAAACAAAAATTGTGACATTCCCTGTTCTTTCCCTGTACCCTTCATATAAATTGAGCTTTTTATCAATTACGTTTTCTAAATAATTTTTAAATATCTTTATTTATGAATTAAATAATTTAATTTCACTACATATAACATATAATACTCTCATCAAAATGTTATTTATTACAGGCTAATAAATCAAATATGGTCCGAATTACCGTAATTAATAACTGAACTTTAGAAAGTTATCGCGAAATTAAAATCTAACAATTAAATAATATCTGCGTAAACGAGACTTTCGAATGTACCTAACCTGTATATCCAGTTATTTTTAAACTTATAAATCTATAAAACCGGATCATACATATATTAATTGCATCCGCGTAATGGAAGCTGTCAATTGTCAAATGAGAAACTGACACGAAAACAAATTTAATCCAGCTTAAAAATTAAAAGTTCAAGTAATATCTTTTTAATATACTACTCTAATAATTATGGATATAAACACCGTAAAGCCAAGTGTGTAAGAACTAAAGCCCATCACCATAGCTACGTACTCGTATGTTTTGACTTTTGACTTGTTCATTTAATATTCGAATCTAATGTCAAGGAAACTTTTATAATGTCAAAAATAACATACAATGCAGGTGTGGATATTCAGTCTGGTAGATACCTACTGAATCTATTATCTATATATATTATATATATATATATATATATATATATATATATATATATATATATAATAAAACAGTAATTTAGCGAAACCTGTACATGAAATATTTTTTTTTAAAAACAATGACTGTAACGTATTGTGTACAGAATATAGAACCCAAAACAATAGTTATTCAAATTTAGCTTCAAATTGTCTGTAAGTACAGGACCGATTTTAACTAAATTTAGGTTATTTTTTACTACAGGAAAATCTTTCATTCCCACGGGAAAACACAATAACTGGTTCGATCAAGTCGTCCTTAGAATTTACATATCTAACGCTGGCTAAATCTTAAGAGATACATGAAAACAATGTACCTACTAGAAAATTGTAGGTCTTAAGAAGGCCTATAGAAAAATCTGCAATAGCATAAGTCTTTCTCCTAAGGTACACTCGCAATAACTATTCATATCTATTTAAAACGTACCCAGGGACGCATCCGAGCAAAGCGAGGATTAGTCCCTAGTTTAAATAATAAAAGCATTACTCACCAGTAAAAAACGTTAACTATCGATTAACAAGACTGTAATGAATAAATTTTATTCTAATCCCTATCTTAGCTAGTATATATTTATTATATTTTTAGAATCTGTCTATGGGTAAATGAAGCTTATTGTTTTGAAGCGTTGAGATTTACACGCCAATTTAAAAGATTAATGTACCGTTAAAAGGCACTCCAAACTCCTACTAATGTGTAATTTGAATACTTTAAAAGTTAAATTGAAGAGTATACATATGTAAGTGTCTAGTTAGATCCTCCAATGAAAAATGTTTATTTGAAAGATTTATCGGATTACAGATTCATTAATTATTACAAGATACATAATAAATACATCTAGATAATATACTAGACAGACAAATGAGACATTAATACTTTTATGTATATAATTGTTTTAGTCGATTTTGTAGATAATGATAGTATAGGCAGTGGTAGCCCAGTGGTAACTCGCTTGCCTGGGAAAACGAGTAAACCGGGTTCAAATCCAGAGTCTCGCACCTCTGATATTTTCAAGTGCGATTCATTTCTAACATGATTACCACTTGTCTTACGGTGAAGGTAAACATCGTGAAGAAACCTGCATATCTGAGAAAACCTGTAAAGTGAAGACATGTAAAGTCTGCAAACCCGCACTTGGCCAGCATGGTGGACTATGGCGTGATTTCCCTCGTATAATAAGGGAGGCCCATATCCAGTTGATGGACGTTAAAATGGGCTGAATACAATGTGTAGCGTTAGTAGTACATATTCGTCGTATCACAAATAATAATCTAAATAAGTATTCCTTATGTCGGTACATGAAGTTTATTATCATAAAGAACGCGAGCGTAGGATGCGAATTATTACAAGGCCTTCAAGGCTGAGTGTTGCACGATAGTTGCTGACCAACCTGTTCTAATAGATTCCGGTAACTTAATATTATAGTAAATAGATAAAATAAAAAATACGAAAAACAAAACGAGAATATACAAAAAATCATGGAATTATTGGAATATGGACTTAGTTTATTGAATAATCCCATCTTTAATGTCTAATTTATACTCGGATAAGTCGAGATAATTTTATGAAAGTACCTATTATGGCATATTTATCATTTCAATTGTCATATTTGTTACTTTGTAAAATTATATATCCCATAATAAATATTATAAATGCGAATATTTAGATAGATGGATGTCTGTTACTCAACCACACCAGAACGGCTAAACGGATCTGGAAATTTGGCAGAGATAGATTATAATCTGGAACAGTACATAAGTTACTTTTTATCCCGGAAAAACGTGTGGTTTCCGTGGAATGGATTTGTTTTTGCTTTTCACTACGGACAAATATACGAATACAGTGCTACCAATATAGAACACAAAAACAAAGTGTCTTCTCTTTAACTAGAGACTATAAGAAAAGTGCCATTGGATACATTCTTAGATATATTATTTTATAAAACTAAGTTAAAGTTAAATTACTCTTTAGCCTTTTTGGCTAAATCGTAATAATATTAGGTTACAATATTTTAGTATGTTACCTAGGAAAAAAAAACTAGGGACGAATCTGACCGAAGCGAGAGTGAATAGCTAGTAATCTCATAACTTTTAAAACACTAAAAGTATTTTTCTCGACAAAAAAAAACATATGAACTATAGCAATGTTCTAATGACTATGCGTCATACTGCGCCCCATGCGATATAATGGCAGCTATTATCTTTCTAGTTTCTATAGTGTTTCAACATTATTGTTATTTGTCAACCGAAGCGCGAGGTGCTTTTTATTCTACACTGTGGCTGTTTGCCTTGATTTGTGGTTGTATGATGCATATTTAAAAAATAGTTATAGGCAAAATGTTGACGTTACTGTAAGATAAGAAAACTATGATTAATTTTAAATTAGTAGGTAGTAAACCTAAATCAAGCTACACTTAAAATACAAGGTCAGATTTCAATGATGTTTGAAAAAAAAGTTTGCATCTTTTGAAGACATATTATAATTTTGTTATACAGAAAATTTACTAAATATAATTTTATTCCTATTACTCGGAAGATACTAATAACTACTAAGTGTATTACGATATTGGGCTGTTTTTCCTTCCAGTTCGGACAAAATTTGCAGAGTTCAGACGCCATACTTTGCAGACGTAAGACTGAGAGGATACAATGTCAAGTTCCTATGAAACCATATTGTAGAGAGCGGATCTATTTTTAAACAAGATTAATTTATAGGGATTCTTTAATAAAAACTATGTTTTATGGACGACTTGAGTTCTTGAAACGTCGCATGAAGCATGAACATGAGACGGATTAAATGTTATCTGCGCGTTTGCATTTCCATTGTGTAACAAAATAGCGAAAAACTAATCGATGTTTACATACAAATTCTCCTCTATGCCTACTAACTCTTTTTATATAAGTATTTAGCCCTTTTTAAAGTCCCACTGCTGGACACGGGCCTCCGTCAAAATCGAGGGAGATCAGGACCCAGTCCTCCAAGCTGGGCAAGTGCAGGATAGTGGACTTCACACGTCTTTTGAGAACTAGTTGGGTTCCCTCAAACAAGCAGTATTCCTCACAATGTTTTCTACACCGTAGCGCAAGTGTTACATAATTATGTTAAAGTTTCGCAAATAAGAATATTAAAGGTGCAAGGCGGGACCTGGGATTTGAACTCGCTTTATTTGGTTTACCAAGAGGGACCGTTGCCAGTGGGCTATATAGTCTTAAAAATTTAAAATGAAGTACATTGACCAACTTCCTGGCATGCCAGGCCATGGCGTGTCTCATACAGATTTGTGAAAAGACGTACGTGGTAGCGAGTTCATCTGTTGCACAAGACGAGCGTTTGTTAGCATTAGAGATATTTTTCATTCCGGTAGGTACCTTTGTTTCCCATCGCACAACTTACGGCGGAAAACAATGTGTAATAAATTAATTAATTATTGAAATTAACTTAACCGGAATAGAGCAAAAATAACTAAAAATTAGTAAGATAAAGCCGTTTAAAATTTCGATAACAAAATTAACCAACATGAAAATTTAAAAATTAACTGATGCTAAAATCATTATTCGTAACTAATGCCAGTCATTTATTTTTAAAAATATTTTAAAATTGCTTAATTTACAGCGATAATATCTTAGTTAAATTAATAAAAGTTGAGAAATAATTCCGTCGATAAGTGTTTTAATAAATATTGCGACGATATCCTCGCGTGAATGTTACATCCAATTAATAGTTCGTCCTACGCAACCACGGCTTATCGTAAATAAGCACGCTTTACTTATTAGCGTTAAGCTTATCTTTACTTAAGAAATAAAATGCTTAACTTATTCATCAAAAATGAAAGTTATGAAATGTTACAAGGTATAACATTCGGAAATTTTGATTATTATGAAAATGGGAAAAATATTACGCGCTCTATATACTAGCGACTCGCCTTCGCTCCGCTCGTGTTCGCCCCTAGTTACGTTTTAACTTTAGTATAAATTTCTCAGAGATGAGATATTTTCTCGCAGTAAAAAGTAAAATCGTAAATATTGACCCTGATAACCAGCTATCATCATACCAAATTTTATCAAAATCCGTCTAGGGGTTTTCTCGTGATGCATTCCCAGACAGACAGACAAACAGAGAAACAAAAATTCTAAAAACTTTAGATTCGGCCTCAATATCGATATTCGATAATAATAACTATTTCAGTAAGATTTTCCCAAAAATATTTAATGTATAGATTAGACTCAGAATTTTATTATAATTGAGGTTATACAATATACATATAATATTCTTTATTGAACTAAACAAGTAATAAAAAAATACATAGAAAATAACGTGGACAAAAGTGAACTAAGTTCACCTTGGTGTCTGGAAGAGTCTCTCTCACTGTCCACTGAAAGTCCACTGGACTTATCTCTATAAGAGATCTCTTCCAGTCAACCCATGTATGTTTGTGGTATATAGAAAAATTGTAATTAATACTTTTTAATGTGATCGAATATTTAGATAATTGTTTGAGTATAAATAGAAGTTAAAACTTATCCTCAAGATTTAGGTAAAATAATCGACATATAATTCAATTCTTATCCAATTTATAAAGTTGATGAAAAATTCACAATATATGAATTTGTATATTAAGTAGTACTATTGATTATTCGGTGATTTTGAGCTAAATTGAAAAAATAAATAAAAACAAAGGGATAAGTTTTCGCTAAACATGGATTTTCATTACGTAAATGCCCTTTTAGATCATTGCATATATGTGGGAAAACGACGTAGTAAAACGGTCCACCTATAAAAGACATAATAAAATAGTAACAGCTTCCTTAAAACATGCCAGTAGGTACTGAATGCACCCTAATCGCTAGATACATTACGTTACGATGGTACGCGATAAACTCAAATGCATGTACAACATCTGGTTTTCAATCTGCAACCATGCCTGTTTTGGTAGACATTTATTTATTTCATATGCTTTTTATACTCGGCTGTTTTCCGCATTGCTCTACTTCGGACATCCAATTTCATTGAAACGATAGATAAGAGAAATAGTGTTTTTTGTAATGTTAGCTTTAAATTATTGAGGTCAACAAATTAATTTTTTGTTTGTAATTGATGCAGGTCTATCATTCAAGAAAATTTTGATATTTCTAAGAATATTCCACTACATTCTTAATTTCCAATGTTAATTTTTAGGGTTCCGTATCCAAAGGGTAAAACGGGATCCTATTACTAAGACTTCGCTGTCAGTCCGTCTGTCACCAGGCTGTATCTCATGAACCGTGATAGACAGTTGAAATTTTCACAGATGCCGCTATAACAACAAATACTAAAAAACAATAAAATAAATATTTAGGGAGGCTCCTATACAACAAACGTGATTTTTTTGCTCGTTTTTGCTCGATATTGATAACAGAAACAGGTAGACGCTTGAAATATTCAAAGAACTTTAGTTATATATTCACTTTAAAAATAAATAATTAAACTAAAATAAAACAAATATTTAAGGGGGGCGCTCCCATACAACAGACATGATTTGTTTGCCGTTTTTATAGATAATGGTACGGAACCCTTCGTGCGCGAGTCGGACTCGCAATTGGCCGGTTTTTTATAAATTAATTAGTGTAGTACAAGATACACTGACATTATTCTTGTACATAATCAAGTTTCCGATCTATTTTCGTGACACGAGTGCTAGTTTTTGTAAATCAACTGTATACGGTATAACACGTCTTATAGCGTCTATCCAGGATGCGAAGAGTGTTCTACATTTTTTTACGATGTACGCGTAAATATTTTACTTATATATTTTTCCCAAGTCTTGAGAATTTACTAAAATATTTTGCTTTTCGATTTGAAAGATTTATACCAGTTTCTGGTTTTTAGTACAAAAAAGTGATCACTTTTTCATAACATTATCATTAACTTCATGAACTTTTTAACACTAATTTTAAAAAGTTTGTAAACGACGGTTAAAACGTAGTGCAGATAGAGCCTTAAGTAGGTCGTAACGAACATAATATATGTATAATAAAATATATATAATATAAAGTTCCCATAAAGAATAACGAAATTATTCGCACACAATCATCCAGTGTGACTTATAATTTTGTATAAAAAACGTACTTTATATGTAGAGACACGCAAGCCCTTCGTTCGTAAACTATATCTATGTACATTATCTATTTGTAGTTCATTATCATATCTCTAGGACTAACAATTGTTGGTAGTGGATGGCCATAAATTATTTAACGTAATGGCTTGTTAATGTACCGTGTCTATTAAAGAAGGAATTCATAAGTGTTACGATTTTTATAACGCATACAATCAATATACATAAATCAATATCGATCCGGAAACGATTCTGAAATAAAGTTATTACATTTGGTTATGTTATATTATAAAAATATAACAAATAATTCACAAATGACAAACATGTATTTAACCCTTTTTTACGTCCCACTGCTGGACACGGGTCTCTCTTTAGAACGAGGGGAATCCGGCCATAGTCCACCACGCTGGCCAAATGCGCGTTGGCGGACCTCACACGTCTTTTGAAAACTTGCTAGGTTCTCTCAGACATGCAGGTTTCCTCACGATGTTTTCCTTCACCGTTAAGACAAGTGGTAATCATGTTAGAAATGATTCGCACATGAAAATATCAAAGGTGCGAGACCCGGGATTTGAACTCGCTTCAGTCGGTTTCCTAAGCGAGCGCGTTAAAACGTTGTTGATGTGTTCTAAAAGAAGTTAGCAACATTTTTGGCTTAGTTTTCTATCGAAGAATCTACACTATTTTTATGATATATGAAGTGGTTCTTGAAGAATATTACTTTGTTGCAAAAGTTACCAAGGGTTAAGGGTAAGTTGTATGAGGACGAGTCACTAGTGTTAATCAATTTTATGTACATATTTTGTCCATCGAAACATATAATTTTATACAATAATCGCGTCCCGGCTTATATAACTCAAAGGTCATGGTCAAGTTATTCAAGCTAGAACCAAAACGCACTTGACCGATTTCTCAACATAGAGCACGCTTAATGAATATTCACATACGAGGTTATCTGTCGTGTGTATACCGAATAACAATAAAGGCTAAATTAAGACACGTGCACTCTAAACATAATTTCTTATTGAGTTGGAAAATAAATAGATGTTACGCTTGATCTGTTACTATGTTCTTGTAAAAACCAATGAGTCATTACAATTTTACCTTTCTTACAAACTGTGCAGAACAGGCTTCGACGTGGCTGAACGAATATTGATGTCAGCTAACAATTAATTTGTCTGTTTAATGGCAATACCATAAATAATTTTGACGGTAAAATGGGTAATATTATGTTTATACTAACGTTTTTTATAAAATGTACCTACACTGCATTGAATAAATTAATTTTCTCGCATCTGGATAATTTCCTGCAGAAATTACTAGAGAAAAGTTATCATTTGTCCACATTTTTTATCTATATTTTGTTAAACATGATATGTATACTTACAGCACATACATAAATAAATAGAAAAACACCGGCCGAAAATATTACTTCTTCCTTTTTGGAGGTCGTTTAAAAACACGACGAAACTTACCATTTCCTTTTTCAAATAGACCAACTGGGAGTCAAGATCCGTTGGGGGGCTGTCTTCTGAAGGGGCCGGCGCGGGGGGCTCCGTTAGGTCCGGCTCACCGTCTGCGAAACCGCTTAAACTCTTTGGCAACGGCGGCAAGCCTTGGAGCGACATCGTACTGATCGCTCGAAACTGCTTACGTAGTCTGTTAAAATAAAAGTTTTATAAAAACTAAAGTAAAATTCAGAAAACAGTTGCAGAGGGTGATATCAATTCTAGAGGGAACATGTTTTAGTAGAGAGAGATAGATAGACCTTAGTTGAATAGTTGTATTTCAAAATAAAAAAATAGTCTTTGACATGCATCTAAAAAAGAATTATATTTGCTCTGTCTTGGAATCGAACCAAATGTCATAAAAGTTCAAATATTTTTTTTTAAATCTCGTAATATTTGAATGTATACAATATGAAGTTCTAAAGTCATCGTAATCATGAGGAAACAAACGAAACAACCCAGTGTTTCAGCGATACACAATAGTGATATAATTAGAGGCTTGTCTGGGCGCCTGGTGCATTTGACCTTTAATATGCACCAGAATTTAAGTGATGTGTCGTCATCTCGTACGTGAACAACAACTCTTATATGATTGTATACTATATAGATACATAAACACTATGTACAGAGCGTACTTAAAATAGTTTCAAGTAGGAT
This sequence comes from Fabriciana adippe, assembly GCA_905404265.1. Lineage (NCBI taxonomy): Eukaryota > Metazoa > Arthropoda > Insecta > Lepidoptera > Nymphalidae > Fabriciana > Fabriciana adippe. Next base: position 5,086,722 of record FR989988.1, read on the forward strand.
TATAAAATATAATAAGTGGTTTTTACAAAATGTGTAGTTATTAAAATAAAAGCGTCATGCAATTTCTAACGATTATAAACGTTAAATATAAAACGATCTCATTTTTCATACAACAATTTAAGTCATAATTTAGTCAAGTGCCTCACAAGCATATAACTTTTAAGCTTTAAGTTAACACAATAATATATTTATAATACATTATGTATAAGTCACGGTATCCCTTAATTATGACCTCACCTCTAAATTACAATTTATAATTAGGAGGATACTAATTAATTATTTACAATTGAAGTTCGAATCAACAAATATTTTATATTTTACTAGCAGAACCTGCGGCTTCGCTCGCGATCAAACTACGAAAAATACAAAATTTCATGCAAATATGTCCAAGGAATAAAAAGTTTCATACAAACTTTTATCCCGTATTTCACCCCCTTGGAGGTTGAATTTTGGAGAACACTGAAGTACGTAACTTTTTATTTTTGTCGTACTCATTGCATACGAAATTTCAAGCAAATATGTACTACAAAAAACCTGTTTGGCTTTTTGCTATTAGTGATAATTTGATGGCTGTAATGATTTGCAAATGTATGATTTTGACTCGCGCATCGAGAGCTCCGTACCGCCGAATATTGTGTTGTTGTTACTTACACATTTACACATAAATATCTATACAGATAAATAAAATTGGAGTGTCTGTTTGTAATATTAAAACAACCGCTTTTTACTAAATGCATATGGATGTATGCACGGTACTTATACCAAAACAACATTTTTTACAATTTTTGTCTGTCTGTCTGTCTGTCTGTCTGTTTGTTCCGGCTAATCTCCAAAACGGCTGGACCTATTTTGACGGGACTTTCACTGGCAGATAACTGATGCTATAAGGAGTAACTTAGGCTACTTTTATTTTAGAAAAAGAATCAGGGTTCCGCGAGAAAAAATTAAAACCCATGAAATTGTGAACAAAATCCGCGTATGGCGTACGCACCCGAGCAAAGCGAGGGTAAATCGCTATATAATTTAAATGAATATCTTAGGAGAAGCAAGCTACTATTTATGTGTAACCGTGAAAGCGTACCTAGGAACGAACGCGAGCGAAGCGAGCGTGAGTCTCTAGTATATATATATTTGTTTTCGCAATACATATTTTATTAATTGCAAATATAAGTTCGCGGTTAGATTAAAAACTTAAGTGATCATAACTCAAAATATCCAGTATCTGAAAAGACATTTTACGTGTATTCTGTAAATTCATTTATGTTTAAAGTATTTAGCACGCTCCACTACTTCTATCTTTTCAAAGTTGGAGTAAGAGACTACAATGATAGAACTCGCATATAATGTTTACGACTTAAGAATCATGTAACTCGGCTAACATATAAACAGGCTAAAATCTACGTTATTTTTAAAGATCCTTTGTCAACCTGTTCTCACCTTTTAGTTCGGTTTTTACGCCGTCGTGTTTTTTTAATTAAATTTATTATTTTTATTAGTATTTTAAGGTCAGTTTTTTTTTTAAGTTGTTTGTATTTAAAAGTATGTACATCAAGTTGTTTTAGGAATATGTCCATACAAACATGCTAACCCTTCGAAACAAACATAAATAAATTCTCGCCCCTTTCCTCGTCTAAGAGATGGAATTTTGAATTTATTTTTTATTTTCATACTAATGTTTTCACCCTATTTTTCACGTTTGGGGTTGAATTTCCAAAAACGATGAAATACGTATGTATTTATTTTTATTGAAAAGCTTTAATATTAAATTTTATTCTTCTTACATCAAAAATGACGGACTCCTCATATAAAATTACATCCCCTATTTCACCCTCTTAGGGGATAGATTTTCAACAGCTCTGAAATACGTACTTATTTATTTCTAACCAGAAGCTTGTATAAGAAATTTCATGCTTCTTACTTCAAAAATGACGGACCTTCCATACAAATATTCAACCCCTATTTCATCCTCTTAGGGGATAGATTTTCAAAAACTCTGAAATACATATTTATTTATTTCTAATCAGAAATTTGTATATGAAATTTCATGTTTCTAATTTCGAAAATGACGGATTTCCATACAACCGTTCATCCCTTATTTTACCCCTTTAGGGGTGGAATTTCTTAAAATCCTTTCTTAGTGGATACCTACGTTATAAGAGGAATACATGTGCGAAATTTTAAGTTTCTAGCCTTAAGGGTTTAGTCTGTGCGTTTACTTAAAACTTTCATCCCTATTTTACCCTCTTAGGGGTTGAATTTTGGAAAACGCTGAAATACATAACTCATTATTTTTATCGTACTCAATTTATACGAAATTTCATGCAAATATGTCCAAGAAATAAAATGTTTCATACAAACTTTTATCCCCCATTTCACCCTCTTAGGAGTTGAATTTTAGAAAACGCTGAAATACGTAACTCATTATTTTTGCCGTACTCAATTCATACAAAATTTCATGCAAATATGTCCAAGGAATAAAAAGTTTCATACAAACTTTTATCCCCTATTTCACCCCGTTGGGGGTTGAATTTTGAAAAATCCTTCCTTAGTGGATGCCTTCGTTATATGAGGAATACGTGTGCGAAATTTCAATTTGCTAGCCTTAAGGGTTTGGCCTCTGCGTTGATACATCAGTCAATCACCTTTGCCTTTTATATAATAAGATTTATTAATACATTTAAAACTTCGGTAATTTTACAGTTAAGATATGTGCGACATCTTGACCGTATTAAATTATCCTTAAAACAAAATATTTGTTGTTTTAAAACTAGTATCTGAGCGACCAAGCTTTGCTCGGCGTTTTTTGGATTTTTTTAGAAAAGGCACCTATGTATCTATATTAATATTATAATTATATATATATATATATATATATATATATATATATATATATATATATATATATATATATATATATATATATATATATATATTGATTAATTGATTGAACGCGCTAATCTCAGGAATTACTAAACCGATTTGAAAAATTCTTTTTGCATTAGATAGCCCATTTATTGAGAAGGCTAAAGGCTATACATATATCATCATTCTACTACCCAAGGGAGCGGAGAAATAATCATAAACGTCAAAAAATCGAACAGACTTCCATACATTATTGTAAAACTGATGTTCATAATCAAACAAATTTAACGCGGGTGAAACCGCGGGTCACAGTTAGTTATAGATAAACTTAAAAAACTAAACCTTATCTAAATACAAAATTTGATCGAAATCGTTAGAGCCATTTCCGAAATACACGAAATAATTTTATATATAATATATAGAAGCATTTAATATTATAACATAACATCTTTTTTATACTATTCAATTTTTATTACGCTCTACTCAAGAACCGTAAGCTATTTGCTCTGAAAATGCATTGTTGATGGCAACACTAATACTGTTAAGTTGATTCTTTCGCTATTTAAATGAATATTAACTGAGACGTCTTGTATATTAATATTAAATATATAAATTATATAAATGATGAAGAAATAATTCAAACTATATTTACAATCGATATAAAAATGGTAAAAAGTATCTTGTAAGTTTGAATTAATTATACTTCATGTTTGGCCGAACTCCAGGTTTCCTGCGGTTGATCTGTTACCAGCCTACATCGATATCACTGGTTTATTTAAGAAGCGACATACGTAATTTTTTGTACAACGGCACTATGGCAATATGTATTTTAAATTAAAATGTAATATTTTTATAAAAATAAAAAAAAATATATAAATATTTTATTATTATTTATTATACTTTTAAATTGTATAACATTACTTGAATGTCTCATGTTGTCACGTCGTTCTTAGTATCTATCGAAAAAGAAATTTATAGTTTAACAGCTAGCAACTCACCCTCGCTCCGCACGGGTTCGTGTTTTAAGGTTTAGTATAGATTTATTAGAGATGAGATATTTTTCCGCAGTGAAAAGTATCCTATATGTTGACCCGGATAACTAGCTATCATTATACCAAATTTCATCAAAATTCCTTCAGTGATTTTTCCGTGACGCGGTCACAGACAGACAGACAAAAATTCCAAAAACTATAGATTCGGCCTCTGTATCGATAATAATGTCTATTTCAATGAGATTTTCCTAAGGATATGTAATGTACAGATTCGAATCAGTTGAAATTGTATTACATGTACAGATTCACAAGTTAACTTTCACTGTAGTTATGTGGTAAGGTTTTTTAAATGATTAAATAAATATGTATATATTTATTTAATCATTTAAAAAATACCTACTTAATATAGTTATAACACGATAGTGATCTTTCATTGTACACCTAATAGAAATAATAAATGGATTTCTGCTATCAGACCAATTTTCTTTTCATAGACATTCACTAAACCTTGCAATTTGTTTGAATTATTCAAGGATGGTACTTATCGGTTTTTATCATAGGTGCACAGTACATTCCTTTCACTCTAAGTAGGGTTTAACATACCAGCATAATGCAATTTGCACGTCAATGCTAGTGCATGCAGGGAGACCCTACAAGTGCATGTTACTAGGCTCGAGTTAAGAGATGGGGTTATTTCCCTATTATTTAATGTATTAAAGAATGATCCTGCAATGTACATCAATAGAAATATGTTGGGACATTAACACACAGCACCATCTAGTTCCATGGTAAGCTACGAGGCTTGTGTCATGGGTACCAGATAGTTGATACACTACACATATATTACTTTAAATACATACATTTTATAAATATAAACACCCATGACTGGAGTACAAACATTAGTGCACATCACACAAATCAATGCCCCCCCCCAGCGGGACTCGAACCCGCGACCGCTGGCGCAGCAACTAGGGTCACTACAAACTGAGCCAAACGTGTCGTCGATGTGATAAAAAGGTACGGAGAAAATGAGGACTTTACAAACGAGTCTGCCTAGTGAGCGGGTATATAAAGGAAGGTCTAAGGACTACACCCCCTAGGATCTTTGACAAATTGACCAGAACACTCAAAGAATGGAAATGACATGTTTGATGTCTATATGTCACGTAGTTATTAACTTTCTTGTACTATATTGTACAACATTTAGTTTTCTATTAGCGATATCGATTGTAGAAATCAATTTGTCTAAGGGCCGTTTTTAAATATGATGCTTGAGGACATCTAAATATTAAAATAATTTTACAAGATTAAAATAGTTGTATTTGTGAGAAGAATATTTCTATCATAACACGAGAGAGATGAGCTAAGAACGAAGCGAAGCAAACTAAACGTTTAGAACTTGCCTTCAGGCTTCCCTGTAACATTGTAAAATCTATGCATAAATTATTCTATATGTGGGGTCGCACAAATTATTTGATGAAACTTAATATTTACGACATATAAGCAAATAATCTATAAGCAAATTTCCATATTAAATTTCATATAATTTCTATGAACAACTATAATAACAGTAATCGTCGAACTTTCATTAATTCATAAATCATGGTCCGTTGACAGGGAGGTTCAGTGGCACGGGTCAGACTGGAACTTCTCAGACGAGAGTTGCGGTTTCTTTCCCACACAGAGTAAAAACATGCATTTACTATATACCCTTTAAGACTGATAGGAGCTAATACAAGATATCTTCATTTTTAGAAAAGAATCCAACAGACATTTCTCAAAAGTGATACTTTCACGGGCCTCAATATCTTCCGTTATTCTATGGCAATAAAATCGAACTACAAATAAATATACAAGCATTTTACTAATCTTCATATCTGTTTGCTTAACTATTGAAAACCAATCAACTTTCTATTGATTTAAAGATCTTTTAAATGTTCGAGTTACGTAAAATAATAACCTTAGATAACTATTAAAAATAATGATAAATACCATTAAATAATGAATTGAAACATTTAACGAAAGCGATAGCCAAAATTATATTTTTTTTTAATAATTGCGAAATACTGCGATTCTGATCGCATATTTTAAATTATTATGTATTTGCTCAGTAAGGTCGAAGCGTGATTTTAGGTAATTATTTCCTCAATATATCTATACAGATAAATAAATAAATTTGAAGTGTCTGTTTGTAATGTCAAAATAACAACTTTATACTAAATGCATATGGAGTTATATACGGTAGGTACTTATAAGAAAAACACAATTTTTATAATTTTTGTCTGTCTGTCTGTTTGTTCCGGCTAATCTCTGAAACGGCTGGACCAATTTTAACGGGACTTTCACTGGAGGATAGCTGATATTATAAGGAGTAACTTAGGCTACTTTTATTTTAGAAAAAGGATTAGGGTTTCGCTCAAAAAAATTAAAACGTACCTAGGGACGCGCCCGAGCGAAGCGAGAGTAAGTCGCTATTATTTTATATTATTAGTACCGGTGTACTACAAAAAATCTAGTAGAATCATTATATAATAAGAGATATAATACGAGTAAAACAAAAAGTTTAATAAACAGGTGGCACGCGTCTGTTTTAAATAAATATTTTGATGGCAAGTTTAGTTTAAGTTGTATTAGAATAAGAAAATATGGGCCAACAGAAACCAGTTCTGTATATACGACGTAATTTATTTAATAGATATTTGTTTTTCATTGCCCACAAAACTTGTTGTATTATTCTATGAATATAGTTAAAAGATTATTTTTCCATTTCATAATGACCCATATCATGTATGTATGTAATATGTTCATACATATAATATGTAGTTACGAATACTCAAAGTGCCTACAATAATAATCGTAAAAGGTTTCGTTTTACTAACTTATTTTATTTCATGTTTCCAAAATTATCAAACCTTAAGTAATATATACCTAATTTTATAAAATGATTATCGTAATACGTAATAACACTTTAAGACATCTATAATATAACTGTAGAGGTCGAATGTCTATACATAGAAAAAAAAATGCTAAAAACTGAGTCAGGGGGATGTGAGAAGAAAAATAGAACAAATCCAGTTTTTTTTAAATTTTTTTGTATCTCTGTCTGTTTGTCTGTTTGTACGGGCTAATCTTCGAAACTGTAAGACCGATTTAAATGGAATTTTGCAACCTTATATCCCCGGTCTACATTTTAGATACTTTTCATCCCGGAAATTAAAGACTTCCCGTGGGATAGTCAAAAAACTATAGTAAATTATACAGCTTAGTACACAAAAACTACTAATTAGATTTTAATGAAACTTTACAATAATATAGTTCATACATCAGAATAATAAATAGGCTACTTACTGTTTATCCCGGAAAAATATAAGGTTCCCGTGGGATAGATTTGTTCTTGTTTGTCTAGAGGCGCACCCGAGCGAACCGAGGGTGAGCCGCTCGTATAATATATAGTTATGGATACTCAAAGTGACTTCAATAATCGGAAAAGGTTGCGTTTTACTATCTTATTTTATTACATGTTTTCAAAATAATCAAACCTTAAGTAATATATACCTACCTAATTTTATAAAATGATTATATATCGTAATACGTAATAACACTTTACGACATTATAAATAAATAAAGTAACTTTTATAGTATTTACGTTACTAAAGTGAAGTAAAAATACAACAAATTATAAGAAAACTTGTTTACCTAGATTTAAGATCATCATCTTGTATATACGCATAAGACTGATCATCTTCAATATTCTCACTTGCTACCGACGACATTGCGTAATTGTGCTCAGAATCTGAATCACATTGCATATCGTAATTATCCTTTGCATCTAAGCATTCGGGGACATTTGATTGTGATCTCATTGTTTGCAACTCATATATCAACATTTCATGGTTATTCATGTCCTTCATCTTTTCAATATCAGACAACTCATTATCGTTGGATACATTCGTAGAATCCTTCCCTTTATCTATAACTGCGTTGGCCTCGTCTTTGTTATTGTTTCTACTCGCGAGAATTTCCGAAATAAGCATTTCAGTTACTCGGGAAGTTTTCCTTTCTAAGGAATTGTTATTTTTATTTAAAGTCTCATCCTGTACGAGTTCTTCGGTATTATTTAACGAACCTGATAGGTCATTGACTTCTTTTGGTGAATTGTTTTGTAATCTATCGTCAACATTTGAACTCTCCTCTACTGTAGCGTAACATTCGTCTATATTAGGACTCGGTGGAGTCTTAGCGTCCACCGGCAGAGTATATATACCAATATCTGGTTCCTTTGAAGGTTTATTGCGTTCTATACTTCTGTGCATAGGAGGCGGCACAGGTTTCATAGGCTTCAACTTCGGCTTGGGAGATAAAGGAGGCGGCGGAGCTTTACGCAGAGGTAAAGTTTTCTCTGCAAAACTAGATGATTTGGACACTTTACACTTAGAGTCTTGATCTAACTTATTAGAAGTCGAAAGCGACCGCACTAATATTTGTCTACATGTTTTAACGGCTTTAGAGTTCAATGATTCATTAGACTTATTCGATGTCGGAGAATGAATGGAATTGCTGTCACTAGAGCTACGCCTGGAATTTTGACCACTGGATTTCCTCTCATCAGACGAAGAGCTTCGATCACTAATAACGTCTTTGATGAATGACTTGACGCGCGCAAGCCCGTTTTGTCGCGGCGACACGGTAGGCTTACTCGGTGTAGAGTTTCTGTCCAAAGTTTTAGCCTTCGACGAAACATGATTAATTTCATTCTTAGTAAACGTTCTCGTCTTAGACAAGGTGGCTTTCGAATCCGCTACAGCTTTCCTTGTCTTAGCGAGTGCTTCGGCCACCATGCTCTGGCTAGGCCGCGGTGGTACAGGTGGAGGTCCTTTTATTTTTGTGGTCTTCATGGGGTGGGCGTTAGTCTGTACCATCAGCATGCTTAAACGAGGCGTCACTCGGACAATACTATAACACGAACACTATAGTATAATGAGCGCAGTTACATTAACATCACGTAAGTCACGCCACGCGCGAGTAAATTCGGAGCGCTCGGTCGACGCGGCCGTCTCCGCCCGTGCGCTATTCGGACTGCGGAGTTCGCCACACACTGACTAATACGACCACCGCGACGCGTTCACGTATTATTTGTACCGAAATATAGTAAAGAAAAGATTGTTTAAGTATTCAAAAGGGCCTAATCAGAAATATTTTGCACAATACCATTTTAATGTATACTTTTTTAGAATTAATGTATAGTAAATGTAATAATTTATATTTGTTTTATTTTAGTAGAAGTTCTTTATTAATAAGTTGTACTAAAATTGGAAAAGTCTTGGGTATTTCAAGATGATTTTACATACTATTGCATGTTTTCAGTTTCGTAGTCTGGAATTGTAGAACAATGAATTGAGCCACAACATTATCTGTTATTGTTTACTATGAGAACGCAACATTACCGGTTCGGCGCACGCCACATCGCATGGCGGCTATTGTAGGCTACTATTGAAAGCACTTAGTGACCTATTGTTTTATACTTATCCACATACAGCTGCTTCATGTAAGTGGGAAGTTGGATGCAATCTCTTAAATATTCTATTTAATAACCTCTTAAATGGAACTGCTATAAGTATATTTTAATATTGGAACTAAAGAAGTGTAATACATTAATTTTTGAATAGTTTTATATTTTAATTTTTACATTACTTTGAATTTTGGAAAGATTTTGTTACATTTTTAAAAGTAATGTAGATTGAAAGTGATTTTATGCAAACGAAGCGAGGGTGTATCATGATTTAAATATAAATTATAGACAAATAATGTAAGAATATATTAAACAATTTTGAATATTCTTTCAAATTTATATTATGTATTATATCTAATTTAATATTATAAAGACGAAAAATTTGTTTTTTGTTTGTCTGTATCAAAAGGCTCTGAAACTATTGAATTGATTTAGATGAAATTTGGTAAGAAGATAGTTTGAAAAGAATATAGGGTAGTTTTTATCCCAGAAATCATCCCTTAAGGGAGAGAAAGTTTGTATGGGGAAGCAACCTAGGGACGAACCCAAGCAAGAAGAGGGTGAGTAGCTAGTATTTAAATAAGTATGAAGAAAATAAAATTATATAATTTGTAATGAATAAAAACAAAATTAAAATAAATAAACCGACATTTCAGATCATTAAACTTGTTTGTATTGGTAATACAAAATTAATTATACACTATATAAACTATTTTCCTTATGTTCCAACTTTGTAAGTTCTAATGAGATTATTTTTTAAGTTATTTGTGTGTAGACAATGTGATACTTAAGGTAAGTTTTAGTGTGCTACTTACATTAAAAAAGAATTGAGATAGACGGAACTGAGTATTCAGGGCTCAACATTTAATATTCTACAGATTATCTTGTTCTTTTAGTCTGATGTTACTACTAAAATAATTTATAAAAGATAGTTTTATTTAAAATTTATTGTACACTTACATTGTTTACTTGTTATTAAACTTCCAATCTTGTCGGCACATAGGGCACTGTTGTTGAGGCTGGGAATGCAACCACTTCACGATGCAGTGGATGTGGAAGCAATGGGAGCACGCGCCCCAAACAAGAGGGCAATCGTCACCAGGCAACTTGCAGTCAGGGCAACAACTATCAAAGGGCATGCGACATATGCCGCAATTATCGTCGTTTGCTATCCACCGCCAAGTCGCTACACCTGTCCAACCTGCAACTCGTAAATAATGTTTTAAAGCTCCATACTATGAATACTTAATAACGGATTAAAAAGTGTATTTAATTTAACACGAGAATAATCCTTACTTTTAACGGTGACTTTCATGACGTCTAGTAAACATTTTTTGTACCGCAACGATTATTAAATATTATATATCGTAACGATAATATAAATGAAACTTCGACCACAGATTAAGGAGACTACTTTTCATATAAATATTACGTTATAATGATTTAATAATAATATTTAAATTTTAAAAAGACAAAAACATTCAAATTATACTTAAATCAGAAAACAGATTATAAATAATTAATAAACTCTTTTTTTTGTTTTCGTTGTCTATGGTTTTTGTCAAGAACTTTAAGCCGGCTCACCAAATTAAGCCCCCCACGACTTTTTTATTTCAAATTTTTCATTTTTTTGTTTTCATATATCGTTTGTCTATTTTGATGGTAAATTTACGAACAAACAATTATTTATGACGAACAATCAAGAACAAACGACGAACAAACGAAATATAAAAATAAAAATTCAAAAATTAGAAATAAAAAAATGTTGGGAAGCCAAGTTTGGTGAGCCGACAGGACTCATGTTAAAAGTATTTTAATATAGAGTATAGACAGAGAAAACTATTTTACAAACTGTATAACATCAATTTTTTTTTAACTTTTTAAATATAACTTCGATAGCAAAAAAATTTGGTGTCGATACATTAACGTTCATCAAAATTCTATGATTTAATAATCACAGATTAATGATTTGACAATTAAATGAATAATACTGAAATATTGCTGATTTTTAAATAATTTAATTGTTTGTTTATGGCTATTAGGTGTCTTGGGTGTCATAGATAATAATAGAATTAATTGTAATGTCAAATATTTGACGTGCCATTCCAATCTGTGGATTTACTGATTTTGATTAATGAATTTGAGTTGTTTGATGTGTTGGACTTTTCGCTATATTTTATTATATTTTGCTATTTTATGGTATCAATTTTGCACATTAAGAAAAATAATAATTGAACAATGACAAGCTTTGATACAAAATACGACGTAAGTTCTCGAGCTAGTTATCGAATTATATTTAAAATTATTTTGTACACTATAAATGATAAAACTTTTATTTTTTATATATTATAATCTTTTGTTTTTATTTACATACTGATGTATTGTTATTCTTTACGTTTACATCTAATATAAATTACATCTTAAATTGATCATGCATAACTATTTTAGATGTTTCCCGCTGGTGATGTTGGGATCGTCGAGGGTGAAATGAATGTACCATCCCGAGGAGTGCCAAGTGGAGATAGCATGGAATTTAACACTCTTGATGAGCCCATTAAAGAAACATTTGTATGAATTCATATTTTTCTTAGTTTACTTATTTAACTAGTTATTATTATTAAAGTAAAAAAAATAATAAAGATAAACATTAATGACAAAGCGTGAATAAATTAAAAACTAGCCGTATACGTAAAAGTTGGTATAAATTTAGTATATTATTTTATATATTTCAGCTTAGAGATCTAAGAGCTGTTGGAAACAAATTTTACCATGTTCTTATTCCTAGAGAGAAAACTAGCTTATTGAAGGAATGTAAGTATTAATGTATTAAATGGGTTTTATGTGTGAGAATATTTTACCCTTTTTATATTGTAAAATAAGTACAAAAACTTAAGAATATCTTATGTTCAATTACAGGGGATCTTTGGGGTCCTTTACTTCTGTGCACTTTCATGGCAACTATTCTTCAAGGATCAGAGCGAGCGGATGATACAAATGATGGAGGTCCTGAATTTGCAGAAGTGTTCGTGTTAGTTTGGATTGGAGCTGCTGTTGTGACACTCAATTCAAAATTGTTGGGTGGAAATATGTATGTATATATTAAACCATTTATGCACTTAAGAGCTATTAATTAATTATATAAGGACATTTTTGACCCCCCCCCCCCCTTCCTCTCCCCTCTCCTCTATAACACTAAAACTTATAAATTAACACATATCAAAGATTTAAGATTTTATTTTTGAAATTGTACATTATTATTAAGAATGGCTTATCCTAAGGGCACATAGAGATTATGAGAAGCCCCCTCCCCCTCAGGACCCTTACATAATTATTGAATGGCCCCTTAGATCCTTACTTATACAGAATTTAAAAAAAGGCTAGTATACAATTATTATTAAATTAATGAAACTAGAGGTGTTGAAAAAATTGCAATGCCTCAAGTGTTCGTTTAGGTCTTAATATGGTAAATAAATTATTGTTAAAAAAGATTAATAATGATCCCAGTCATAAAATAAAGGTTTTGAAGAAATAGATTTGAATTATGAAAGATTGAAGTAAACATGTTTAATACTGAGAACATTCAGTATGATATTATAATAGGTAGATATGAAAAAAAAACTATTTTCTTGTTAATGGCTTCAAAGCATGCCAGTTGGTGAATTGGCTAAGTAATCTGTGCAGAAGAAGACACAAAGAAGATGGGATTGATAATTATGTTAATACTTAAGTTATGACATTATCTATTTAATGTCAATTTATTTAAAAATATGCAATAATTATCTCCCGGAAACAATTCTGTTGTACTGTGGATTACTTGATGGATCTTACTACTATTATAAATGTGAAAGTTTGGATGAATGGATGTTTTTACTCAATCATGCCAAAACGGTTGAACGGATCTAGATGAAATTTGGCACAGAGATAGATGTCGTTAGAATTACTATAAAGGTACTTCTTGTAGTATGGTTACTACAAATAGTACCATTTGATATCACAATTGAACATGCATTTAAGATTTCAAAAAATCCAAGGGCATAGTGAGGATTATTAACTATGACTCTTAGATGGTTGAGCTGAACAAAAAGTTAATGAGATTCATTAAGATAAATAATAATGATTAAGATGACATAGCAATTACTTAACACCACTACCACCACCATAGGATTTTCTTGATAAGGCACAAAGTAACTTGTATTTTATATAAATATTGTTTATCATGATAACTTTATTAAGTTAACAATTTAGAGTAAAAAGATAAAAATATTTTCTGTAAACACTAAAATGCTATTATTTTTCCAGATCATTCTTCCAATCAGTATGTGTGCTCGGTTACTGCTTGTTCCCCATAGCACTGGCTCTGGTTGTCTGCAGAATGATATTGTTCACAACACAGAATTCATTCTTATTCTTCCTCCGTCTAGTCATATCAATGTTTGGCTTTGCGTGGGCTACATTTGGTAAGTGTTGTTTTTTTTTTACTTCATAACATCATTCAATATTATTATTTAAAAATAGTCTGTACAATTTCATCACACTGTATTATGGATACATACTACATATTTCATAGGTATTCAATTATTTTATTGATATTCACGATTGTACTGATGAGAGTGAAGTTTATAGAAAGCTGACCCCTGTTTTTACTTCATTTTATTTGCTGGGGTGGCACCATCGACAAAAGAATCTCTGGTATAACAAAAAGGAAAATGTGAAATAAATATTCCTAAAGTAATACTTTCTTAGATTTACGCGAATATTTGACAATTTAAATAAAAATATCTTTTTGGATTATTTTGCAGATTTATTTTGATTTTTGGTTCCTGACGTTTCGAATGCCTATTTTTGTAAAATTGTGGGTAGGCACCGTCTGTAACAAGTATATAACGCCTTTGAGTTGTCTAAAACCTTAGTCTCTCCCGTGACCATGATTGCTGTAAAGCATTCGAAAAGTCGGGAACCAAAAATCAAAATAAATCCGCGAAATAATCTGAAAAGATAGTTTTATTTTAAATATTCCTTAAGTTTTTATTTTAACAGTCTTGTTTTACCTTACCTTACAAACCTACTTGTCATACATTACAAAGTGTGTATATTGGTATCCTAATAATAGAGCAACATATTGAGACTGACAGTGAATCCCAATCTATCTATAGGGCTCTAGTTACTAGTAATATGAATTTTACACAATTGTGTGGAGCTTATATCATGTGTCTTTCTGACCTCAATCTTCTTGAAAATTGAGAATCTCAAAGGTGCAAGAAGGATTAAACACACTACTCTGTGTCCAAAGAAAGTTTGCTGGATCTACACAATAAATATTTATTGGTTTCTATGTGGCTTTTGTCGCTTTTGATGGGATCCTATTGGAGTTTTTCAATAGGGTTGGCGGATTTCACATGTCTTTCGAAAACTTGTTAGGCTCTATATCTAATATGCGGGTTTCCTCACTTTATTTTTCTTTACCGTAAGACAAGTGGTAATCATGTTGGATATGACATTCGTACATGAAAATACCAGAGGTGCGAGAGCTGGGATTTGAACCCGCTTAACTCAGTTACCCAAGCAAGCCATAATTAATTAAGCCATAATTAATAATAACAAATTAGCAAGCCATTAATAAAATTCACTTATGTTCTTTTTTACTTTCAGCCGCTACTAAATTCCTAGGAGACAGTCAGCCGGAGGGTAAGAAGGGCCTAGCAGTATTCCCTATATGCTTATTTTATTTCATCCTATCGTGGCTGGTTGTTTCGCACAGTAATGTTTAGGCTTATTTATTGTGATACAAACTTTATAAAATAATATGTGAATATTATAATGTAGTTAAGTGTAAGATTTCTAAACGCTACACTATTAACGAATTTGTAAACTTATTTATTTGGTGTTGTTTAGACTAATTTGTCTCAAATTTGTCATTATGATAATACCTGTATATATATGTATGTATAATTAATCGATGTCTAAAATTAAATAAGTGACGAAAAATTAAGGTTAATGAAGCCGCTATGAAATGTATTATAAATTCCTTTTAACTGGTACTTATAGGGACCGTGCGTCTGGACTTTTACGCCAACTAGTGGCAAAAACCTGAATCTATTGGGATCATTTTTCAATAATGTCAACATAAAGAAAAAAATGTTTTTTAATTTGATTACACTAAGTATTTTTAATGATTTTTTTTTATTATTTATTCTATAATTTCCATATTGTAAACATTTGACACACTCATTTGTGGTACAACTTTTACGGTTAAGACAGTTTCACTTTTATTACTTTTTCTACTACACCATGAACATGGTTGGACTTGAATAATTTTTTATTTTTCTCATCATTCTAACCATGTGCAATATTATTGATAACTGGTTGAAATCCATATTTTATTTTTTTTTTCCATTTTTATAGATACTGTGTTTACAAATGAATGTTTTGATCTCACTATCTTGGGAAATATAACACTAGAGGGACAATATTGCTGCCCTCTACATTTCGCGCACGGTCTCCATTGTCAATTTATTATCGATGGTGTTGATGTCACTTTTTCAATGGCAGTTTTGTTACTTTTTAACATTCCATTACAAATTGTATCGTACTAATTTATATTGTTATGAGTATACCGACTTTTGTACATAGCTATTATATACTTATTAATAAAAAACGTATTTTCTGCCTTTTGCAAATTTTATTGAATACAATACAAAACATAAATGTATCTAAAATACATTATTTATGAAAAATTCGAGGCATTCAGTAAGAAGTTACAGTCTATATTATAGAGTCCATTTTGGACTTAGTATGTAAAATTAAAAAAAAGATGATATACCAAGATATATCAAGATAGATTAAATGTTACAATTTGTTGAAGTAAAACTTCTTTAGCGTGACTGAGGGTTAAGTCAATACATTGGAAAAACTAGTGTCGCGGAAATGAGTGTGGATTTATTACTAAAAATTTTATTTATCTTTGATTTGTTTTAATTTTATTGCGGTATCTGCTACAGCGCCAAAGAATTTTTACTTCAACCGCGTGTAAAAGTTACATGCACATTTTTTTTTTAAATTATCTGGTAACACTATGTAATTTTTTAAATGAATACAAAATATTAACATTCAGACTTAAGATTAATTAAATATTTTTTTGTTCATTTCATTGAAATTGTTCAAACAGTGCGTCCGTGCAATAATCATAAAGGAATACAATATTTCAATAAATTAAATTTTTATATGCACTATCTAAAACTACGTTTTATTAACACTAAGTGTTACCCCTACACAGGGAACGCATTATTATATTCATTCCTTAATTTATTACATAATTGAAGTTTGCTTTAGTTATATTATAAAGAAATAAAAAAATAATAACTGACACTAAAAATATGACACAAAATTTTACTGTAACGCAACTGATGATTGCAAATGTTTATGTATTGAAGCTAAGCGCTAAATTAAATATTTGGTTGATGTGTACCCAATATTATTTCCCTTATAAGCAAAAACATAACAAGGACTTCTACTTTCCCAAATCTAATATTACTTCACATAAATTAAAAAAAAAAGAACATAAATTATTATTTGGCATAATTTTGATTTCGTATACAAACATATACAAATAAGCCTAATATAATATAAGCCTTAAATAAAATATCACTATTCAATCACGTGAATACAACAGTTCTACAAAAACACACTACAGCCTACTCAATAATAAAGCACACCAATTAACCTACGAATAAATAATAAGTATTTATTCGTAGCGATTAACATAGCCAGGACTTATTTCTTTAGAAGACATACAAGAAATCAACTATATTAGTTTTTAATTATATAGCTTATAGTTCAAATATGTATATAATGTAAGTAAATAATAATAATTTAGTCCATTTTAACTCAAATATTTAACATATCATTTTTTTTTGTTGGTAAGAACAGTCATCATGCTGATTAAATGTGTGTAGGTTTTTATATTATGGGCCAGGTAGATATTAGCTTAATTTTATGGAATGTTTTGCTTTGGTGTATGATGGAAATTAATTCCATTATTAATATTATAAATGCGAAAGTTTGGATGTATTGATGTTTGTTACTCAATCACGCCAGAACGGCTGAACGGATCTGGATGAAATTTGGCACAGAGATAGATTGTAGTCTGGAATAGCATATACGTTACTTTTTATCCCGGAAAATGTCCGATTACCGTAGGATAGATTTGTTTTTGTTTTTCACTAGGGATGAACCCGAGCGAAACGAGGGTGTGTTGTTAGTTTGAATATATTAATTTTAGTACTAATATTCCGAGAGTGCAAGTTTTTTGAGAAAAAACTGTCTTTTCCTGGCTATGCTAATTAATATTTATATATGACAATACTACATAAATATAATTTTAAAATTAGTATGCAATTTGAATGTTCGGTCCAGCCGCTTGTTTGATTTAAAAATATTCCAATTTACCGCCATTACTAAATTAATATCACTTTAGAAAAAAAATTGCTTGATTGTAAGTTTTTTAGTAAAAACAAATGTTTTCAAAAATCTTGTACTACTAACATAAAACAAAAACAAAATAATTTATATAAACATCGTATGTACTTAATACAAATAAAGGTGGCTCACACACGAAACTGCATAGTTATATGTCCCTTATTACGATTATATCGACCGACTATATCATATTATAATTGTTATATAAATGATTACATACAGCGATGAAAGATATCAAAATGGCATAAAAATTAGCTCGACTCTGATCCGCTGGAAATGATCTCTGGAGTACGAGGGGGTGTTCGCTTGGGGGATCTGGTGGGTGGTTGGTATGACATATGCATCTGTATGGTGTCTCGGGTGAGTCGGGAGTTCTTGTTGTATGTGAGGGAGTTGGCCCGAGGCTTGCGTCGAGAGAAGTGCCTCTCAACCCATTTCAGCATCGCCAGTACTGAGTCCGTTGATGAAAGACGTCTCTCTGCCGATGTCTTGGTTATGTTGGACGATGCTATGCGGAATGTCGCCGCCATACCTTTGAGGGCCTGGAATAATTGAATAATAAACATATTTACTTAAATAAAAATAGACTTTATTTAAATATACTTGGAATTTTTTTTTAAATGTCAGTATTTAAGTTTGTGAGAAATGTACTGAAAAGAGAGGGCGAGAACTCTACAGTTGCTCTTTGAAAATTAATTTTTTTTTCCATATAATATTGCAATAATTATTATTATAATAATGATTAACTTATTGATGTATTCAGCCCTTTTTGCAGTCCCACTGCTAGGCACGCGCCTCCCTTCAGAACGAGGGGGATCAGTCCATGTTGGAAATAATTCGCACATGAAAATATCAGAGGTGCGAGACCCGGAATTTGAACCCACTTCACTCAGTTTCTTAAACAAACGTGTTACCACTGGGCTACCACTGCATGTTATTTCTAATTGATGTATCAAGAAACATACTTGTATGTTTAATTTATAAATTAAAGGTAAAACTCATACTAATATTATAAATGCGAATATATATAGTCTATCTATACTAAGTACCAATAATAATAAAAATATTAAAAAACTGTGTTTCCTTACCAACATGGCGTCCTCATCAGTGGCGTCATCACCGGCGTATATAATCCTTATGCGTTCGCTCCAGTCCAGCCCGAACGCCGTCCTCAGAATGTAGATGGATGCGCGACCTGATGACATACAAAATTGATATGTTATTCTATATTATAATATTGTAAAGCTGAAGAGTTTGTTTGTTTGGTTGAACGTGCTAATCTCAGGAACTACGAATCCGATTTGAAATTTTTTTTGCATTAGATAGCCCGTTAACTGAGGTAGGCTATAGGCTATATAATATCCCGGAAAAATGTACGGTTCCCGTGGGATAGATTTGTTTTTGTCTAGGGACGGACCCGAAGCGAAGCGAGGGTGAGTCGCTAGTTTAATATATTATCAAACTACTATTATAAATTTCACAGTGTATGCGTGCTTGCGTGCATACGTGCGTGGGTGTGTGCGTGCACGTGTTACTCTTCACGCTGAAAAGTTTGGACGGGTTTGAGAGAAACTTAGTACTCACAAGCATCTAGGGACGCACTTGAACACAGCGAAGCAAAAGTAACTAGCAAGTTATTCGCTTAAATAAATATCGATTGCATATTATGTTCCCACCTTATTTTAAACCAACATCTACACGCGAACGCGACGTACAACCTCCGTCATACAAGATTATTAAAAAAAATAACAGTATAAATGTAATGTGTATAACTTGTATGCACTATGCAATATATACATACAAATGTATACTAGAGACGAAACGGATATCCGGCAACTATCCGATACTATAGATTTATTATAAATCCGATATTAATTAATTACATCCGATTTTAAGATATTTCGATCCGATTTATTATATTGTTATATATCTGATATAATATTATATTATTAAAAAGTACGACGTTTTTCTTTAATAAACTGCGAGCAAAAAATTTCTGCGAGACAAATAATACAAAATTGTTATGTAAAGGCAGCAAAGTGCTGAATGGTACAATCTGGTATACTTTGACGAGTGTGGGATTGGCCGCCTTAAGGCTAGCAAAGTGATCGAGCAAGTAAGCAAGCAACGTTCGTTAATCACTAAGTCACGATGACACACGATGTACTTGTCGCAACATACGTGACAACGGGTCGAATATCCCACCATCCGGCCACACAGCTCGCCGTTGTGGTGTATTCTAAGTGTAACCTATGTATTAGAATGATGTCATAACTATCTTAGATTTGAGTACCCATATAAATCATTGTATCAAATATATTGGGCAGTAATAAACTGTATTTTCAGCCAACAAGTCGTGTTCTATTTCGCTCCCCGATCGTACCTTTATACCGGATATCCGGCCGACAGGCTACACGGCTCGCCGGATATCCGGCCATACAGCTCGCTGGTTGTTTCAGGCATACCTTTAATAGGCCACGCAGCTCGCCGGATATCCGGCCACATAGCTCGCCGGTCGTATAAGGCATACCTTTGTTCCACTGCACGGGCGGGCGCGCCTCAATGGCGCAGTGCGCGGGAGCGGGCGTGAAGCCGGCGGCGGAGATGAGGCGGCGCGCCGTTTCCGCGAGCGCGGCGCGTTTCGCCAGCGGCGTCTCGCGGAAATGGAAGGTCAGCAGCGCGCCCTTGTTCTCCACCCACGCGCCGTCACGGCACACCTGTACGTATATAAATATGTACGATTACTAGTAATCCTGCGTACAGTAGACCTCCCGTGCATAAACTGCGTTTTGAGGATTCTGCTCATAGCGCCAAAGATTCTCTTTATATCTCCACCATTTTTTTACGAGACCACCTTAAAGTTACTACCTTTAAAAAAAACCATCGAAATCGCATCTCATAAGGCTAAGATAACAATCCCCTCTTTTACCCCTTTTTAGAGGATGTGATGATGATGTCCTCCTGACCGATTTCGGCCACTAGCCAACTGCGCAGGAAATATTATAGTGCAGTGTACGCGCAGACACAAGTGCACTCTCTATTCCCGTCACTCTCATACTCCGGTGGGACGACTATTCGACACGACCGGTGAGAGTTAATGCGCAGGACCGACGGCTTTACGTGCTCTCCGAGGCACGGGGGTAAAACACCGCCAACTTCCCAACTCCGGGCTGCTACTGAGGCTTACTAGACAGAAAGACTCAATAACTAAACTTGGCCCGACCCGGGACTCGAACCCAGGACCTCCGGGTGTGCAGCCGTACATGCTAGCCACCACACCACCGAGGCAGTTATTTTTAGTACCCCTCCAATCAAAAATATCCTGTAAAGTCGTAAAACCTGTATACCAAGTTTCGTCCAGGGGCCTTACCATCACCTATTTTAAAACATTCTTACTTCAAGACTGTTTTGTTTCAAGATTACAATAATCTTACTTTTATTCGTACCATGACCTTTAAAAAGCAAGTTCGTTTTAAAATTGTTTAGTGATGCGACAGAACGAATGATTTGTCTATTCCCTCCTATAAAAGAAAAGAAATGGCGCTATATAAGTTGTATAGCGTTATCCCTGTCTCACCGATAGACGTTCGTAAATATGATTAGTACTTACCTAGGATAAAATTAAAGAAACATATTATATTATTTAATTTCAAAAATATGTTTTCCACAAAATATACGCAATCTATGTCATTTTTATACTATCTATACAAATAATTTTAGTTCAGTTTTAAAAATTAGGAAAACTATTAGAAAAGAAAAAAAAATTACGGCTAGATTGTGCCACAAAATCCGGAACAAATTATTTAATTGACAACCGCCTATTTGTTGTTTGACGAGGAGCGAAAATCAAAAGTCAAAAAGATTATCAGTATGTTTATGAGAGCTTTTAGATTAGAACAAAACAAGTTGAACTTATTTTATTAGTAATGTGTACTATATGAATTAACAGTAAGAAACAAGGTAAGGTTTACTGAAACGTTTTATTTATTAAATAAAATTTTAAATCAATGAAATACTAGCCTACATAGTTTCACGAGTACTTCGCAAAGGAACCATTTAGAAAGGCAAGAAAAAAATGCTTAACATTTTTGTTTTTTTTTTTTATTTCAATTTAATACTTAATATAACTTATCATCACCTACACTTTTTTAATATTATAAAGCTATGATTTATCAACTAGGTAAACATAAAAATAAAATAGACACTTTAAAAACGTTTAATTAAATTTGTTGTTTTAGGATTTTAAGTGCTGCTTTTCCCTGAATCAGTGGAGAAAAAACCTCCACGTAGCCTAACTCTGCTGCTCATCAAGGAAGTACTGTGTGGTTGATTACTGCTATGGTACTGTAATTGAGTTTCCTTATTACATATTTTGTTATTTTATAAAAATAAATATATTAATATACATACACAGTTGTTATAATTTTTGTAAGTTCTTTTAGGGTTCCATACCTAAAGGGCCTATATAATAATATATAGAAATCTTTCCATCCAACTTCTTATATATTTTTTGGATAATACATATAATAAAAAGTCATTATAGTAATATTATGAATGCGAAAGTAATTTTATCTGTCTGTTTATTATTCTACTAGCGACTCCTACTACTAAACGTTAAAACTTAACTAGGGACGAACCCGAGCGGAGCGAGTTCGAGTCGCTAGTCAAATATAAACAAAAAATTAGCACTTTAAAAAAAAGAAAATCGATCGTAATTGAATATTGATCACGAATCTTTTAAATAAACAAATGTATACCTGTTCTTGCAAAGACTTGAGTAGATCTACAACTTTGTCTTGCAGCTCCATGGGCATGGGATGAACAAACTTGCTGCCATCGGGATGTAATATTTCCAAACCATGGTTTCCCGCATATGTGATACCTTCTATGCCCACCTAGAAATAAAAATATATATGTCTTTTTAAAATATAAATTACAAACGTAAAAATTATTCCTAAATATGTAGTGAGTCTTACAAAAGCAGCTTATTTACAAGCTGAAATATAACACAGTTGTCATTCACTTGATTCAGACATCATCATCATCACAACAGAGATTTGAAATATTCTTTAAATAGCCATGATTTGGACTGTTTTGGTAAATTCGTAATTTTTTACGCCATATCATAATATAATTAGTGAATTTTAATATCATATGTGTACGTTTGAACTTAATAAATATGTTTTCAGATACATATTTTTGTTGTTTAAGGACCGCCAGCAAAACAAAAAGTCGCTTTGAATTTATCGTATAGGGCAACAAACAACAAATCATGAGGTGACCTGTGATATTCATCGAGGACAATCGTGCGATTTATTTGTAAATAATATGAGTCTAATAAAGTAAATAGTGTAAAGAAATGTTCATATTCTTTTTTTAAATTCGCTGCATATACAATATACACACACACACACACACACACACACACACACACACACACACACACACACACACACACACACACACACACACACACACACACACATATATATATATATATAGAAACAGTGTTTAGGACCGCACGTTGATATCGTAAGTTTGTTCAAACAAACAATGTACCTACCGTCACGGTCGGTCCGGCCTTTAGAATTATTACGCAATGTTCAACAAAGATACCGAGACCCCGTTAGCGCTGGGATATTGACCGTGTATACTTTGACAAAATATTTTTTTTTCGACAAGATAGTAACGGTCAAAGTTTACAGATAATACTTATTATTGCAAACTTCAGGCAACTGTCTTTTATTATCACAATAAACATGCCATCGTATCTTAGCTTTCCTTCTGAGAAACTTAAAAATATAATATGAAGTTTTTGATAACAATAAATACTAGAAATAAGCATAGAACGCAGATTTTGTCTCCAACATTTATTGTTTTTGTTATACGAGGGGGCGTTTATAAGTTCGCGGAATGGGGGATAAGAAGTGGAAATAAAAGTACTAACTATTTTTCCTTTTCAATATATTCACCTGCTACTCTTATACATTTTTCCGCTCTTTTAATTAACTTACGTATACCTTCGAAAAAAAAATGTTTTGTCTTTGTCAGAAAAATACGCCGAAACTACATCCTTCACTTCTACGTCGCTTGAAAATTTATTCCCACGAAGACTTTTTTCAAGTTTGGGAATAGCTAATAATCGCTAGGAGCTAGGTCAGGACTGTAGGGTGGGTGAGCCACCTTCTGCAGGGCAGCCATCGCAACCCAGCACTTGTGAACAGGCGCGTTGTCATGCAAAAGGAGAAAAACTTTGGTCAATTTTCCTTTTCTTTTTTCTTTGACTGCTTCCTTTAACCGTTCTAGGATTGAACCATAGTTTCTTCGGTTGTGGAGATATCTTTGTCTTTATAATCGATCCACAGGATCCCTTCTGAGTCCCAAAAAATGGCCCCTGTCGATCGGCCGGCCTGGCCGCGTGGGTCTTCTTCAAGTGAGTCCCTGCCTTGCTAAAAGAGGGTAAGCCACTTGTAAACCATGGTCTTACCTGGGCAAGAGTCCCCGTAAACGGATGACATCTCTTCCAGTATTGTTTGAACTGATTTTCCTTGCTTGGTAAGGAACTTTATAACAGCGCGGTACTCAATTTTTTCCATATTTCACAATTTGTTCCCGATTGACTTGTTTGGTCGACGATAGTTCAAAGAGTAATGACCTAATTATGATAAAACTTGGTATTTATACTAACAATGAGTTGCTTAATTCGTTATGACTCGAGTAAGTACCCTCACTAATGACCTACCTACCCATTCCGCGAATTTAAAAACGCACCCTCATATATATACCTCCTATAATGTATATATTGCCTCCCTTCAATACGAGGGTAAGTGGCCAAGTGCGGACTGGTGGACTTTGTTATATGTCTTAAAATATATTTTTTTTAAATTGTTGAGTTGTTTAAATAGTTTAGGGCTAAAATATGTAAAGGAATGCGACGCAATTAATACATTTACAGTTGCAAACTCTCAGATATAGTTTATTGCATGATATGTCAGAAACTGGAACATGACCTTTCAACTTAAGAAGAGGGAGTGCTAAAATAATATTTTATCACGAATTATATATCTAGCAACTGTTATTACCGAGATAAATGTGAAAAATTAATTTAATATTTAATTTAAAAGAACGGCCAAGCTCGTATATCGTATTTATAACTTTTACAATAGCTATTTGTATAATATGTGTTTTTGCCTCAAACCCCTTTTTTTCTTTTTTTTTTAATGTTGGGAAATGCATTTACGCAAACCACATGGGTACATACGGGTGGTTATGGGACACATCGGCTAGAAAAACCTTAATGGGTCGTCGCAGGATCACTTACGTACTCAACCAAAGCCTAGGCTAAGTTCCCATGCCTAGACTAAATATTCAATTTACACTAATCTCTTATATCAATTTAAAATAATTCTCTATTTTTTATTTACACTATGTTTCAGATGTTAGCATTTAAGGCCTAACACAGTCTTATCCAGATCAGGATTTATACCAAGCGGTCAATACAAAGGAGTAACTTTTAGCACTTCGTGATGAAGAAAAGACGTTATATTTAAATTTTACAAGTTGTATAACTGCTAAAATGAATCCAAATATGAAGGTACTTCATCTGTTAAAATCTAATAGGATGTATAAGTTATATAGTATGTATTGTATTATTATTATATTTTTCTTTTATCACTTATTTAACCACTTATCAGTTATCACCTTAAGCTATAGTCTTAAATTAGATAAGAGGGTCCTGTGGAGGGTTAGACGTACGCGACACAGGATATCCTTAATTCTAGTGCGTGCGTCTCAGCACTCCATTGCCTATGTTAGTTATACAATAATTGTTATTAGATTTAGGAGTATATTTGTATCCATTTTTGTTATTACGAATTAAATGAATTAAATTAAATTTATATAGGTATACTCGAAAACATTACCTTCTTTTGGGAGGTAATCGAGTATAAACGGGAAAATCACAGAACTAAGTCGTTAAGTGTATATAATATATAAATTATAAGTGAGGGCTTGAATTTTAAATGTAAATGTGTAATTAGATTATTATTATTATTGTTGTCAAAGTTCGTGATTACGATGTTTGTTACCCTAGTCTTTTAAGCTATCGCTGGCCTACACTTGTACTTGTTGCACTACTATTAAAAATATGAAAGTTGGTATAAATACATACACATGTACTTCTTTGCGCTGAAACGGCTGGATTTTTTTTACAGATAGATATAAAATACTAGTAAAACAAAGAAATAGAAATGTAATGTATTTTTTTTTAATTATAATTTAACACTTAACTATTAATTATTCAAAGGTTTTAAATAAAACTGTCTTTTCGGATTTTTTCGCGGATTATTTTGGGAGACGGGAGAGACTCTCCCGTGACCATGATTGCTCTAAAGCAGCGGTCGGCAACCTTTCAGCAGGCAGGGGCCACAAGGTGGCTATACCTAGTAAAGGCGGGCCGCACTTGTGAGAGCAAAAAAAAACAGCATAAAAAAATGCTTATCTGTTAGACGAGGAACGTATTCATTCTTTCGGTAATTACAAATTCAAAATACTTAAAAAGCATACAAAATTTTTCTTTATAAAACAGTCACGGGCCGCGGGCCGCATGGAGGCACCTCGCGGGCCGCATGCGGCCCGCGGGCCGCGGGTTGCCGACCGCTGCTCTAAAGCATTCGGAACGTCGGGAACCAAAAATCAAAATAAGATAGAAAAGATAGTTTTATTTAAAATGTCAAATATTCGCGTAAATCTAAGAAAATATTATTCAAAGGTTCACAAAAAATAATCATAACTTGTGATATATATTTCTAATAAAATACGATAATAGTTTTCACTCGGAATTATTTGCATTACCGGCGATGTTTACGTTAAGTCGTATCACTAACATTTTTTTTCCTTGCATTCAAAATATCATATTTATTTTCGACAGTAGGGGTTCTTGGTTTTGAAATTAAAAAAAATACCTAACGAGAAAGCTAAGGCAGGCAGACAGGCTCCTCAACCTGCGTTATCCAAGTCGGATCAGTCACCTTATCCGAAATTAAAAATTATTAAAAAATAATATTCTCAAAATTTAAATATATTCTACTTAGATTTTATACATATGAACATCTTGACACGGGTTGTAGTACACTCTTAGCTCTACGTAGAAATTTTCAAGAAACAACATTTCAAAGTGTTTTCTGTCTGATATTGATATATTGGGGTCCTATTATCTCATGCCTATAGCCTATAAAGTAATTAATGTCTTAACTTTACGATATATCTATACCTATAATAAAATTGTAACTAAGCCGAATCTGTACATTAAATATTTTTTGGAAAATCTGATTGAAATAGACATTATTATCGATATAGAGCCCGAATCAATAGTTTTTAGAATTTTTGTCTGTCTGTCTGTCTGTTACCGCGTCACAGAAAAACTACTGGAGGGATTTTGATGAAATTTGGTATGGTGATAGCTGGTTATCCGGGTCAACATATAGGATACTTTTTACCGCAGGAAAATATCTCATTTCTGAGGAATCTATACTAAACGGTAAAACGTAAGAAGAGACGAACCCAAGCGGAGCGAGGATGAGTCGCCAGTTCACAATAAAATTAAATAAACAAATGTATTTGCAAGCATCCTTCAATGTTTACGCTTTTGGTTTAAAAAATGCCCAATCAGTGAATCGACCAATCAAAATGAACCGAGGCTTCCCACCACAATAGTTTGCTACTATTGACAGTTTAACTAGGGAAATTACAATGTCACTGAATGTGCTTAGTGAAATTATAATATACGTAAAATTGTTCCGTGATATTGTAATAAAAGGAGGCGATTAACAAAACTCTGGATAATTATATTTTCACGTGAAAGTGATAGAAATAATTATAATTTCGCTTTCACGTGAAATTATAATTAAACGGATTTTCCAATTTCCCTGCGACGTGCATACCAATTGAGTGGAGTCGGAACAAAAACTAGTAGAGTATATATATAAAAAATATTTTTGTGAGTATTTATTTTGTGTGATGTGACAACCTTGTTATTAAGGAAAAACTTATTGCAGTGTAGATATTACATGTACATACATACATGTTTGAGGTCAAATCAATAGTGGCTGATAAGACACTAATAAACAATGCGAGTTCGTTGATAATTGAGTAGTATTTTTATTTTTGAGGTTTTGCAAACATTTGACGTAAATGCTCTTAGTGTCCACTTATGTTATCTACATAAATACTAATGACGATAAATTTGGGTACATTTACACTATCTATATTAATATTATTAAGAGGCAGAGTTTGTTTGTTTATTTGTTTGAATGCGCTAATCTCGGAAACTAATAAGCCGATTTGAAAAATTCTTTTTACATTATATAGCCCGTTTATTGCGGAAGGCCATATATCAAATAATATAAAGTCTATCTATTTTATACTAACCGTTAAAAGGTACCCAGGAACGAACCTGAGCGAAGCGAGGTGAGGTGAGCCGCTAGTTTTGTTATATAAACAAATCGAAACTGACGTCTTTGTGTATAGAATAATTCTTCCATTTTGTATCTTGTCAACAGCTCGGGTAAATGTACTTCTGCATTTTAATATTAATGGAAGTGTTATACACTTATAGCAATCTAGAATTTATTACAAAGTCATTGTCCTCTCTGCTGTCTTGTGTCAATAAAAATACCGATAAAGTTGCCAAGATTTTGTTGCAACATCAGTGTTTTCTTCTTTTTTACAACTTTAAATACTCCTCTTTACAATTTTAAATAAAAAGCAGTTGGAGGTTACACGACCAGAAATTAACTGATCAATGATACTTACACATAATTTAATCTTTAAATAAGTTGTTTTTTTTGAAAGAAAAATAAAACAGTTAAAATCCTGTAAATATAATGCACGAGCTATTTTGGGTACTATAGGTAATAATAATGTCCTCCTGACCGATTCCGGCCACGGCGGCCAATCTCATTGAGACTAGCCAACTGCGCAGGAGATATTATAGCGCACAAATGTACGCGCAGACACAAGTGCACTCTCTATTCCTGTCATTCTCATACTCCGGTGGGACGACTACTCGACACGACCGGTGAGAGTTAAGGCGCAGGACCGACGGCTTTACGTGCTCTCCGAGGCACGGGGGTGAAACACCGCCAACTTCCCAACTCCGGGCTGTTACTGAGGCTTACTATACAGAAAGACTCAATAACTAAACTTGGCCCGACCCGGGACTCGAACCCAGGACCTCAGGATGTGCAGCCGTACATGCTAGCCACTACACCACCGAGGCAGCTATAGGTACTGCTGATTTAAGTAGAAATTTGGAAAGTCAACACATTTGGACTATTCTTGCAAAGGAGCCGGATTAAAATGGACGTTATCTTGACCAAATTTCAAAAAGATCTTTGTTTTTGTTTGTCTAGAGGCGAACCCGAGCAGAGCGAGGGTGAGCCGCTAGTAATTATATATATGTAGTAGTTATGTAAAGAGGTCAAATTTGCAATATGAGCAAATTCGCTATCACCCGGTATCGAATTCATCCAGTCATGATTACTTACAGAAATAACTTTGACCCGTAAAATTTTATAAAACATAGATAAAATAATGCGAAAACGATAAACTACTGTTATTAGTTCCGAAAAAAAAGTCACTCGAAGAATCTAAATGCCGCCATTACTTACAATGTCCTTGATACTGTTTAAGTTCTATAGCAGAGTTAGTATGTGTAAGATAGTCTATCCAACCGGACGTGACGCAAAATGTACATAAAGCGAAAAAAAGGTTATTTTACATGTTAAAGTCGATAACGATGAAAATAATGATTACGAATAAGCTTTGAATATTAAGTACTGCTTTCATAATACTTAATTATTTTTTAATTTTTAGATATAATGTGGAT
The DNA here is from genome assembly GCA_905404265.1 of Fabriciana adippe. NCBI lineage: Eukaryota > Metazoa > Arthropoda > Insecta > Lepidoptera > Nymphalidae > Fabriciana > Fabriciana adippe. The sequence continues at coordinate 5,116,447 of FR989988.1, forward strand.
TAAATTATTTAACCACTTAATATTTTTTATAAAATTTTCAATAAAGTGCAGTGAGTGAGTTGAAAGGTATTCTAAGACCATTTAGAACAAAACTTGTTATTGTTTTGTCAAAACATGTGACGGGCCAATCTCCTTCGGGTCTTCTCCATTCTACGTGGCGAAGTAATCTGTGCTCAATTGGCACGCTTTGAACCCATTAGCAAGAGAAAATTGAATTGAATAGTCAAAGCATGAGTATTTAAATATATATTTGTAAAAAAAAAAAACAAGAATCACTGAACTTTATTTTACGTCCAGTTAAATTAGATGGTACAATATTTATCTAAAAACTTTTGGATATGTGCGTTTGTGTATGTTTGTTACTCTTTCACGTCGTGACGGTTTAAAAGATTTCATTGAAAAGTTTACTATTATGATAACACATAAGCTATTTTGCCAAATCTGTTAGCACATATTATGGTGACATTTACTCACCATCTCCTTAACATTGTTCACATTCCTGCCAGATATGATAGCTATGTAGACGTCGGACATGTTGGACAGGCGCTGCAGCGTGTGCTTGGTCTCCAGCGGCAGCGTGGCCAGGTCGGGGTGCGGCGCGATGGGCGCCAGCGTGCCGTCGTAGTCCAGCAGTAGGGCTAGCTTCTGTGTGTAGCCTATGTATCTGTGGATTTTGTTAGTTTTTGTAATGGCAGTGGTATTTTATATTTGTGTGTGTGTGTGTTTGTTAGTCCTTCACGCTGAAACGGCTGGACGAATTTGAATGAAATTTAGTACACAGATCTGTGACATGGAGTAACAAATAGGCTACTGTTAGGCATATAGGGACGCACTCGAAAAAAACGAGGGTAAGTTATCAGTAATAATCTATACAGATAAATAAAATTGAAGTGTCTGTATGTAATGTCAAAAAAACAGCTTTTTACACAATGCATATGAAATTATATATGGTACTTATAAGGAAAACATTTGTTAATTTTTTGTCCGTCTGTCTGTCTGTCTGTTTGTTCTGGCTAATCTCCGAAACGGCTGGACTGATTTTGACGGAACTTTCACTGGCAGATAGCTGATGTTATAAGGAGTAACAAGAAGTAACTTAGGCTACTTTTATTTTAGAAAAAAAAATTAGGGTCCCGCTCAAAAAAATTAAAACGTACGTAGGGACGCACCCGAGCGAAGCGAGGGTAAGTCGTTAGTATATAATTAAAAATAGAATTAGTGCGAAGCTTAGTCTTATAAATATTATATCATAGGGAACCGCAATGTGGACACCGACGATACGATTGGTCCATCAGCTTAAAGTTGCTCAGCGAGCTATAATGAAGAGGGTTATGCATGGAGTTTGGATGGAATCCGGAACGATTAACCGAACAGGGAATCAAAGTTATCAACATTGCTCAAAGAATCAATGACTTAAATGGTAGTGGTAGGTTAGTAACGTTTGTCGCAAAACTGGCGACCCATCCTATTTCGGGTTCTAGGGTGGAATCACGGCTCGGCAATCATAATGTAGGACGTTCTACTGTTGGAGCGTCGATATCTTAGCTCTCACTGGTCGTGTCAAGTTATTGTCCCACCGGAGTATGAGAGTAACAGGAATAGAGAGTGCACTTGTGTCTGCGCGTACACTTGTGCACTATAATATCTTCTGCGCAGATGGCTAGTCTCAATGGGAATGGCCACCTTGGCCGAAATTGGTTGAGAGGACATTATTACTATCCGTAAAATGGTTGACAGCGATTGGATGCGTAGAGCTGAAGATGGAGCTGAGTGACGTCCAGACCTATGTCCAGCAATGGACGAAAACGAGCTGACAATGATGATGAATAATCAACTAGATTTCTTGCTTGCAATTGATTTAGCTGTGTTGCTTTCGGCTATTCTTCTCAAAACTGAGGCATTTATTCTCGTATTGCTGGTAGAGTTATGCCATATATTTTTTTTAAATTGAATGTTTTTTTAATCCCATTGTTTGGGATGACTAGCGTAATTAGTGGATAAACATTGGCTAAGTGATGTTGGCGTGTCTGAGACGTAAGAGTAAATTGTTCACGCTTATTTACCAAATAATGGACATTTCTTTTTGAAAACGAAAACCTTAAAAACACAATTATAATAGTTTTCGCGATGCGTTTGCCTATAAATATATATAGTATATTATATTTATTCACCTGTAAAAATACACATAATGCTTGCGAGTTGTAGATACATTTGACCCGAATTCAAACATGAGCGAGAACCGTCAACAACAACAGACCTCGAAACAGAATATTATTTAAATACTATACAATCAAAACACTCACTTGGACAGATACTCATCGAAGTCATCAATGGTGACTGGTTGCATGGAGGTGGCCCCGATGTCATCAGTCTCCTCCTCCAGCGAGTCCATGGCCTTGAGGAACGCTTTCATCCAGCTGTCGACGTCGTTGTGCTGCTCGCGGCGGCGTAGGTGATTCATGCGCACAGTGCGCTCGTCCTCTGGCATTATTAGAGCTCTGGAATGATCAAGTCAATAAAGAAATGTGTGGGACAGTTAAAAAGATGTGTCTTTTGAATTCATGGAATAATACAATCTATACAGGTAAATAAAATTGATGTGTCTGTTTGTAATGTCGAAATTAAAGACTTTTACTAAATGCATTTGAAATTATTGATGGGACTTTCACTGGTAGATAGCTGATGTTATAAGGAGTAACTGAGGCTATTTTTATTTTAGAAAATGAATTAGAGATTCGCTCAAAAAAAAAAAAAGGACTGGAATTGCAGGATGTTTTAATAGCTTTATGCAGCGAAGGAAGACACAATTAGCAAAGAAATAGAACAGAAATGTCCTCACTTATAAATTGGAACTCCATCATCAAAGTGTGTGCAAGACTGTATGGTCTGCTACCTTTGTGTCACAAAGAAAAAAAAAGAACAGTTACCTATGAATGACCGCGGCAGCATCATCCAGCTCATAGGGGTTGCATATGAGCGCTTCATGCATCATCTCGCCGGCGCCGGCGAAGGGCGACACGATGAGCACGCCGGGGGGCTGATTGATCTGACACGCCACGAACTCCTTCGCGACGAGGTTCATACCGTCCCGCAGCGGCGTCACTAGCGCCACCGCCGCGTCACGGTAGAAAGCCGCTAACTCGTCTTGCCCCACACAACCATATATATACCTTGAAGGACCATTTAGTTTGTTACTTTGTTTACTTTCCTTTAGCGCAAAATAGAGTAATATAAAAGTGCTCTATGGTACTGTTCATACCATAAAGAACTATATGTAATATTAATTTCAATCGATTGCTTTGTTTTATTATTTTATTGTCGAGTCAATTGTGTAATGTATTGAAGAACGATGAACTAATAAACAAATTTCCGACATTATGATATTAATATTTTGATATTTTATTTATTCTTATATTATATACTTTTATAGTTACATATGTGTTAACATGATTTTTTACCTTATAGGAGACCAATTCGGCGTTGTGAACCTTCCATTAATTCTTCCAACTAGTTGGTCCATTTCTTCTTTTAAATCTTGATATTCTTTCACATCTGTTCTCGATGGTACAGATATTTGCAGTAGTACTACATTATCTATATGTTCAGGATGTTTTTCTAGCAGTCTTTCGAATGCTTTCAGTTTGTGGACCAAACCTTTAGTATAATCTAATCTGTCTACGCCGAGTATCACTTTTTGACTCATTGAGAGTACTGGTTTCGCGTTTTGAGCCAATGTAACGAATCTATCGAAGGGTACGCCTATTGGTAACGGTCGAACGCAAATGGTACGACCGCCTAATTCTACTAAAAGATTTTTCCTGTCAACACGACAACCCAAATTCCTTTGGCAACAATCTATGAAATTTAGGCAATAATCTGTTATGTGAAAGCCGACCATGTCACAACCTGAGGAAAATTATCTCTTAATAATAAAATAATATACAATAATCAGTAGAAAAAATATATTTTTTATTAAAAAAAAAAACCGCGTGATGCTGGAAATCACTTACCCAAAATGCCCTGCAAAACTTCATCAGACCAAGGTAAAAGTCTGAATATGTCCCATGGTGGGAATGGAATGTGTAAGAAAAACGCAAGTTTGCACTTTAAGTCATCCTCTTCGGCTTTTTGTCGAATCCAGTTAGCAGCCAACATAAGATGGTAATCGTGGATCCATATAATTGGAGGTGAATTGCCATTTTTCTCTTTATTTTCTTTAAGCAGTCTCAATGCATATACTGTCTTCTCAGCGAATTCCTCGTTGATTTTTATGTAGGCTCGCCAATGGTCTGCGATGAAAGTGGCGCGGTCGGGCATAGAGTGGAATAGTGGCCAGAAAGTTCCATTACAACAGCCATTATAGTAGCTATCGAATAACTTAGGTTCAGCACGAATTGCAACGATCTAAAACAAAACAAAGTTTTCATGATAAACTAATTTTATAGAGCTACAATTTTATTATTTCAAAATAAATCAGTGAAATGCAACAGAAAAAATGTAAACGTTACCAAAAATTGTAATCTAAGGAGTTTTAACTCAAACTGGGCCCTAACAAATGGTCTGTTTGGCAGCTTTAATGCCGGGCTGACGTATAAGCATATGCAACGGTCCTTTGGCGTCTTAACGATGACGATGACCGTTGAGTTATATATTAAAATGTACACTATATTTATTATATTATTTGTATCTCTTTGGAATTCACGGGCTCGAAGGAGCCCGGTCCTTTAGAAGGCTTGCGTGGGGACACAGGTCCAACACGTAGAGGCCCTTTAAGAGATTCAAGCTTGTTTAATTTGACGCATCAGCCGGGATCCATCTCTGAGTAACCCATAGGGAATTGCCCATAGATGGCCTCTGGATAATGCGTAGGGACTATGGAAAATATGGAAAACTAAATAGGGTTATGGAATGAAGTTTGGATGGACTAAAAACGGGCTATTGGATGAGACTACCGGACGTCCGCCTGCTCAACAGTCTCACATTGATATTTGGCGGACGGTGACTCGCCTCCCACTAGATGGGCCCCCACAAAGCGGCATAGTGTCTTGGGCGCAACATCAGCGTGATCGGCTAAGGGTGTTGAGAGGTGTGCACTGGTTTCACCATCGCGAGAATGCTCGTGAGCGGGTTTCCCCGTTATTACGCAGATTGAGCACTTCCACCCTTTCGAGCACTTGGCTCTTGCGCTCCACTCTGGACGGCCAATGAAGGTAAGCCAGAGGCGGTGGACAGATGTTGTTTCCCCCGGGAGGTCTCAGGTCCGTGGTGTCGCCACTCACCAACAGCTCGCCACAAGCTGCCCTGCGGGCTTATTTGTATTATTATTATATATGTTAGTCCCCTTTAGGGGAAGGATGAAATCGTTATTGCAAATGTAGCATTTGTCTGACTCTATGCGCCAATTACTGCACCTAGATTCCTTTCGATTAGTGCTTATTATTCGAATCATTCTACGCAACTGTAGCGTTTTGATGTTCCATTTACTTTGTAAAACTTTAATTTATAAGCGTTAGCGATAAAAAAGTATTAGACTATATATAATATGGCCCATTTCTTAACGCCAAAAAAAGGTTTACCTACTGAGCCACAAATAATATAGTATAAAACATTGTATGACAGTTGTATAAACCACTATAATTATTTATAATACATCCCTTGCACATAAAAATACATACTAAGCAATCGCCACTGAGAGATAACTATCAAATTTCATTATACTACAAAGTAAGTTTATGTCGTTTTTCCAGTGTACTTGACTACACAACAAAATTTTTCATGTTTTTTAAATCAATATAGTACTTTATCGTATCGTACATATGTGTGTATATACTATAGATATTTATTTCGTTTAGAAACGGCTCTAACGATTTGGATAAAATTTTATATTTCGATAAGGTTTTGCTTTTTAAGTTCATCTATATCTTTTTCCTTAAAAAAAAACGCAATTTTTCAGAACAAAAAATATAACTAAATTTTTCTATTTGTTCTTATACTGACAATGTCATACAGCGCCATTTCGTAACTGTTTGTGGCAGATACTGTTTAATGTGGAAATAATTTCTGATATGAATTATTAGTATTAGACATTTGAGGTCGGTAAAAACTTAATATGGTTAAGGACAGTGATGACATTACCTACATAGATAATGAGTGGTGGTTACCATATCGTATAATTTTTATTTTGTAATTAGTAGAACCCGCGGCTACGCCCGCGTGCAATCTACAAAAAAAAACTATTTGGTTTTATGTTATACAGCGACTCACACTCGCTTTGATCGGGTTCGTCGCTATTTATTTATATAATATTTTTCATACAAAATCTACTAAAATCGCGAATAAAAAATGGGGGGGGGGGGGGAGGTATGTGGGGTAGTAGGGTGAAAAATACTTTACGACCTATTCTCATATCTACCAAATACAAAAAAAATGAAGAAAATCGGTCGAGCCGTTTCGGAGCAGGGCGACAACAAACACCATGACACGAGATTTTTATATATTAGATAAAGATAACAATAATTATCGATAAATTATAAATTAATTATGCTTAATGCCCCAATAATTTATTGCATGCCTGGTAGAAACATACAAACTGTTATATGAAAATGATGTTCTCAAATGGTATAAAAATTTGTGTTTTGTTTACGCACTATTGTCATACGTTAAAATTTTTATTCTCGTTTATTTTTTACGTATAAACTCAATTCTTATATATTTTTTTTTATAAATATATTGGCACATTAACACACAGCACCATCTAGTTCCATGGTAAGCTACGAGGCCTGTGTTATGAATACCAGATAGTTGATACACTACACATATATAACTTTAAATACATACATATTATAAATATTAACAGTCATGACTGGAGTACTCATCATACAAATGAATGCCCCCAGCGAGACTCGAACCCGCAACCGCTGGCACAGCAAGTAGGGTCACTACAAACACAGCCAAACGTGCCGTCAATTACTTGTAGGTAATTCGTAATATTGTGTTGACTGAAATACTGTTAGCTATCGTATACTTCGTGTATTTCTACAAAAAGAATGGATGATCAACGCAATCTTTTCTTATCTATCAGTAAGTATTATCTAATAAGGTCATATCTCTTAATTTTTATTTAAGCGTACAATGTAAAAGCCATACTTATTTAAATTCACTTTTGCATATCAAAGTAGTAAAGTTAACATAAATTGAACATCTAATAAATTTCGAACGTATCAAGCTCAGGCCTCAGACTGAGAGAATAAGTTAAACAGAGCGTATAGACTAAACTATCCTTGTTATTTTGAATGCTTTATAATTATTCAATTAATTAATTTAATTTATATCTAGACGTATAACAAAATTATTGTGACTAAACCGAATCTGTACTTACATTAAATATTTTTTGGAAAATCTTATTGAAATAGACATTATTATCGACACAGAGGCCGAATCTATAGCTTTTAGAATTTTTGTCTGTCGGTCTGTGACCGCATTACGGGAACAACTATTTGGGAGGGATTTTGATGAAATTTAGTATGATGATAGCTGGTTATCCGGGTCATCATATTATAGGATACCTACTTTTTACTGCGACAAAATATCTTATCACTGAGAAATCTATACTAAACGTAAAAACGTAGGTAGGAACGAATCCGAGGAGAGCAAGAGTGAATCGGTAGTTATTTAATATACTTCTCATAAAGAGTTACAATGAAAGTCATATTAATTATGCAGCGACGTGAGTTTGTAAAGTTTGGATGTAGTGGTTGATTTCTGAAACTAGCGGTCCGATTTTTAAAATTCCTTCACTAATAGGAAGCTATACTACCGCCGAGTGCTATAGGATATTTTTTATTCTGATAAAAATGTGTTTACTTTTTAAATAAAACTATCATCCCGGATTTTTTTGCGGATTTATTTTGATTTTTGGTTCCCGATCCCGACGTTCCAAATGCTTTACAGCAATCATGGTCACGGGAGAGATAAGGTTTTGCTTTGTAAGTTTATATATATATATATATATATATATATATATATATATATATATATATATATATATATATATATATATATATTGTGCAGTGTGCACACCAGTGCGCTGGATTGGGGAGCAGGGGGTGTTCAAATAAAATTCCTGGCTTGCTCGGTTCTTCACTTTATTTTTCTTTTTTCTATTACTATTCACTAGTAAGGCCGGATACTGAACTGACTACACTGGGCTAACCCGCGCTATTTATAGTTACGTTTGCTATCGCAGTAGTAGGGTGGGGAACGAGCTAAATTGTTGAAAACTATTTGCCTCTCGCTCTATTTTATCGCTGTCCCTTTCTATTTGGCCTTGAAACCTAAACAAGTTTGAGCTTGTCTGAGTCTTACAGATGTATTTATTTATTATTATTATATATTTATTTCTAATCTAATCTAAGCTATGTATTTATTTATTTGTAATTAAATCTATGCTATCCTATGTTATTTATTCTATAAACTGTTCTATAAACTATATACTTATATAAATCAATATCTATTTACACAAATAACTAAATCTATTCGATGTCCTGCACATCTCTCCCGCCGTGCAACGCTGTTGCAGTAAGTACCGGTGCAGGCTCGCTGTTCTCCACTGGCAGGATCACCAATCGTCGCACTGGTCGTCGCAGGACTCCACCCTTGGTCTTGATATCGACGGTGCGTACTATCCTGTCTGGTCCCGGGTGCGTGGCGACGACTTTGCCTCGGAGCCACACGTTGCGAGGCAGGTTGGAGTCTGTTAGCTGAACCAAGTCGCCAACCTTTACCTCAGGACCTGTTCCGTGCGGCTCCCGCCGGTTTTGAAGATCCGGGAGGTATTCGCGCATCCATCTCGTCCAGAATATGTCGGCGAGCCGTTGTGCGGAGCGCCAGCTGGACCGGGAGATGATGTCTCGGTCGTCTAAATTCCCTGGAACTGGTACTCGCGCGGGCCCCCCGAGCAAGAAGTGGTTCGGGGTAAGAGCTTCCATATCTTCTGCGTCAACTGATACATGCGTCAGTGGTCTACTGTTGACCGTAAATTCTACTTCTGCCAGTAGAGTTGAGAGAACCTCTTCTGTTGGGTATCGTTCGTGTAGTGTTGCTGTTAGTGCGGTCTTGACCGAGCGCACCATTCTCTCCCAGGCGCCTCCCATGAACGGCGCCCCAGGAGGTATGAATCGCCACGAAATTGTCCGCTTCGCTGCTGCTTCTGCTGTTGCTCCATCTATGGCTTGTCGAAGTTCTCTGTCTGCCGATTTCAAGTTGGTCCCGTTGTCCGACCATATCTCTGTGGGACACCCTCGACGTGCTATCTTTCGCCGGAGAGCCATTATCGCCGAATCTGTGCTGAGTGACCCTGCTATCTCGAGGTGGATGGCTCTTGTAGTCAAGCAGGTGAAGATGGCAACGTATTTCTTCTGATGGCTGCGTCCGACGGTGACTGTGAGCGGACCGAAGTAGTCCACCCCTGTAAAGGTGAAGGGTCGCTTATGGTGAGCCAAGCGACATGATGGCAGGTCCCCTGTTCTAGGGTGCGGTGGTACCTGGGACTTCATTCTGCAGTTCAGGCATTGACGAACTATCGTGCGTGTTACAGGACGCACACGCAGAATCCAATAACGCTGACGGCATTCGTTCACTGTTGCTTCGACCCCTGCATGATGGAGCTGACGATGGATGTTCTGAATCCAACGCTTGACTGTTGGATGCGTTCCATCAACTATAGGTGGTTTCCGGAATTCTTCTGGTACATGCTGTACAGCTTCTATACGGCTTCTCAGTCTCAGCACGTTGTTCACGTACTCGACGCTCAAGTGATGAAGACGACTATCTTTGCTGATCTGTTTCTGTTTCTTGATGTCTTCTATTTCCTTCTGGAATGAATCTTCTTGCGAGGAGCGCATAAGAAGTTCTTCCGCTGTTCTGAGGAGTTCTGCTGTGACGGGAATAAATTTCCTGTCTTCACTCGGCGACTTCCTTTATTCTGATCGCAATGCTATTTTGGGATTGGTGGCACTTCGTTTCCAGTCTGGATCTGAGCTCGCGATCTTTCGAGTTCTTTTGTAGTGGACCTTCTGCGTCACAGTTCTACAAAGTTGGATGAACTGTACAATCCTTGCTGTTGCGTAGCATAGTCTGTTCCAGTTAGAGAAACGGAGCACATCTGGAAGAGCTTCGGATAACTTCTGTTGTCTATCGGTGGCTATGTGGTGGACTCTTTCTTCGCCTGTCTGTTCGGTGACTGCAAGTCTCATTGATGCTGGTGTTTCTGTTGGCCATGAGTCTTCAGATTGGTAGAGAAAGTCGGGGCCCGTGAACCATCGATGGGTTTTGCTAAAGGCTGTTGGGACGTCTCTCGTCGCGTCGTCGGCTACGTTCTGTTTGGTTGGAATCCAGCGCCACTCGTTTACTGTTGAATTCTCTTCTATATCTGCAAGACGATAGGCCACGTATGGTTTGTATGAGCGTGAGCCTGTCCTGATCCAGGTGAGAACTGTCTTGCTGTCTGTCCAAAACGTAGTGGAGTCTGGTTTTCTCTCGTGTTCTTCTGTGACGACTTTTGCTAGACGTGAACCCATGACGGCTGCTTGCAGTTCCAGTCTCGGAATTGAAGTGAGTTTCAATGGTGCCACTCTCGCTTTGGCGATTATTAACGAAACGTCGACTTCACCGTTTGGAGCTGTTGCCCTCCAGAATAACACGGTGCTGTAGGCCGATTCACTTGCGTCAGTGAAGACATGTAGCTGTAGTGAAATGGCGTCGCTGTAGTGTGGGTACCTTCTTGGTATTGTCACGTCACGTAGTCTGTTCAGGTGTATTGTCCAGTTACGCCACTGTTCTGCGAGGTCGTGGTCAATCTCACTGTCCCATGGTGTTCCCCGGCGCCATACCTCTTGTAGGATCTGTTTCGCTCGAACTGTAATGGGTGACACGAAGCCCAGCGGATCGAAGAGGGACATGACTATTCTGAGGGCTTCTCTCTTCGTTGGCCTCTTGTCTTCTATGAGTGACGGTGGGATTTTTGCCATGTTGAGATTGAAGGTGAGCTCATCTGTATTTGGTTTCCAGATAAGTCCCAGTACTCTTTCTGTTTTCTTTTCGGACATGTAGAGTTCTATATCTTCTGTGGGCTCCTTTTCTTCAAGAGCTTCCAGCAGTTGGATCGAGTTGGACTTCCACTGCTTGAGTTCGAAGCAGGCTTGACTATGGATTTCTCTGACGTCTTTGGTGATGCGTTTTGCGTCTTCTATATTCTTGAAACTATCCAAGTAATCATCAACGTAATGTTTGTTGATGATCGCGGCTGCGGCTTCTGGATGAGATTTCTCGAACCTCTTCGCATTCAAATCCTTGACGTAGATAGCTGTTGATGGTGAGCACGATGCTCCGAAGATGAGCGACGTCATTCTGTATTCTTCTGGAGGTTGATCATCTCGCCGGTCTTTGCGCCAAAGATACCGAAGAGCATCTCGGTCTTCTGTTCTGAGCTTGACTTGCATAAACATCTCTTTGATGTCTGCCGTGACTGCGATTGCATGCTGTCGAAATCTCATGACGACACCTGGAAGTGACTGTAGGAGATCTGGACCCTTGAGTAACAGGTCATTCAGCGCCACTCCCTTAGTCTTGGCTGCTGCGTCATGTACTACTCGGAGTTTCTCTGGCTTCATGGGATTTACGACGGCGAAATGCGGCAGATACCAAGTCCTGTTCTGTGTTTTCTTCTCAGGTGCTGGCTCGGCATACCCCTTGGTGACGAGAGCTTCCATCTCTTCTGTGTATTTCTGTTTCAGCTGTAGATCGCGATCAATTTTCTTCTCTATGTTTAAGAGTCGTTTCAGGGAGTTGTGGTAGTTGTCGGGCAGTGCTATGTTTTCCTTCGTCCATAAAAGGGCGGTTTCGTATCTTCCTTCTTCTGTGTGGACTGTACTATCTGTTAAGATACGCAGGGCTTGCTCTTCTGGATCTGACTGTGGTTTCTTCGGAATGATGCAAAGCGTGTCTAAGGCAAAATACTGTTTCATCAGGTCTTCTAAGTTTTCCTCAGCTGGAGCTTCCGCGACGTGAGACACGAAGTCGATGCTGCGACCAAGTGTTCTGGTATGACTGCCATGTAATACCCAACCTAGTGGCGTGAGCGATGCCACTGGCTGGTTTCTATTCCCCTTTCTGGTGCTCGATGATAGGAGGAGATGGCAGTTATCTTGCCCGATGAGTATCTGAGGTTTCGCGTTTTCATACGTAAGACTATTGCTGATGTCGCGAAGATGCTTGCATCTTTCTATTTCTATTTTCGAAAGTTCTTGTGCTGACACGTGGAAGTTCTTCACTGTTCTGGCTTGAACGCGTTCTTCACGACCATTCGATCCCTGTAGCGTGATGCTAACTCTTCGCGATGTCGAGTCTGCTGTCTTAAAATTGTTGATTGCTTCTATACGGAGTGGGTCTATGGGTCCCTTGGCGCCGATGCTTTCAGCGAGGGTGTGGTCTATAAGGGTAACTGTAGACCCATCGTCCAGCAAGGCGAACGTGTTGACTGTGCCTGATGGTCCTGTGGCTCGTACTGGAATGATCTTCAGGTACGACTGTTTTCTGGCTGAAGTCCAGGCGGAGTTGATAGCTTCTGTTGCCTTGTTATCACTATTATCTGTCTTCTTTGTTGTTCTCACGAAGTGTAGCAGCTTGCTGTGAGTGTACTTGCAGCTGTCGATGCCACAAACCGTTGGGCGGCAACTGTGAGTCTTGTTTCTGTATCGAAGACACCTGAAGCATAAGTGCCGGTTCTTCGCGATGTCCCATCTGGAACTACTATTTGCTGTCTTAAACTTCTCGCAGTCCGCTGTTATGTGTCCCTCTTCATCGCAGACAGGGCACTTCGATATTGCCCGCTTCTCTGTGACTGTGTTGATTTTCTGTGGTCGCCTCTGTTGATTCGACTGTGAGTGTTGAGAGGCTATCGATTCTGGTTGTGCGTACGGTCCGCATATTTCAGCTTCTCTTTTCAAGAACTTCTCTATCTTCAGTAATCCAGGTACCTCCTTCGGTAGTGCAGCAGCGAAGTCGTAATATCTGTATCTGATTGTAGGTACGAACTTCTCAGTGATATCTCTGGTGAGTCCCGGATCGTAGAGGTAGTAGACGCAGCCCAATGCACGTAGAGTAGACACGGCGTTCGACACCTTGGTTGAATATATGCAGATGTCTCTAGGCGACTCGTTCAGACGTGGTAAGTTCCGAAGTGTGTCCGTCTCCAGCATGGCGATCGATTCTGGTCTTCCAAATCTTGACTCGAGAGTCTTCATGATATCTGTAGGATGTGTGTTGGTGATCAATAGACTTTCCACTGCCTCTCTGGCTTTTCCCCTGAGGTTTCTCCGAAGGCGGTTGATGTTCTCGACTGTAGTATGCAGCTGTTCTGTTTCGAAGTACGCAGCGCGGAACGACAACCAGTCTTGATGCGACCCGTTGAATGTCGGTAGCTCGATGAACTTCGGTCTCTGTGCGGCTTTGACGGCAAGTGTGATAGCCGACGCCAGTTTACTGAAGTCGGGCTGAGTGCTGGCTCCCGCCGGTAATTCCTGTGAGCGGTGAGCCAGCCTGCTGTACTGTTGCTGTTCCTTTTCCTCCGTAGCCCCCCCTGGAGCTGGTAGAGATTCTGTTGTGGGTCCCACCCGTGGGACGTGATGTGGCTCGTTGGTGATGGCGAGGATGGCTGGAGGAGCTTGATTCGCCAGCCAAGTGTCAATCTGTGCATCGTTTTCTATCTGTGAGTACACGGAGACGGCGTCCTCTTCATCGCTATCTTCTGTTTCTATTGCGGCGAGCCTGGCCGCGGCTAGTTCCACTTGAAAACGCAGTAATTCTTCCTTCGCTTTCGCTATTCTATGCAATTTTGAGCGTGAGCGAGTAGATCCACCCGCTCCGCCCACTTGCCCGGACAGTGTACGTCTGTCCTTTTCTAGCACGCCGGGCACTATCGTTCTCTGTTCCTCTCGCAGCGCAGTGTCACGATGAGGCTGTCCTATTCTTGAGTCAGCACCCAGCCCCGCACCCACCGCCGGCTTGGAAGCGTGCTTTGCTGTTGTCCCTGTTGCCTCCGTTGCGACAGACCTAGATACCGATGACTGTGTAGCCGCCGATGTTTCTATATTCGCTGTAGTATCAGTAGTGACGGTACCCGCCGAGGTGCTCGTATAAACCGTCTCCTCAGAGGTCCCGGTCTTAGTGGCCGTTGTCCCCGCCGACGATGACGATGGCTTCATCTCCGTGGACGGCTTTCTTCCCTTTCCTGTGGAACGGGTAATCGGCATTGCAGCTATGGTAGGAACTTGCTGGCAGTACTCCCGACGAATCCGGCTCGAAGGACCACACAATGTGCAGTGTGCACACCAGTGCGCTGGATTGGGGAGCAGGGGGTGTTCAAATAAAATTCCTGGCTTGCTCGGTTCTTCACTTTATTTTTCTTTTTTCTATTACTATTCACTAGTAAGGCCGGATACTGAACTGACTACACTGGGCTAACCCGCGCTATTTATAGTTACGTTTGCTATCGCAGTAGTAGGGTGGGGAACGAGCTAAATTGTTGAAAACTATTTGCCTCTCGCTCTATTTTATCGCTGTCCCTTTCTATTTGGCCTTGAAACCTAAACAAGTTTGAGCTTGTCTGAGTCTTACAGATGTATTTATTTATTATTATTATATATTTATTTCTAATCTAATCTAAGCTATGTATTTATTTATTTGTAATTAAATCTATGCTATCCTATGTTATTTATTCTATAAACTGTTCTATAAACTATATACTTATATAAATCAATATCTATTTACACAAATAACTAAATCTATTCGATGTCCTGCACATATATATTATTTTTATTTACTTATGCTAATCAATTAGAAAGAATGTGTTAAATAAAAATATATTTTTTGGATTTTTCATTTTAGGAGAAATGGGAGAACTGCGACCACGATTGCTGTAAAGCATTCTTATGTCACGTCGGTAATCAAGAATCGAATTAAATCCGCGACAAATTCTAAAAGATATTGTTATTTAAGGGTGTCTGCCCACTACACAGTCTTATACCATGACCGTGCTATGAACGTATCAGGCACGGAAACGAGCACGGCACGGACTACTATGCCCACTAGACCGTATCAACAGCGTATCATGCCCGTACATAACGGTTATAGTGACCGTAGCATCCGCGTATCAACCGCGTATCATCCGCCTGTCATATCCGTATGGTTCCCGTTTTCTCAGTCGTATTATTTACTTGTGTTTTCGCGCGAGGCAGCCGCTTCAGTAAGAGCGAGTGAATATTTTTGCTGAGAAAATTATTTCCAATTCATTTCCTATACCTATACGATGGCTATTAGAAAATTGTCCAGTAGAAAATTAACAATGATAGCCATTGTTTTTGCCGAAGAGAGAGAAAAGAATTACATTAGTCGATCACGACCTCACTAGGTTCACGCCGCTTTAAAAGAAAGAAAAGTCGGGGAGAATACTAGACGTTATTTAGGCACCTAGTTGACATGTACGGCTGCACATCCTGAGGTCCTGGGTTCGAGTCCCGGGTCGGGCCAAGTTTAGTTATTGAGTCTTTCTGTATAGTAAGCTTCAGTAACAGCCCGGAGTTGGGAAGTTGGCGGTGTTTCACCCCCGTGCCTCGGAGAGCACGTAAAGTCGTCGGTCCTGCGCCGACACTCTCACCGGTCGTGTCGAGTAGTCGTCCCACCGGAGTATGAGAGTGACAGGAATAGAGAGTGCACATGTGTCTGCGCGTACATTTGTGCACTTTAATATCTCCTGCGCAGTTGGCTAGTCTCAATGAGATTAGCCGCCGTGGCCGGAATCGGTCAGGAGGACATTATGATGACAAAGAAAAATTTTATATGTATATATTCTATATGTATGACGTTATTTCAATTAGATGAATTATTGAAAAAGATTGAAAATATTATCACTAGAAGAAAAACCACATTTAGAACAAACAACAACAACAGCAACAAAGTGGCAAGACAAGCGGCAACACATAACGGGCTTAGAACGGTCATCATACGCGGTTATAACGGTCATCATACGCGGTTATAACCCGAATGTTCACTGTACCGGCACCGGCAAAATATTCTCGCCGACAATTGTCGCCGATCCGTGCACGGCACGCGACGGTGCCGGTCGGTGACGGAACGGTCTAGTGGACAGAGTCTCATACATTTCAATACAAAGAATATTTTTTTGCCTGACACGCTAGTAGCACGGTCATGGTATGAGACGGTGTAGTGGGCAGAGTCCTTAAAATGTAAAATATTCGCATAAATCTAAGAAAGTGGTTCTTTGTTCTCTTCAACACACATATACATATAAAGCATTCGAAACGTCAGGGACCAAAGAATAAAATAAATCTGCAAAAGAAATTATTTATTTTACTGTAGGTACATACATCCCATCCTTATTTATAAACTTACTTCCCATTATTGAATAATTAAACATCAACTACACCACATATTTATTGAACAAAGGTAATATTTATAGCACTTGGAGTTTCTTTAAACACATTATCTGATAATAGTCTGTATAATTCTCACTGTTAATTGCTTTCCATGCTTACAACATCGCCGCATGCTATTTACATGGTGTGGAAAATTTCTATAGCGTAAATTTTATATCCCATACGAATGATAATGAGTATTGTGCGATATGATGTAACCTTTTCAGTTTTCATACAGTAAATAACTTATCTCTGCTAGTTAGTTGTAATTTTATTTAATACTAGCGACTCATGCTCGCTTCGCTCTCGTTCGTCCCTAGATGCGTTTTCACGGTTAGCTATGTTTATACATAAATAGTATCTTGTTACTCCTAAGATATTCATTTAAATTAGGTATATATCGATTTACCCTCGCTTCTCTCGGGTGCATACGCTGTATGCGGATTTTGTTCACAATTTCATGGGTTTTAATTTTTTTCGCGGATCCCTGATTCTTTTTCTATAATAAAAGTAGCCTATGTTACTCCTTGTAACATCAGCTATCTGCCAGTGAAAGTCCCGTCAAAATCGGTTCAGCCATTTCGCAGATTAGCCGGAGCAAACAGACAGACAGACAGACAGACAAAAATTGTAAAAAAAAATTGTTTTGGTATGTGTACCGTGTATACATCTATATGCATTTAGTAAAAAGCCGTTATTTTAATATTACAAACAGACACTCCAATTTTATTTATCTGTATAGATGTATAGATAGTTATCTAAATATATTTACTATTTATACTTACTAATTATATAAACTTCTTTGAATGTATGTTTGCACGGATTTAACTAAAAACCTATCCAACAGATGTCAATGAAACTTTTTTAAAATATTTATCTAAGACTAGCGGCTCACCCTCGCTTCGCTTGGGTTCGTCGCTAGGTAGGTACGTTTTACATAGATATTTAAATTAGTTATTAGTTATAAGAACTTGAATTTTTTTTAATACTTATTATCCTATTCCGGACTAAGAGAAATCCAAAAAATCAAATATCATAAAAATTGATCCAGCCGTTCTTGAGTTATAAATGGTGTAACTAACAGGACTTTGTTTTATATATTATGTATACATATATAGAAGATTTGTCATATATGATGATTGAAAATAAACGACTAGTTAATGTATTCAGTCAATAGCCTCGTTGAATATAATTCAAATATTCATTACGAAACATTTTAAATAATGAAATAATTAAAAATTCGTTATTTCTTCATAAACTTTAATAGTATTAATAAAATGCGCTTTAGCGTCATGATTACCATAAGAAAGTATTTTCATTTTATAATATAATGAGCAAAAGTAGTAGGTATTTTTGCTCATTATAATATTGTAAAACTAGCAACTTACTCTCGCTTTGCTCGGGTGCGTCCCTAGGTACGTTTTAATTTTTTTGAGCGAAACTCTAATTCTTTTTCTAAAATAAAAGTAGCCTAAGTTACTCCTTATAATATCAGGTATCTGCCAGTGAAAGTTCCGTTAAAATTAGTCGGAGATTAGCCGGAACAAACAGACAGACAGACAAAAATTTTAAAAATTGTGTTTTTCTTAAAGTACCGTATATAATTCCATATGCATTTAGTATAAAGCTGTTATTTTGACATTACAAACAGACACTTCAATTTTATTTATCTGTAGGTATACATGAACCGCATTGCTTTATTAAAGATCGTGTATGTATAAAATATATACAGTTTAGGTGACATGAAAAGAGGGCTCTTTCTAGTTTCTAGTATGTTTAAAATGCTCAAGTACTTACCATAAAAATTTATAATATACAAATTACAATACTCCTATTTTGCTTCAGTTTAATATAATGGCAGTAAATTCTTACTAATATTATAAATGTGAAAGTGTGTTTGTTTGTTTGTTCCTTCTTTTACATCAAAACAGTGACAGATTGGCGTGATTTTTTATGTGGAGATAGTTGAAGGGCTAGAGAGTGACATAGGCTACTTTTTACCGCAGGAGATTATCTCATTCCCACGGGAAACCATGTTATAATACAATCCTAAAAAGTATTTATGATCAGAATTACTTGAAACTTGGAATTAATGCTCTTCAATACGATTAAATAAATATGAGTATTAGCATTCTTCGAAATTAATTCCATAAAGGGGTAAAATAGGGGATGAAGTTTGTATGAAACCTATCTTTTTGTTTTTTGTAGTTTTAGGGATCTGCTAGTTGTTTATAATGTATTTAACAATACAATAAAAGCTTACTAGTTTATATTAACAAGCAAATATAAACAGTATTTAAGACATGTTCCATGGTTTCAGACAATTGATGCTACTAAGTTGATATATCCGTATCCGTATTAATATTATAAATGTGAGAGTTTGTGAGAATGTATGAATGTTTGTTAATCGTTCACACCAGAACGGCTAAACGGATCTGGATGAAATTTGGCACAGAGATAGATTATATTATGGAATAACGCATAGGCTACTTTTTATCCCGGAAAAATGTACGGTTCTCGTGGGATATGTTTATTTTTATTTTCCTAGAAGCAAACCCGAGCGAAGCGAGGGTGAGTCGCTAGTATAGAATATAACAACAAGATTTCTTTACGTCGTTAGAAAGATAAGTTTATTTTAACCCACTTCTAAGAACTTAAAATCGGATGGTTGCACGATAGTATAATTTTATCCCATTTAATGATGAAACCAAGAAGTAGATAGTGGAAGTCCCAATGGCCACTACTAAAAACTTCATGTTTGGATAATATAATTTGTGTTGACGAGTTCGTTTATAGTTGCTCAACCGCGTGTTATTTTAGTTCAGGACCGTTTTAGAGGCTTAACAATGTGTTTGATGCATCTATAAAAGAATTATATTTTTACAAATACATACAAGTTTAAACGTTAAGTATGTAAACATATCGTAATTATTTGTTCAATCGTATTGTCATGTTTGTCACGAGTGCACAAGGTCAAACGACTATTCTAATATCGGTAAGTACTAAGTGGAGCGGGAACCTATGTTGTTTGTTTACAATACCATCTAGTACTTCTAGTCTACCTAGTCTTAGATGCCTAGATTGAAAGATGCTTAAATATCGTGGTTTTGGAATCCAGCATTCAGATTTGGGCTCAGCGGTAGACGATTAACTCAAAGATTCGTCTATTTGCGTACTAAATTTCATCCAAATGTATCCAGATGTGTCACCGTGAAGGAGTTACAAATATACACACATAGAAACTTTAGAAATAATAAATAGTAGTCTGATAGGGGACACACGAATAGCAACTTTGTGCTAAGTATTTAAAGATTAATTTTCGTCCGTAACGAGAAAGTAAGTTTGTTGAGTTGTAGTTAGTTACATCGTATAAGTATTGATTTCTAATATAAGTTAAGGAAGTAATGAAACGTTTATGATGTAATTAAGTTAGGTTAGGTCTTAGTGAATTTTAGATGTATAATAAGACTGTACTTTTTATAATAATAAAAAGTACATTTTAAAGCCATATATTATGTAATTATAACTGAAGATATAGTCTTCAAAACATACAAATAATATATAATTATGTTGGATTATTGAGTTAAAGGTAAAGTGGAGTGCGATAATGTATTTTTGCGGCAACAGCTACTTATGACTGTCATTTATTACGACACACCTAATTATAAACAAGTATACAGTTTTATAAAAAAACGAAAACAAATCTATCCCATGGGAACCGTACATTTTTCCGGGATAAAAAGTGCTATTCCAGACTATAATCTATCTCTGTGCCAAATTTCATTCAGATTCGTTAAATCGTTCAGGCGTGATTAACAAACATCCATCCAAACATCTAAACTTTCACATTTATAATATTAGTAAGATTAAATTTTCAACCGCTTTAAAATAATAATAAATGTTTTTAAAGTATGAACAATGAATATTAGAATAAAAGTTTGAAACTTGTCTGGTACGTCAAGTAGGTATAAGCTAAATAAAGCGGAAAAATAAAAACTTTGATAATATATGGTATGGATTCTCCATTCTACGTGACATGGCGAAGTATCTGTGTTTAACTGGCACGCTTTGATAAGACCTTATAAGTGGTTTGTTCATTTACCTTACTAGATAGCAGTCCAGCGGTGGGCGTCGTATCATTGGGGTCGGATTCTGGTATCTTCTCGTTAGGGTTTTCCAGATGTATGCCAGGCCAGCCCACCCAAATACCGCTACCTCGAATCACCACCGGCGCCACAGCAGTCACAAGACCACCGGCGCTGAAATAAAAGAAAATATGATAAAATTTAGATTTTAACAATAAAATTTTACTAAAATACTATTAATTATTATTTTAACTATAGTATTTGGCTTTGTGCCTATAATAATTATTTTCTATGGCCACTGAACAAAAATACGTGAAAGCTAAATTTGTATCTTTAGATGAGAGTTCTCGAAATATAAGAATCCGTCCAGCGGTTCTTGAGCAATCGCGTGATCAAACAGACACATAACTTTTAACTGTAGATTTCTCTTTTATCATATAGCTACAATTTTAATATATTCATAATGTTTTTTCAAAGACTTACTTTATTCATCAATAAAAGTAAATAGATTTACTTTAAATCTTATTAGATTATTAATAAGTACACAAGCAACGTCTTAAAAATTTGGATATCTACTGACAAAAAAACTGTACGATTTATACAAAATGTAGCCTGTGCTGAAATCAAAGCCGCGAACTTGTAACATTGTTATGTCATGGACTGTCCTGTCCTGTCGATATACGAGATGACTCCAGTCCTCTACCAGATTTAAGCATTTATAATCATTGAATGGAACTTTTAAAAACCACAAGACTTATACAACTTTGTTTTTATCTTCCAAAAAACCATCTTACAAACGATTATGTAATCCTTTTCTATACTAATATAAAATATCCAAAAAAGGAATGAAGGACATAGGATAGTTTTTATCACGGAAATCATCCCTTAAGGGGGTGAAAATGGGGGTGAAAATTTGTATAGGGAATCAACTTAGGGACGAACCCCAGCGAAGCGAGGATGAGTCGTTAGTTTTAAATAAAGACAAGAAAAAAAAAATACTTAAATAAAACCGAATAAGAAAGGCAAGGACAAAACATCCGTGACATTGTTGGGCAGTCAAATCAGACCTTCATTACATCAACTTGCAATACATGTATTTTTTAAAACATAACCACATAATAACATAACAAATACAAATAAAAATGTTACAGGGAAAGATTTGCAATGCATAATATTTGCTAGGAAGGCTTCCAGCGCTATCACTTTATCAATATTTGATACTGCGCTAATTCAATTATCGTAAATTAATTATAATTCAATGTGTCTCGTAGTATGTTGTAGGAATCCATTTTTGTTAATTAAATCTTTATTTTGAGTTTAACTTATTTTTTTTTTGATTTGATAGGTATTTTATCTGTAGAAAATTCTCTATTGGAAAACGCTGTGCGGATTCCTAAGATATACATATTTTGTTGCAGGTAAGGCTAAATTTTAAAATAAAGAAAAAACGTGTGTGTGTACTTATATACGCACGTAAGAAGTTATACTTCCTTGGCGTAACAGAACAAAAATAGCTAAAGATTTCATCTCGGTATGTTACAACTCTGTTTGTAAAAGGAAGCAGCTAACTTCATCATGTCGCTTTCAGCTAACTTCATCATGTCGCTTCTTGGCTGTCGGTGTGCGCGCGCATTGTAAAAATTTTATTCTCATATTTTTTCCAAACATGCCAAAAGAAGTATAACTTCAAAATCCATTCAGAAGATATTTTGTGCGGTAAAATATTTCCTGCGCAGATCATGCTTGTCTGACAATCTTTAAAATTAACCACCGTGGCCTAAATTGGAAGGCTTCATATGAATTAAATGTCAATTCTTTCCCGCCTGTTTTAAAAAAAAAATAACCGTGACAGACAGACACGTCAACGATCTAATGTACGTTCCGTTTCTCCATTGCGGACTTTAAAATTTTTTTCGGACTACTATTATGTTTGCAAACGTTTGTATGTGAAACGACGAGAAGGATTTAGACTAAATTTTGTACACAAATAGACTACGATCTGGAGTAACACATAAGCTGTGTAAATAACACCGCTAGGCTAATAATAAATATTTGTAAAATTAATTCAAATTGCGCTAGAATAATTTAAAAAAAAAACGAATGTAATGTAAAATCTTGACCTTGTAACCTCCTAAAATTATTAACCTTTAAAAATGCAGGCTATGTTACATAAAAGCTTTATTTAATATTGATACTAGTTATGAAAGATTTGCATCTGCAATGAGAAATAACTATGCGCTTGATCGGTTTATTTTAATTATTACTTAAAATTAAATTTCGAAATTTTTTTTGAAAACGAATTCACGTTTGAGTTGCAATTATTTTTCTAACAGCAGTAATCTAATAATAGCACTTTAGGAATTAGCTCTACAATAAATAAATAAATATGTTGGGACATTAGCACACAACACCATCTATTTCCATGGTAAGCTACGAGGCTTGTGTTATGGATACCTATAACTTTAGAAATATAACATATAACTTTAAATACATACATATTATAAATATAAACACCCATGACTTTGTGCTCATCACACAAATGAATGTCCCTAGTATAGCGGGACTCGAAGTTTCGAACCCGCGATCACTGGCACAGCAAGTAGGGTCACTACAGAGCCAAACGTGTCGTCTATGTACTATTTGTATTTACTGAGAACCATGTTTGCAACAGCCGTCCATTAAGCAGGCTTTTACAGTATTTCTTACGAAGTAGGTACAACGTACATTGTACATAATATATGCATATATGTATAATCTGTAGTACCTCTAGTTCTCTGAAAATCGCGGCTTTTAAAGTCTTGTGAATTTGTCAAGACCATGCATTTTTGTGTTAAAATGAGCCGTTGACGACATTTTTTGATAATCTCAATTTCTAAATGCTTGATACCTATATAGTTCTTTGAAATATGTGCTTAATTAAATTGTTAATATTTGCACCGAAGTATAAAAATTAAGAGAACATGTTATAGTTAACATCCTCCGTTATTATTACTTCCGAACTGTTTGTTAAAATTATTTTAAAACAAGCGACTCACCCTCGCTTCGCTCGGATTCGTTCCTAGATGATCTTTAAATTCACATATTTTATTTATGAACCGATTGAAATAAAACAAATACTAAAATAGTTTTAAAAAATTTGTAATATTTATAATAATAACAATAATAACTAAAATTAAATAAATAATATTACTGTATTTAATTATAATACTTAAAATGTTAAAAACTTTGGTGAGTTTTTTTAAATCATTTTTGTAAAATTGAGGATAGGCACTGTCTGCAACAAGTATATATAACGCCTTTAAGATATCTAAAACCTTAGTCTCTCCCGTGACCATGATTGCTGTAAACCATTCGAAACGTCGGGAACCAAAACTCAAAATAAATCCGCAAAATAAGCCGAAAAGATAGTTTTGATTAAAATACTAAATGTTAAGCTTACCAAAATACATTAGTGAAAACCGCACCCAAATTAGTTAAGCCGTTTCCGAGATTAGCACGCTCAAACGCACAGACAAAAAAATCCAAAATCAGTTTTGGGTTCTATTGCATTAATAAAGACCCCCAATAATGAATGAATGAAGGCCTTTTAGTTTTACCCCCAATAATACTCGTAGTTCTTCTCGAATACGAGTACGATATCGTCCAGTACGTACAGGCAGCGATCAGTTAGATTTTTATTATAATTTTCATAAATAAATTATATTTTTAATACATACTTTTTCAAGTGATTTTAGATTAACAAAGTACCTAGTTGATAATAGACTATTCATTAACATAAATTATTAATAACTAGCATTTCCCGCGGCTCCGCCCGCGTTCAGATGATCAAAAACCAAATTCTTAGGTTTTACACATTAGTATACTCTTACATTATACATTACTTTCATTGCGCACCGCATGATTGGTAAATAATGGCAGAGATTGACAATGCCACAAAGGTTCCTTCGTTAAATTGAACTTTTTGTTTTAGCAATAACATTTATGTATGTCTATATTTCTGTTTTGTTTGTTTTTTTTTAGTTTTTCACGATAAACTCTCAAACTACGGAATTAATTTTAATCATTTTTTACTAATAGACAGCTATAGATTAATTTAATATATAGCTGATTATTTAAATTACATAATGATAACTTTTCTTAATTAGCGCTAGTTAGTAATGTTTTCCAAGACGATTTTCAAAAGAAAGTGTAATAAGTAAATAATTCTAAGCGAATACATTTTTTTATTTCATATGGCTCTGCTAATATGATTAAAGTCGTAAGCATTTTATTGTGTCCTTTAAGCCTTTACCTTCCAAGAAAAGGTGTCAAGAAAAAGTGAAAAAGTTGAGGTATAAACAGTTCCTAAAATACTTTTTCATAGTTTTTGAGATATAAAATATTTTTAGTTACCCGCTTTGGCAGTTTAACAGCCATAGACTTGTTTTCCATAAAATGTTATAAAATAATATAAATTGAACTTATTTTTACGGTGCAAAAAATGAGTAGGTATTGTGGAAACGTAAATATTATTCGTATTTATTTTAGTGTTAACCATACAAAACACGTAAGTAAGAAAAACAACCATAGCATTTTGCTATACCAAACCTAAAATGCGCGAGTTGGATTTACATTTGCCCAATTTTTACATTAAAAGATTAAAAAACATTAACATTATTTACTAAGCAATAAAAATTTACAAATATTCTCATTTGAAAATTGTTTCGGCCAACAAAATATTACTAATATGTTACCTACTAATTTATAAAGCCAAAAAGTTTGTTTTATTAAAAATTTAACCACGGGCAGGGCCGCGGGTAATTTAGTAGTAATTATAGTAAAATATAGTAAATTATAGTAAGTCATAGAAAGGTTATATCTGTACATTTTTTTTTGGATAAAACTACGTATTTTAAAAACATATGGCGACATCTATTGTCAAATAGCTAAATAACACATAAATAAATTTTCATTAAAATAACTATTTTAATGAATAAAATAGCGCTGTTAATATTTCTTTTAAGATAAGTTTTTTTTAATAGTTTTAACATATATAAGTAAGTTACCTTGCTAAAATATTAATAGCATCATCGTGCTTTTACTTTAACCAGTTTTTGTATTTTTCTCAGAAATGAGATATTTTCCTGCGGTAAAAAGAATCCTATGTGTTGATCCGGATAACCTGCTATTACCATACCAAATTTCATAAAAATCCCTCTAGTGGTTTTTCTGTGATGCGGTCACATTCAGACAGACAGAAAAAAATTCTAAAAACTATAGATTCGGACTCTATATTGCTAATAATGAATATTTCAATAAGATTTTCCGAAAAAGTATTAAATTTAGGGGTTCGGCTTAGTTACAATTTTATTGTATGTATAGTTACTAATTTATGAAGCGAAAAAGTTTGCTTTACTGATAATTTAAACACGGGCGGAGCCGCGGGTGATTTAGTAGTAATGCTAATAAAATCGAAAAAAGGTCATATCTGTACATTATTTTTTTTGGGATTAAAACTATGTATTTTAAAAACACATGGCGACATCTATTGTCGAATATCTAAATAACACATAAATAAATATTAATTAAAATAACTATTTTAATGGATAAAATAGCGCTTTTGATAATTTGATTTTCAAGATAAGCTATTTTTATAGTTTTTACCATATTTTGTAAGTTACCTTGCTAAACTGTTTACAAATAGTATCGTCGTGGTTTTGTTCCTACCAGTTTTTGTATTTTTTTTCAGAAATGAGATATTTTCTCGCGGTAAAAAGTATCCTATATGTTGACCCGGATAACCAGCTATGATCATACCAAATTTCATCAAAATCCCTCCAGTGGTTTTTCTGTGATGCGGTAACAGACAGACAGACAGACAGACAGACAGACAGACAGACAGACAGACAGACAGACAAAAATTCTAAAAACTATAGATTCGGCCTCTGCATCGATAATAATGTCTATTTCAATAAGATTTTCCAAAAAATATTTAATGTACAGATTCGGCTTAGTTAGAATTTTATAATATGTATAGATGAAAAACTAAATGATTCATTAAGACGAAAATAAATTTCGTAAACTAAAATGAAATAGAAAGTGTTTCTAAATATTTTCTAATGTTATTTTCAGTCAAATCTTCTGAACTTTGCTCTATAGTGTAAATATGGTGTTTGACTAACATCAATCATCATCTATCAACTCTCATCACCAGGAAACAAAATTACCTGTCCATATAGCCATTATGAAGCAGCTTTTTGTGGATTTATATTTTTGGGGGAGATAATTTAAAAATATAGAATTGTAGATTATGAATCAGGTTATAACATTATGTTTAAAAGTTATAATAAAAACTTTTTTAAATTTTGATTTTGCTATACAATTTAGGACTACCTTGCGAAAATATGCGGATAAAAAACTTCATTTAAATTATTAGTCTTTTAATCTAATATCCCAGATGTATTGATGATAAGTATAGATATAGCTAGTGGTATTCAACTAACTAGTTAGCAGGATCATGCGAAGTTACACTACTGCTACATAAAGTAAGTACATCTTTGTTAATTAAAAGTCACGTTGTTATTTTCTTACTAGCGACTCAGCCTCGCTCCGCTCGGGTTAGTCCCTCGAACGTCTAGTATGGATTTCTCAGAGAAGAGATATTTTCCCGGAGTAAAAAGTATCCTATACGTTGACCCGGATAACCAGCTATCATCATACCAAATTTCATCAAAATCCCTCCAGTGGTTTTTCCGTGATGCGGTCACAGACAGACAAAAATTGTAAAGACTATAGATTCAGTCTCTGTATCGTATAATAATGTCTATTTCAATAAGATTTTCCAAAAAATATTTAATGTACAGATTCGGCTTAGTTACAATTTTATTATATGTAGGTACTAGGTATAGATAGAGTAGAACCATACATGAAAACACGTACTACCTGCCTAAATATTTTAATGTACGTTTTTAGATAGTCCTAAGAAAATAAAAGGTATTTACGCAACTGTGATACATATGTCTATCACTCAGATTTGTCAAAACAAATCAAATGAGACTTCTGAACGATTAACTAGTACCAAGCCATTGAATAGTTCTATCACAGATCATATAATACTATACTAGTAGTTCTATCTATATCTAGCTCCTGGCTTCATCCGGATCTCATATAATTTCAGTTTCAAATTTATACGACAATACTTCTAGTAGGTTCGATAAATCGGTATCGGTAAATCGATTTCAAACATTTAATTGTTAATAGTCAATCACACTGTCGCAGTGGTGTAGCGGCTAGCATGTACGGCTGCACATCGGAGGTGCTGGGTTCGAGTCCTGGGTCGGGCCAAGTTTAGTTATTGAGTCTTTATGTTTAGTGAGCCTCAGTAACAGCCCAGAGTTGGGAAGTTGGCGGTGTTTCATCCTCTTCCCTCGGAAAGCACGTATAGCCGTCGGTCCTGCGCAATAACTCTCACTGGTCGTGCCAAGTAGTCGTCCCACCGGAATATGAGAGTGACAGGAATAGAGAGTGCACTTGTGTCTGCGCGTACACTTGTGCACTATAATATCTCCTGCGCAGTTAGCTAGTCTCAATGAGATTGGCCGCCGTGGCCGAAATCGGCCAAGAGGTATATATAGTCAAGGTAATCTATACTAATATTATAAAGAGGTAAAGTTTGTGAGTTTGTGAGGTTGTAGAGGGTAATCTCTGGATCTACTGAACCGATTTAGGTGAAATTTGGTAAGAAGATAGTTTGAGACCCTGGGAAAGACATAAGATACTTTTTATCCCGGAAATCATCTCCTAAAGGGGCTGAAAATAGGGATGAAAGTTTGTATGGGGAATCAACCTAGGGGCGAACCCGAGCGAAGCGAGGGTGAGTCGCTAGTATTATTATAAAAACACATATACTTAATATAATTCAGTTAATTATTGCTAGTTAAATAAGAAGGTCATCGTTGAACACAAAATATACTGTTATACATAATATGAATTATAAATATCTTCTAAAATCAGGAAGTTTAGTTTCATTCTTAGAAAATTCGTATAGCATCGCCCAAGGGCGAGTCATGTCGTTTCAGCCTTTAGTGAGTGAAGTGATTACGTCTATATTTAAGTAAATATTGACTTATTCCGATTTCGCACAAATATGAAATAACCTTTAATAAATCATTACTAACGCCTTTTGGAAGGTATAATATGAGCAAACGAATAGAATCCATACTTAATATTATAAATGTGTGTTTATTTATAATATACATAATGCACGTACACACACTAAACGTAAACGTAAAAACGTACCTAGGGGTGAAAATGAGCGAAGCGAGGGTGAGTCGCTAGTTTACACAAGCAAACACAAAAATCAACGTCAATCCGTTACTCTGTTTCGACGTGAAAGAAGAACAGACAAACACACTTTCACATTTATATTATTAGTGTGGATATAAAGTATTGCATGCTGACTGCTGTAAAGAACCCAAAACGAAGGTCACAATTTTTTTAGAAATGTAATGAAGTTGATAACCTTACAAAATTTAAGAGTCAACTGTGACGTCTAGCGCGGCAAAAAATATGAGAGATAATCGTTTAGTCGGTTATCCCTAATCCCTATACCGGTGACAGATAGCGATGCTGTTTGGCTTTCTGAATATTTATTATTGCTATCTCGCGTTCCTTAGCTCGGTTTTAGTTAATTAGTTATGATTAGTTGTTGTTGTTTGTTTTATTTTGCTCTTTTATATTCGTTGTTATATAAAAAATGATTGGATAAGTGCCTGGTCCCAGACATTTTAGTTATATATAAATCTTCTCAAAATACTTTGGGATACTCATGGACCCCACGCGTAAGGACACGTTACCGAAAAGAACGCATGTACTTTAAGATTGTTTTTATACAAGTGATATTTTACAGTTGCGTAAATCATTTTATTTTCTTAGGACTACATAAAAACATACATGTATACAGATAAATAAAATTGAAGTGTCTGTTTGTAATGTCAAAATAACAGCTTTATGTTAAATGCATTATAGAATTATATACGGTACTTATAAAAAAAACACAATTTTTAAAATCTTTGTCTGTCTGTTTGTTCCGGCTAATTTCCGAAATGGCTGGGCCGATTTTGACGGGACTTTCACTGGCAGATAGCTGATGTAATAAGGAGTAACTTAGACTACTTTTATTTTAGAAAAAGAATCAGGGTTCCGTGAAAAAAAATTAAATCCC
Organism: Fabriciana adippe; assembly: GCA_905404265.1. Classification (NCBI taxonomy): domain Eukaryota; kingdom Metazoa; phylum Arthropoda; class Insecta; order Lepidoptera; family Nymphalidae; genus Fabriciana; species Fabriciana adippe. Next base: position 5,146,224 of record FR989988.1, read on the forward strand.
ATAAAATTGAACAAAATCTGCCTACGGCGTACGCACCCGAGCAAAGCGAGGGTAAATCGCTATATAATTTAAATATCTTAAGAGTAGCAAGCTACTATTTATGTATAAACATAGCTAACCGTGAAAACATACCTAGAGACGAACGCGAGCGAAGCGAGCGGGAGTCGCTAGTTGTACCTAAATAAAATTGCTGAGATAATGTGTAAGCATGTATCTGTGAACAAACTGTGTATTGTGAATAGGCTGTTGCTAGTTGTCCGCTAAGCGTAAGTGGATGAATAAAATTAATTTGTCGTGTCGTTGTTGTGTCGTTATCCGATGAATAGACACACCGTAGGCTATTGCTATTCATCCGATAATCGGATGAATAAAAAATTATATCTATTATAATTCGTCCGAATATTGTCAGTTTGTACGTATATCCACCACTTTTTTGTTTTCTAATGTAAAATTAGTGATTTTTAGGTGTACTTTGATTTGATTGTATCGGCTGGCACCGACTTCAAAAATATTTGATTAGGTATCTATAGTAAATGAAAACTACCAATCAGTTATTTTTTACTTTTTAGTGTTTTTTTTGAAGTTGGTTTTTTTTTAGTTTTTATTTTTCTCTATTTAGTGTAGACATAGTAGTAGCAAAGTAAGAAGAAACTATTTTAATAAAATATTCGCTTAAGCCGTTTAAGTTAATTAGATGCCAATTTTTATATGAAGACTGACAAAATATAATTCGCTTTTATTAGTAAAACTAAAAATTCTGTCCCTAAAATCCGATTTTACCGTATTGGGCTTATCAAATCAAACTAAATAAGCCCAAACTCAAAGTATCTACTATTAGCCATTGAAGAGTTCCACCCATCCACCTTCTGGCCTTACAATCAGATCAGGTTGACGATACCAAACCTCTGCACTATCAATGAAAATGGAAACACAAAGTTTCAAGTCAATATGACAATTAAAAGTAGGTTAAATTCATCATTAGCTATTTTTTCACCCTTAGGGGTGGTATTTTTTTTTAATTTAATCTGGAAGTATACACTTTCAAACAAAACAAAAATTGTCCAAATCGCATAATAAATGACGGAATTCTAAGGTAACAAACATAAAAAATACAGCCGAATTGAGAACCTCCACCTTTTTGAAGAAGTCGGTTGAAAAAAAATAGCATGAACCTACCGACCTGAAAACTTATTCTTTTAGACCTCAATATTTTTAATAGAAACATATTAAAAATAGTCGTAGTCGCAATACATCACACACCAACAACAATTAGCGATCGATTAGACACTTCCATTGTGACTATAGATTATAGAATGACAATTCGAGATCAGTCCCCTTCTCCACTAGCAACAAAATCGAGCATACTGCTTGTATGATATGAACTTGGTTACAATCAAGAGAAGAATACACATATTTACAATGCTTTGGAAAGCTTTGGAAAATGTTAATAATGATGGCATCTTGCCGAACTTAAAGAGAGGTTTAATGAACAAGGTGATGTAGATTGATATTTAAATACTTTAAACAGAACGGCTTGCATGTTTATAAACAAACCAGATAATGTGGAAAAAATATTATTTGGACCACATAGATAAATTATAATATATCTCTACATAAATAAACATTTATTATTCAGTAATTTATTTATGTAATTAAATTTTTAATATAAGAAATATTGTATACACATATGTTTTCTATTGGATAGAAGTCTTAAATTAGCTCCAAAACTGATCAAGAAAGTATTTTTTTGATTGATGCCCTAAAAATGACAATATAATTATAGACTTCATGTATGGATGTATAAATAATCTATGATTATTGGTTTTTTAAATAAAAGAATATAATATATCATTATAATATAACAAAATGTTATATGGAGATAGCTGATTAACAAATAATTACCCGGGCGATCGAGCTTAGCTCGGAGTTTTTGGCCGAAAGTACAATTTTCTTTTTAATTTAGTTTAAAAACAAAAGTAAAAACTTTGTATTCAACCGGGATTCCAACCCGGACACCTGTAATCTTGCGCCTTGGCCGCTTGACCATAATGCTTATGCCCGAGCGTGCGAAATTAGCTACCATATTTTGCGTGGAATAACGCGAAAGAAAACCGCATGAAAACTCGAAAACACGTGTTTTCCCAGACATAAGACTAATCTAGATCGATTTTTCGTCCCTGAAAACCCCCACATACCGAATTTCAGCAAAATAGAAAGTATAAATAAATATACAAGTATTGCACGTTTAAAGGTTTAAAAGTATGTTTCAGTTCCATCAATTGATTTTATTGAAGCTGGAGAACTAATTTTTTATTTTGAAATGGACACAACTTTGAGAAGTACTGTTTTACCAAAACTAGAGAGATGTTGATGGATAATACACACTACCGCTTCAAAAAAAGCAACCAACAACGGTGTTCAATTCAATCTTATTCACATGGTTTTGCACATGAAATACCATATGGATATTTCCAAATTTAAATGTATAACATCATTCATTTAAATTTAAAAATAATAATTATATAAGTCTATACTCGTCTAAACCGATTTTGATTGTGGTTGTAGATGAGTTTAATAAACAAAGGATAAAAAAATGAAATTATTTTATTGACAATATGTATTAATATTTTTGTTATAAAAGGTTAAGCCCTCGTGAGTTTACTTTTAGTTAAATATCTAAACCTATGGAGTTGTAAATATTGATTTTGTCCCTGACCCTTCTCTCATTGTAATGCATGACTGAGCTTATACAATAGATGTGTCTGAATACAGTTAGGTTTTTAAGCTACTTAATTATTTTTGACATAATACCTTAAGCAATATTTCTTAGAATTAACTTATGGTCTCAAAAGGAAATGCAAACTTAAATATCTTTAAGCATACAGTGTAAACGGGTCATTAACATTTTAAAACATAACATAACATTTTAAAATGTAATATTCCTAAATAAAACTGTCTCTTCAGATTTTTCCACAGATTCATTTTGATTTTTGGTTCCCCATTTGAAAAGTCAGAAACCAAAATAAATTTTATTTAAAATGTCAAATATTCATGAAAATCTAAGAAAGTATTATGTAAAATTCTTAGCAAATAATTAGTATATTTTTATCCACTTAGATTATGCATATTGCATGCATGCAATGCACAGAAATACTGTGCTTGACTCTGTCGAACTGGTTATGGTATAATATATATTACCTTAATGCAAGATCAAGGCTTGTGTGTTGAATAATGTTTGTTTTATTATTGTTATGAGATAAAAGCTATTTATTTACTAAGTTTTCCATGACTTCCGCTCTTTATTGATTAAGTACTTTATATATTTTAATCTCTAATATAATAAATTATTACTCTTTGTACAATTATATTGTATTGATTTTGTTTTATTTACTGATAGAATGGGGTATGATAGCGAAACGCCGGTGTTGCATCGGATACGTTTTGCTTAACCGCGCTCTGTCCTACGATGTTCGCGAAGCTTCCCAGGAACAAAATATAGTGTTCGATCTCAAAAAAGAACTTACTTCTGTTTCAGGTACTATTTCGAGATAATTATTTTACTTCACTATTAAAATTATAACTTATTATTTAACACAATATACCTCAAATGTATTATATTTATACAAATTTTGTATAGATATGCGCAATACGCAATATTATATTCAACTAAAGGCTTACAACTTTTTTTTTTGCTTTTTCAAATGCATTACGACAAAAAATAAATAAAAGTGTAAAAACAGGTTTTAATTTTAGTTGAAGATTAAGATCCCAGGACTTACCTTGCCCCTTGAGTTTGATTTCAAGCGATTTCTCCAACAAATAAACATTAATGACCTCGTGTTAATACTTAAGTATTAAATATTTATAGTACATTATATAAATCTTACCTGGCCTTTCTTTCTAATTCACCGGTTTTTTCATTTCTTTTCAATATAAAAGGTAGTCTATTTGAAACAACAATCATGCTCCCCTTACTGTTGCACGTCGGACGACTGACAGTGACACTGACACTGTTTTGCATTGCACTCATGTTGTTGTGTTCCGTTCAATTTCTGACCAATCACAGTTAAGCTACCGCGCGTGCGCGTGAAATAGAGGGATATTTAAAAATATGCCGGTTATCACTATTAATTTTATGTCATTGCAAGCGATGTTTAATATATAATGATATGGACCGCGTAAATGATTAGCATCATCGGCGGCGATCGAAGACGTACTGTATCTTTTGTGAGCGCCAGTTGCCTTTATAGATTTAGTCCACGCACAAGGGTGAAGTTCTTACGTTCGTCTGAGTCCGAGGTCTGCAGAGCCGTCGTGGGGTTATCAAAAGTGAACTATCGAGGGTTGTCTCAACGTTCGAATACTGTTTTTTTTATGAGTCAATTTACGGATTTAATAATCCAAAGGTGATGATAACATATTTTGTGTCTCATGCTTGTGTTACGTAGCTCCAATAAATTATTTTAGGCTATAATAAATCAAAACAGAATTTAGATATAATAAAATATATTATATAGTACATTAACCTCCAATAAGCTATGACGTTAACTGTTAAAAATTATTTTATAAACATTTCAAAATATTTAATTTGTATCCATAATTCAGTGCGCATAGCGCAAGTAAAATATCTTGTTGAAAAGTAAAAATGTCACAACCCAATATATCTATTATCTAGGTACCTATATGTCGCAGGGAAATTGTAAGATCCGTTAAATTATAATTTCACTAGTGAAATTAAGAATTAAGAAAAAACAAGAAAAAAAAGGCTTAGGTGAGAGCTACGCTACGCTTCGCTTCCGCCTTAGCCTTCTCAATCTACGTTATCCAAGTCAAATCTGTCACCTAATCGAAAATTGAAAATTACTAATAAATAATCTTCTCAAATTTAAAAATAGTCTATTTAGATTCTATACGTATGAAAATCTTAACACCGCCTGGTTGTAATACTTTCTTATAGTCCATTTAAAAGTTACATTTGGGGTTGCATTTGTCAGAGGACGCAATTTTATTTTTTAAATATCAAGGAGGGGTTAGTGTAAAGTTAATTAATCCAAGTTTGTGGGGCTGCAACCCTTGTCCCACGGCCGCCATCCTGGAAAAGGGGGTACAAATGGTTTTTATGGTTTATCTGACAAACTATAAGAAATCTATCTTTCGGGAACCGTATATTTTTCCGGGATAAAAAATAACTTATGTGTTATTCCAGACTATAATCTATCTCTATGCCAAACATCCAGATCCGTTTAGCCGTTCTGGCGTGAAAGAGTAATAAACATCCATACTCACAAAGTTTTACATTTATAATATTAGTATAGATTTAGAAGTAGGATTGTTATACTCGTAGTAATAATTCATTTTCATTCCCCATACAGTTACTTTTGGGATTTCCAATCACAAAAATATAATAAAATACGTATAGATATATATACCTATACGTTAGTATAGATACACTACGACTGCATTTAATTAAGATGCGCGCGTGTATGTCCATTATTATTTACAGATAACGCTAATAACTCAAAATGGCGTTCTTTAAAAATAAATAATTTATAAACCTAATGTAGGTAGGTAATTACATAAATTTCCTGTAGTTTCCATGTTTGCTTTTGTCGATAAAATATTTTTAATAAAATATCACATGAGGATTTAGAAGTGATTGACATTGCTGATTTTTTGTTTCAATTTTTGTTATTATTATGTTTTTGTCTGTTACCGGTGAATGTTAAAATCGGGTTTTTATTCATATTTTCATTCAAAAATGTTCCCTCGGTAGAGAGTATTTTTCTGTGCATATTTACTTATCAACCGACTTCTTCATTTTTTTTTATGTTTGTTACCTCAGAAGTCAGAACTCCGTCGTTTATTAACCGATTTGGACAATTTTTATTTTGTTTGTAAGGGTGTACTTCCAGATTGGTCCCATTCGAATAAAAAAAAATACAACCCCTAAGGGTGGAAAAATAGCTAATAAGGAATTTAACCTACTTTTAATTGTCATAATGACTTGAAACTTTGCAAGTGTTTCTATTTCCGTTGATAATGCAGTGGTTCGGTATCGTCGACCTAATCTGATAGTAAGGCTAGAAGGTGGATAGGTGGAACTCTTTAACGGCTAATAGTAGATACTTTGATTTTGGGCGTATTTTTATACTCAGAATCGGATTTTAGAGCCAGAATTTTTTGTATTACTAATAAAAGCGAATTTTAGTTTGTTAGTCTTCATATAAAAATTGGTATCAAACTAACTTAAAATACTTTCTTCTTACTTTGCTACTACTATGTCTACACTACAAAGGGAAAAATAAAAACTTATAAAAATTAAAATAAAAACTATTTTTTTCCTATTTTTTTTAAACTATTTTTTAAAAAAAGTTTTTATTATTTTATTTACTCATAGAGTAAATAGGAAAGCACAGACTAAAAAAATGATTACTTTAGAATAATTTTACTTCTTACATTTTTTTAGAATAAAATTCTCTTTCTATAAATCCAGAAGATTTCTGGCATGGGAGTTGGGACCTTGATAATAAAAATAAGTATAACGCACTCTCAGTCACAAGTTTATAAGCTAGAATATAACGTTATATATTATTATATATTAGTAAATTTATTTCGTTATTAGATCACAGCAGATAAAATATATTTATTAGATATCAACTTAACTTTAGAGGTGCCAGAGGAGACCTCGTAAATTCATAATATCTGTTCAATTTTTTTAAATTAACCATTTCTATCTGTGTCAAATCCTCAAGCTTTTTGGATTGTTTAAATTAAAAAAAATCATTATAATATTTTTGATTTATAGCTTATACCTACCTACAAAGTCTTTCCTTTTTTTAAATTTCCACAGTTATTTACAGTTAAAAATCCGCTAACATCAATTATCATCGCTAAATTGCATAATTGCACATTATATTGCGCACAAGGAGACTGTTGTGAACCGCGACAATCATAAAAATTCTCGCTGGTGTTTATATAAAAATGAAATATACACTATGTTTATTAGAAAATCACAATCTCCGGTTCTTATCTCTAATTAAGTAATTCATATTTAATTACTACATAATTAAAAACAGGGTAAGCATAAGAGATAGGGTGAAATATGTCAGTATGAATTGCGAAGACTGAAACTTAATCAGCTTACCTGCAAGTTACCTGCCTGTTGCTGATTGAAAAACGAAGTCATACCTATGTGACTTTAAAGGTCACAATAAATAAACACATTTTAGTGCAAATTATTACGATGAATGTTGAACGAACGATGAATGAACGATTATTATAAAAAATAGTTATTGGGTTTTTTTGACAAAATATATTCTTAGTTGCAGATCGAAGTTGGAATAGTGGCGGTGTTTCACCTCCATAAGTTGTATATCACATAAAGCCATCGGCCCAGCGCCTGATTTTTTACTGCATTTTTTACTTTCCATTATGCTATGAGTGCTAAAATAGCACACACTTGTTGTCTTTGCGCACATATTGTATTGAGCCCTTTTTAACGTCCCACTGCGGGGCACGGGCCTCCCTTCAATACGAGGAGGATTAGGCCATAGTCCCCGCTTGGTTTGCTTATTTTCGTGAGGCTGACCGCTGTTGCCGAAGTTCGGTCCAGAGGACTTTGTTTATTTAGTTTCGAATGATTGAACAGGACATATTAACCAATTCCCATAGGTAAGTTGTAAAAAAAACATTGGTACACTTGTTTCTATTGGTAACTGCATAGTGTGAAGGTCACTTTACACTAAGTCCCTAACCAGTTCAAAAGATGAGTAGGTACAAGAGTTAGTAATAATAGAAAAAATATACATACAATTAAGAATAAACTGAATACGATTCAAGTATCTAACAAAAATAATAACGAATAATGACTGTTTATTATACCTGATTATTTTACGTTTGTATCGTACATTTTCCAACACGTTTCAACAATCAACAATTTTCTGTAGGCCTTTTATTATAAAAGCTTCCTCTAACAAGCATCGATTTAACTTTATTAGTGGGCTTGTAGGCCTTCTTTGATGTATGAAGCTGTATGTAATGTGTATGAAGCTGATATTGCTGACTGGCAAATATTAGCCCATTAATTAATTTGCAATCAAATAAACAATTTTATGGCTAAAATAAGATGAAACTATTCTATAATCTATATAGGTTTTGTAAAAGCAGCAATTTTTTTTCTGGATAAAAGAAAAAAAAGGTTACTTGAAACTTTCGTATAAATTAATACTTTTATTAAAATAATAAAAAAATGATATACGTATGTATATTTATTGGATTTAAAATCCGTTATGTGATGGGTTTGACATCCAAAAAACAATAAAAAAATGTTATGAAGTTAAGTAGTAAGTATAAGTTTGTTAGATTTTTTTATAGCTATTTTGATACTTATATTTAAACTCTAGTTAAAAATGGTAATTAAACTGTGGAAGAGTATTCATATGTTTCAATAATATTTAATAGAAATATACATATATGATAACTCTAGGTATAGTTAAATTGTTTATTTATGCATTTTACGAATTCCCGATATTTTCCACGGAGCGCCGGGTGTGCATGTGTGTATGGCGTGTCATATGCATGGTGCGCACGCGTCGCATACGTGCCTTAATAGGTACTCATTTATGCGTGTTATGAATGAATACTATTAGCACACTGACTCAGATGTAAACACTTGTATATATACACACCTACATATATATTTATATTTTATATACTCGTGTCAAACGTACGTAAAAAAAAACAGCTTTGAGATCAATAGTTATTTTTATGCAATAAAAATTATTTATAGGAGTACCTAACGAAAACATTAGTTCAGCGCTCAGGCACACAGCTGCTTCTGCAACGAAACCTTCCCAGTGTTAGAGAGGCATAGCACTTACACATTCACCCTCGACGCCCCGCTGAAATATCGAAGCAACCATGCATTACTTCAACTAGCCCTACTTCGGAATTCGAGATAATATTTTAATGAGTTTGTCTTTCTCCGCATCCAAAATAACCAGGGAGTTGCTGTTACGGTTCTGCTATCAGAGAAGCACCAGGAGCAATCCGAATGGTACGCCTTTCGAAGCTCGGATAGGTGGACCATTCCGATATGGATTTACCAAGGATGCCAACTATAAGTGACCGAAAAATACATAAGGCATATTACGGGATTGTGCTTATTCGCACGGTCTAAATTCTCATCCATACTACGTCTACTACAGCTATGTAATATTGTGTAGTCAAAATTTGTTTTGAAGATGTTTGCACATTCTACTATCTATATTCATATAAGAATACTAGCCGACCCGACAAACGTTGTTCTGCCACAAAAATTAATAAAGAAATCTAACGTAAGATACAAAATTACTAAAATCGCGATTAAAAAATGGGGGGTGGGGAGTAGGAGGTTAAAAATTCTTTACGACCTATTCTAATATCCACCAAATGTACGCAAAGAAGAATCATTAAAATTGATCGAGCCGTTTCGGAGGAGTGCGACCACAGACACCGTGATACGAGATATTTATATATTAGATTTTAGAGTAAAACAAATGATGTGATTTAGTATAATCTGTATAACATAAAAAGTGCTAAACTAAATAACTCATTAATTTTCCATTTTCATTGTATTTAGAGCCGCAAGAGTTACAAATCCGCGAGATCAACATTACCAAGAATTATCAATTAGCCACTTATGTGGTACGTTATGACTAGACATCGGATTATATGCACTATCAAAATGCCTAAATATGCACTAAAAAAGGGCGAAATATGCACAAGATATGCACAATCAAAATACTAATTGTTATCAAAATTTATATTTATATTCTCTTTCTAAAATATATGTAACGAGCATACTCTTGTGACAATATACAATTACATATTTTTCTAGATTTCTAGAACTTTGTGACGTTGTTAATTTGTATGTTGAAAATGGCCTCTCTGTACCGACTGACGTTACTAGACAAAACTTGAAAGGCATTTCTGCAGAAATATCTTCAGGCAGAGTCTTGCCGTGTCGATGTTTTTTTTTTATTTTTTTTAATGTTGAGAAATGCATTTACACATACCACCGGTATACAAACAGGTGGGTATGTGGGTTTGATAAATACCTTAACACTTTACTTTCTTTATTCTTTTAAGACTTCTTTATTCCTACAGAATAGCATTTAATTTGCCACGGACCTCTTGCGATAATCAACTTAGAGACTCAGAGAAGAGTGTTAATCTGTTTAATCATATTTGTTTTTCAATATTTCCAAGGACTTGCCAGAGGAAGAAGTTTAGTTCCTAGTCATTTCACGATAATAAAATACGCCTCACACATTTAACTACTGAAATAAGCACTGTCAATGAAAAAGTACTAAAATATGCAATAACGCTAAAAAATAGCGTTTTATGCATTTGCATATGCAAACATGCAAATGCATATAATAACATGTCTAGTTATGACTCATAAGTACCTAACTTAGGTTACAACGGTCGTCTCTTCTTAAAGAAAATATAATTAAGTGATTAAAGTTATTTATGATATATAATAATAAATAATGAATGTTATGTACTACATTCACATTACAAAAATACAGGTACATACCATTCGTATATTTAAAAAAAATAGATTGCATTTAAAGTACTTACGTAAAATGTAATATATTTTATTTGGCTTAAGTATGGGTAATATATGTAAATTATCCCATTAGGTAATCTCTATATATATCCATTAGGTACGTATAACATAGCGAGTAAAATTATTTGTTTATATAATATATATATATATATATATGTATGTATGTATACATATACATATATATATATATATATATATATATATATATATTTCAGGCAGGAACAAAGAATAAAAACATTCTGCTGAAAAGGTGGAAAAATATGAAATAAAAAAAAAAAATTCATAGTACGGACACAATTTTGTACAAGTATGTATTTCTAATTCAGCAAATATATTTTTTTTTAAATAAGGTCTACGATAAGGACTAATGTAACGATTACTTTCGATATTAAAGGAAGAAATGACTAACAATCTTAATCAGTAAGTTGTGCAAAGGAGCTCCATATTGTAACTTTAAAGAGTAGTCTTAGGATGTTATAGACTATCTCGTTCTCTATATTTTTTATTTTTATCTATTTCAAATTTCTGATCTACGCTATTATTCTTTAAAATTTTATTTGAATTTGATTTGATTTCACTTGCAGGTCATTAAAGATTCCCGCAAACGTGTCCAAATAAACACATGCAAGACGTGTAAGTGTATTTGCTAACAGTAAATGAAAAGCTCTCATTCAATGAAAGTCGATAACAACTTTACTTCTATACATATAATAAAACTTTAGAGGTCGAATATCTGTACATAGAAAAAAAATGCTTAAAACCGAGTCAGGGGGATGTAAGAAGATAAATAGAACAAATCCAGTTTTTTTTCAATTTTTTTGTTTCTCTGTCTGTTTGTCTGTCTGTGCGGGCTAATCTCTGAAAATGTTGAACCGATTGAAATGAAATTTTACATGGTGGTACCTTATATCCCCGGTCAATATGTTAGATACTTTTTATCCCGGAAAATTAAAGAGTTTCCGTGGGATAGTTAAAAAACTACAGTAACTTATACAGCTTAGTACACATAAACTACTGATTGTATTTTAATGAAACTTTACAATAATATAGTTCATACATCAGAATAATAAATAGGCTGCTTTTTATTCCAGAAAAATGAATAAATTATTAGCAAAAAAAATGAACTTATATATGATTTATTTATTATTCTTGCACTGAAGGCCTGAAAAATACTGTAAAATACAGTGCTGTGAAAAAATATAGACTCATATCCAATTTTCAAGATTGTACATGGAAATTAATATACACTTTAAAATATTCTTTCATTAAATGAAGGTCACAAAAAAAGAAATTTCTTAATGTATGTGATTTTTTATTTATTTATTATATTAGATATAAAAATGAAAAAAATATTTAACGGCAAACATTATCTGTGAATAATTATAAACTCAAAGTCTTCAAAATGTATATATATTATTATTTCGTCAATTTACCCTTATTTTTAATGAATTCGATTAGTCTATCTTCTATACTTTCAATCAACTCTTCTTTATGAAATTTTAGCCCGAAATTTCATCATTTGGTGAAGTTTTGGACCAACAAAACTGCAGTCTTTGTTTAAGTTGAGAAATATTATTGATTTGCGGTTTTTCTTGATCATATTTTTTTCTTGCTAAGATCTCTCAAATATTTTCCATCGGATTTAAATCGGGACTGCATGCTGGCTAGTCCAATAGTGGTATACCAAAGTCCTGATGCCACTTTTTTGTAGTTGAAGCAACGTGTATTGGAGCGTTGTCCTGTTGAAAAATTATATTTTTATCTTCAGTCCAGGTAATGAGTGGTAGAAGATGGTAGTGTAATAACTCTCGATAATTAGCAGCGTTCATTTGATTACTACAGTACGCCAATTCCGTCTTTAAATGACCAGTCATACCACCCCAGACCATGACCAATGCACCTCCATGAGCTCGACGAGACATAGTTTTACGTTCAAACCTAAAATCATGCCAATAATATTTTAAACCGTCCGCACCGTCACAAATAAATTTCTTTTCATCAAAGAAAATCAGGTGTTGCCAGGAGTTTTTCCTTTTTTGATATATTTTTCTGCAAATTTAAGTCTTTCTGCAACAAGCTGTACTTTTATGACGGGTTTACTTAAGTTCTTTTGATATTTAAAGCGTCTGGACTCTTGTGCCCACTTTCTCACGAGACTAGCATCACAGTTTAAATTAATTCGATGCACTAATGTCCATGATGATGCTCCAGTACTTGATAATTCTCTTAATACTATTCGTTTAACAGTATGAGAAAATTTCGGCGGTCGTATTTCAAAAAGGTTTTTTCTACATTCTGTGATCTACAAACAATGTCAGCTATTTGCCTTTGAGTTTACCGCAGCTTCTCAAATCGAAAATTCTTAGTTTTTCAATAGAAGTGATTTTTTTTCGTGAGGCATTGCAAAACAAAATAAATATAATAATTAACTATGATTAACCCCGAAAGTCAAAGTTAGTAAGTAACGTAGATTCCAAGAGCAATGATAAAAGAAACACGTTTATTTCAGTAGGTTGTGTAAATGCAACTGAGTTTATAAATATTCACAGTTCAATTTAGAGTATTCAAAACAAAGTTACATCACTCTAACATGAAGGACGCGCAAAAAAAGTATACATATAATAAATTAGGGTATATTATGTAGTTAAAAAAACATAATATCTTAAATTATTTTGTTACATAAAATTTTTCAAATAATGAAATAACAGTTTTAGTCTATATTTTTTCACTGCACTGTAAGTGTATGATAATTGAACTACGAGTATATAAGTCATACGATTTGGAATTTGTTTCTCTTGTATTTAATCTCATTGACTTTATCTGATGATTGAAAAATTGTGCCTAAATTGACTAAATATTAGGAAACATATTGGATATCGCCTTACTAAGATAATATACTGCCACTGTGCCAGGCAGGTATTAAATATTGTTATGTTTATGTTGTTATTAAAACTATACCTACTGCATAAGCGAAAATGTGTGACAAGCAACGTGACTACGATAGGGATAAACTATTAAGTATATGTACCGTATGTCGAGTAGTTTCTTGTGCCTAGAAATTTATATAGAAGTATTTAGTTATTCGATCATCGTTTTTATTTTTCAGGGTTCCGTAACCTAAGGATGCCAACGGAACCCTATTACTATGTCTCCGTTGTCCGTCCGTCCGTACGTCTGTCAGAGGGCTGTATCTCATAGAGAGTTAAAATTTTCACAGAGTTTGTATTTCTATTGCCGCTGTAACAACAAATGGTCGCTGCGCCTGCAAAAACCGACAAACATTTTTTTTGCGAAAATGAGTTTATTGCATAATTTAATAGTACTCAGTAAGCCGCATCTTCCAAAAAAACCGATTTTGTGATATCTCTACTAGATCCAAAAATAGCAAAATGCCCTATGTATTTTTTTAACAAAAATGGATGTAAAATAACGATATGTGCTTTATAAGCACATAGAGTATTTTTAATATGCTGGAAATTACACTTTTCGCGCCTTTAGCAGCACATAGCTGGTTTTACATTAGACACAATACCACGTGTTTGAAAATATAAGTTTATAATTCATTTTTGTTAATTCGAATTAATTTGCTACTATATAGATTATAGAGTAAAGCATCCGATCAAAAACATTGCATGTAAAAAAAATGCAAGTCTCGCAACGCAGTTCTTCTACCGCAAAAAGTTATAAGATCTAATGTAAAACCAAGTCGGTTAATTTATTAGTACCTATAATTTATGGAATATCTATCCAACAATTTTGTCATAAATTGTTTCCTAATTAGTTAAATAACAATATTTTATACAGACCGTATCAGTGTTAGATAACTTTTAATTTTAATAAATAGAATGACTTAGCCATTTCAACTGAATTTAGCCTTAGTGCTTGCCTTCGCTACGCTGCGCCGAATCATAAGTATAGTATAGATATATTATCAAAGGAGACATCATTTGTGACTTACTGTACAATATATCTACTATTTACCTACCTATACGTTTAGGTAGTGACGAAAAATTATAGTATAAACTGTAAAAGTAACTTTGTAATCGCATATCTATTTATATATCGGGTTACAAAGTTATTTATGCAGTTTGTTGCATATCTAGAAAATGAGATTGAAATTGCGGGGTTTTAGTTTATATTTGCTTTATAGGCTAAATACTAATTGAGTTCAAAATTTGAAGCTCAGGTGTCTACCTTAGTCTTGATGATCGGTGAGTGAGTGACGAAATTACGAGAACTTTGACCTGCCATAGTTCTAAGCTGCAGGTTTGAATTTAATGTAATTTGGGCATGTACCTAGTTATATTATGTTCTCTTAGTCATTAAAAATTTAGGCTTCTAGCTTTATGCACAACGAAGTTACAGGGAGGTCGAAAATGTCCTGAATGGCTGCGAGAAAATGATGGTACGGCCGTGCCTATTTTTACTCGACTTGACGGGGGCACTACTGTGCCCTCAGATAAGGTTTGAATTATTTAAACTTTAATACGAACTGCATAATCACACAGTTTCAACACAAGGAATGTAAACTTTGCACTCGTTAATTAATGATGATATTATAATTCTATTAAAGGAAACGAATTAAATAGGTGTTGTATTTTGGCGTTGATGTTCATATAAAATTTGTAAGTCAGATATAAAGACGAATATACAAACTATTATAGCAAAATATTCAAGATAAATTAAAGATGTTTAATGTAATTCGCGCTAAGTTTCTCATAAAGTTGTTTAATTATAACATTTTTATAATACTTCAATACTTTTGGTCATATAATTGTAGGAAGCTAAGAAAGCCTATATTATTGGACCTGTAGAGGTTAGGAATGCTAATAAAAAAAACACAAAAGTAAAGAAATTTTACAGGAAACAACACATAGACGTAAGAGTGGTATTGCTTGCCTAAGAAAGATGGCAAAGACACTTAAATAAGGGTGTCCACTATGTAGAGATTTCTTTTTAGCCATACTTGATTTAAAAAGACGCATTTTCTAATTGGGTTGCTAATCAAGAAATCTACATCCATATTCCACGACGGAGAATGACTACTTTACAAAGCCCTTGCTTAGACCCCAAGCTGGAACTGATTTATACCGATTCTCTTAAAAAATGATTACAGCTGATATCTGAAGTCCTTAGTCACTGTCGCTCTTCTTCTCTTAGAATTTACATCGACGATACGTTGCAATCAACTGTATATACACTAAAAAGCAAGGTGTGTACGTAACATGGTGCAATAAAAAGTTGCTACTATTTGCACAAAGAAAGAAGATCTTAGAGAATTTAGAATCACATAAAATTTCATTTTTTAAGCTTCACAAAAACCAATGTGACACATGTTTCATAAAAAGAGGGCAATAAAGATGAAGTCTCATCATAATCGTAGCACAAGAATAAATGAAGCTCGCGAAGCGAAAAAACGTTGCACATCTGAAATGTCTGCTAAGCATTGCGTCGCTACATTGGACCTGCAGATCTGTTTGCCCTAAATTATTGGCACAGCATTATAAACAAAAGTTACACTATAAATGAACCATCAAAAAGACGTGTTCATATTTACATAGCTCGAAGAAAATTGGGGGAGTGACAGAGAATGAAGTAGTTTTTTGTATTATAGCTTTTGTAATAGCGCAAAAAAATTAGAGGTTAAAGGAAACAACTCTTATTTTCGACGGACGTAAATAATAAAAATATTAAGTTATCGGCTATAGAGTCGAGTGATGTACCAGTTTAAGAGAAGTTCGAGATAGAACCATTGATTTTAGAACACAGTAGACAGTGTACAGTGTACACTCTCCACTTACTACTGCAAGACAGATATCACCAGCCAGATTCTGCTCATATAATCTGTTGGAGTATATAAAGTAAGTGAAGAGTGTACACTGTCTACTGTGTTCTATAATCAGTTGTTCTATCTCGAGATTCTCTTTATCTGAACTTTTCTCTTCGACTAGGGTCACGCCTACAAGACGGACATATTATAACGACGGAGAAACGTATTATACTACGACATTCTGAATCTTGGAATTTACTTCCACAGCGGCGCCGCAGAATTAATTTACAGTATCCTATTTCTAATTTATATTTACAATTAAATACACTTGACACAAATAAATTCAACCACTCGCAATGTTAAAAACATTTATGCACCATTATTGTTCTGCATTTTACGTAGGCCTTAATTTTAATGTCATCGATCCCGCTCCAGATCTCTCACCGGTCGTGTCGAATTACTGTGCCACCGACCGGCGTATGAGAGGAAAACGAATAGAGTGTGCACTTGTATTTTTATCCGATATGGAAATGATTCGCACATAAAAATATCAGAGGTACCACCCGGGATTTGAACCCGCTTCACTCAGTCTCCCAAGCGAGCACGTTACCACTGGGCTTCTACTGCCTCCATATCATTATGTGATTTGAACGCTATTTTTTTATTATTTTGTGAAGAGTGAGAACTTTCACAAACAATAGTCAAGTTTGAGTTTTCGTAAAATTCTAAAATAAAAAATTAAAATAGCCTAATAAAGTACCTTGATTAAGTGACGATGCAGTAGTTGACTGAGCGACAAATTATAGTATTTGTCTTAATAAATACAGAAAAAAATTAAGTTTAAGTTTTTACTTTAATAAAAAGTATTTTGCCTAGTATAAGATTTTTTAATTTGTTTTTAAGACTATCTATACTTATATATAAAAATGAAGAGTTTATTTTTTTAACGCACTAATCTGTGGTAGTACCGGTCCAATTTGAAATTTTGTGTTTGTTTTTATAGCTTACTAGCGACTTACCCTCGCCTCGCTCGGGTTCGTTCCTGCTTACGTTTTAAGGTTTAGTATAGATTTCTCAGAGATGAGATCTTTTCCCACAGTAAAAAGTATCTCATATGTTGACCCGGATAACCAGCTATCATCATACTAAAGGGTATAGCGGGATAAGCATGGCCAAATGGCCCCTTCTCTAGATCTTGGGACTAACTTACGTTATTTATTTGGTGAGTGGAACTGTGCAATAATATACTTTTTTATCTCTTTATCATTAATAGTTTTGAAGATAATTATAAAAATGTTTATAACTGAGGGGTCGGAAAAAATTTTTTTTTCATGGGATCTACTGCATCAAATCGAATGGGGCCAAAGGGAATATATAGAGGGGAAAAGGTATTATAATATTTATTTTTTTGAGATTTTTCGAGCTATAAGAAGTATTGAAAAAATTGAAAGTTTCAATAAAAAATGGTATTTCTCACAGTTCTGCTAGAGTGACACCTCTGAAAAAAATTACAATAATTATTCATTAAGCCTAGATACATATTACTTAAGTATCATTTAAATAAAAATACTCGAACACTTCGAAAAAAAAATAAGTATGAAAGTTGTCATTTAAAATCCACAGCTGAATATAGTTTAATTTACGTACATATAACACTTATGTTGTTATATCTCCCACGGAATATGTGAATTCTTCTATTTTACGCGGATCATGTAGCCGTCATCACTAGTCATCACCACTATCTTGGTTAATTACTACTGGAATTTTGTCCGTGACAAATATACTTGATGATATTTCCGCAGGTCGTATTATGCGTGAAAAATATCTCGTAAATGATAAATAATAGATGATAGCAGCTACATGAGAACAGCAACCCACCGTACGGTTGCCATTGGGACAGTCGCAATAATAGAGTTGAATTCTTTGATGTCCTATGCTGTTAGGAACATAGTCTATGTCTTTATGGTAGGTTTTGTGATTTATATGCCGTGATTTGACTTCTGCTTTGATTATATTTGGTGTGTGCTTAACGTATTGTACATATAGGTTGCCCTGATCATCCATTATCTCAGCTAAGTATGAAACACCTTGTAAAAACTGGTAACTCCCTGTAAATAAAATGTTAAGTTCTTGCTCCAATAAATGTGAAAAATCCTGAAGTTCAACAGTATTTATATTTTGTAAAATCGACTTTCGTATATTCCAACGTTGTTCTTTAACTTCTTCAGTTAAACTATTTACTGCATTCACCTTACTCTCCATATATTCAACAATTATTTCGGTCAATTCGCAGTCTGAACTTAGTCTTTTCCCATATACATTATGTAAAAATCCAACTATTTTACATAATATATTTACTTTAGGGAGCATTTTGTTATCTAAACTATAATAAATAATAGACGATATTTCTGAGCTGTCATACCATGGACTGCCTTGACTGCCCAACGTAATTTTGTTATTTTTCTTGACCGTTCAAACGGCAAATTGACCGAAATAATTGCTGAATACATGGAGAATAAGATGAATGCAGTAAATTAACTGAAGAAGTTAAAGAACAACGTTGGAATATACGAAAGTCGAATTTACAAAATATAAATACTGTTGAACTTCAGGATTTTTCACATTTATTGGAGCAAGAACTTAACATTTTATTTACAGGGAGTTACCAGTTTTTACAAGGTGTTTCATACTTAGCTGAGATAATGGATGATCAGGGCAACCTATATGTACAATACGTTAAGCACACACCAAATATAATCAAAGCAGAAGTCAAATCACGGCATATAAATCACAAAACCTACCATAAAGACATAGACTATGTTCCTAACAGCATAGGACATCAAAGAATTCAACTCTATTATTGCGACTGTCCCAATGGCAACCGTACGGTGGGTTGCTGTTCTCATGTAGCTGCTATCATCTATTATTTATCATTTACGAGATATTTTTCACGCATAATACGACCTGCGGAAATATCATCAAGTATATTTGTCACGGACAAAATTCCAGTAGTAATTAACCAAGATAGTGGTGATGACTAGTAATGACGGCTACATGATCCGCGTAAAATAGAAGAATTCACATATTCCGTGGGAGATATAACAACATAAGTGTTATATGTACGTAAATTAAACTATATTCAGCTGTGGATTTTAAATGACAACTTTCATACTTATTTTTTTTTCGAAGTGTTCGAGTATTTTTTATTTAAATGATACTTAAGTAATATGTATCTAGGCTTAATGAATAATTATTGTAATTTTTTTCAGAGGTGTCACTCTAGCAGAACTGTGAGAAATACCATTTTTTATTGAAACTTTAAATTTTTTCAATACTTCTTATAGCTCGAAAAATCTCAAAAAAATAAATATTATAATACCTTTTCCCCTCTATATATTCCCTTTGGCCCCATTCGATTTGATGCAGTAGATCCCATGAAAAAAAAATTTTTTCCGACCCCTCAGTTATAAACATTTTTATAATTATCTTCAAAACTATTAATGATAAAGAGATAAAAAAGTATATTATTGCACAGTTCCACTCACCAAATAAATAACGTAAGTTAGTCCCAAGATCTAGAGAAGGGGCCATTTGGCCATGCTTATCCCGCTATACCCTTTCATCAAAATCCCTCCAGTAGGTAGTTTTTCCGTAATGTGGTAACAGACAGACAAAAAATAATCAAAAAACTATAGATTCGGCCTCTGTATCGATAATAATATCTATTTCAATAAGATTTTCCAAAAAAAAAAGAATAATATACAGATTCGGCTTAGTTACAATTTTTATATATGTATAGATTTATTGAGTTCTATGTTATCTAACTTCAAGCTAAGCCTTAGGACCGAATTAATTATCTAGTATTTTAATAAAAGTCACCTTTTATGAGTTTCATAAAAACGCTATGTGTATTTTTAAACAATATTCTTTTGAGCATTAGTGCTGTGTTAATCCCGCTATGTGTTAGAATAACACATAGCTGTATTTGCGGCGCAAAATAAACTAGCTATGTATCATTTTTAAGTTAAAAAAATTATTTTGTGAAAACAAGAAATAAAATATAGGCTTTAAGGAAGGGATATGTTGTAAGACTAGCGTAAGTAATTTAGTACATACTCAATTTTTTCCTATATACGTTGGCAGAAGTTAAAAATAGTTTTTTGTTTCTACTGAAAAGTTGAATATTTTCGTTTGTCGGTTTTTGCAGGCACAGCGACGAAATAATAAAAATAAGTAGGTAAAAATAAATATACAAGAAACAATTTTTTAACGTTCGTAATCCATCATCGAAGTTAATATACATACATAGAGTAAAAGTCACATTAATAAAAAGTACATACATGTACAATGGTACGGAACACTTCGTGTGCGAATTCGACTCGCACTTGACCTATTTTATTTATAATTTTCATGCTCTATTTTTTAAGTACAATTTAGGTTGTTTTTGTCAGCGTAACTTACTATCTAAATTGAATGATAAACAAATTTAATAAAACTTAATAAAAAAAGTAAAAATGAAAATGTTTACCAAAAAAAATTTACCAGGGAAAAGAGTGGCTATCTGCACAAGATAGTGGGAGTGTCACAATATGGTGACCTGGCAGGGGCATAAATAAGATTTAATACCAATCAAAATAATTTATATCATTATTTACAGTTCCTAAGAAAAATGATTTTCAGTTAATATGTATGAACATATTAACATACTAGTTTTCATCTGCGATTGCTCTCGTATGCTACGATGGCTGTGCAAGTCCTTTAAAAATGGTTTAACTAACTTTACAATTCTATCCATACAGTATACATATAATAAAATAGTAACTAAGCCGAATCTGTACATTAAATATTTTTTTGAAAATCTTATTGAAATAGAGATTATTATTGATAGAGTAGCCGAAACAAAGTGGGTAACTAAAAATATTTCATATCTCAAAAACTACGAAACTTATATTCTGCAAGATAATTTTTGATAAAAGTATTTTTACCTCAATTTTTTCAGATTTTTGGACACCACTACTTGGAAGGTGGATGGCTTAAAGGACGCAATAAAATGCTTACGACTTTAATCATATTATTTCATATGGAATAATAAAAAGCATTTGCTTAGTATTATTTACTTATTTACTTTAATTATGTACTTCTGAAACTTTTCCCAACACTTTCTTTTGAAAATCGTTTCGAAGAATATTACTAACTAGCGCTAATTCATCCCTGTTATTATTTCCATCCCTAAGTCCAATATGTTAGAATCGGATTTTAGAGCCAGAATTTTTTGTGTTACTAATAACAGCGAATTTTAGTTTGTCAGTCTCCATACTTTGCTACTACTATTATGTCTACACTAAAAAGGGAAAAATAAAAACTTTTTAAGAAAAAAATATAGTGCTTTTTTTTGAAGTTGGTTTTTATTTTTTTCTTAAAAAGTTTTTATATGTGTATGGTGTACTGTGTCTTAAATTAGTGTCCAAATATCAATTATTAAATAAAAATATATTAATAATATTTTTATCCTCTTTTAAATTAATTTATTTGTTCTGACGTAAATTGTTTAATCAAAGAGTCAATAGATAAGAGGGTCAATGAGACGTGTCGGCGTCGTATTTTGTTATAATGGTACCTCAAGAGTCAAGAATAATAAATCTTGATACAATTACGTATAAAATTTAATTCCAATGAAACAATAATAGTATCATATATTATTATAAGGATAAGTACTTTGCAGGACAGCCAGAGGTGGTGGCGTAGCGTGCACTTATGCCGCCCGGGGCGGAAGTCAAATTCGCCGTCCTCTTCTTTGGGCAGTTATATTAAGCTCATTAACAATTAAGGCCAATAAGACGGGATCATTCCCGATTAATAACTCTGGCAAGCGATTTTATTTTTTAATTTTTTTTACTTCGTCGCCAAGTCGTTGTACAAAGTAGACGTGTGCTCGTTATTCACAGAGTATAGTAAAATTGTGATCCTCAACTTTGACCTTTAAATAAAAACTACCTAGATTGACAACGGTGTGAACTGTTTTAGTGAATTATGTCTGTTTAGACTCTGAAGATAATATCGCAGTGCTTGTGCTAGTGAGCGGGGCCACCTACCTCACACCCGCGAGAACGGAATGGTTGCTATTTTTTAACTCGCTCGCACACTGACCCTGCGTTTAGCGCATACGCTCCTACGAGTAAGTTGTACTTGTTTTACATCGAATATTACGTTATCGACGTTGTATTTTAAAACTTATTTTGTTCATTGCCCGCTTGGAACTTACGATATTGATAATGAGCGTAACACGATCGCCTCCCACCGTCACTGGCGGTGGGTCACAACCTGATCTATCAAAATTACATGGGGACGTTCCTGCCCCACAGATAACATTTCGTAAACGAAAACAACCAGCTGATCAGGATTGTCAGTGCTCGGAAGAAATTAAATTAATGCGAAGCGAATTAACCCGAATTACGACACTATTAGAAACATATATTGGTTCGAATGCGCAAATGATGAGCCAAATGAGCGAGTGTATTGGAACGGTAAAAACCGAAATTACAGATCTAAAAGCTTCTCATGAGGAAATAAAAAAATTGTTTAGTAGTAGCACAGCAGAAATAAGTTCTCAAATACAAGATATCAAATCAGCAACTTCGAAAATGTCATTAGAGCATAACCATATAAAATCTCAGTTAAATCAGTTAGAAGTGAAATTAAATAATGATGAGAAGAAAATTGAATTATTAGAAACTGATATAAAGGAATTAAAAATAAGACCCGCGCCCACAACCCAGAATAAACCGATATATGCAAACGAACAAATAATTAGGGAAATACAAGACCGCAAAAAGAGAGAAAACAATATTATTATTATGGGCATAGCTGAAAATGAATCCTGTAACATCAAAGAGAGAAATATTCAAGACGAGGCTGATGTGCTTAAAATCATATGTCAGATAATTACAGATATTCCAAAGCCAGCCAAAATTTTCCGCATCGGTAAATATACCCCAGGGAAAGCTCGCAGGATTAAAGTCTGCTTTGATAAACCAGAAACAGCATTATTACTTCTCAAAAATCGGGATAAATTGCCTAACAATTTAAAAATGTTTTCTGACCAAACTCCGGCCCAGCAAAAATATTACTTACATATTAAAGAGGAACTGAATCAACGCATATGTAGTGGAGAAACCGATATCACAATTAAATACGTAAACGGAACACCGGCTATCATTAAAGCGCTTCCAAAAAACTCCAATCAAATCCAAACGCAACAATAGTTAAAAATACAACTGATACTATAAATTACCAAATAGTTAACGATTACCGAGAATTAAGCACTGAAAAGTCACGATTATCGTTTTTATACTTGAATGTGAGAAGTATAAAGAAAAAAGGCAAACTAGACGAATTAAAATGTATTTTAAGAGCCATGCCAACAACTGTTCACGTCATCCTGCTTTCTGAAACTTGGATAGCATCAGAAGATCAAGCCTTACAGCTACAGATAGATAATTATACACATTACTATAACTACAGGACAGATATCAGAGGAGGTGGAGTATCAGCTTACGTACATAACAATTTAAAACACAGCCAAATTGAGTCAATTTATCGAGGTGGGAACAACTACCTATGGATACACATAGAAAAATGTGCAGTAGATATTGGCGTAGTATACAAACCTGGTGATACGAATTTTGAACAGTTTCTTGAAGAATATGACAACCAATTACAGCAACGAAAAAGGGCTATAGTGTTTGGAGACTTCAATATTAATCTATTGGAGAATAACAAGAAGCTAACGAAATATAAACAAATAATAAATGAATCGGGCCACAGACTGCTAAATAAAACAAATAACACATATTGTACAAGAGATTCTGCTACAAGAAAATCCATCTTAGACCATGTAAGCACTAACTTAAAAACAAATCATTTCAACGTTGCCATTATTAATTCCTCATTATCGGACCACAAACACATCTATGTTCAAATTAATAAATTTTATACTCCTAAAAAATTACGTACCACCTATGAAGCAATTGATTACACAAAATTATATACCTCTTTAGAGTCTAAGGGACTAAGTAACACAATAAATAACTATACAGAACTCGAAAACATAATAAAACAGCATATGCTAGACTGTAAAGTAACAAAAACGAAAATACTGAACGATATAAGGGAAGATTGGATAAATAAGGACATAATCGATAGAATAAGTCAGAGGAACTATTTATGGGCACAATATAAGAACAATCCGAACAATGAGAAGATAAAAAAGGACCTTAATGTAAAGAAGGATGATACAGCTAAATTAATACAAGATACGAAAAATTCATACTATTATAAGCTATTTACAAACAGTGCAAATAACTCAAAAAGGACTTGGACTTTAGTAAACAAATTATCTAATAATAAAACAAAGCAAGGTTGTGCTCCCTCGAAAATTATCCTAGAATCAAAAGTAATTTCTGATACTCGCGAAGTTTGTGATGTTTTTAATAAGTATTTCTCAACAATAGGTTCCCTTTTGGCTAAAAAAATACCTAAGAAATACCACGACATCCTACACCCCATTCATACATACAATAGTCATAGCAACCCCGAACTTTTAACATTTGAACCATGTAGCTCCAATGAAATTGACAAAATCATAACAGGTCTTGATTCAAATTCAAGTACTGGTATAGACAAAATTAGCACAAAGGCATTGAAATGCTTACGAAATTTAATTTCAAAAAGTCTGGCGCAATGTTTCAATAAACTTATGTCTGAAGGAAGATTCCCAGACTCATTAAAGATTGCGAAAATAACACCCATCCATAAATCTGGTTCCCATACAGATCCAGGAAACTATCGTCCAATATCTGTATTACCGGTTCTCTCAAAAATATTGGAAAAAATGATTCACAGTCGTTTAACTAGTCACTTAGATTCTTTTGATTTTATATCTGAACGACAATATGGTTTTAGAGCTAGGAGTAACACTACTGCTGCAACTGTAGATCTAATAACAAAAATAAGACAAAACATAGATAAGAAGAACATAGCATTAGGCGTATTTATTGATTTGAAAAAAGCCTTTGATACAATAAGTCATAAACTTCTACTGCATAAACTTGAAAACATTGGTATCAAAGGAAGTATGCTCGAAATATTAAAATCCTACCTCACAAACAGGTTGCAAGTTGTCAAAATAGGTAATATCCAAAGTGGTGCTTTGCCTATCACCTGTGGAGTCCCACAGGGCTCAATCTTGGGACCACTTCTTTTTCTAATGTATATGAATGATATCGCAACTTTGGAGCTACATGGTCATTTAACTTTGTATGCGGATGATACGTGTCTATTCTATTTTGGAAACAAAATAAATGATATTATTGCTCAAGCACAAGAAGATTTAGATCTTCTATATGAATGGTTCCACCATAATCTTTTAACTATAAACGCTTCCAAGACATGTTATATTATATTTAAGCCAAAAAATAAAATTATTGCACAACATAATCCGCTAACTGTTGGCAATTTTCCAATCGAGCAGAAAACCCGCGAAAAATACCTTGGATTAAGAATAGATAACTATCTAACTTTCAACAATCAAATAGACCATATTAAAAAAAAGCTTTCCTTTCTAATAGGATCACTAAAAAATATTTCTAGATGTATACCTCAAAAACTACGCTATAATATTTATAACTCTTTGGTTAAGTCACATCTGTCATATTAAATAGAAATATGGGGTAACGCCAGTAAAACAAAATTACAAGAGCTACAAAGAAAACAAAATAAAATAATAAAAATACTTTTTCGGTATCCATTTTCGACACCCACAACTAAAATTTATGAAGAAACAAAAATTATGAACCTACGTCAACTTTACATATATAATTCTTGCATTCTGATAAGGAAAATTATTAGTAAATCTGTACATTCTAATTTATCTTTTATGAAACATGTTAGTAAGCGTAGCACCCGTCGACCTAGCCTACTAGTTCTCCCAAAAACCAGAACAAATTATGCAAAGAAGGATATTACATTTGAAGGAGCACAACTTTATAACAAATTACCATCTACTTTAAAAAATGTAAGCTCAATTAACGGATTTAAATCTCAGCTTTCACAATATATTTTGGAAAATAACCAAATTTAATAACATTTAATATACACACAATTGTAATTATATCCTATCTCGTTAACTGAGTACCTACTTATGTGGCGACCATTTGTATATTTTCACTTTATGTTATTATGTTGTTCTCATGTAAGTGACTTTGTCTTTTTGAGAATAAATTCTTTAAACTTTTTTTTTACTACTGGATAGGCTTGCGCTTGAGTAATACTGACTCTAGAACTGGACAAGTATCTAACCTTAATAGTGAATTTTTGAAAAATTCAATTCAATTCTACACTTAGTCAGTCTACACTTAGTCACTTAGTCTGTATTTAGTCACTTATCTATTTATTCACTTATTCAACAACCAGTTAGTGAACCAACTAATTAGTGGCTCAGTCAATTAGTGACACTGTCACTTAGTGATCCAGACACTTAGTGACTCAGTAAATTAGTTACCCAGTCTCTTAGTGACCCAGTCAATTAGTAATACTGTCACTTAATAACCCAGTCAATTAGTGACACTGTCACTTAGTGACACTGTCACTTAGAGACCCAGTCAATTAGTGACACTGTCACTATGTGACCCAGTCTTTTAGTGACCCATCCAATTATTGACCCAGCAAATTAGTGACATTCACTTAGTGACCCTGCCAATTAGGGACACTGTCACTTAGTGATTCTGTCACTTAGTGATTCTGTCAATCAGTGACCCAGTTACTTAGTGACCCAGCCAATTAGGGACACTGTCACTTAGTGATCCAGTCGCTTAGTGACCCAGTCACGTAGTGAATCACTCAATTAGTGACACAGTCACGTAGTGGCCCAGTCAATTAGTGACCCTGTCCATAGTAACCATAGCAACTGCCATAGCAATCATAACAGCCCCAAACACCGATAATATAATAAGCCTGGTGAAACTAAAAGCGAAAACTAGATTTCGCTTTTAGTTTCAACAGAAACAGAGAACGTACAAACAGACAAACAGACAGAGAAACAAAAAAAATGAAATAAAAAATCGTTCTATTTCTCTCCTTACATCCCCCTGACTCGGTTTTTAGCATTTTTTTCTATATACAGACATTTGACCTCTACAGTTTTATTATATGCATAGATAAGTGAATATTTTGCAGTACCAATAACATTACACACCTACATACGTATCGAATTGATAACCTCCTTTTTTTAATTCGGTTAAAAATTACAAAAAATAGTATTTTTTGTATGTATAAGAATAACGTGATTATTAACGATAAAATTAATGTTTTTGTGAAAAAAGCGTGGGGTGCTATGTACAATATTTTCATACTAACTCTACTTTTGGAAATTGTATCAATGGAATATTTTTAACAGCTGATATCGAGAACCCCACACTTTATTCACAATAAAATTAATTATCTCGTCAATTACTTTATTCTTTTACTAAAAATTATTTGTGTTTATTATCTTTTTTAAGATGATTCGGAATAAAATAATAACGTTAGGCCCAGTAGTATAATAAATACTAATACTTTTTAATAGTTGGGTATTTTTTCCAAACTATTGTAATAATAGCATTTATTATGATATGTAATTGACGTAAGTATAAAATCACGAACATAAATATCGGTCAATGCATAATTACCTACATCACTTTATCAACAGAGATAATAGTTGAAAGGGACAAACGTGGTCTCTACATATGTGATATCACTCACTCATAATCAATTAAATTTTACTAGTTTGATTTAGATGAGAGCAGATTCCTGTAGACTAAAATGATTATGATTATAATTTATAATATTTGATTTTTTTTTTTATTTCTTATTACTTTCGATAATATGTATACTTATTAAAACCATATTTAAGTAAAAATTTTACTGTATCAAAAATACTTAAGTATATAAAAATAAAGTAATGCGAAAGGCATGCAAATTGTTTTAGCTCTCATTTTGTGACATTTTTACATTTTAAAAAATAGTCGAAAAAAAAAAAACAATGACACTGTTCTATTTATTGTAAGATAAATATAATTTATTTTATAAAATACTTCATTTTATTAACCATGGCTTTTCCGGGATAGTATCTACTTCTTCCAATGCCAAGCCACGGTAGAGGATCTTATTTCGAGTTTTATAACAGTCTTTACTATATTTTTCTATTATATTGAATTATGCAATATCTCGAACCACTTTTAATTAATATCCTTTTCTCTATGTCTTTGCATCTTTAAAGATCTGAAATTAAAAACGAAAATTTCCTATTGGACTTCCATTGAGTACTAGTCCAAGCGAAATGCAATTTGGAAACAAAATATTGAAAACCTGAAGTTTTATGATTTTAAAATGTTAGTAGGTATATAAGGAAAAGAAATTCATAAAATGCCCCCGATGCCCAGCCACCCCCGAGAAATGGGGGGACGCAAAGCGTTGAAAAATTGTTTTTTTTTCAATTTTCGGCTTACTGTGACGTTCTGTCGAAAAATGTTTTCTACAAAAGTTGTAGGTCTAGTAAAAATCTACAACTTTTATTCATAACACTTTTTACAACAACCTCAAAGTTTTCGAGATATTTGCAAAAAAACTCAGTTTTTAATTTTTTCTTGGTTTTTTATTTTTAATTTCTAGAATAATCATTCAATTCTCATGAAACTAAGGTAATGTAATCTACAATATATATAGAAGGAATAAAAAAAAATTGAAATTGAAATGTTCAGCCATTTCCGAGAAAAGTATGTTTTATGGTCTCGAGAGGCTTAAAATCACCCCCAACTTCAAGTGGACGTTTACATTTAAAAATTTTTTTGTACAATTTTCAGATAAGGCTCATTCTTTTCATCTTGAACTTTACTTTTTGAAGAAACAAAAACATTGTATGGTCGCCCTATAAGAACACTCTTAAAAATTGAAAACATTGGAGAAATCGATAATTTTTACTTTGTAAACTACATTTATTTTAATTATTATCATTGAAAAGTGTACTTTATTAACCAAATTTTTATAAACTGATTATACCAGTGTATTTTTCGGGAAAAAACGAAAGAAATGGTATTCTTAAGTTTTTAATTTGACACTTATTATTTATACAATATCGCCGTAAATATTCCTACTTTGCAATTTGACGAGTCGTGAAGAAATAATAAAAATTGGAATTCACGTAAAGTACACCTTTCTCTTTTGTATTTTTTACAGTAGAATCTATTTATGTTATTATTTTTTTGAATTTATCGATGTTTTATAAATTTTTGATCGATTTTGGAGTTAAATTTATTGATTTTTTCAAAAAAAATAGATTTTAAGGTAATTACAGAAAGAAATGAAATTCATTCGTAGTCTAATCTTGTTTATTCATTAGTTAAAAGTATAATTAAAAAAATTAAGTTGATATTTACAAAATTTTGTCATAGTTTTGTTAAAAAATCATAAAAAAAATGTATAAAATGAAAAAGAAAATTTTGTACTAAACTATTTACGTCGGTTTTTTTCTAAGATATTCAACTATCAATAAAAAGGCATCCTTTTCTTTTTTATCATCAATATCTAAGCATTTGATGGATGCACAGTACATTAAAGAGTAATTTAAAAAAATTAAATCTTTTTAAAATTACCCTTTAATGTACTTTTTTTTGTTTTTATTTTTTTAATATTTTTATTTTTTGAATAAACAAGATTAGACTACGAATGAATTTCATTTCTTTCTGTAATTATCTTAAAATATAATTTTTTAGAAAAAAACAATAAATTTAACTCCAAAGTCGATCAAAAATTAATAAAACATCGATAAATTCAAAAAAATAATAACATAAATAGATTCTACTGTAAAAAATACAAAAGAGAAAGGTGTACTTTATTTCTTTCGTTTTTTCCCGAAAAATACACTGGTATAATCAGTTTATAAAAATTTGGTTAATAAAGTACACTTTTCAATGATAATAATTAAAATAAATGTAGTTTACAAAGTAAAAATTATCGATTTCTCCAATGTTTTCAATTTTTAAGAGTGTTCTTATAGGGCGACCATACAATGTTTTTGTTTCTTCAAAAAGTAAAGTTCAAGATGAAAAGAATGAGCCTTATCTGAAAATTGTACAAAAAAATTTTTAAATGTAAACGTCCACTTGAAGTTGGGGGTGATTTTAAGCCTCTCGAGACCATAAAACATACTTTTCTCGGAAATGGCTGAACATTTCAATTTCAATTTTTTTTTATTCTTTCTATATATATTGTAGATTACATTACCTTAGTTTCATGAGAATTGAATGATTATTCTAGAAATTAAAAATAAAAAACCAAGAAAAAATTAAAAACTGAGTTTTTTGCAAATATCTCGAAAACTTTGAGGTTGTTGTAAAAAGTGTTATGAATAAAAGTTGTAGATTTTTACTAGACCTACTTAACTTTTGTAGAAAACATTTTTCGATAGAACGTCACAGTAAGCCGGAAATTGAAAAAAACTATTTTTCAACGCTTTGCGTCCCCCCACTTCTCGGGGGTGGCTGGGCATCGGGGGCATTTTATGAATTTCTATTCCTTATATACATGCCAACATTTTAAAATCATAAAACTTCAGGCTTTCAATATTTTATTTTTTCTTAAATATAACTGCATTTCGCTTGGACTATACGTATTATTAGAGTATTTATAAATTAATTAACGTTTAGCTCAGAGATGAGATAGGTATTTCCTGCAGTAAAAAGTATCTTATATGTTGACCCGCATAACCAGCTATCATCATACTAAATTTCATCAAAATCTGTCCAGTGTTTTTTTCGTGACCGACAGACAGACAGACAAAAGTTCTAAAAACTATAGATTCGGCCTCTGTATTGATAATAATGTCTTTTTCAATAAGATTTTCCAAAAAATATTTAATGTAGGTACAGATTGGACTCAGTTAGAATTTTATTATATTTGTAGATAAATAAAATTAACGTCTTCTGTCGCGCTGAGTTTGTGTTTTTTTTAGACTAATCTCAGACGCTACTGTATGGTTTTCATACGGTTTTGACCAATAAAAAGATGCCGTAACTCCACTTCTTTTTTTAGGAAGGTTATAAGGCTATCATTTATAAACATAATATTACGAAGATATGCTACCGGTATAATAATTTGTGAATTAAGACATCTTTTAGGTAAGCAGGTGTATAGTAAAAATTGGACAAGAGCAAATATGATTCGCTTACCGAAGGTTCCGTAGCATGAAACATTAATATTATTTTAACATACTAATTTGATGGAATAAATACCTTTGTATTTATATTATATATTACTAGAAGAAAAAAGTTAATTTGGGACGGAAAGCGTAAAACAGAATATAACCCATATCTCAAAAACAACGTACCTCTTTCAAAATATTTCTCGATCATCTCCATTTTTTTAATTTACTACTTTATACTTCAAATGTTAGTAGTGTTGGACAATTGACCAATGTTTACGACTTTAGAAGCGTATAACTCTGCAACTATAATTATATATTTCATATAGATTTTAATAAATTAATTTTAAAGACCTATCCAAAATACCCTACATGCTATTGTGGATTATTTTGACGATTTGTCATGAGGAATCACCAATATATCAACGTGTGTGTCTACTTATGTAAGCACGTAAGAAGTTATACTTCCTTGGCGTAACAGAACAAAAATAGCTAAAGATTTCATCCCATATGTCGCAATTCTCTGTTTGTAAAAGGAATGCAGCTATCTTCTTTATGTCGCTTTTTGGCTGTCGGTGTGCGCGCGTATCGTTTAAATTTTACTCTCATAATTTTTTCAACGTGTCAAAAGAAGTATAACTTTAAAAAAGTTTTTATAACATTTCAAAAATAATTTTCCTTTAAATGTCTTGTATTTCACTTACAGAATAGGCAATTTCTATTTGATCATCCATTTAAAATTAATATGTGATTAAAGATAATTGCGGCTATTTTTTGCTAGGCAACCCGCCAGTTATTTATTGTTTAATATACTTTATATTATTTAATTTATCAAAAAGTAATAGCGGTATATTTATCATTTAATATTCAGATGTGGTATAAAAATGACAATTTATCATTGTAAAATGAAGGCTCATCATCGAATTTGTAAAAATCAACTGTAAAGTAAGTTTAAAACGGAATGTTTAACGCAACATGTAGTCTTGCTCTAAAACTTCTCCGCACGGCTCGTAGGAGCAAAATCACTGTGAAAAAAGGACATAGATGTCACTTTCAAAACACTTGTGAGGAAAGCCACCCTTGTGCTTTCATACCCTATCTGTAACAATTTTGGTCTTAAATCAAACACACAATACTATCAACTGTGGATAGCAAGGGTTCTTTGAATTACCCCTAACTAAGGCTCAGGCGGCTGAACATATAAATTCAGTATAACTGTATACCTAAATAATAATGTCATATAGTTATTAAAAAAATAAACATTAGCATTACTGTTGTTTTAACCTAATTACAATTAGGTTAAAACAACATTATATATGTATAATCTGTCGCCTCATTTGAACTTTATGTGAACCACTATGGATATTGGATAATAAAAAAGAAATTATAAAAAAAAAACCCGACTGCTTAAAAGATGAAAACTAGTTGATGAAGTTCGTCAACATATTTTCACTTTACTTCGCTTTTTAGGCAGTTGGCTTTTTTATATTTATAAACTATTTTTGTATTTACAGCTTTTTGGTTTTGATCAGTAATAACAAATTTGAAGGTTTTTTTTTCAAATGGGGAAGATTTCTCTTTACATTCAGTCTGTTAAGCAATATATTATGATATTTCTTTTATACCTGGTTTTTTGTTTCTATTGTGTTCGCATCTTACCTGTGCAATGTATTGTACCTGGAAGCTACACCAGCTGAAGGAAGAATTAAGAAGGAGAGGTGCATCCTGCGGTGGTCCTGACTGACTGAATGATGGATCAACACACAGCCTAAACCGATGAGCATAGAAATGTGAAATTTGAAGGACGTATTCTTTATATGATGTAAGCATCCGATAAGAAGGGATTTAAGATTGTATGAAACTCTGTCATTCTTAATGTGAAATACACAGAAAGTGATGTTCAACTTTAAGATAAAAAATAAGAATATAACTGCCGTTACTAATACTATCATCACAATTCATTTAAGAAAAATACAAATAAATAAATAAGCTAATTAAGTATAATATATCTATATATCTATATATATATATATATATATATATATATATATATCTATAATATCTATATATCTATAATATATCTATAATATATCTATATATATCTATATATTAATACGTGAAGCAAAAACTTTGTATTTTGTTGTGCCCTGCTTTTTACGAAAATTGCGCGGACGGAGGAGTATGAAATTCCCACACTTATAGTTTATATAGAGAAGGAGTGCAGAATGCTAATATTTTTTTTAATTTAGTTAGTTTTAATTTAGCTAATATTTTTTTTAGTTTGTTGTATGGGAGCCTCCTTAAATATTTATTTTTTTCTGTTTTTTAGTATTTGTTGTTATAGCGGTAATAGAAATACATCATCTGTGAAAATTTTTAACTGTCTAACTATCACGGTTCATGAGATACAGCCTGGTGACAGACGGACGATAGACAGACAGACAGACGGACGGACAGCGAAGTCTTAGTAATAGGGTCCCGTTTTACCCTTTGGGTACAGAAAAATAGGGGATCCGTATTATATGAGAAATTCGTCTTTGGCTTCTTCGGGTCAAAACGATACTCAATAAAAGTCTGACCTACATTTGACCGACTTTTTAACTCATGAATCCTTGACCTTTTTATTTAAATCTATAATCTTTCAAGTGCATAGATAACAAATTACATAAACAATTAAATTTCTAGCAATAAGACAATTCAATATCAATATTATTCTTTAATCAAGACAATCCTTGATAACAGCATAAATTGATTGCTCTTATGCTCTATCTATATTTAGGTATGCAGCTGTAGTCCGCAAAGGACGTATTACATTGTACAAATCATTTATCGTACGAATTGTAACCGCGCTGGTTGTTTTTAGAGTGTTGTTGTTGAAATAGAAGTAACATGTTGAAAAGCAGTAACTTTTTACTTACTGTAAGATTGTGGTTTTACGGTTTAGCCACTTTTCATTTAATATTTGTAGCGATTATGGTCTTGCCAATTGATATGTCAAATGATGAAGACCCTAGGGTCAGTGTGTACATACGAGTGCGATGGAAGCTTATCACATGTTGGTTTAATGTGAGTGTTACTAGCAATTTTTATTATTTTCATTAACCACATGTATAAATTTATAAATGTTAGATACTTACGTACATTTAAATAATAATTTATTCCTTCGGTGCACATCTACATATGTATGTATGTATGTCTATGTAAATATGAATCTGTAGAATAGGTATATTGTTTTTAACAAAATTAATAATATAAATGTATACCGGTTATTATAATTATTTTAAAATGATTTGTTTTTCGGAATTATTATCCTTTCTAGGCTTTTTATGAGAAATAAGTGTAAGAAATTTTCAACAGGTTTAGTTAGATACTTGAGTACCGACGCCTCTTAAATTTTTTTATTTGTATTTTGTTTTAATAATTTTGTGCATGGGCATAGTGTGTCTTTATTAGTTACTAGCAGAACCCGCGGCTTCGCCCGCGATCAAACCATAAAAAAAATAAACTTTTTCACAATAAAACATACTTTATTACTTGCAAAACTATGTTCGTGTAAGTTTTATTATTTCTTAAATATAAATAGAAAACAAATTAAATTTTAACGATCGTAACTCAAAATATCCAGTATCTTAAAAGATGACAAGCGTATATTCTGTAAATAAAACACTTTAGGTATTTAGTAAGCTCCACTACCTGTGTTTTTTGCACATTTTTCTACTCCATCTTTCCAAAGTTAAAGTTCCAAAGGAAGAGAGTACAATGACACAATCGCATACAATATTTACGACTTTAGAATCTTGTAACTCGGCTAATGTGGGTCTTTTAACTAACACACTAACAGGCTAACATCTACGTTATTTTTAAAGACCCAGTGCTATGTACACCTGAACCTACAGTCTCCCTCCTTCTCCTTCTTTTTTAAGTTACATATATAAAGTGCCATTCTTATTTTGCTGCAGCTTTTTGCCCGCGGCTACGCTCGCGTGGACTGAAAAATTTGCTCAGTTTTAATTTCCATTGAATTTATATGTTATAGTTGTCACTGCAATGGCCAGCCAAAATGTTATACATAATTTTCCTTTGGATTCAGAATAATTTCCGTTCTGTACTTTATCCCACACAGTAAGTGTGCACTTACAGACAACTTGAGCTATGTTACTCTAATTAAATATATTCAACAACTCAAAGTTCAACGCCCAGTTTTACCCACATAGGGGCTGAATTTAAAAAAAAATCTACAATACATGTTTGTTTAATTGTATTAAAGAGCATTAATACCAAGTTTCAAGTAATTCTGATCACAAACAATTTTTTCCTTATATAAACAGCATAACCCCCTTTTACCTTTTTAAGGGATAGATTTCGAAAAAAAAAGATATTTGTAATGTTTTATTTTTCATTTTATAGGTAAATACTATTTTCCGTGCATCAATTACAGAGTTTCATACAAACTTTCATCCCCTATTTGACAGCCTTATGGGACGAATTTCAAAAAATACTAAAATACGTATTTATATAATTGTATTGAAGAGCATTAATACCAAGTTTTAAGTAATTCTGATCATTAATATATGTTTGCCCATATAAACTTTATCACCCCTTTTTACCCTTTTAAGGGATAAATTTCGAAAAAAATCTTATACAAATATTTCTTATTTTTCATCATAAAGGTAAATACCACTTTTCGTGCATTTCGCGTTAAGAATGACAGAGTTTCATACAATCTTTTATCCCCTTTTTTACCCCCATAGCGGATAAATTTCGAAAATTTTTTTCTTAGCGGATGCCTACATTGTATAAGGAATATGTCCTCTAAATTTCACGTTTCTACGACCAGCGGTTTAGGCTGTGCGTTGATCGATCAGTCAGTCGGGACAAAGTATTTTATGTATATATACTGGTCCTTGTTCATTTATTTTGTAAATATTATATAATTTTGTAAAAGTATTCCAATAAAATTATTATTATTATTATTATATATAGATGACTCTGAAGACTTGTCACGCTATGCGATATTTAGTCGGCTTGAGACGTCAAAGGTAACTAACAAATAAACAGTTCTGTCAAAGGAACTTTCAGCATTTATAAATTGCTAACGTCCCGCTTGCGTTTTAGTAAGGCCCTTTGCTTTTTATTTATTTACCCGTGCGTCTTTAGAAAACCCGAGTCACAGCGCGGTTTTCTACGGCGATAAAAAGTAGCCTATATGATATAGGCTTTTTTTGGCTCACAACCTATCTCCAACAAAATACGTTGATCAATCTGTTCTTGAAAAGAAGAAGAACAAACACACTTCGCATTTATAATATTTATCTTAAATAATAGAGATCTATAGAAAGGAAAATTTATAAATAAAATTCAAATGCTGTTTTAAGAATTAAATGTGGCATCTGGACTGATTTCATAATTTTTTTAATGTTCTTCGAAGTTCGAATAGGATTTTTGGGAAAAAAATATTTATTTGGAAAATTAGAAAAGTTCCCTGGAAAAAGGAAAAACTTCCTATGAGTTCATAAAAAAAAATATTGAAATTTGGACAGGATAACGTCAAATACTAGATTGGTCAAATTATAGTTCGCTAGTAATACATACTACTGTATAATATACCAGCACTTATTTCAAATTTTCCTCATACCTATACCTATAACATTAACAAGTTTACAAAGTTATGCATTAATTATAGAGTGAAGATACAAATAGTTACTACATTGATAACTCTGGTTGGTATTTTATATGAAACTTATGTGTGTAATATTGTTTGTCTGTTTGTCATGTATGTAATACTAGCAGAACCCGCGGCTTCGCCCGCGATCAAACTACGACAAAAATAAACTTTTTCGCAATACATATTTTATTACTTTGAAAAATAAGTTCGTGTAAGTTTTATCACACACAGTCACACACTCACAGTCTAATCCCGTTACATAGCTTAGATGACTTTTTCATTACAGTTGTGCCAACCTTCAGAACGAGGATATAGATAGCAGGATACTCTCTAGCTAGGTTCTCTCTCTCGCGCTCTAGGTCTGTTATATTTGTCGCTGCTATGGCCAGCCGAGAAGTTATACATAAACCTTTCGATTCGGAACAATTTCCGTTCTCTACTTTATATCCCACACAGTAAGTGTGCACTTACGGAGAACATGAGGCATGTTACTCTGTTTAGATATATTCAACAGCTCAAACTTCACCGTCCAGTTTTACCCACTTAAGGGTCAAATTTTAAAAAATCTAAAATACATGTTTATTTAATTGTATTGAAGAGCATTAATACCAAGTTTCAAGTAATTTTGATCATAAATATTTTTTCCTCATATAAATTGCACAACCTTCTTTTACCCTTTTAAGGGATGAATTTCGAAAAAAAAAAATGATATTTATATTGTTTTAGTTTTCATTTTAAAGGTAAATAAGACTTTACGTGCATTAACTATAAAGTATCGTACAAAGTTTCACTCCCCATTTTACCCCCTTAAGGGTTGAATTTAAAAAAAATGCTATAATACATATTTATTTAATTGTATTGAAGAGCATTAACACCAAGTTTCAAGTAATTCTGATCATAAATAATTCTTTGCCCATATAAACTTTATCATCCCCTTTTATCCTTTCAAGCGATGAATTTCGAAAAAAATTAATACATATATTTCTATTTTTCATCTTAAAGCTAAATACCACTTTCCGTATATTTCGCGTTAAGAATGACAAAGTTTCATACTATCTTTTATCCCCTATTTTACCCCCTTAGGGGATGAATTTTGAAAAATCCTTTCTTAGCGGATGCCTACATTATATAAGGAATATGTCCTCCAAATTTCACGTTTCTACGACCAGCGGTTTAGGCTGTGCGTTGATCGATCAGTCAGTCAGTCAGGACAAAGCATTTTATGTATATATAGATTATACCAACTTTGTTTGAATGTATTTTATTTGACAATGAAGTGTAGTTCATGTAGTTAAAACCATGGATGATAAATAAAGGTTAAAACAGTTCCATAATTCGAGGAGGCGCGACTTAAATGATACGTGTTTAAATTTAAAGTATCTAATTGCTAGTGACATCTTTTTGACAACACAATTTAATAAATTGTAATTCAGTAATTACAATTTCTTGTTCCTATTAATGATTAGAATATTAATTGAGAACCTTAACAATAGTTCATATCTACACGTAGGCAAAAAATGTAATATAGAAAACAAGGTAAAACAATATCATACTTACCAATATTATAAATGCGAATGCGACACGTTTGTGGGCGAGTGACTGAATATAACGTACTCACTATGAACTTCCCACGCTATAACGGCATAAAGGGTTAGATTTATATTTGGAAGTAGCTCCTGGCTATCTCCTTAATTCACTTATATAATATATTATATAGGCTATTTTTTATTATCATATCTATAACACGAACAGAGCTATAGAGAAAAACTGCGGCGAAGCTCAAAAGAGGGTTATGTGTTTTACCTTTATGTATGTATGATGTATGTATGTTCGAACTTCGACCCTATGTTCCCTCGTTATTACTATTATATATTGGATCGAACATTGGTTGTGCCGTATATATACAGGTGGATTTTTGAGACGGGACAGTAATGGCAGTTACCTTAACTGCTATAGTTACAGGAAAACGTTCCTAGAAGACCATCCATAACTGCCACGTAGTAATATGCCACGAGATCGGCTTAACGAAAACTGAAAAATTTATCTTATGCCCGCTGCATAAAATGCCTGCGTGTAAACACGATCTTGTGACTTAGCGTAGTTTCTGTACTCAAACTCTAGTTGGCCTCCAAGGGTCTTTTGATCACAGTAAGAAATAGGCCGTTTGGCAATAAATAATATTTCGAGTTGATTAATCGTTTTTCCGTACAAAATGTATGGGAAAAGTTTTTGGCGATATTTGTAATTTCTAGTACTCATACCTTAAATGGTCTCATAGAGACTTTTGATCCCTACAAGAAATAGGATCGATTGACATATTTTTTTTTTGTATTTTAGCATTTATTTCGCTGACTGTACATTTTTTCCAAAATCTGTGAATTATTTGTTTGTTTTATATGTTGTTGTTTTTTTAAAAATTAAAAAAACCCGACTGCGTAAAAAGCGAACTAAAAAAATGAGAACAAGTGGATGAAGGAACATATGCAGTCGGAGACATATTGTAGACTCGCAGCTAGTATAAAACAACATTTTGCAATCTGTTTTACAGCGAACGTTAAATGATCTTTCCTGTAATTGTACTTAAGGTACTAACATAAAATGTCTTCTATATGAGATTTGCTTGAATATGCACTTCAACACAATCTAAGGATATTTTAGTTATTCATGAATTAAAAAGAAACTACAAAGAATTTCTTAAAGCATTCTATTATAAAAATTCCCAGTATTTCATACCATAGCAGGAAATTAAATAAAAATGTGAGGTTTGTTTTTTAAAGGATTGTTTTAGAAAAAAAAAAAAATATATTATTGTACTAAAATAAGACTTACTGTGTTTGGTGATTAAATAACGAAATAAAAACTTAAAAAAATTAAGATAGGTGGACCATTTAAGGCCATGCTGCTCCTTGTAAGGCCGATTAACTATTAAAAATTTGTAGTTACTGCCATGCGATGACAAATTCTTTCTACTCAGACTAGCACGAGACCCATCGAACTTAAGAACACAGTCGCGGCGCGCGGCGAGTCGCTAGCGCTGCTGCTTTGTCAATGCGGTCCCTCGCTTTGTTGATTTCTTTCGACGACGTTGAAATTATAATAACAATAAATAATCTAATTAATTAAAATTCTAGTAATAATAAATAAAATAATCTAAAAATAATAAAACGCTAGTTTTTAAGTAAATAAACTACTTATTATTTCCTTTTTTTTTGATCTGAATTCATATATAAGGATTTGCTATTGTACTAAAGAAAAACTATATGATTTTATTTCAATTTTAGTTAAAATATTAGTTGTTCCTAGGAAAGCTAATAGTTCTTTGTAAGGCCGAAAAAATATCATCCAAAAATTGATAATTGGCCTTGCTAGGGCACAAGGAACTTGCTAAGAATATTTATGAATCACGAAAATGTAGGTAAATATTTAGTTTTTAGTTGTAAATACGTATCGGGAAAGGTAAAACAATATATGAGTTCATAATATTATAGCCTTAAATCATTCTTTAAAAATTTTATTTTAAAACTCCTTTTGGCCTTACAAGGAGCAGACCCATAAGAAGGCTATTATAGTCGGCTTTAATTTTTTTATTTTATTATAAAGACTAGCGACTCACCCTCGCTTCGCTCGGGTTCGTCTCTAGGTACGTTTTACTGCTGAACTGAGCTGAACATTGATAAGTCAGTCAATGAGTCGCGAGTAGTGAATAAAAATAGTAATTGCGAATGTACCTTAGGTGATAGACAAATAATATTGCGAACTTCCCTGTATAACTTTTTAAGACCTACAATATTCTAGTACATTGTTTTGATATATCTCTTAAGGTTCAGCCAGCGTTAGCCATATAAATTTCTAAGGACGACTCGATAGAACCAGTCATTGCGTTTTCCCGCGGGAACGAAAAATGTACCTGTTGTGAAAGGTATCCCAAATGTTGAACCGAGTGATAAGCTATCACTATACAAAGTTTTGTTAAATTCGGTTCAGTACTTTTTGCGTGAAACGCGCACATCTATTTGACTAAGTCAGCTTTATTATAGGTATAGATAAGAATAGGTATTGCGAGTGTACCTTAAGAGATAGACATATACTGTTGTAGATTTTTCTGTTGACCTTTTCAAGACTTACAATTTTTTAGTACATTGTTTCGATGTATGTCTTAAGGTTTAGCCAGCGGAAGGTCTATAAGGAGGACTCGATAAAACCAGTTATTGCGATTTCCCGTGGGAAAGAAAGATTTTTCTGAAATAAAAGGTATCTTAAATGTTGACTCGGGTAATAATTTATCACTTCACCAAATTTCGTTGTAATCGGTTCATTACTTTTTGCGTGAAACGCGCACACACAAACAGACATACAGACAAACAGACAAACAGACAAAAATTTTAATAACTATTGTTTTGGGGTCTATATTGTATACATAATACGTTACATTCATTATTTTTAAAAAATATTTCATGTACAGATTTCGCTAAGTTACTGCTTTATTATAGTATAGATTATTGGCAAATTATTTGATATCGATCTTATTAAAATTATTTTTAAAACATTTTCACAAATGTTAGTTTTACGATAGTGTTCAAGTAATGTTTGTTGACTATTTTTTATGTGAATATATTATGATATGTATTCAATGTTTTTTTTAAGATGATTAAGGATAAACAGATATTTTGATTGTCTCAACGTTAGTTTTAAGTTAAACGACTGATTTAGAATATCGACTTTGTATGGAGCCCTGTTTCTTGCAAGGCAATTTTGGAAGAGTTCATTAAAACTTAAATTTAATAAATAATCATTAACATTTAACGCTGCAATAAAATAATTTATAAGTTACATAATAGAACAAAGTGTTACTTAATGATTTGTTTGTTTCATTTATCCAATAAATAAAAGAATTATAACTGTTTATTTGTTAAAGTGGCCTTCCATGGACCACCCACTTTATATAAAAACCGACTTCCAGGCACTAAAAAGTAAGAAATAACTGAAAAGGGGTTCCCATTTACCATAGACACCTAATCAGATATAAGTCGGTGCTAGCCGACAATACTTCAAGATACGAATATCTAATAGATAAATATGACAAGATATGAACTCTAATTAATTATTATAATAGTTAAAATATTCTACGAGTATATCAATTTGTGGTGTAATATCGAAATACATTTACTTTGTTTTGAATCGGCTGGCACTGACTTATCAAATAGGTCAAGTCGTCTCCGAGAAATCGGTAAACATACCTCTTTTTGCAAGTCGGTTAAACCAGGCTATAAAATCCAATTCTAACGTATTGGGCTTATTACATCAAACCAAATAAATCCAAATTCAAACTATTTACTAGGAGCCGTTGAAGAGTTTCACTAACCATCTTCTGGTCTCACTATCGGATCAGCTCCAAGATATAATTTGGTATCTTGGAGCTGATCTCCATAGTATCATCGGAATTACAAGCACTTGTAAAGTTTCAAGTCGAGAGGTGTAACAATTAGAAGTAGGTAAAAAAGTCTAACTAAATCTGTTAACATATTTAAAATTTCATGGGTTTTCCTGATTTTCTCGAAAACGGTATACTCTATGTCAAAGAAAATTTTATAGTACCATTTCGGCACATACTTTAATATAATAAATACGGTTAAATAATCAGGACTTGGTATTCCAACTATAACTTTAAAACAAATTGCCTAGCCGTAACGTTAGGTTGACTTCTCGCTGTAATATGTAAAAATCGGTCTTGTCTTGCGATGGTTACCCGACTATTCCCAATGTGCCGTTCAGCCACCACTGCAGTG
Source organism: Fabriciana adippe (assembly GCA_905404265.1). Lineage (NCBI taxonomy): Eukaryota > Metazoa > Arthropoda > Insecta > Lepidoptera > Nymphalidae > Fabriciana > Fabriciana adippe. The sequence continues at coordinate 5,189,289 of FR989988.1, forward strand.
TCCTGATAACGAAACCACAATCTTGATATGACGCTTTGACTGGTGCCAATGGCATCAGCAATATTGCATCGTCTCGCGCCCAGCATCTCTTTTCTGCTTAAATGTCGGCGTTCCATGGTATAGAAACAATCACCAGTATTAATTTAATTATTAAACGTGCGTATAAATTAAAATTTTGTTTAAAAGCTAAATCTTTAACACACACAAGGAAGAAAATGTATCGTTCTAGAGTTAACTAGCGACTTATCCACGCTACGCTCAGGTTCGTCCCTAGTTATGTTTTAACGTTTAATATACATTTCTCAGAAATGAGATATTTCCCTGTAAAAAAAAACGTAAATCGGACTAATATCAACTGGAAATCATAAAATTGATGAAGTACTTCTTGCACGCACTCGGGTATCAGGCGGAATACATATTATGTATATTGTAGGGATAAATTGATAAAATTGCCAACCAAACTACACTGACTGAATTATGAATACTTAAATTATTATGCATATAAAATATTTAGCGAAAATAGTGCTTATGTTTGATCTTTTAAAGTTTATATTTTGTAAACTTTTATATTGTTTGAAATATTGTTATCAAGCTGTTAGTAGCTGATTGTAGGACAATAAGTCAATTATTATTATCAGGACAGTAACTCTTGCCTGCAACATATTTGCATAATATTACTTTGTTTAAAAAAATCCTTTTCATAGTCATTTAATATCACAATTATATTTTAAAATTCAATAACAAGTTTTTTTATAAAATAGCAACTCTTTCACAAACTCATTCAAAAGAAATGATGTTTGCTGATTAGTGATTTGTCCGTTGGGCAAAGAATTGTGATTTTTTTCATAGAGATACATAAGTGACATCGCCATTACATTACATATATACGGTAGGTCAGTATTAGGTCCTTACATATGAAAATGGGCTTTTTTTTCGAACTGGCCACTTTGATCTCAAATATCTGGCGTTTAGTTAGGAATTCCAAATTCAAATTTATTTCAAATTTAGGCTTGTTCATTTGTGTTTCGAATTTAGTAATTCATTTGTATTCGCGCCATTTGATTTTTCTTTGACATCGTTCTGTTCACAATATAGAAAACTTAAAATATTACGTTATTTACGAATACAAGTTCCACTGGCACCAGCGCTGCAGGAACAGCTCGAAGGAAATAATGATTTGTATGGGGAAGCTACTGTAAAAGAAATCACTGTACGATTTTGGCTGGAACCAAAATCGTACAGTGATTTCTTTTCGTTCTGGAAATTTTGACCTACAGAACAAACCCCGTGGATGGCCGAAGACTTTAGTTGACAATGAAGAATTAAAAGTGATCGTGGAAGCGGATTCATAGTAAACTACGTCAAAGTTAGTGGCAAGCTTAGTTGTTAATGATAAAACAATTTTAATTCATTTGAAACACATTGGAAAAGTGAAAAAGCTCGAAAAATGGGTACCGCATGAATCGAGTGAAGCACACCACAAAAATACACCTTGAGTGACGAGTTACATTACTTAACCGTCAGAATAATGAGGGGATTTTAAATCGTATCGTTTTTTGTGATGAAAAATGGATTCTGTACGATAATTGGAAATGTTCATAACAATGGTTGAATCTAGGAGAACCGACCAAATAATGCCTCAAACGAAAGTTAACTTAGAAAAAGGCACTGGTAAGTTTCTGGTGTCACCCACTATACCGTCCTAAGATCTGACCGGACAAGTTCAAGTGAGTTTTATGTCCCTTACTTGAGAAATTATTGACTCCCTATATGAACTTCCATCCCCTTAAGGTATGATTTTTGGGATAAAAACTATACTATATCCTTCCCAGGTCTCAAACTATCTCTATACCCCTCTAAATTGGTTTAGCGGATTAAGCGTGAAAAGGTAACAGACAGACAGACAGAGTTACTTTCGCATTAATAATATTAGTTTGGATTAATTATCATCGAGTATTAGTTTTTGTTAATTTAGGTACATATATAAATACTAATTTCAATGTAATCAGGTTCCTTGAAAAATAAGTTATGAATAGTACATGACTTTGAAATCACATTTTGTATTTTGTGAATGACAGATAAAGTTAAATTACATTGGCTTTTCGTATTAATTTATATTATAACTAGCATTTCCCGCGGCTCCGCCCGCGTTCAGATGATCAAAAACCAAATTCTTAGGTTTTACACATTAGTATACTCTTACATTATACATTACTTTCATTGCGCACAGCATGATTGGTAAGTAATGGCAGAGATTGACGATGCCACAAAGGTTCCTCCGTTAAATTGAACTTTTTGTTTTAGCAATAACATTTATGTATGTCTATACTTCTGTTTTGTTTGTTTTTTTAGTTTTTCACGATAAACTCTCAAACTACGGAATTAATTTTAATCATTTTTTACTAATAGACAGCTATAGATTAATTTAATATATAGCTGATTATTTAAATTATATAATGATAACTTTTCTTAATTAGCGCTAGTTAGTAATATTTTCCAAAACGATTTTCAAAAGAAAGTGTAATAAGTAAATAATTCTAAGTGAATACATTTTTTTATTTCATATGGCTCTGCTAATATGATTAAAGTCGTAAGCATTTTATTGTGTCCTTTAAGCCTTTACCTTCCAAGAAAAGGTGTCAAGAAAAAGTGAAAAAGTTGAGATATAACAGTTCCTAAAATACTTTTTTATAGTTTTTGAGATATGAAATATTTTTAGTTACCCGCTTTGGCAGTTTAACAGCCATAAACTTGTTTGCCATAAAATGTTATAAAATAATATAAATTGAACTTATTTTTACGGTGCAAAAAATGAGTAGGTATTGTGGAAACGTAAATATTATTCGTATTTATTTTAGTGTTAACCATACAAAACACGTAAGTAAGAAAAACAATATAGCATTTTGCTATACGAAACCTAAAATGCGCGAGGTTGATTTACATTTGCCCAATTTTTACATTAAAAGATTAAAAAACATTAACATTATTTACTAAACAATAAAAATTTACAAATATTCTCATTTGAAAATTGTTTCGGCCAACAAAATATTACTAATATGTTACTAATTTATAAAGCCAAAAAGTTTGTTTTATTAAAAATTTAAGCACGGACAGGGCCGCGGGTAATTTAGTAGTAATTATAGTAAAGTCATAGAAAGGTTATATCTGTACATTTTTTTTTGGATAAAACTACGTACCTACTTTAAAAACACATGGCGACATCTATTGTCAAATAGCTAAATAACACATAAATAAATTTTCATTAAAATAACTATTTTAATGAATAAAATAGCGCTGTTAATATTTCTTTAAGATAAGTTTTTTTTAATAGTTTTAACATAATATATAAGTTACCTTGCTAAAATATTAATAGCATCATCGTGCTTTTACTTTAACCAGTTTTTGTATTTTTTCTCAGAAATGAGATATTTTCCTGCGGTAAAAAGAATCCTATGTGTTGACCCGGATAACCTGCTATTACTATACCAAATTTCATAAAAATCCCTCTAGTGGTTTTTCTGTGATGCGGTCACATACAGACAGACAGAAAAAAATCTAAAAACTATAGATTCGGGCTCTATATCGCTAATATTGAATATTTCAATAAGATTTTCCGAAAAAATATTGAATTTAGGGGTTCGGCTTAGTTACAATTTTATTGTATGTATAGTTACTAATTTATGAGGCAAAAAAGTTTGCTTTACTGATAATTTAAACACGGGCGGAGCCGCGGGTGATTTAGTAGTAATTCTAATAAAATCGAAAAAAGTTCATATCTGTACAGTAATTTTTTTGGGATTAAAACTATGTATTTTAAAAACACATGGTGACATCTATTGTCGAATATCTAAATAACACATAAATAAATATTAATTAAAATAACTATTTTAATGGATAAAATAGCGCTTTTGATAATTTGATTTTCAAAATAAGCTATTTTTATAGTTTTTACCATATTTTGTAAGTTACCTTGCTAAACTGTTTACAAATAGTATCGTCGTGGTTTTGTTCCTACCAGTTTTTGTGTTTTTTTTCAGAAATGAAATATTTCCTCGCGGTAAAAAGTATCCTATATGTTGACCCGGATAACCAGCTATCATCATACCAAATTTCATCAAAATCCCTCCAGTGGTTTTTCTGTGTTGCGGTAACAGACAGACAGACAGACAGACAGACAGACAGACAGACAGACAGACAGACAGACAAAAATTCTAAAAACTATAGATTCAGCCTCTGCATCGATAATAACGTCTATTTCAATAAGATTTTCCAAAAAATATTTAATGTACAGATTCGGCTTAGTTACAATTTTATAATATGTATAGATAAGGTAATTGGTAATAATTATATTTTGATAATGATAACAGAAATGAAATCATAAGTGATTATTAGTCTTTATGATTGGTGGAAACCACAGTTCATCAGGCTGATCAAATCTGGTTGGCGAATTTCACTCGTCTTTCGAAAACTACTTTGCTGCAGATTTCCTTATGATGTTTACCTTTACCGTATTAGCTAATGGTAATCATGTTGAACATAATTCGCACATGAAAATTTCAGAGGTGCTGGGTTTGAATCCGCTTCACTTGGTTTGCAAAACGAATATGTTACTAACTGGCTACTACTGCTTGTAACTAATAAGTAATCTGTGGTAGGTATAACTTGTCAACGACTCGTAGCTTTCAGCGAAGTTTTTCTAATAGTCTAAAAACTTAACCTTACATGATCTTCCCTCTTCGAATTTTGTAATAAAATTAATATTTTATATACTTAATATATAAATAAATAAAATATCAACCAATTAATCAATCAGATAGCATCCATCCACTGCCAGTCACCTTTCTTAGGTCATCTGTCCATCGTGCTGCAGGGCGTCCTACACTACACTTGCCTAAACGTTTGCCTTAACTCTCCACTTTAGCACGTTTCGGCTCCATCGACCATCAGTACGTCTGGAGATATGACCGGCCCACTTCCACTTCAGGGAGCTTATTCTGCGCGCGATGTCGGTTAATTTAGTTTTCTGGCGAATGACTTCACTTCGAATTCTGTCTGCCAGAGAAACTCCAAGCATCGCGCGTTCCATTACTCGCTGAGCGATCTTGAATTTGTGGACCAGCCCTACGATGAGTGTCCACGTTTCGGCTCCGTATGTCATTTCGGGCAGGACGCACTGGTTAAATATCCTGGTCTTAGGCGATTGTGGAATCGATGACTCTAGAATATGACGAAGCTTCCCAAAAGCCGCCCAGCCCAAGCGTATTCTTCGGTCGGTCTCCTTCTCAAAGTTGTGCCGGCCGAGTTGTATAGTTTGGCCATGATATACGTATTCCTGCACAACTTTAAGAACAGTGCCATTCACGATCACTGGTCTCGGGGATAGATGACAATTCAACATGATTTTGGTCTTATCGAGATTCATCCCGAGACCCACCCGTCTTGAAAAATCGCCTAGGCTGTTTAGCATTTTTTCCAGTTCCTACAGTCTCTGCCATCATGGTAGAGACTACGTTATCGGCAAAACACAGATACTTTCCGTTGATATTTATGCCGCATCCGTTCCAATCGTCCTCCAATGCATATGTAAACAGTTTCGAGGAGATAACATCCCCCTGTCCTACTCCGCGGTGCAATTGGATTGGCCTTGTGCTCTGACCTTGTACTTGGATGGTCTTCGTTGCGGCTTCTTACAAACACCTTAGTACTTGGATATACCGATAGTCAATAAGGCATCTCTGCATGAATTGTAGAACAGCCCAGGTCTCGATGGCATTTCAGGCTTTTTTTATTTGTAGTAATAAAGTTCAAGGATAAAAAGTTAGATTGCCTATCTTTAACCCCTCTTTTTAATAACGACATTTTTTTAAATATAAAACTTAAATGTTTTTAATCTGAACACTGTCAAAAGTTCGCAGACATAACGGGTTGTCACGATTTTAAGTTGAAAGAATTGACTAAGCGTAGTAACTATGGAAAGTAAGAAAAACTAAATAGAATGGATGGGTTAAAATACAGTGCTATTGAATTATTCATCCGGACCTACGCCCTTTTGAACATTCTGAAATTGAACATTTGGTTGCCTTTTTAAATAAAACTACCTTTTCGGACCATTTCGCGGATTTATTTTGATTTTTGGTTCCCGACGTTTCGAATGCTTTACAGCAATCATGGTCACGGGAGAGAAGATTGCTGTAAAGCATTCGAAACGTCGGGAAATAAAAATCAAAATAAATCCGCGAAATAATCCGAAAAGATAGTTTCATTTAAAATGTCAAATTATCGCGTAAACCTAAGACAGTATTATTTGGTTGCCTAACTATATGTATCCAAATATATCGACAAAATTCTTTGGGTGCAAAATAAATGTCGTTGCGGCGTTGAAAGATGTGCACCAGTTTAATTTCATTAAAAATATCGATGAGGAAAGATCGTTTAAGGTCGGGATCTTGTACTATAATAAATTGAAAAGAATGTTTTGAATTTATTTTTGGCATTTGTTTTGTTCTAAATAAATCATAAAAACTATTTATCTGTAATATTTTATTTCTAGCTTATAACTATGGCTTACTTCCCAATTTGTTTCTATTGCGATTGGAAAGAAAAACACGGCAAATGGGATGAGAAACGAGTGAAAATATTTAGGAAAATAAGGGATAATATAATGACAACTATTTTGTTCCCAGTTACAATGGTAAGTAGGTACAACACATAATTTTAATTTTAAAACAAGTAACATTTGTCTACTACAAATTACAAGTTAGGAAAAGTAAATTTATTTATTTATTTAAAAATAATATGTATGTCTACAATACTATCTGTTTACAAGTGTATATAACATTCGCTATAATTACATAATCAAAAGTGTACATTAAATAATAAATCCCTAATATATCATTAATAAATACAATAAAAATGATTCATAATGAGTCAATTCCTGTCAGCTAAAATAATTAATTTAAATAATATTAAAAATAATTAATTAAAAAAAAACAAATAATATAAGTCAAATTAAAAATTGATCTAATAATAACAAAGTCAAAATAAGGTAATTTCAAAAGTTGAAAATATTCAACAGTTATTATGTATCTAGTTTAAAAGTATAATGAAACGGTATAAAATACAGGCCTTTCCAGCGTCCTGTCGTCGACTATAACGAAATAACTACATATGTGATAGATATTAAAGTCCGTGTAGAGCCAGCCGTGTAAAGACCTCTATCATAATCTAAATCTAAAATATTTCTTTTGTTAAAATAGGGCAATCATACATACAATCATACATATCAAAAAAACATTGTTTATTTTCATCATTGATACATAATAATTGATCATTGCGACTTAAATCCACATAACTATAGAGTGCGATCCACTTATATTGACTGATTCTATTTTAAAGCAACACATACACGATATTATGAACTGACTCTGACACACAAGTGGTCTATTTGCTAATGCCAGAGGTCACAAATTCACTTCCTGGTTAGGTTCCAGATATACACTGTTTATAAAATAAGAATATTAGTAAATATCCAGTACATGATAATAATAACAATAACAATCCTGTGGACTCCCGGACAGAAAGAAGTTCTTTTCGCTTTTTGGTAGACGTTTGCTATACAGTCATTATGTATGTACATCTCGCAGCAAGAATGAAACGTGTATGTCTCCGACTGCATAATACTGTATTCCTTCATCAACTTGTTTCATCTTTTATGCAGTTGTGTTTTTTATTTTTATAATATTTTTTTATTAACATTTTATCCGTTGTTATGTTGTCTCGTTGCATAGTCTAGAAATATGATTGGTGAATTCAGTTAACTCGCATTGCATGTGTTGTATAGACCATGGTTATAAACGGATCGTGGAAATCAAAGATCAATTATATAGTCGGTAACCATTTATTTTTCCAGGATAAAAAGTAGCATATGTGTTATTCCAGACTATATGCTATCTCTGTGTCAAATTTCATCCAGATCCGTTCAGCCGTTCTGGCGTGAAAGAGTAACAAACATCCATACTCACAATCTTTCACATTTATAATATTCATACAGATCATAATATACTAGCGACTTCCCTTTGCTCCACTCGGGTTCGTCCCTGGGTACGTTTTAACGGTGAGCACAGATTTTTCGGAAATGAGATATTTTCTAGCAGTAAACAGTATCCTCTAAGTTGACCCGGATAACCAGCTATCACCATAGCAAATTTCATCAAAATCTGTCTAGTGGTTTTCTCATGATGTGTTCCCAGACAGACAGACAAACAGACAAAAATTCTAAAAACTATAGATTTGGGCTCAGAATCGATAATAATAATATTTAATGTACAGATTCAACACAGAATTTTATTATACATGTAGAGTACATATGTGTAGAATTCGTATAATGTCTTAAAAGGTATTTCTTATACACGTAGGTACGTACGTAGGCACTGCATATAAATAATATTCTTATTAATAAACAAGAATCTAAAGATACAAGGTAAAAAGAGCTGTAAAATATAGCTATAGGATATGGAAAATAAAATTTTATTTATGAAATATGATGAGATTTTTAAGGAATCTTTATTAATTTCAGTATAGTGACGTGACTTTTTGGACATTATGGATAAAAGATCCAGCTCTGATAGCACCTGTGTCCATATTTGTGTATCTTCCAACATGGGCACAGCACTCCTTGCACACTGTGTCAGCTGTGATGATTGTCTTGGATCTCTTACTGTTGCCCCGAAGACGACCGCACAATTTATTACCGGGTATGTGCGGTGTTCTAGCTTTCGCCATTGTATATTCCGCTGTGTAAGTAAATTTTTATTTAATTTTATAACTATTACTTTCTAATTTATTACTATATGTAACATTTAAACATATAGTATCTGAGCGACCGAGCTTCGCTCGGAATTTTTGGCCACAGTACAATTTTCTATTTAAAAAAAAAAAAACTAAAAACTTGAATAAATACAAAAAAAAAACAAAAGAAAAAACTTTGTATCCGACCGGGATTCGAAATCGTTAGAGCCGTTTCCGAGACCGCCGGTATAAATAAATAAATATACAAGAATTGCTCGTTTAAATAAGTAATATTATCCGTACATAGGAATTTATAATATAGTGACGTGGGTAGTCATATAATAATATTTATAAAATATTAGTTTTAGGGATGTATTAAAGTCAAATAAGCAGTTTCATGGTTCCGACATTCGTTGAAAAAAAGAACTTTTAATTAGTAATATGTAATAACATATTTACACAATCTTGAAAGTATAGCGTAAATGAGCTAATTATGATTTTGGAAGTTAATTTTAATACACATATTAAAGAAAACAAAAAAGAAACTTTAACAAAAAAATTTTTTGGCAAGTATGTCTAGGTCTATCTGTCGTAAAATATTTTATTTATTTTCAAAAATCATTATTCATTCATCATTAAATCAACATAAACTATAAAAGATTAAAAAATATATAGAAGTAGAACATCTACAATTTCAATACCTCTTAATTATTTCGATCACGTACAGTTGATTATAACGTAAAGTCGAAGGTTACAAAGTAATATGCGAGTGAGTACATACTAACTATTAAAGTACGTGCTTCCAGCTAAGAAGAAGGATAGTTAAGTTTTTAAAACAGTAGAATAATTAGCCCGTTGGTGTCGCACTCTGATGGAAAACCAAGGAAAGTCTTTGAAATTTTATATGCGAATCTCATTTTAAACATGATTATATAAAAAAGGTAACTTGCATGTCTGAGAGAATCTTACTAGTTTTTGAAAGACGTGTGAAGTTTGTCATTTGGCTAATGTGGTGGGGTATTATGGTTAATGAGGAAAAACTCGTACCTAATAGTGGACGTCATATAAGCTGAATATTTATTTTATTTGTTGTTTCATAAAATCTTATATTACAATATGACCAAAATACGACGATGATACCTATTTGACAAGTTGGCACATGTTATAAATTACAATTCAATACATTTTTTTTGTTAATGGCTTTAAAGTGTGCCAGTTGAGCACAGATTACTTCGCCAAAGTCATGTAAGAATGTTATACAATATATTCAATTTTAGATCGTAAATTAAACATAATCTATACTTAATATTATAAAGCTGAACAGTTTGTTTGTTTGGTCGGTTGAACGCGCTAATCTCAGGAATACTAATCCGATATGAAAAATTATTTTTGCATCTAATAGACCGTTAACTGAGGAAGGCTAGAAACTTTATATCATCCCGGATAAGTGTACGGTTCCCGAGGGATAGATTTGTTTTTGTTTAGGGACGAACCCGAAGCGAAGCGAGGGTGAGTCGCTAGTACATGTATATGAGAGAAGAAAATAGTAAAAAAGTACTAAATATATATAACATTAGAAACTTAAAAAAAGCACGTTTGATGAATAAAAATAAAAATAAAACCTAGTTAAAAATCTAAATATTTTTTTCTCTGTGATAAACTAATATGTGACGAAGCCTCGAAGGATTTGCGCTAGTTTCCTTGATGTTACTTCCATAATATCTGACCGCGCGACGTTCGATTAGTACGCAGATTGGAACAAGGACATTATTAGGTTCCTTTGTCGTGTGCTAACGAAATCAATATTAAAGGTCAATAGTTTTGGTCGTTACAATATGAGATCGCTTACTTTGGCTATTGTTTATCTATATAGATAAATAAAATCGAAGTGTCTGTTTGTAATGTCAAAATAAGCGCTTTATACTAAATGCATATGGAATTAATTTTTTGTCTGTCTGTCTGTCTGTTTGTTCCGGCTAATCTCTGAAACGGTTGGACCAATTTTAATGGGACTTTCACTGGCAGATAGCTAATGGCTAGAAAAGGAATTAGGGTTTCGTTCAAAAAAATTAAAATGTGCCTAGGGATAGGAACGCGAGCGAAGCGAGCATGAGTCGCTAGTTGTTTGATAAAAAATAAAATGTATAAGGAATAGCTACTTAGGTGATGGCTACGTTAGTATTTATAAACTAACTGATTTGAAAGAAGTTATGTAACACCAAAAATTAAGCAATCTAGAGAAATGGATATTTTACTATGTATATGAAAAAAAAAGACATAATATTTAAAATAGCTAGTATCTGCCTTATAATAATAATTTATTTTAGCAAAAGTATAAGGAAATTACTTTAAGTGAAATACATAAACATATCTATTTGTAAATTTTAAACAGTTTTTTTGCTTCTTAGTTGAAGCAAAAAGAGCGGTTTAAAGTTTAATATATATTTTTTAATATCTTCTTTAAGTAAAGATTCTTTAATAATTTAAAGTTTTTATCTCTTTTATATTTTTAAAATAAAAAAATGAGTACATGTTGGTTCCAACTATACGAACTATATATTTTTTTGTAAATTGATTTGTGTATTTTGTTTTAAATGCAATGAAAAATATAATTTTAAAGCTTCTGTAAGTAACTTTTTTTTTGTTTGCAGGTTGGTAATGAGTTATTTTCAAGGAGAAATTGTATACAGTTTATTTGAGGTGTTAAATAACTTACAACTTACATTATTCGTAATATTTACATATTCTTCATTAATTTTCTACTACACTATTCAGTGGTACATAATAGAATTTAGATGGGGACGAGACATACCAATGGATGGTATTTCTAATGAAATTGGGAAACATAAAATTAAGTAAAATTATGAAAATTTCCCGAATACAAATCCTTATCATCAAAACCGGCTATTACCAAACTTTTGCGTCTAGTCTTATCAATTTAAACTAAGATTAAAATATATCAATTTTTATTTACATGAATAGGTATAATAAGGACTTAATAATAAAACTTGCGGTGCACGATGGAAAGCTGGTATATGTACGTACCTATGTATACATATAAATAACCAATAAAAAAATCTTAAATAAAGAGAAGCATTGACAATAATTAAAACCGAAAAAATGTAGGGAACCAAAGTATAACATATTTTATGATTTTTTTAACTCTTAAATACATAAGTTTCATCTTTTATCATAATAAACTAACCTAATACCAGCATCCACAGAAAATGTTCGACCCCCGTTTTATAAATATAATTTTAATTCTTATTCTATCTAAATACTAAGTTAAAATGTTGTTTCGTAATTAACAAACGTGTATGTATAGGACAGCTTACGTTTATTTGATATAATAAAAAAAAAAAACAAGCCTAGGGAGACAATCTTGTTTTAATATTTTTTCCTTTCTTTTTCCTATTTCATCCATTCTATCAAAAACTTACATATTTTATTTGTTAATTGTTTATGCTACCCATTTATTATCAATATATAGCATAAATCTTTAAAACTACGCAACGGATTTTGATGCGGTTTTTTTAATAGATAGAGTGATTCTAAAGGAAGGTTTATATGTATAATATATACATAATATAGTAGAGAAACACTGATAATTTTAGAGATTTCTAATGTGATGTCGTGAATAAACTCATTTTTTATGCGCTTACATTGCAAACGCTGGCTGAACCCTACGAGATAGATCTAAATAATGTACTACAGTATTGTACATCTTAACAAGGTCTACAAAAAAGTCGCCGATGGCATATGTCTATCTCTTAAGGACTCATACTATATCCATTTTACTATAACCAATCTCTATATATAAAGTAAGAAACTGACTGGCTGACTGATTCACTCACTGATCAATCAACGCACAGCTGAAACTGAGGGTCTAGAAGCATGAAATTTTGCACAAATATTCCTTAAGTGACTAAGAAGGGATTTTTGAAAATTCATCCCTTAAGGTGTTAAAATATGGGATGAAAGTTTGTATGAAACGTCGTCATTTTTGACGTAAGAAATGTAAAAATTGACATATGAACACTTGGTTAGGCAAAAAAGGTTACAGTATGACTTTTTTATAAAAATTAATTCTTTAAGGGGGTAAAATAGGGCATGAAAGTTTCTATTAAACTTGGAATTAATGATCTTTAATTCAACTAAACAAACACGTGTATACACAAGATAAAAAATAAGCAATTTCGACATTCGTTCTCTGAGAGAGTAAAAATACTATCAAGGTCTCGAGCAGGGAGTCAACTCGTTGACTTAAAAATCAGCATTATAACTTGAATACAGAAAGGTCTATTTTTTAAATTGATCGACCGACTGATTGACTGACTGATCAACCGACTGGTCGACCGACTGATCGACCGACTGATCGACCGACTGGTCGACCGACTGGTCGTCCGACTGATCGACCGACTGATCGACCGACTGGTCGACCGACTGATCGACCGACTGATCGACCGACTGGTCGGCCGACTGATCGACCGACTGGTCGTCCGACTGATCGACCGACTGGTCGACCAACTGGTCTACCGACTGGTCGACCGACTGATCGACCGACTGGTCGACCGACTGGTCGACCGACTGGTCGACCGGCTGGTCGACCGACTGGTCGAGCGACTGGTCTACTGATTGATCGACCGACTGGTCAACCGACTGATCGACCGACTGGTCGGCCGACTGATCGACCGACTGATCGACCAACTGGTCGACCGACTGGTCGTCCGACTGATCGACCGACTGATCGACCGACTGGTCGACCGACTGATCGACCGACTGATCGACCGACTGGTCGGCCGACTGATCGACCGACTGGTCGTCCGACTGATCGACCGACTGGTCGACCAACTGGTCTACCGACTGGTCGACCGACTGATCGACCGACTGGTCGACCGACTGGTCGACCGACTGGTCGAGCGACTGGTCTACTGATTGATCGACCGACTGGTCAACCGACTGATCGACCGACTGGTCGGCCGACTGATCGACCGACTGATCGACCGACTGGTCGACCGACTGGTCGACCGACTGGTCGTCCGACTGATCGACCGACTGATCGACCGACTGGTCGACCGACTGATCGACCGACTGATCGACCGACTGGTCGGCCGACTGATCGACCGACTGGTCGTCCGACTGATCGACCGACTGGTCGACCAACTGGTCTACCGACTGGTCGACCGACTGGTCGACCGACTGGTCGACCGACTGATCGACCGACTGGTCGACCGACTGGTCGACCGACTGGTCGACCAACTGATCGACCGACTGATCAACCAACTGATCTACCGACTGGTCGATCGACTGGTCGACCGACTGGTCGACCGACTGGTCGACCGACTGATCGACCGACTGGTCGACCGACTGATCGACCGACTGGTCGTTCGACTGATCGACCGACTGGTTGACCAACTGGTCTACCGACTGGTCGACCGACTAATCGACCGACTGGTCGACCGACTGGTCGAGCGGCTGGTCTACCGACTGGTCGAGGGACTGGTCTACCAACTGATCGACCGATTGATGGACCGACTGGTCGACCGATTGATCGACCGACTGGTCAACCGACTGATCGGCCGACTGATCGACCGACTGGTCGGCCGACTGATCGACCGACTGGTCGACCGACTGATCGACCGACTGATCGACCAACTGATCGACCGACTGGTCGTCCGACTGATCGAGCGACTGGTCGATGGACAGGTCGACCGATTGATCAATCAATGTCAACCGACGTGCTAATGTCGTGCTAATGTCATGTAATGCCATTTGCACTACTAATCCCATTTGAAAAAATATTTTTGCAAGAGATAGCCTAACTATAGGCAATATGAAGGCAAAAGGCAAAATATTTGTTTGTTTCTTTGGTTGAACGCGCTAATCTCAGGAACTACTAATCCGATTTGAAAAATTCTTTTTGTATTAGATACCCCGTTAACTGAGGAAGACTATATGTCATCCGGGAAAAATGTACGGTTCCCGTGTGGTAGATTTGTTTAGGGACGAACCCGAAGCGAAGCGAGAGTGAGTCGCTAGTTAAATAATAAAATGAATTATTTTCATGTTTGAAATAAAGATTTGTTTAAAAATATATTATAATATTATAAAATTAAAAATATATAATAATATTTAAAAATATATTTGAAGTTATACCTACTTCTTTTGGGACGTTGGGAAAAAATTATGAGAGTAAAATTTTTATGATGCGCGCGCACACTGACAGCCAAAAAGCGACATGATGAAGTTAGCTGATAACTGTTTGTTGCCATGGTAACCTTTGTTATTGTGTTACAAATACAAAATATTATATTCTTTCCTTAAATGATATTCTATAAATATATGATTGTAATATGCCTAATATGCCTTATTTTATTATTTTATCGTTCTTTTTACAAACAGAGAGTTGTGATATACGGGATGAAATCTTTAGCTATTTTTGTTCTGTTACGCCAAAGAAGTAAAATTTCTTACGTGGGTATACAAAGAGTACGTACACACACACGTTTTTTTTTATTTGAGCAGTGTTTGTCGTTTCTATTTTTATCAGTTTTGCTTTAACACTGCAGATGAAGGAACACATCGTGAGGAACCCGCACTTGGTCAGCGTGGTAGACTAGGATCTGATTCTTCTTGTAGTAAAGAAAGGCCCGTGCCCAGCAGTGGGACGTTAAAAAGGTTTGATAGACCTTACCTTCTTATATTTTTTGGCATTTGCGAAAGTTTTTAATATGTTTGATAATATAGATAAATATTTGATATTTTTTATAGAAAAAATAAGAATCACAGCCTTTATATTAAATTATTTTATTAGCCCAAGAAAATTGAGTAAATATAAAGCAAATTTACAAATAAAATCTATTTCTAAAGTTAGTAGTTGTATACAAAAATTTACCCTTTTCTGTAATAAATGCTACGAGGCACAACTTTTTTTTACTGTATTATATTCAAATATAGTACAAAAAAGTATGCGATAACTGTTACATCAAGTACTGATTTAACAATATTCTACTAAGATAAATATTTGTAAGGTACATAGAATCAAACATTTTACTAGGTGCTTAAAATATATTAGACTAAACCCTACAAAATTTATGTATACGCTCCAGGTTTAAAAGTTTAAGCTACTCCCACTTATGAAATTATTTATAATAAGAATTATTAGGCTAAAAATGTCTAATCATTAAACTAAAATACGTGTAATACAAGTTTTAAGTCTCTATTCTACAGCCATGTAAAACAAAGAATGATCATCAGAATCATCATCAATGATCTTAATTTCACGCAATTTTATAAATTGGAAATTATATTGATAAAGGATATTTTAAAGGAAGCGATCGAATTTAAAAGGAAGAAATTTTATATTTTGTACATAATTAATCTTATGTCACAGCCTTAATTTGGAATTACAATTCCATTCATCATTTAACTTTTCACACAACGTTTCATTCATCATATAATCTCTTGAAATCAGTTTTGAAACACACACAGTAGTAGTATATAATAGTATAAAATTATAACTTTTATTAAAATTATCATTCATATCAATTTGAAATGTCATAAAGTTAATTAATTATCCACATTTGAATTTTTATTCAAAACCAGTTAATTTTGAATATATGAAGATAGTCATCAAGCTACAATATGGCACCTAAATTAAAATAAAGAATGAAAAAAAAAACAACAATAACTATAAGTCATGATTTTATAGATAACATAAAGGATAGGATTCCATACGAAATGTAGTACCTCTACAGATCAATGGCACTCTTCCTATATTATTTTAATCATAATATACATACGTATTATCAATTGAAAATTGAAAACGCATTGAAAAATATTCGTCTTCTATATAAATTGTGTCAATCAAAATGGCTCTTACATATACATAGAGAGTGGACTGAGTATTTCTTTGCCAGCCGTCAACAAACGTCCACGTCCGACAAAACGAATGTAAGACCAGAAGACTTCTGTAGTAATTGAAATACGATTAATGAAGATAGATATTTATAACCATTTTACATTCCATTATATAATATTATATTTTTTTACATTCCATATATAAATTCTAATTGGAAATTGGCCGCACGTTCGCTTTATCTCTTTCTAGAGAGTGGTCAATTTCATGACAATATTGTTCAGTCCATTCTGTAGGTCTATGGGCTCTTATTATCAACCAAGTAAGAAATTAATAGAAAACGATCAAGTTTTTTTTTCTTAAATATTTTATTTGTCTTTGTGTTTTTGTGTGGGCCTTTCTCATTTGAACTAAAATTGGTAAAACCATATTGACATATGTTTTCCAATTTTTTTATTATAGGATATTTAAATATACAGATAAAATAGAATATTCTATTATTTTCGATATATTGCTATGTATGCTTAATTTTTATGGTAGCAACAGAATGTTAAATAATGAAATAGACAAATGTTATGATAATGTATCATACTGGCAAGTATTTTATAACACCTTTTATTTATAAAAATAAAAAACTTATCTACTTGTAGAAGCCCTAAAATATTTTAAATCCACAGATTGCGAGTTTCTGGATTATTTATCTCTAAGCTAAAGCAAACACAATCACCCTTAAATGTTAAATTAAATTTTCCTTAAATTTACACAAATTCAAATATTATATGCCATGGTTCATCATCTCTTCTATTTTTGATATTACAAGGATACAGTAAAATTTAAGACACTACATAAATAATTAATATTTACTTAACTTTGGTATAAATTAAAACAGAGTAACATTTAGAGCATGATAATAATCTTGGATTGATCCTGAATTTTTGTTGTCTTTTTTGTATATTTAAAAAGTATTTATTTTGACTTAATACATATTGACATCATCTACGCATCTGCATACTTGCATACTGGCAATAAAAATATTTATATTAATATCGATTCAAGCGATTGCATGTTTATCGCACAGCGCTTAGTTTCCATTTGAGCAGCAAGAAGGCGGCGGTACGCAACACTAGCAGCGTGACAGTCAGCGCGAGGATGTCCCACCAGAACATGTTGGGTGACATCGCGATCTCCTTCAGGAATGTACGGGGATATCTGCAACGAAGATTGCATATTTATTATATACAAAAATACGAATGCAGTTTGACTTAACAAATCGAACATTTGAAAGCAATATGTTTTGATTCTTTTAATGTATTTGTGAAAGTAAGAATATTTTTTTTAAATTTTGATCCTAAAATAACGCGCTTATGTTGAAAGCATGGATATTGTATAGTATGTCTACTCTATATAGATAGGTAATTAGATATTATATACCTACTCTATTATACGTGACAGTAACTCTGCCTGTCTGTTTGTTTCTTTTTCACTTGCTTATATTGCGAGCTAAGCTGGGAGCAAAAACTATTGTATTAATAAATAATACATTATTATCAACGATGATAAACATAAAAGAGCTCACCTATAATGGCAGTATTTAGCTTCATTGCATTCTAAAGTCGGTCTGTCCAATCCATATATTGCTCCAATATAACCTTCTAGGCCGTATCTCAAGTAAGAGATGTATGACCCCCAGGCGAGATACGGCGGTAGGTCCCGTAGCGTCACGCCGAATCCCGCGAACATCATCATTGGCACTGATAGAGTTGGGCCAAGGAATGTGCCGTTCTGTGAATAAATAAAATGAATGCTATATGCTCTTAACATTAATGTTACATTGTGGTACATAATGTTCATGGTTGAAGCGACAGGGCGCCTTTTAACAGTACAGAAAACGTTAACTGATGCGTAAGTAAGAGTATATTAAATTAAATACTTTAACATACACTGTATAGCGAAGGACTGCGAAAGGGTAGAGCGTAGAGAGGCGAAATGCGTACTCCTACGTCACTTAGTAGGCCGTCGCGTATTGGTAAGCTTAAGTTATGAATATGTTCTTTTATTATTGTGTTTAGAACCCAATTTAGGAGATGACGATTTGTCTGACTGATCGTCGACTGAACGTCGTGAATCACAGATATAGATTACATCTATATCTGTGTCGTGAATCGATGCGCGCGAGTCAATATTATATAAAATATTTAATTGTAAAAAGAATAAAACTATTTTGCAAAAAGTAATCATTGTTTACCCTTCTATTCTTTAATTACCTTTTTTTAAATATGTTTTTGGAAGTAAAATATTTCATAAGCTTTTAAAAATAAAAGAAAAATATAAAAAAAATGTTGAATTAGCCTTCTCCTCTGATTTTTTTTGATCGAGTGAGGTTTACGATATTATAATTTAAACCATTAATAACCCAAGTACCTACATATTATAGTGAACTATAATATATCTTTTTTTAGCTTAAAACAATTACTATTTGTATGTTTATTATTCAATGAAAGTCTGTAAAATCCAGACTACCTGGCCTTAATTTCGATTTGATGTGATAGCAATGAATCTATTTTTGAGGTACTGTAAATTTGACTAATTAAATACCCGTTTGTGGTTAAATTTTCAACAATGATGTATGTATGTTTGGATATTCATTCGATTGATGTTTTACTTAACGTTTGAGCGTGAGAAAAAACTACGCTCAGCGTGAGAAAAAAATGTCAAGGATTTCTGGTATAGATCTCTTACTTGGATCTCTTATTTATTTCTTTATTTCTTTCTGTTATTTTTTTGTTGTACACAAACGAACAGTTAAGCTAGCCGACAATTAAGCTAACCGACAGTTAAACTAACTGACAGTTAAGCTAACCGACAGTTAAGCTAACTGTCAGTTAAGATAACTGACAGTTAAGCAAACCGTCAGTTAAGCTAACTGACAGTTAAGCTTACCGTCAGTTAAGCTAACAGACCGTTAAGCTAACTGACAGTTTAGCCAACCGACAGTTAAGCTAACTGACAGATAAGTTAACCGACAGTAAAGCTAACGTCATTTAATCTAACCGACTGTTAAGCTAGTTAGCTTAAGATAACCGATAGTTAAGCTAACCAACAGTTAAGCTAACTAGCAGTTAAGCTAACTAACAGTTAAATAAGCTAACAAACAGTTAAAAAGTTGAGACTACTCAGGAACTGCTAAACCGATTTGAACAGTTTTTTGCATCTATGTGCATCAATATGATGCATAATGGGATTTATTTGCAATATCATTAAGATATTTATTTCTTAATTAACCTCAGCGCCCACTATCCTTCTAAATCGTGACTTGTAGTGTGATCCCGTAAGAACGTTTAAGCATCTCTTTGTACAGTTTTTGAAGCATAATTGCGGATTCAGCTATCGTTTTACACAAAAGTTTTTATAGAATAAATACTATTGGTCTTAACAGAAAGTTTTCAATACTCACAACAACATTGAACACTGCGCCAACCATCAGGCCGAAGCTCTGCGCGACGAGCACCGTGTATACGGAGATGGCAAAGAACATCCCGAACCGCGCGATGTCCAGCGGCTGAGACGACATCGTGTACACTATCACACTGAATATTGCACATGACACTATCTGCAATAATAGTGAATATTTTTTTTATTCAAAATGGTGTGCTGACTTTAAAATTACTTTAAAAATAATGGTTGCTATAATATTAGACGTGAAATTTAGTCGTTAAATTCATATGTATGACTATGTATATTATACACAGAGTACGGATTGAGTAATGCTGTCGATCACTCTTTAGACAGAGACAAAGTGAATGCGCACAATACCTGTCTTTTATTCCAATTACTTATGTTTTGACGTTTAGTATAGATTTCTCAGAGATGAGATATTTTCCCGCAGTAAAAAGTATCCTATATAACCGGATAACCAGCTATCACCATGCCAAATTTCATCATAATCTGTCCAGTGGTTTTCTCGTGATGCGGTCATAGACAGACAGACAAAAATACTAAAAACTATAGTTTCGGTTTCTGTATCCATAATAATAACTATTTCAATAAGATTTTCCAAAAAATATTTAATGTACAGATTCGGCTCAGAATTTTATTATAAATGTACCTATATATGTAAAAAAAAAACATATTGAAAATTATAATTTTATAATAGAATGTAAAATGGTTATAAATATTTATCTTCATTAGTCGTATTTCAATTGAAACAGAAGACTTCTGGCCGTGAATTCATTTTGTCTCCGTCGCCTTTCCGCCATTTTTAACTGACGGCTGGCAAAGAAAAACTCACTCAGTCTAAACTCCATCCTCTACGTCTATGGGTATAACTTATTTACTAAGATTAAAGAATAATATCGATTATAGACGAATGTGATTTGCTGTTTATGCTACTATTCTAGTTTTTGCCATAAGCAAAATTTTACATATGTATTGATTAAATCAATATTTTTGTATTTCTAAGCATTAGTTCTCTTCCCTTTGAAAGAGAGATAAGTATAATATTAGCTATGAAACAAATTGTCATTTGTATACTATTCCACTTTGCCTATATTATTCCTTAGTGTGAGCTTATTCATTAAATATGGCATCATGAATGTCAGTTCACGATCGGGTTGATTGGCAAAGATATGGGGTAACATGCATACCTAAAAATACATACCCTCAAGTTGAGTATCTCCTCCTTCTTGGACGTCAATCAAAAAGTTAATTACGTTCATTTAAATGTATTACTGCAAGAGTTTTTAACCCACTTCCAAAAAGGAGGAGGTTCTGAGTTCGTCTATATTTATGTTTATTTAATGCAAAAAGCTTATAGGTTAAATCTTTGCAAGGTCAAAACTTACTATACTTACAAAAGAATTTAACTAATAAGGCAATTGAAACAATTTAAATATAAATATCTCTTAAACTACTAATTAAATATGAGTCTTTAACAAGAATTTAAAGGATCCTAGTTATCATCAGCTCTGTATGATGTACCACTGGCATTCTTGTTTCATTCAGTTAAGTGTTTTTGAATCCTTAATCACGCGTGATACTTTTATCCCGGAATAAAATATATCTTAAATAACTCTTGCACAAATCAATTATGCATCAGTAAAAGTACTGTTAAAATGGATTTAACGTTTAAGGAAATTAGAGTAAATATTCACATGCTCATTTAAGTTTTTAAATGTAGCCATTTTGAAATCAACACACCTTAATTTTATTTAATCCTAAGTATAAATATTGTAAACTAATGGGTCATCCTCGCTTCGCTCGCCTTAGGAATACAAAAACAAACCTATTCCACGGGAACCGTACATTTTCCGGGATAAAAAGCCTAAGTGTTATTTCAGACTATAATCTATTTCTGTACCAAATTTCATCCAGATCTGTTCTGCCGTTCTGGCGTGGAAGAGTAACAAACATACATCCATACTCACAAACTTACACATATTTTATAATATTAGTATAGATGAGTTGAACTTACCGATATGGGCAGATCTACAATTGTTATAGAGATGTAATACGAGCCCAGAGAATACCATCTGTTGAAATGTTCTTTAAGTAAGATTGACATCTCAGATGGAACTGAAATTAAATGAATGTAACATAAGCCAAGGAAATACGAGCTTTGCAATTACCTAAAATTAAGAGTAAAATCACTCTACGTATTAATTTATACTCTACTCTTATGACTCTATAATTCTTAAACTAGGTTTTTCAAACATCTGCGACCGGAACTATTTGAGTATGCAAACTCGTAATTTTGCTACTGCCATTTGTAGCATATTTTAGTGGGACAATCCTAATATGAATGATTAAATAAACTGAATTAAATACTAACGCCTTACTCTCGCTTTGCTCGGGTTTATCCCCAAATGCCTAACAGTAGCCTATGATTACTCTAGGTCATAGTTTATTGTGCACTAAATATCATTCAATTCCGTCAAGTTGTTTCATTATGAAGACGAAACGTACTCACATAGGAACATATAAACAAAGATTCGTATTTATATAAGTAGTATGATAATACTTTCTTAGATTTACGTGAATATTTGACATTTTAAATAAAAAAATAAAAACTATCTTTTCGGATTATTTCGCAGATTTATTTTGATTTTTGGTTCCCGACGTTTTAAGACATCTCAGAGGCGTTATATACTTATAATGAATATGATATGATATGATGTAGTATGATAATGAAAATTTTAAATAGACTTACATGTGAGAATAGTCAACATCATCGGGGACATCATATGGTGCATCAGAATGGCGAACAGTAAATTATAGTTTTCCAAAACTCTAGAGCCCTCATTGCCCGCGTTAATGAAAAGCGCCCCTAACATCACGCCTACTACTACGTTCACTGCCAGTCGGAGGTGGGTCATCGTCTGGAAAGGCAAGCAGACAGTATGTAGCTTAAATTGTTCAGGATAATATATTTTTTTTGTATTCATCAAAATTAAGCGGCATTAAATTTTAAATATTATTTGTAAATTAATTTTCATGGCTTAAATCATTATGAACTAATTTCAAAATTGTTTCATTTCTTTAAAAAGGTAACTTACTGGATCACGTTTAGCTTTTAAAAATCCTCTCCTTATGAGTACAGATCTTTGATTTGATTGCGACGTTTCTTCCGCCCCAGTCCCTGTATCTTGATCCCTTATCGTGCTCAAAGGGTGTTGCTTTCTCAAAGCTTCCATCGTCGCTATGCTCTCAAAATTGTCAAACCAATTTAGGGCTTTGCCATTTTCCGCTTTATTGGTTAAAATATCTATTTTGTCATCACCATATTCACCACACGCTAACTCTATGACTGAAATGAGATTATTTAAAATTTTTGTTTAAATAATTATATATCCTTTAATAAGTTTGTTATATAATGTATGTATTTTCAATCTATCTGACCCGAAAGACTAGTCCTGTCCAAATTTCAAAAAAATCCTAATTTTACGAGTAATATAACAAATAATTTAAAAAATATTCGCCAAATCAGCCCAGCCGTTTTCAAGTAATACACTTACCAGCGTATAACATTTTATTTTTATTTATAAAAATACTAGTAACTCCCTCGGTTTCGTCCCTAGTAAAAAACAAAAACGTATCTATCCAACGGTAGCCGTACATTTTTCCGGGATAAAAAGTAACTTAAGTATGTGCTATTCCAGACTATAATATATCTATGTGCCTTTCATCCAGATCCTTTCTGCTTTCCTGGCGTGATTGAGTAACAAATATCCATCTATCGAAACTTTCGCATTCATAATATTAATGGGATATCATATAGTATTACGTATTTTTTATTATATTAGTAAAAAAAATATTTTCTATAATTAATATAAATTAAAAGAGTTTTATACATAACTTAAAGTACATATTATATAGTACTTACCGTAATCTGCTGGGTTATGGTATATTGGACAAGGTACTCCAGCTTCATCCAGATACGGCACGAGATGTCTCGTAGTGCCCTGATACAAACATTTCCCATCAGCTAAAACGTACACTTGGTCGAATAAAGCAAACAGAGAGGCAGAGGGTTGATGCACAGTGCATACGATTGTACGTCCCTGGTGAGCGAGGCTCCTACAAAGCTGTACTACTTGTGTGCACGAGGAACTGTCTAAGCCTCTGGAATTATTAAAAAATAACTTTGTTATCCAAAACTTTCTACTGATCATAATCAATTTTTCAATTCAATTTTCTTACGCTTTGATAAACTATTTCTATACAAAAAGTGACGAGTCCTTTACTCCAATCCTGCATTTTAACAGGTTTTGCTGAGTTTGTTTCTTAATCTAAATATCTGCATTCATAATATTATAAGGATGTTTCAAATTAAAGATTACCCGGTGCTTATAATAATCATCAGTATGCAATATAATAAAATTCAATTATGAAATCAATATTACATGTCAAAAGAGAATACGGAGAACGTTTATGGTAACTAAGCCCTAAGACTTTTTATCCTAATAAAGATCTGAAAAGAAATGATAGTTTTTTAAAGTGCCCTCTTTGCTTTCTAGTCTTCATAATCTTTCAACTTATCAAATATCAGATGACTAATTATAATCTATATAACATCGAAATAATAAAATTAGCGAAAAAGTTAATAATTTCTTCATCAACACTGATGAAAGCATCGGGTTAAAATTTTATCATCAAATCAAATTCAAATAATCAGGTATAATATAAAAATGAAAACCACGGCAGACTTACGTTGTAGGTTCATCTAGAAACATGACGAGAGGGTTATTGATAAGTTCTAATGCAATTGAAAGTCTCTTGCGTTGGCCGCCGGACAGTTGTGCTCCGCGAGTGTTCATGTGCTCGTACAGTCCTAAGTTCGTCAGGATATCTTCTATCTGCAAAGAAATGATTTGATTATATAACTAGCGTTTGTTCACAGTTCCACCCAAATTTTTAGGGTTCCGTACTTCAAAAGGAATAAAGGAACCGTTATAGAATTCTTTTCGCCCGTCTGTCTGTCTGTCTGCCTATCAAGATCGTTTTCCTCAAGAACGCAAAGAAGTATCAAGCTGAAATTAATATCAAATACTCAGATCTGCAATCCCTTGGAGCTGTGATTCTTTGATAAATAGGTAAAAAATGCGCTACGAGGTTAGCGCATTCAAACCAACAAACTCTCTAGCTTTACATATATGTTATTAGTCTGGATGTATAATTTATATATTCATATATTTGTAATATAACTAAGTTATATTACAAAACCTTGATAAATTATGTTCAAAACATACTTTGAAATCAACAAAAATACATCTGTATATTAATTAATCATTAATAGATTAAATCTTTTGGATCTAGGAATTATAAAATAATATTCTTATCATAAGAATTAATATTTAGTGCTGCACAATCTTGTTACTAGGTTGACATAATATACAAAAATCACACAAGAAGTTTCTACTTTCTACAAATAATGTGTTTGTTATCTAAGTAACATAATATTATTCATATTTATTTATGTCTAAAATTTTTGGCTTTTTTTCATTGAACGTATCCTTGAACTTATAACCTTTATTAAACAATGTTTTCATTGAATTTGTAATATAAGCAAATCAGAGCCATAGGTTGTTATATAAAAACAAACAATTGTATTTTTTTATACTACAAATCTTATACTACAATGACAAATACAACTGTTAAGTTTGTGTAAAACGTCAAAGAGACAATTGTACAGTACAGAATAATGATCGGTTATGTAAAATTTGCAAATGTAAAATTTAATACACTATTTCATGAGTAATAAATAATAATATTTAATGTTGACAAGATAATTAATCACAATTTGCATTTATATCAAAGGGTAGTTTTCGCCGGAAAAACATTCTACTGTGCAAATCAATCAATTTTAACATTAAAATAATTGTTTTTTCTTTCAACTACTTATACTTAACCTTTTTAAATTTTTTGTACAAAATTTGTCAAAAATGATTACCAAATAATAAAAATTGCATACCGCCTGAAAGTAAAAGGGCATATGAAATACGAAAACTGTTTATGCTCTTTAAGGGATGTATCGTGAGCTTTGGATAAATTATTTCAAAAAAATGATCTTACGACTTCTCCTTTCTCGTACTTGTCCATTTTTGTGGGTAGCTTCAGGTCGGCGGCGAGAGCCATGTTCTCGCCAACAGTGAGCAACCCTTGCAGCCTGTCGTCTTGTTGAATGTAGCACGACATCTTCTTAAACCTTTCTGAAAAACATCTTAATTATAACTACACTGCAGTGTTTGAAATATACATTATAAAATTAACTTAATAATCATTAATTGCAAACTTATATACTATGGAAGTATATAAGTATACTAAGCAGTAAGCAGGAAAGTAATAAAATCGAATGAAGCTTACATAGCTTTGTTAATATAATTTTGCTACTTTTTCTTTTAATTTTAACTCTAACATTCAAGTGTCTAAAAAATCATTCATATTTGAAATAAAAGAAAACAATTTTAAAGATATTGCTATATTAGCATCTTTACTTACTCATAATCCTGCCTCTTCCATTAATAAAAATAGCGCCACCAACACCTGTGATCCTATAACCAGAGAGCACATCTAGCAATGTGGACTTTCCTGCGCCTGAAGGCCCCATGATAGCAATAAGCTGTTTAGGCCGAAGTCTGCCGTTCACTCCATGGAGGATTTGTTTACTTCCTGTAAAAAAGAAGTAGGATAAATAAGTTAGCAGTAATGATAGGTAGACAATGTTAAGAAGTAAATATATTAGTAAAAACGGTAGGGAAAACTATAAAATATGCTTTATACGCACAATTATAATTATATTGGACAATAATAGATTTATAGAAGATTTGTAGTATAAAAAATATAAGTATTAAGTATGTCTATGTATATTGTATGTATTTATATTTACATATGTATATAGTTTTGGTATTTATTTATTCTTCCTAATGTTTATGTAATGTTTATAATACATATTTGTATTTATGTATTTATGTTTATATTTTCCATATGAAATATATTGTGTGTATATATATTTATATATTGTATTTATTTTGTTTTACATATTTTGCTTATTCTTATATATCCTTATCATTCTTTGCACTTTCTCTTTCTGTCCCGCTACTTAACACTATTTCCCACATACATGGGTTGACTGGAAGAGATCTCTTATAGAGATAAGTCCACCTTTGTCCACGTTTTTTTCTATGTATTGTTTTTTTATTACTTGTTTAGTGCAATAAAGAATATAATAATTTACTTATCAATTAATTATTGTTTGTATTCTATTCTATCTATCTATTCAGGCCATTTTTTATCTCACACTGCTGGGCAAGAGTCTCCCGTCAATACAAGGGGTATAAATAAGGCTATAGTCCTCCATGCTGGCCAAGTGCGAGTTGGCGGACTTTACACGAAAGACGAAAAAAATTTCTTTTGAAAACTTGCTAGATTCTCTCGGACATGTAGGTTTCTTCAGGATGTTTTACTTCGCCATAAGACTATTTTGTTTTAACAAAATTAAATCGTTCGTATTTAGTGTTTTATTTCTTTAAATTTCCTTACAGAATTTTTCCATGATTAAAACACATAAAGAAAAAAAATACGTTTTTGGCCAAGGCTAACTCATCAATATGAATCATAATCTTACCTCAAAGATTTTCCTAAAGTTATTGTAGAGTTCTAATAATTCTAATATCCGCTTGATTTTATACACGTACTAATATATTTAAACGAGCAATTCTTATATATTCATTTATTTATTTATACTGGTGATCTCGGAAACGGTTCTAACGATTTCGTTGAAATTTGGTATATGGAGTTTTTTCGGGAGTGAAAAATCGATCTAGATTAGTCTTATGTCTGG
Source organism: Fabriciana adippe (assembly GCA_905404265.1). Lineage (NCBI taxonomy): Eukaryota > Metazoa > Arthropoda > Insecta > Lepidoptera > Nymphalidae > Fabriciana > Fabriciana adippe. Next base: position 5,217,269 of record FR989988.1, read on the forward strand.
GAAAACGCGTGTTTTCGTGTTTTCATGCGGTTTTTTTTCGCATTATTCCACGCAAAACATGGTCAATAATTTTTTACACTCTGGCATAAGCATCGTGGTTAAACGGCCAATGTGCAAGATTGACAATCACAGGTGTCCGGGTTCGAATCCCGGTCGGGTACAAAGTTTTTATTTTTGTTTTCTTTGTATTTATTCAACTATTATATATACTATATAACTACAACTAATCTTAGAAGTCGATATTAATCTCTACGACAAAAATAATAGGTAGTATTTTTTACTTCCGACACGCCACAATACAGTTATATCTTACATACGTGTACTATGTTTACATCGAAATTGTAAATATCACTGAATACGCTTAATTATCTTATTATTTATTGTTACAAATACTTTAAATAATTTTAGTAAATATTTATATTGAAGCTTGATAGTGAAGTCAATTAAGGAATGAGATCAAACATCGTCTCTGTGACGCATTTTATTACATTTTTATGTAGAGACATCTATAAATATTTAAAACATCGTTCTTTATCCGATAAAGATGACAATGGTTATGTAATATGTATGTCCACGAAAATATTTGACAGATACCTTTATGAATTTGTAGATGTCACGTTACGTTTTAACATTTAGCATAATTTCTCAGAGATATATCTATATATTGACCCAGATAACCAGCTATCATCTTACCAAATTTCATCAAAATCTGTCCAGTGGTTTTCTTGTGATGCGTTCCCAGATAGACAGACAAAAAATCTAAAAACTAATTCGGCATAAAGTGGCGTAGCTACCGAAGGGCTAGACGGTGCCCTGCACCGGGACCCCCAAGCTCAGGGGGCCCTCGGACCCTGATTAACAAACATCGTATTGAACTAGCTTAAAAATTCTCCCACCTTCGGAATGTAAATAAAATAGGTTGCAACACGACTTTAATTATGGCAACTCATTTAAAAGAATACAGGGAAATTCCCAACAAGTTTCGAGTTCTGTTCGAAGTTCTGTATACTGGATTAATAATATGAGTGTAAAGTAATAAAACGAAGTAAATCAAAAGGTTTATGGACGTATGTATGTAAAACACTTTATTGAATGTTAAAAACAATTTATAATTTATAATAAGGCAAACTTATCCCTTTAAAGGATCTCTTCCAGTTATTTAAAAGTTGGACCTATCTACTATACTGATCTATATAATGACAACAAAATAACAATTTAGTTCATAATTTTTTCCCAGCCTTAGTTTTCGCCAAAAAGTCATTGAGATTTCGGTTAAATCTAGGCTTGATGCGGCTTTGTTTTTGAATGCTATTAGCGGTAAATGTCGGAGTCGAGTTTGGCCCATAATATTCCTTAAATAATTTTTTAATCATTTTTAATTTGCTAAATAATCTTACAGCTTATATAGAAGTGACAGGAGTTGTATAGAACAGTAACATTACATAAATATTTACTTCTGTTACGTCGCATTCTAGCACTTCATATTTTCTTATCATTTCGTTACAGAATTGATGAATATAGTCCATGCCTTAATTAATTCAGGTAGAAGTAGGTGATAAGTAATAATAAATTGAAGAGAAAAGTTCTTCCGCTTCCGCTTCGTCGGGTGTGCCCCTAAGTAAGTTAAATAGATAAAAATAGTTATTGTGAATGTACCCTAGGAGATACACACATGCTATCGTGGATTTTTATGTAGGTCCTTTTAAGACCGACACTTTTCTAGTACCTACATTATTTTGACATGTATCTTAAGGTTTAGCTAGTGTTAGCCATGTAAGTTTTTAAGGACGACTGAACAGAACCAGTTATTGTGTTTCGTGAGAACGAAAGATTTTCCTGTAGGACGAGGTAATGTGAGAGTTATCATAGATGTTTACCCGAGTGATAAGCTATCACGATATTTAGTTAAAGTCGGTACTTTTTGCGTGAAATGCACACAGATATACAAACAAACAGACAAAAATTTCAATAACTCTTGTTTTGGGGTCTATATTCTACACAAAAGTCATTATTTAAAAAAAATATTTCAGGTACAGATTTCACTCGGTTACTATTTCATTAATATGTAAAGATAATATAACAATAGTGGTTAACATTGTACATGTTAATTATTTCCTAAAAAAATTAGGTCATGGGATGTTTGATAATTTTTTTTGTTGTAGGTTGTTCGAAATAGATAAAATGAGGAAACGGGGGTTTTAATTATTTCATACATTGCACATTCTCAAATGTAAATTAAAATCAAAAATAAAATAATAAATGTAAGAAAAAGCTTTTGCAAAAACATTTCGTAGAAAATCAAACTGCAAAAATGACATTGAACTTCGTAGCTTGCAGGCAACTACTGCAAAAAGGATACGTAATGGTCCATTCTAAAATTGGATAAGTATAAAAACTGGTAGCCATATACGTTAGGGATGCCTCATGTGTTTGCTTTGATTTGTCTGACATCGACCGCACCGACCGCACTTCCAAAATATCTGGTTAGGTATCTATAGCAAATGAAAACTACCAATCAGTTATTTTTTACTTTTTAGTGCTTCTCTTTTTGAAGTCGATTTTTGGAATGAAGTTCCTTATCGCGTGTTACACGTTCTGAGCAGATGGGAGCGAGACCGAAAAAAGTGTAATAAGACTTTTTTCCGACACTTCTTGCTATAGTTACAGCTGTGTATGGACTATAGGTATACATCGCCGCACACAGCTCTATCGCACGCCGAAAGACTCGATGGCTCTTTACTCTTCAGGTTTTTTAAAACTTTTATTTATATTTTTATAGTAAATAATTAATGTTTATTTCTAACATTAAAAAAGTATTATTAATAAAATAAGATTTATACCGTTCTTAAATTTTTATTAGTTATTAACTTAATTATCCCAGATCATTTAGTGTTCAATTTATCATTATTTATTTTATAAATAATAAATATATTTTATCATAAAAATTCAATTGAACTCTATCAACTTAATATTTTATAATACAAATTATAATGACTATATAGTAAACGTCTACCAAAAAGCGAAAGGAACTAAATTATGACCAGGGGTTCATAGATCCCTCATTTTTTATTTCTTTTAAAGATTTTTTCCATGTTTAGTTTAGACATAGTAGGAGCAAAGTAAGAAGAAAGTATTTTTTGAAATTCAGGAGGGGAAAAATCAATCATCCCCTATTTTCTACACTTATTGTTAGAGGTGGGTTTTTTTTAATTTAAATGGGACCAACTATAATACCCTATCCAATAAAAAAAGAATCATCGAAATTAGACTACACTGTTAAAAGCGGTCAAAAAATATATTCGGTTGAATTGAGAACCTCGTCCTTTTTTTCGTCGGTTAAAAAATAATTATTATCCTTAACCGCGAATAATAATATTAATATAAAATCAATAATAGTAATAAGTGGAGTCATTAGAAGTCAATTAAAACTATATAATTGACTATCAACATTGTTTAACGATACTTATATATGCATTTGATATCGTTTAATAACTATGAGCTATTTGTACCTATACAGGGTCATTTTTAATTTATTGAAGGCCTTTTGGGAATATACTATTTTGATCATAACAACAACATCTGTAACAAAAAAAAATATTTCATAAATTTTTATTTTCATACAAAAATTAAAATACTTTAATTGCACCTTCTTAACGGTAATAATTCTAGCATCTGATCAAGTTTAATTGAGTAAGCGCCGCCTCCTACATCCCTCCACTCCTCCCACTCTACCGGCCAGGCGCTTTCTTTTGCTAATACTGGACTATTACCGTTTAGAAGATGCAATAAAAATATTTTTATTTTTGTAAAATTTAAGAAATAATTTTTTTTCATACAGATGTTGTTGTTATGATGTAAGTAGCATATTCCCAAAAGGTCTTCAGTAAATTAAAAGTGACCCTGTATATGTTATTAATTGGAAGAAGTTAAGATATATCCTATTCTATACTTTTTATCCCGGAAATCATCCCTTAATGGGTTGAAAATGGGGATGAAAGTTTGTATTGGGAAGCAAGCAAGTGAGTCGCTAGTTAGAAAATATAGCCAATGAAAAGTTTAATTTAAATTGATTTCTTTCCTTTTCCTCTAAATCTATACTCAAACCCTAAACCTAATATGAGATACTATCTCATATTAGCGTCCCTCAGTATCACATAATAGGAGACCATTTGCCTGAGACGTCATTTCTGAACTTTTTAATATTTTTTGATAAATATGTATTATAAAAAATGTATTATACTTAGAACTAAATAGTCTCCTATAAATAAACTTTATTAAATACACTATTGAATATTGCAATTTTCATAGTGATTAATGCAATAATTTATGTTTTATGGCCAAAAATAAAAATGATATTTCATATGCGGCATCCTTGCCCTACTATGAAGTAGGAAACTCTACTCCGTCATTCTATAATGTGCAAGTATTTATGTGGCTTTCTAGTTTAATTCGCGCTACCGGCAGACATACTAGTGCTAGATTTTATTGTTATTTATTCAAACAGGTAAAATATCTGACACAGTTGAACTTGTAAACAATAATCCAAAATAATAAAAAATCTATACAGATAAATAAAATTAAGTGTATGTTTATAATATTAAAATAACAGCTTTTTACTAAATTCATAAGAAATTATAAACGGTGCTTAGAAATGAATGAAATTGTGAACAAAATCCGCGCACGCACCCGCGCGAAGCGAGGGTAAGTCACTAGTATGTCATGATTGATTAGCTATTCACTTGCTCTTATTTGGTACAGAATTTTATATTTTATTTATATAAAACAAAGTCGTGTTAGTTACACCATTTGTAACTCAAGAACGGCTGGACCGATTTTTATGATATTTGATTTTTTGGATTTCTCTTAGTCCGGTATAAGATAATAAGTATTAAAACCTCAGAAAAATTAAAAGAAAAAATATTAAAATTTATATAGCTAACGCTGGCAAATAACTATTTTAAATATCTATGTAAAACGTACCTAGCGACGAACACGATCGAAGCGAGGGTGAGCCGCTAGTTATTGTATAACATCATTGGTGAAGTAAAGGTAAAAACTTAGGTAAAGAAGATATTATCGAAAAAAATATTTTCTAATTAAACGCCTGGATCACGTGTAAGAATAACATATGGAAAGTATCTCGTCTTCCGCGATACTATGAGATAACCTTTTAGCATTTAATACTTGTAATCAACGTCATAAATCCATTAGATAACGTGCAAATATTTACTGTTTATTTGTGAACAGATTTTTCATTGGATCTGCGATGTTTGAAACATGATTAGTAAATATATAAACAAAGTGTCTTTTCCAAATTCTCTTAAAAGTAGAATATTTTTTTATTCGAGAACGACATTTTTTTATTTAAAACATTTTTGTTCAATATAAAAACAAGAAAGATTTATTACAAATATAGGTAATAACCACGCAAGATAAAAAATAGCTTTTTCTATTCCGTCTACTCCTATTTATTATTTTTCTATGTAAATAAATTCAGATTAGAATTTTTAGGCACCTTGTTCCTGTTGTTATATTATTGAATTATATAAATTGACTTGATATAAAATAAATTAAAAGTAAAAAAGATTTTTAAAAACAAGGTTTTATTATCTTCGGCTCCTTTTATAGACCCCTTGTCAATATGTGTAATATAACTAGTCTAAAACAAACTCTCTTAGCACTTTCCATCAGACCCTCGTCATCATGTGTAATGGAAGTTGTTAATAACAAAACATTATTAGCCCAAATACAGATGTCCAGTCACATACTATCAAGGAGTTCCAGTAACTACAACCTGGCTCCATAATCAGATCAGCTCGATGATACCATAATATTTCGTAGTCACCAAAATAACATAAGTATACCAAATTTCAGCTTAATTGGATACCAGGAAATGGTTGAAAAATGGTTTGCAAATTTTATAACGGATAACTTACATGATACGAACATTTCAAAGTAATAAAAACTTGTAATAATATTTTTGTTTAAAATTACGAGCACAATAGTACCTATATAAAGAAAAAAAAAGCGAAAAATGTTAAAATAAAATGTAAACTAAAAATAGTTACCTATAAGTAGACATCAGATTATATGCATTATCAAAATGCCAAAAGATGCATGCAAATATGCACTTAAAAATGGCGAAATATGCACATGATATGCATAATCAAAATATTAATTGTTATCAACATTAACATTTATTTTCTCTCTCTAAAGTACCTATTACTCGTAATTCTTGTGATAATATACAATTAAATATTTTTCTAGATTTCTAGAGCTTTGTGACGTTGTCGCTTAATATTAATTTGTAGGCTGAAAATGGCCTCTCTGTACCGACTGACGTTACTGGACAAAACTTGAAATTAGGCATTTCTGCAGAAATCTCTTCAGGCAGAGTCTCGCCCGTGCCGTTGATATTTATTTTTTTATTTTTTTTTATGTTGGGAAATGCATTTACGCATACCACCTGTATACCAACAGGTTATGTGGAACTCACCGGCCCTTTAATGTTTTGAAGTTATCTCAATATGTTAATTAAATACCTGCTTTCAATATAGAAACAAAATTTTGCTTAAAGCCATCCTGTTTTCTTGTGAGTGTTTTTGTTTTCTAGGATGAAAGTTTCTTAGATTAAGTAGACTTATTAGACAAGATGTCTTCTACAATTGAAAAATAGAAATATAAATAAAATATTATCGAAATAATATATTCCACTACATATATATACTACTACTACTGCTACTAAATACTACTTTGGGTTCATTTGGCGTATAAACCAAAACCCTACATTTCAGGAGAGCAATAAAAAGTTTTTTTTTTAAATTCATAACTTTCTTGTTTTAGAACTTATAAAAAAACTTTCAAGGTAAAATATTCTTATAATTGTTGAAGATGGTAAATTAACAAAACCCATCTTCTTTCGTTTAAAAATAACTTGGATTTACGTCTTGCAAAAAAACAGTTTAAGGTGATTACGACCATGAAAATTCGTCTGAATATAACTATCATAGGTATATTCATTTTTGTTAAATTTAACGTTACAATTATAGTCGTAAAAACCAGTAAATGAAGATTTTTTGCTCTATAAACCCTTAATATTATTAATAAATAATAGAAATAACTTGATCCATACTATTAAAAACAATATTATTGTTTCCAACATTTAGAATACCCTTTATTTCAGAAAAATCTTTCTTTCCCACGGGAAATCGCAATTACTGGTTTTATCGAGTCCTCCTTAGAAACTTTCCGTTGGCTAAACCTTTAGAAATACATCAAAATAATGTACTAAAAAATTGTAGGTCTTGAAAAGGTCAACAGAAAAATCTGCAACAGTATATGTCTATCTCTTAAGGTACACTCGCAATACCTATTCTTATCTATACCTATAATAAAACTTAGTCAAATCGATGTGCGCGTTTCACGCAAAAAGTACTGAACCGATTTTAACTGAATTTTGTATAATGATAGCCTATCACTCGGGTCAACATTTAGGATACCTTTTACTACAGGCACATTTTTCGTTCCCGCGGGAAAACGTAATGACTGGTTCTATCGAGTCGTCCTTAGAAATTTATATGGCTAACGCTGGCTGAACCTTAAGAGATACATCAAAACAATGTACTAGAAAATTGTAGGTCTTAAAAAGTTATACCCGCAAGTTCGCAATATTATATGTCTATCACCTAAGGTACATTCGCAATTACTATTTTTATTCACTACTCGCGACTCACTGAGTGACTTATCAACGTTTAGCTCAGTTCAGCAGTAAAACGTACCTAGGGACGAACCCAAGCGAAGCGAGGGTGAGTCGCTAGTTCATTAATAAAATTAAACCACTTGAATTTATGCAAAATAACGTTGTTTTATTATTGTTCACAATCATAATTGTAGCAAAACATAAAAATGACGTCAAATAACAATAATCAACATTTTAAAACTAAACAAAAGACAAACATTCACTTGTAACCGTAATCAACACTTAAACAATTTAGGAACTAATTAAGTTTTTAAATTATTTATAAGTTTGATTAATATTTAGTTGCAGTAAATACAGAGCTCCAAGAAATGAAAAATTGTTGAAACTGAATTTACTGCAACGATATATTTATACGAGTCATGAATTTTTACCCAATAGTCTAGTCAGCAAGTGCTTTTTGGGTCAAACTTTTTTCTCCGCCTCTGAAAAATATAAACGAGGTGTCATTCGATTCGGAATAGCGTGTAGATGATTTTTAAAAAAATTCAAAAGTTATTAAAAATTAACTGAAAAAAATGGGGTTTGGTTTTTTGCAAATATCTCAAAAACTATTTGATATTTTTCAAATTTGAAAAAAGATTCAAAAAGAGGAGAAAATGTCCCAAAAAAATTGTTCTACCACCCGGGATTGGTAGGACCAATATTTATAATTTCCCCAGAGTTATTGTTTCGGGCGATAACGTTTTCAAATTTTCAGTGAATGGAAGTCGGTTTTTATTTTACTTATTTTTAAAATTTTTATTAACCTAACCGTGTCGAATGTCGATAAGTACTACTTTATAAAAGAATTTGTAAAAAACATTTCTACTATTACTTTAAAAGTAGGTGCTCTCAGCCTTATTTTATTTATTTATATACCTACCTAATATTGTGTACAATGTCTTCGTGTGTCAAATTGTATGGCAATAAGCTGTATTTACGTCACACTTTGATGAGTAAGCGATGAACTTTGTACAAAGATATGATATATTTCATAGGTAAATTTGTAATCACTAAGTATGACCTACATATGTACACCCACACTGATAGCGATAGTGGTATTGCGTAAAATCGATTGTGAAACTATTTTAGTATGCGAAAATTAATTACGTTTCTAATTTTTTTAAGTAACTATTCTTTGTCTTAACAAAACAAAGTTACCTACATAAATAGTATAAAGAGTTAGATTTTACTCATTATTTAGAAGTACTATATACCTTAGTAAGGCAGTGGTAGCCCAGTGATAACGCGCTCGCTTGGTGAAGCGGGTTCAAATCCCGGGTCTCGTACCTCTGATATTTTCATGTGTGAATCATTTCTAACATGATAACCCATTGCCTTACGGTGAAGGAAAACATCCTAAGGAAACCTGCATGTCTGAGAGAACCTAGCAAGTTTTCATAAGACATGTGAAGTCCGCCAACCCGCACTTGACCAGCGTGGTGGACTATAACTTGATTCCCCTCGTATTGAAGGGAGGCCCGTGCCCAGCAGTGGGACGTTAAAAAGGGCTGAATACAATACAAAATACCTTAGTGTATTATATACCTTTATACATAGTTATTTGATGGAAGTAATAAAATATAAATAAATACTTCTTCCTATTGTCATAAAGTAAAATTTATGGCATATATAAATAGGTACTTGCATATCATTGTAAATCAAGCAAGCTTAAGTGAAACAATAAACCGTTGTAATAAATTAAAAAATTTTATCAAATCTTTTATCCCTACATTTATTTTGTAATTTATAATAACATTGTACTTTGAACGCATGCACAGTTAAAAATTTCGAAATCAATATCACAATGGCTTTTAAGGATATTGCCTCAGAATAAGAAGATTAATTTACAAAACATAAAATTATCGTACTTATCTATACAGTTACATATAATAAAATTGAAGTGTCTATTTGTAATGTCAAAATAACAGCTTTTTACTAAATGCATATGAAATTATATACTGTACTTATAAGAAAAACAAATTTATTTAAATTTTCGTCTGTCTATCTGTTTGTTCCGGCTAATCTTCGAAAGTGGTAGCCCAGGGGTAACGCGCTCGGTTAGGTAACCGAGTGAAGCGGGTTCAAATCCCGGGGTCTCGCACCTCTGATATTTTCATGTGCCAATCATTTCTAACATGATTACCACTTGCCCTACGGTAAAGGAAAACATCGTGAGGAAACCTGCACGTCTGAGAGAACCTAGCAAGTTTTCGAAAGATGTGTGAAGCCTATTTCTTTATTTACAATTCTGAGTTGATTCATATTATATGTATACAAGTGTTAGTAATTATACGGGCTCGTATATCTTAACGAAGGTCCAAATGGTGTCAAATGGTTCTGATCTTTTACAAACGAAGTGGCATATAGAAGTAATGTTACAATTTATATGTAAAATTTTATTAGTTTCCTTGTAATTTTTCGTTATTGGAGGCATCAGCTATCCTCGCGTTCGAATAGCATTCTTGGTCTCAAGTATAAGCAAGAAGTGTAAACACTGATCGATTCTCGCACTATTACAATAATATTATTAAAATATTGGTAGGTACACGTATATTATTATTCAATATAGGGAGACATATAGTAATGTCAGAATACGTTCACATTTATATATATATATATATATATATATATATATATATATATGAAAAAGAATGGCGGGATTAAGGCAATGCCACAATATAGCCTCTATCCCTTGACAACTGTAGTGTTTTAGCGTAGCTACGTTTGTATAGGCACTGTGTATCGCAAAAATCATGTTATTGTGATCTGATTTTGAGTTTATAGAAAGTTCACAAAGATGTATTCTTCAATATTTTTACTTATTAACGCCAACAAAAATTAAAGAAAAGGGTTTTTTACTAAATTATTTTTTTAAATAATATATAACTTTCAAATAACCTCTGGTTATAAAAGTTAATTAATTAACTTTCACATAAATTCTTAGTTTTTCTTTTCATCTATATATATATAATAAAAGTGTAACTGATCGCTGTCTTTACATGGAAGATATTTACGAAAAACTATTATTGCGGGTCTTTATTAACACAATAGAACCCAAAACAATGATTTTTGTCTGTTTGTCTGTGCGTTTGTGCGCGCTAATCTCGGAATCGGCTTAACTGATTTAGGTGCTGTTGTCACTATTGTATTGTGGTAAGCTTTACTTAACATTTAGTATTATTTTATTTCAATCTGTTCTTAAATAAAAAAATATGTCAATTTAAAGAATCACCTGGGGACAAACCCAAGCGAAGCGAGGATAAGTCGCTAGTTTTTAATATATTTTGAAACAATAAGATTTCATTGACTTATGACACTAAACTTAACTAGTTCAGTGTTAATTACAAAACTAGCCGCACGTTCAATGTGATAAAGTGATACGTTTTTTTTTATTTTATTCAGTCTAACACTTAACTATTTTAAATTTAATTAAAAATTAATACACAACTTTCTTTCTTTACTTTCTTGAACAAAGAAAACGATTTTAACAATTTTGAAAATATGTTTTTTTTTATTACATACCTATATAATATTAATATTGAGTGTCAGGGATGTTTGGGAAAAGCGAAAATAAATTATTTCAAAATATATTTTCGACTTTAGATACAAAATAATATTTTCTTCGTAACAGACTAAGTATATAAAAAAAACCATATTTTGTAAATATAATAATATTGTAAAATGCGAAATTACTAAGTATATTTGTTAGTTAGCAAGTTTTTGATGCAGCAACTATTAGGCGTATTAACGTAATTTATTGAGTGGAAATTTCTGTCAGCTGTGGATGGTCAGAATATTGATCTGTGGCATCGGAGGATGGGGCATCTCAACTACAATGACTTAAGTAGGCTTCCATTATGCACTGAAGGTGCTGGTATTAAACATCAGACGACAGCTCCGTACACACCAGAACAAAATGGGCTTGCAGAGCGCATGAACCGCACTCTTGCCGAGCGTGCCAGATGCATGTTATTTGATGCTGGATTATCAAAAGTATATTGGGCAGAGGCAGTGGAGACAGCTGCTCATATTATCAATCGCTCTCCGACTAGAGTTCTTAACTATGTGACACCACTGGAAAAATTGACAGGTATGAAACCAAAAGTATCTCATATTAGAGTGTTTGGTTGTAAAGCTATGGTGCACATGCCAAAGGAAAAGAGACTAAAGTGGGATCCAAGATCTAAAGAAATGATATTTCTAGGATATTGTGAAAATACCAAAGGGTACAGACTAATGGATCCTTGCACCAAGAAAATTACTAAGAGCAGAAATGTGATTTTTCAAGAGGATTGCTGTATAAAGATTGATGATAATATTTCTAAGTCAAATATTAATTATTCTGCTATTCCACAGATAACCTTGCCATTAGAAGAAACCATTAAAAAAGATGAGGTCCCCGGCTCCGTTGACAGTGTCCAGAATGACTGTAGCATCCAAGATGATAATTATGATTCTGCAGCTAGTGCCACAGATAATGATATTACATATGAACCTAGCAGCGACTGTACATTTGACTCGCCTACAAATTTTGTTAATCTCAGACCACGACGAGGGCAACGAAGATGTGCAGAGAATGATGATGATGAGATTAACTATGCATGTATGATTTTAAGTCAGGATCCGTCAACTTTAGAAGACGCTTTATTAAGTTCCAAATCTGGTCAATGGCAGAAGGCCATGGAAGAGGAGTTTCAGTCATTAAAAAAAAATAACACCTGGATATTATGTGACTTACCTCCCGGGAAGAAAGCCATATCTTGTAAATGGGTTTTTAAGACGAAAAAGAATGCAACTGGTGAAATAGCTAAATATAAAGCCAGGTTAGTAATCAAAGGCTGTGCTCAAAAGAGAGGTGTGGATTACAATGAAGTTTTTTCTCCAGTAATTAGATATTCATCCCTACGATACTTACTATCTATAGCTGTGAAGTATAATTTAGATATTGATCAAATGGATGCAGTCTCAGCATTTCTTCAGGGTGACATAGATGAAGAAATATATATGAATCAACCCCCTAATTTTGAAGAAAATAACACACAAGTATGTCTATTAAAAAAATCCTTATATGGATTAAAGCAAGCCAGCAGACAATGGAACAAAAAACTAAATGGCACACTAAGAGAAATTGGTTTAAAGCAATCACTCCTTGATCTTTGCATCTATTACAGAATAAATGGAGAAGATATAACATTTTTAGCAGTATATGTAGACGATCTGATATTGTTCACAAATGTAGCAGAAACTAAAAGTTATATCAAGAATAAGTTATTCAATAAATATGAAATGAAAGATATAGGTCAACTAAAATATTGTTTAGGACTACATGTATTCAGAGATAGAAAGAGAGGAATTTTGTGTATTGATCAACAAAAATATATACAGGAAGTATTGCAGAAGTATGGAATGCAAAATTGTAAAAATGTAAACACACCAATTGACCCAAAGACTAAGTTTATTTTCGATGAGAAGTCAGACATAATTTCAGGTAAACCATATCAAGAAATTATTGGATGTCTATTATATTTGTCGCAAGGGACGCGCCCTGACATATCTTATGCAGTGAATACTCTAAGTAAATTTAATACAAAGCCTCAAATTCAGCACTGGGTTGCACTTAAACGAGTTTTAAGATATTTAAAGTTCACTGAAAACTATGTACTGACATATAGGAAGAATGATAATGAAACATTATTTGCTTATTGTGATGCTGACTGGGCAAGCAATGATGATGACAAAAGATCATGTACTGGCTATGTATTTATTCATCAAGGTGCTGCAATATCATGGAACTCACGACGGCAACAGACAGTTGCATTATCTACCACTGAAGCGGAATACATGTCTTTATCAAGTTGCACTCAAGAGGCAATGTGGCTTAAACAAATGCAGGAAGAATTTTGGCCACACTTAAACACTGTACCTATAACCATTTTGTGTGATAATCAAAGTGCGATTAAACTTGCAGGTTCTGAAAACTATCATTCCAGGTCCAAGCATATAGATGTAAGACACCACTTTATCCGTGACAAGTTACACTTGAAGAAAATTGCTATTAAATATATCCAGTCAAGCGGTATGGTGGCCGATGTGTTGACTAAAGGTACTCCGCAGGTGAAGCTCAACTACTGTTCTTCAAAGATGGGTTTATGCCTAAGGGAGGATATTGGAAAATAGCCATAAACCAGAACATATTATTATTTATTATCTGTGGTGCCACTCGTGCGCCTACTCTGCTTTGTCTTTGTTCTTTTTCGCTTACGTTGTAACCGGTGTCTCATGTACATTATATTTGTTAATGTTAAAACCTTGATTAAATAATTAGTAAAACAATAATCTTGCCTCCTTTCATTAAATATAATACTTTGTTTATACAGAACACATGAAACAATAGATTTGCCAAATAAAATATTCATTGCTTGCTACGACAGGAGACACGGGTTCACAGGGCTCGGAAACCCGTTTAATATTTAAACCGGTTTTGATCATTGACCCGACCGTTAAACCGAAAAGCCTTTAGGTTTAAGGTTACGATTACGTTCTATAACCGGTTAAATCCGGGAGAACGGTTTTAGATGAATTTAAGTTTCGTGAACAAAATTACCCGGTTAAAATGAGGTTTTACATTTGGTGCGTTGTTGCTGTTTTATAGTTGCTAATGGTGGTTGGCTTAGTAGAAGCACAGTCTATAAAACAATACAGTCATCCAACGAAGCCGTCTAGACAGGGCAATCGTACGGGGTGTGAGAGGTGAGACGCGGGTAGGCGAGCCCGAGCTGCATACATTTCTGCCGCCCGAATTAGTAAGCAGCTCGGGACACGACTTTAAGGGCTATCGCGCGTTTATTTTAATTTGTAAGCAATTAAAATGGTTCATACTACCTGTGCTATATTATATATTTTTTGCTAAAATTATTTATTAGGATGAGGATTTTTTACATAATTAAGTTTAATAACAGAAATTTCAAATCCAGTAAATCTAGAAACCGAAAATATTTGTCCGTTGCCCATTTATGATAGGTGATTTGGAAATCTATTAATTACATTATATCATATTTATTTATTTATTATTTATTTATTATAAAGGCTTACTAACTAAATTTACATAAAGCATTAATTTAACATAATAATATTTCGCTATTTTTATATAAATTTAATTTAAAAGTATGCACAGCTTTTTATAGAAGTACTTATTTTATTTAAATTTTGTTTTACGAGTGTATAAGGAGCCATTTAAGTTGTACAACAAGCAAAAAAAAAAAATGAATCTAAATATTTAAATACAGTTTCTTTTTAAATAAATTTAGGCTATCAGAAAAAATATCTATATCACAATGCTGAAATATAAAATTGTATAATTTAAAGCTTCGTAAGAGTGGTGAATTGCAACCGTATCTATTTTTTCGTTGTGGGATATATAGTGGTTTGTAGTTAATAGCTCTTGCTGCGGGTCTTGGTGTTTGTATATTTACTAGCGACAGTAGTGACGGACAATCTATATAATTATTGACTAATTTAAAAACAAATATGAGTCGCAAAAAGTCGCATCTTTGGCGTAAAGTTTTCATGTTAAAGTGTTCAAGTTTTTCTTCGTATCTAGTATCTATAAAATTGTGGCGACTGGTATAAACAAGACTTTTTAAAAACTTTTTTTGTATATTTTCTATTCGTTGAATATTATTCTGATAATCAGGGTACCAAATCAGACTACAGTAATCAATATTGCTGCGGACAAGGCAAAAATATAAAATTTTTAGTGCAAGTATTGATTTAAACTTTTTGGTATTACGGTGAATAAAACCTAACATTCTTAGGCTTTTGCTTATTACGGTATTAATTTGACTAATGAAACGCAATTCTTTATCCATGATTATACCAAGATCTTCTATTTCTGTCACTTGATTTAGTTTAAACCCATTGATGTCATACGTCGTATTAAAAATAACTTTTTTTCTTGAAAACTTCATATGAAAGCACTTTTCTCGATTAAGTTCCATTAAATTATCCTTGCACCAGGTACATAACCTTCCTATATCATCTTGAAGTTCTTGCCTACTAATTTCAGAGTCAACACTTTTATATAACTTTAAGTCGTCAGCATAAAATTCAAAATTAGAGCTAAGAATACAGTGTTTGATATCGTCAACAAAGGTTAAGAATAGTATTGGTCCCAAATGAGATCCTTGGGGTACACCTGAGGTTGGAGTGAACTCATATGATTTATGTCCATTTACATTCACTGTCATAGTTCTTCCATTTAAATATGATTGAAACCATTGTAAGAGTGACCCAAAGATTCCAAAATGTTCATGGAGCTTTTTAATAAGTATATTGTGATCTACTTTGTCGAAAGCTTTTTTAAAGTCACAATAGATAACATCAATTTCTTTATATAAAACTAACTTCGCTAAAAAATTGAAAATAATGATAAATTTATATATAACTAAATTCAATTTGACTTATGTTATTATTGTATATATATATATATATATATATATATATATATATATATATATATATATATATATATATATATATATATATATATTTATATAGTATGTTGTAATTTGCTAGATTTAATTTATTTTTATTATAACTTAATTTATTTCATTCTAATTATCTAGTTATTCATTAAATTAATTATAATGTCACATAGAAATATCCATTTAATCAAATCAAATAATTGTTAAACCAATTGTATATTATATTTTTTATTAAAGAAATAAAAGGCTTATTATTATTATTATATGAAATTTTGTAAAACTCTATTTGAATTTGCCTCCGCGAAATACCTTTTTGTAGTCTTTGCTATGAAGAACTTCGATAAATAATAGTAATATTATATTTTAATTAAATTACAAAAAAAAAAACTGTAACAACCCTGCGTAATGCGAAGTACGCTACGCGGTGTCGGCTTTTCTTCAAACATCAAAGGCGATAGCCCACTGTTATTTTTTAGTACACTGTGGTAGAAGTATGCATGCACGTTACTTACTTATGAATGATATAACCGGTTTATTTCGGTATCAAAACCTAAATCCAACCTTTATTTAAGTATAACCTTTAACCATTATTATACCGTTCGCTTTCATTAACCGGTTAATGAAGGAGCGATGAATTAACCATTAAATTACCGAAATAAACCGTTTTTTAAGCGATTCCGAGCCCTGGGTTCAATTCATGAAATATCTGAAAACGGCAATCGTATGCTGTTTCAATTTAGGCAAAAAGAGAAAGGAATCCTATTATATTACTTTCTCTTTCTCTAAAAGCGAAATAACGTAACTATAAGAATTTAAAAAAGGCAATATAAAAAAAAATATTTAGAAAATGAGTGCGTGTAACCTTTACGCGCGGTTGAAGTAAAACTTGTTTGGCGCTGTGGCAGATAAAAACAAATATAAACAAAATATAGTTATATATTTTTTTATAAAATTATTGGTAATGTGAGATTGAGGAAAACAACAATTATTTTTAGGTACGTCTTTGAAGTTTGCATCCTTCTTAAAAATTAAAAGTTGAACAACATGGCCAAACACACTCTGTCCCTTTCACTCATTCTTTCTTTCATACACACTTCATACATTAGTCATAATAGCTTTTATTTAATTTATGCACATTCATGCCACAGTAATAAATATTCTTTTTTACAAGAAATAATTATTATAAAATTATTAATAATAAATATATAGTTTTATAAATAATAATTATTATAAAAATAATATATTTTTTTAAAACTCTCACTTCCGCGATACTAATTTTTCCAATGTATTGACTTATCCCTCAGTCTCGCTAAAGAAGTTTTACTTCAAAAAAACATACTACATACATACGAGTATATAATATTATCTGTGTTGATATTATATTATGTTATGTTGATATTATATATTATGTTGAAATTTTAAGATTTCATTCTTTGTTATACTTATTTAGGGTTTGTGACTGGCATACATTATGGTAAATTACAACATGACAAAAGGTTTTAAAGAACAAAATGTTACGGAACTAGTTTTAATATTCACTTCCCCAAATGATCATGCGTCATTGCTTTGATGAATAAACGTTATTATGCGAGGTGTCTTTAAATCAATGTTTTTACGTCGTTTTAATGATGTTATTGTACATTTATGTTATTACTAGCAGAACCAGCGGCTTCGCCCGCGATCAAACTACGAAAAAAATAAACTTTTTCGCAATACATACTTTATTACTTGCAAAAATATATATAAGATGTTAAGCGTAGATTCTGTAAATTTTACACTTTAGGTATTATAAGTTAGAGAAAGAGAGTACAATGATACAATCGCATACAATGTTTACGACTTTAGAATCGGTTTTTTAAATAACATACTAACAGGCTAATATCGACGATCTACGTTATTTTTAAAGACCCAATGCTATGTACACCTGAAGCTTACAGTCTCTCCCTTCTCCTTCTTTTTTAAGTTACATATATAAAATGCAATTCTTATTTTGCTTTAGCTTTTTGCCCGCGGCTACGCTCGCGTGGTCTGAAAAATTTGCTCAGTTTTAATTTCCATTGAATTTATAAGTTGTTATATCGAATTTTTAATATTATGTATAGAGTAAAACTTTAGATTCACTTATAGTTTACATTGAAAGATGTTCTGTCTAGGTCTGGGTTCTGTTAAAATGTCCCTGTGAGAAGCAATCCTCTCTTAAGTCTACGCCAGGTACTATTAAGGACTGGCCCTGAGATAAATTTGCAATGACCTTTTTATATAAAAAGTTTAAGAAGAAATTACAAAAGATTAAATTCAAACGCGTAGTCAGAAGTATCAGTGGTATTCCAGGTATGAATTCTAATTACTCCCGAGCATTTCCAGCAAACACAGTGACCACTATAATGTTTAATGAATTACTCACAGTCTAATCCCGTTACATAGCTTAGACAACTTTTATTGCAGATGTGCCAACCTTCAGGAGGATATAGATAGCAGGATACTCTCCAGCTAGGTTCACTCTCTCTCGCGGTCTAGGTGTAGGTTCTAGGTCTGTTATAATTGTCGCTGCTGTGGCTAACCGAAAAGTTACACATAATTTTCCTTTAGATTCGGAATAATTCCCGTTCTCTACTTTATATCCCGTGTAAACTTACAGAGAACTTGAGTCATGTTACTCTATTTAAATATATTCAACAACTCCAACTTCACCGCCCAGTTTTACCCACTAAGGGGCTCAATTAAAAAAAAATCTACAATACGTTTATTTAATTGTATTGAAGAGCATTAATACAAAACTTTAAGTAATTCTGATCATAAATAATTTTTTCCTGATATAAACAGATCAACATCCCTTTTAAGGGATAAATTTCGAAAACAATGATATTTGTATTTTCATTTTAAAAGTAAATACCATTTTCCGTGCATCAATAACAGAGTTTCATACAAACTTTCATCCCTATTTGACAGCCTTATGGGATGAATTTCAAAAAATGCTAAAATATGTATTTATTTAATTGTATTGAAGAGCGTTAATACCAAGTTTCAAGTAATTCTGATCATAAATAATTGTTTGCCCATATAAACTTTATCACCCCCTTTTACCCTTTTAAGGGATGAATACCGAAAAAATCTAATACATATATTTTTTATTTTTTATTTTTTATCTTAAAGCTAAATACTAATTTTCATGCATTTCGCGTTAAGAATGACAGAGTTTCATACAATCTTTTATCCCCTATTTTACCCGCTTAGGGGGTGAATTTTGAAAAATCGTTTCTTAGCGGATGCGTGTGTAAGAAATATTTCCTCTAAATTTCACGTTTCTACGACCAGCGGTTTAAGCTGTGCGTTGATCGATCAGTCAGTCAGTCAGGACAAAGCATTTTATGTATATATAGATATAGATGACACTTATCGATAATCCAAGGTAAAATATTTTAAATAACTTTTTTGTAGTCTAGGTATGTTTTGTTTTGCAGACATGTAAATTAATATAAATTCCAGAAGAGATTATTAAGAAGTATTATTTAATTACTTAAAAGATTCACTTTTTCCAACTTCTACGCAATTAAATGTCCATTCTTACATTAAGCGAAAATTGTAATGTATATGAAAGATATTTGAAAAAAACTATTATTGGAAATCTTTATTAACGCGATAGAACCCAAAATAATGATTTTTAATTTTTTTGTCTTTTTGTCTGTGCGTTTGTGCGCGCTAATCTTAGGAACGGCTTAACCGATTTGGGTGCGGTTTTCACTAATATATTGTGGTAAGCTTCACTTAACATTTAGTATTTGTTTTATTTCTATCGGATCCTAAATAAAAAAGTTATGTCACTTTAAAAAATCATCGCTAGTTCATTATAAAAAAAATCGATTTATAATATTTCAAAAAACATACATTCGAATTCATAACCTCATTTTTAAAGCCGGTTAGATTGAACATAAAAAATATTCAATGTGCAGTTTTGACATAGTTAAGATTTTAATATGCTTATGTATAGATAGTATAATATATTATATTAAATAGTTTACTTCACGTCTGACATTTAAATGACTTATCTATTAGTACTGAGTTCACAGCCATCAAATGACAATAACTATGACACCTCTTTCAAAGGTGATACAGAAGCTTAAGTTATAACTACGAAATAAAAAAACTATCAAAACAGATGCACTGAAATTAAATATATACAAATATATGATTTAACCTATTTAGCTACACAGTAAAGTCTAATTAAAATTGGTACAGCTATTTTTAAAATAGAGAGTAGACGTAGACGACATAGAGTAAAATAGAGGGTAAAATTTAAAACAATCTTAAAATAGGCAAAAGCATTGGTCAATTTAAAACATCCAATTGTCCAAAAATTATGTATTTATTATTTTATATCAAACTAGCGATTCACCCTCGCACACCCTCATATCGTAAAATGGATATAGTATGTTATCCTTAAGAGATAGATATATGCCATCGTGGAGTTTTTTATAGACCTTTTTAAGGTGTATAATTACATTAGGTGTACATTATTTTGATCTATCTCGTAGGGTTCAGCCAGCGTTTGCAATGTAAGCGCAAAAAACTGTGTTTATTTACGACATCACATTAGAAACCTCTAAAATCATCAGTGTTTCTCTACTATATTATGCATGTATTATACATATAAACCTTACTCTTGAATCACTCTACCTATTAAAAAAAACCGCATCAAAATCCGTTGCGTACTTTTAAAGATCTAAGCATACTCGTATGTAGGGACAGACAGACATCGGGAAGCGACTTTGTTTTATACTATGTAGTGATGATACAACGCGCATATTGTTTACATTTAATCTGTAGGTACTAAAATTTTAAGCTTTAGACTTTGTTTTTTCCGCTAATCTACGGAATTACCCATAGATAGATTTGTTTTTGTTTTATTTTTTTTATTTTATAGCTTAATAATAATTGAGCAAGTTTAACGGAAGGTCGGTTAACGTTACACTCTCTTATTCTACGACCTTGGGAAGGGAGTGGTTATACATAGTAAATAAACTACCTATGTAAGCGGTGCCGTGAGCAAATGCTAGTATAATAAATAAACGTAAAAGTATTATAAAAACTTCACATGTGTGATCTAGTTATGCAGTTGGAGAGATCATATGATCTGGCTACATTATGAGATTAATGGGAAGACAAAAGAAAGCGCATAGGGATTTAAAGCTCGATTGGAACAGCAAGTGTTTGAAAAATCTATAACAATTTTTTGACTGAGAAGGTTATATAAAGACGCAACTCTGAAGTTTATATTAGATAAGCAATAAGTATTTATATTCCAATAAAATATAGAAATAAGATAATTAATAATAATAACTAGGTATTAATATGTATAATAACTTCATGTTACTGCATTCTACTTTATAACTGGAATTATAATTATAGTCATGGAACATGTTGGCCAATATCACTATATATATACTATATCACAAAAAAAGACATCAACATAAGTAACAGGTACCTAAGAAAATAAGTGTTATTTAGTTAGTCTTCTTTTTGAAACATTGACCAAAAAATGTGTAGACCTCGAGTCCATTTAATGATATAAATCAATTTAAATTTAAAGTTATAATATGAAAACAATAGATAATTTATTTAATAGTTATTTTAGTTTAAATATATACATTTAATTTAATATTAATTTAATTTATTTAATGTTATTTATGGAATTCAATCAGTGTAACCTTGTAATATAAACATTATCTTTTTTTGTGAAATAAATAAACAAAGTATGTAATATACTGCAATTCTACACACATCTTTATATGCCAATATAATTCGGTGCGGCCTATATTGCTATCGGCTGCTTACGTCACGCGTTCACTGACATCGTGATAAGTTAGTTATTTGTATTATGTCCAAACTGAACACGTGCCTTTGTCTTCTACGGGCAAGGACCTACGAGTGTGATCGACTGTGTAGTTTTACGAATGCAACCAATCTTTTGTGAAAGTAAAACTCTCTGTCAGTCTGTTTGTCTGTTTTCCTATCTATACTAACATCATAAGGAGCTACTGTTTGTGATTTAGGAATGTCACTATGTTTTTCGATTCCCAAAATTCAGCCGCTAATAAAAAAGTGTTATATCATATCCTCGGTATTTATGTGTACAAATTATTTACGTATCTTTTTGTTAGCTTAGAAACTTCTTGAAAAGTACTCGTAGTTGATCTGACCACATGCCTTTATGATTATGATTAACTGTGATACCTAATAATTTACCTCTGTGTAATGTGTTATACGTGACACAATACATGAAATATGAATGGACGTAATCGACAGGGACGACTTGTTTCGTGAATGGCTAGGTGAAACTATTGAAGGTTGGGGCGATTATATTTTGTACTTACTTAATATAATCTATATATTAATACGTGAAGAGAAAACTTTGAATCCCTTTTTAAGCATATTGCATGTACGGAGGAGGATGAACTTTGGCATAGTTTATATAGAGAGGGACTGCAGAAATCCAAAATTTATTGACTTTCTTTTACTATATGTATTTTTTTGTATTTTATTTATATATAATTACTTCACTATTAAAAGATGTAGTATGATGTTAGATAACCTTCATCAATATTATACGAGTACTAACATAATATATAGATGAAAAATTTATTTGTCTATAGGTACTTGCAAATCCCTGAATCTATGGGCCCGTTTGAAAATTCTTTTGGATTTTATAGATTGTCTATATAACTTTGAAAAAAAAAACCTTAATGTCGATCAAACTTAATGAATTATGGTTGATTTTCAACCACGCGGTGATCACTAGTGCAGATAAATACGCTTACTGAATTTTTTATACCAAAATGCTGACATAAACTCTATGTGCATGATTAAAGCTATACATATTTGTTTGGTTAATTAGCAACGTTGCATAAAATGTTTCTAATTAGTAATTAAATTATATTACTTGTTTGTAATTTGTAAGTAGGTACATTAGCTAGAACGTGAAATTGAAATTAAATATTATATTTTATGTAAGTAAGACGAAGACATGCTATATTGTCCAACAAGAAGTTTTCTCCTTTAAAGCTTTAATCTTATTTTTGTATAAGGATAAAATGTGACTCTCGCCATTTCATTGATAGTTTCTATATCACCAAAAAATAGATATAAAAATAAAAATACCCGACTGCATCAAAACTAACTAAAAAAATAAAAACAAGTCACGAAGGAATATAGTATTATGCAGTCGGAGACATACACGTTTCATTCTTGCCGCGAGATGTACATACACACTCGTATGTATGTCTCCGACTGCTTTAGTTAGCTTTTATGCAGTCGGGTTTTTTATTTTTATAATATATTTATTTATTTACAGCTTTTTAAATATTTTTAAAAAGGAAAATTAGCCAGAATGGTTGTTAACCAACTTTAAATCATTATAATTATGTATATCCTAAGCTGTTATTTAAAATGAAAAATGATCAAAGAAATCTAAAAATAATTTTTAAATATCTATTCAATGATACTCCACTTGACATAGTTCGTCGATTATATATGTATTTTTTTTCTTTTTCACATTATGGAATCTAACAGCCCCCATATTTAATTTTTTTTATGTCAATTATTTAAGAACACTTAGACTAATGAGATGAATCTAACGGTACCCTAATTAAAGAAATCCATCAAGTGGTTTGGAAGATATGAGGGAATATAGAATATTACAAAGCAACAAACATACAAAGATAGGCGCGAAAAACATAACCCTTTCCTTGCAGTCGGGTAAAAACTTGTCTTCAAAAACTAGAAAAACGCTCTTTGGGCCAACTGTAATATATGGGATTTGTTGAAACGAACTAAACAAAACCAAACTTGAAAATTTTACGACTAATTATTATACTACCATTCGGATCAAATCTGTACGATACTTAAAAGTAGATTAAAGTCGACTTCTAAGATTTGATTATATAGTCTGATTCACGTATTAAAAATAAAAGCATTGTTTATGTCTTTAATTACTTTGTTGAATGAATATTTCGCCTCGTAATTCTTTAACGTTACAAGTTATAAATCTTAAGCGATATAACAAGCTGTATTTATGTATCTGAGGTTAAGTGTCAATTAAAGTGGTCTATCTTAACACAATGCACATATGCATATATAAGTAATGTTAGTGATCTTAGGTTTTTCTTCACTTGACATATGTTAAGATTGCAGTAGATATCTGATTGTTGGTTGTGTTACTACTTTGATATCTTAGGTTAGCATAAATGTAGTGGTTTGTGAAAGTGGTCTCACGTCATCCCGTTAAGATGATAATGTTACCGTTGGTTTCAGGTGAATGTCTTATTTCTCGACTCTCGACTCAACTGACACAAGATGTGATGATGACTAATCCACAAGCCCTTACGACCTTACGACTGTCTCTACGGATCAAGGACGGCACGTAGACGGATGAGTGCATAAACCCATTTCAAAACAATAAAAATAGTGTAACAAATAAGGAGTTGATTATTTCGCTGCTTGAATCAGCTACATACGCAGTAAAATGATTCCTTTATCTTGGTATTAATCTCACATAATAAATCAAATTCCTAGTATTTCATACTAACGCAATTACGTAAGTAGTAGTATTAGTATTAGTATTAGTTGCGTAGCCATTTTGGATTTTCTATTTTACGGTTTGATCATTAAATTCATTCCAAGCTTTTAAAATGTCTTTACATGTCACAACAATAGTAAGTATTTTAAATAAAACTATCTTTTCGGATTATTTCGCGGATTTATTTTGATTTTTGGTTCCCGACGTTTCGAATGCTTTACAGCAATCATGGTCACGGGAGAGACTAAGGTATTATTTATAATAATAACAGCTAAAATTAAACAAATAATATTTAATTATAATACTTATTAAACTTTTTAATATTTTTAATATGTTTAGAATTTAAATCAACAAATATTGTAAGGTACTCTGGTGCCATTTTTGAATTTTCAAAATCATTTTTGTAAATTTGTGGGTAGGCACTGTCTGTAACAAGTATATAACGCTTTGAGATGTCTAATACCTTAGTCTCTCCCGTGACCATGATTGCTGTAAAGCATTCGAAACGTCGGGAACCAAAAATCAAAATAAATCCGCGAAATAATCCGAAAAGATAGTTTTATTTAAAATGTCAAATATTCGCGTAAATCTAAGAAAGTATTAAACAATAGTAAGTATTGATGTTTCATTAAAAAAAACTATTCTAATAATAATTTGTTATTACTTTCTTATATTTACGCGAATATTTGACATTTTAAATAAAACTATCTTTTCGTATTATTTCGCGGATTTATTTTGATTTTTGGTTCCGAACTTTTCGAATGCTTTACAGCAATCATGGTCACGGGAGAGACAGAGCATAATTTGTTTCTAAAACGTGGCATATACTTACCTCTACTACGCATAAATAACGCACGCCGTTCCTTTCCGCTTAAATGCGAAAGCGAAAACCGCAAATCTGAATTTATCCTCAATTAAAACCGAGATGAACTTTGATCATATTGAACATTGAAGCTATAATTATTTAGGTTTTTGAAGTTGCTAATTGCCCACGGCCTTGTGTAACATTGGATTATTAGCAATAATTATCGATCATTGTAATAGGTGACACTTTCCGCGTAATCAAAATGAATGGTAGGAGATAGCACGATAAGGTCATATCCGGGATCCCAATGCATTTGCAAAACATTTACTATGATATATGTTTATGTTATAGTTAACTATGATATATGTTTATGTTATAGTTAACTGCCTCGGTGGTGTAGTGGCTAGCATGTACGGCTGCACATCCTGAGGTCCTGGGTTCGAGTCCCGGGTCGGGCCAAGTTTAGTTATTGAGTCTTTCTGTATAGTAAGCCTCAGTAACAGCCCGGAGTTGGGAAGTTGGCGGTGTTTCACCCCCGTGCCTCGGAGAGCACGTAAAGCCGTCGGTCCTGCGCCTTAACTCTCACTGGTCGTGTCGAGTAGTCGTCCCACCGGAGTATGAGAGTGACAGGAATAGAGAGTGCACTTGTGTCTGCGCGTACATTTGTGCACTATAATATCTCCTGCGCAGTTGGCTAGTCTCAATGAGATTGGCCGCCGTGGCCGGAATCGGTCAGGAGGACATTATTATGTTATAGAATAATTATAGAATTGATACAGTTTTATTCATCTCTACAATAGTTTTTAATAAAAAGATCAATTTTAAATTCTCCTTTTTATGAATTCGTTATTAATCCTTAGAGAACGTACCCATACTACGTAACCTATTTTTACAATCTTTAACTTATCTTTTATACTTATAATATATTTAGTGCATTGTTCTCTAAAAATCCAAAATAAAAGCATGATAATGTAATGAAATATAAATCCATAAAAAATAAAGCAAAGAATAGATATTGGGCGTTGCACTGCACACTACATTATACATATGTATATACGTATCGTCGCGAGTAGAGCAATACTTATAAATTACTAGCGGCTCATCCTCGCTTCGTCAGATCAAAAACAAATCTATCCTACGGGAACCGTACATTTTTTCGGGATAAAAAGTAGCCAATGTGCTATTCCAGACTATAATCTATCACTGTGCCAAATTTCATCCAGATTTGTTCAGTCGTTCTGGCGTGATTGAGAACAAAACGTGCGTTCACCTTGTCGTGGTGGGAGGGCTCATTAGGGTCCGGCAGTTCAGCCGGACGCGAAATCAAGAAACGTACAGGGAGGCCGGAGGTGGCCCACTTCGGTGGGCGATATACCATGCAGGTTGCTCCTGGTACTTCTCTGATAGCACAGTTGACTGTGGAGCAACCCCACAGTTGTTGTTGTTGTTGTCCTGCCGTCGGGGCGTCGTAATTGAGTGCGTAAGCGATCCTGCGATGCCCCATTATGAAGGGGGAGGTTTTGTTGAGTTTTAGTGGGTAGTACTGGCTTTTCTAGCCGGTGAGCCCCACATAACCACCTGTATGTCTACAAATGGTATGCGTAAATGCATTTCCCAACATTAAAACAAAAAAAAAAAAAAAAAAAGAAAAAAAAGTCGTTTAAAAGATAAGCTAAATATTTTTATCTTCTAGTATGAATTTCGATTTATAATTATTGAAAGTATGAAACATTTTTCAAAGCTATATATTGTACTGCCTTTATAGTCATATTAACTAATTATATTGTTAAAATAATTTCCTTTAGGTACATGTTATTAAAGATAATCTACGGTCTAAAGTTCGAAGATACATTCGTAAAGCGAATGTAATTTTACAATTGCATAAAATAAATAAATATATTCCTTTATCACAGAATCAAACAATCTGGTATAAAATCAGTTAAAGCGACGCAATTCTTCACAACAACAACGTTTTCGTGTTCAACGTAATGTAGGTTAATAAAATTATAAACAATTATAGATAAGAAGAAACAAAGGCAGTGGCATAAAATTGTTAATTTGTGATAAGTACGATAGAATATTCAAAATTATCCATTTTTGTATACGTTAAATAAAAAACATGGCTTCAATGAGTTCAAGTTATAAATAGATATGTTCAATGTTCATGTTGTTTCAAAATAATTTTATTCATACAATAAATTAGCAAGATTTAATTAAAAATGATTTACAGAAAACTTTAAACTTGGTTAAAAGAAACCTTTAACGTATATGACAAGCATAATCGCATAAAAGCGGACTTTATACCGCTTATTCAACATCAATCAATGGTAATTATTGTTGCTATTTGATAAAAAAATATGTATTTATAAATATAATAGTGACATATGAGAATAACTAGTTTCAAGTACCTACATAGAAATATTTGAAGACTGTAGTTTAGACGTTTTAATGCTGGAGCAAAAGCGTTTAAAATATTTATTTTTGAAATATATGTATTTGTCTATTTGCAATAGAAAGTAGCAGAATTGTGCTTTATGTTTGGTAAAAAACTTGAGTTGTTTGTCCTATGCGGTTTAGAAACCGATAACCTCAGCTTAACCACAGATTAGAAATAGTTTATTGAGGTTAAATTGTGAATATTACATTATGTTTTTTTGTATCATTAAATACAATTTATTCGTAAAAAACATAAAACCTGAAAATAAATTGGCTGATTTTTTTTCGACTTCAATTAAAGTTATTATGATTTTTGATGGTAAAACATTTTTATTGGAATAAGAAATAGTCTATAACAGGAGTTCTCAACGAGGGGGGGCATGCCTCCCTAGGGAAGAGGGTGGGGGGTGGTAGGGATAGAGTATAGAGAGTTTATTTTAAATAAATAATAATAATAATAATAGGCAGTGGTAGCCCAGTGGTAACGCGCTCGCTTGGGAAACCGAGTGAAGCGGGTTCAAATCCTGGGTCTCGCACCTCTGATATTTTCATGTGCGAATCATTTCTAACATGATTACCACTTGCCTTACGGTGAAGGAAAACATCGTGAGGAAACCTGCATGTCTGAGAAAACCTATCAAGTTTTCGAAAGACATGTGAAGTCCGCCAACCCGCACTTGGCCAGCGTGGTGGACTATGGCCTGATCCCCCTCGTATTGAAGGGAGGCCCGTGCCCAGCAGTGGGACGTTAAAAAGGGCTGAATACATACAAATAATAATCGTTAAAAGAATGTATTTTATTATAATAAAAAAATAAAGGGGGGAGATATGTAACCCATCATGTTATCCATTTAGATATCCTTCTCGGAAGGGTCTTTTACTGTAAAATGTATCGTCTCTTTAGAGATCCTTCTCAGAAAGATCTGTAATTATAAACAATACACATGCAAGAGAATTGAGTCGTTAAGGGCCGAAGGGTCCTTTTTTTGGCTGAGAACCCACACATACTCCCGCACTCATGTATCATATAAAACCGTAAAAAATAAGAAAATAAAGGTAATTGTTGTACCCTTTCCACGAATAACGTTGTTTCAATATAACCCACAGTCCCGATAACGTAAGTGGGGTATGAAAATATTTTTGTAATCCGGGGAAACTCAACTGAAGAAAAGTTGGGAAATCCTGGTCTATAGCATTCAAAGGTAATATAGCGTCGTATTAGTGAAAGAATTTTTAGAATGGGATCTGTAGTCTCAATGATAACTCTCTACGTACAAACTTACAAAGTTTGCCTCGGCATAATATTAGTTTATATTCACATAGAATGATCACTTGACGATATGATATAAAGTGACCACCTCCTTTTTGGAAGTCGGTTGAAAATCACATCACATACACTTACGAGTATAATAAATAAGTTTGTGAGTGAGTTCGTTTGTTACTTGTGGAGACTCGGTTTGAAATGAAGATTGCTTAGCAATGGCGCGAACGTCTTTTATTTATACCATAACATTATTATCATTATCATCCGGTGTATTATATGATATAATTGGTTGTTCTTTTCCTATAGACCAGCTTAGGTACCTTCTTATGGAAAATATATTTTATAGGACGAAAGGCAGGTGTATAAGAGATATTGTATTTTATGTACTGAAAAATAATATATATAATATTTAACTTTAATATTTTTAATATTAAAATATATCTTTTGGTTAATATACATACATATTCGTTTAATGTCATAAGTCTCACGACCTTCTTCCAAACTAAACGCGGTCAGCTAGTTTTTCTACTAGTGCTAGTCGTTAGATACAAACATTCAACTATTGATATATACGTAAATAAATGTTTTTTTCATCCTTGAAGTGTTTTTTATTAGGTAGGTCAAGGAGTTATCATTCTAAATTTTAACATACTGATGTCTCACCCAGACCAAACCGTGAAATATTAAAAGCTGAAGTTTTAACTATGCATTCCAATAACAATAAAAGAGGCACTCTTTTTTTCAAACAGAAAATAAATATAAGACAAAAAATTAACCTTCAAAATTAAATCCATAGTTTACACTAATAATACATCATAGGGTCACTTAATTTTCATTTTTCACCTTCCAATATTTTCAATTCAAAGAAAATAGACTATAAATACAGACAGACTGATAGACAAACGTAGGATTTTTCCTATTTATTAAAAAATGTTTGCGATTAGCTTAGATATCGCGTGAGCACGAACAAAAGTGTTATATTAATATTGTAGCTTATTATTCTTTATTACAATATAACTACATGGTAACTTAAGAGTACATACAATGTTGTCTGACCACGTTTTTTCTTTAATTACTAGATACTTACGTTTTAACGTTTAGTATAGATTTCTCAGAGATGAGATATTTTCCCGCAGTAAAAAGTGTCCTATATGTTGACCCAGATATCCAGCTATCACCATAACAAATTTCATCAAAATCCCTCCAGTGGTTTTTCTGTGATGCGGTAACAGACAGATAGACAGACAGACAGACAAAAATTCTAAAAACTATAGATTCGGCATCTGCATCGATAATAATGTCTATTTCAATAAGATTTTCTAAAAAATATTTAATGTACAGATTCGGCTTAGTTAGAACTTTATAATATGTATAGATTTTTCTATATTACACTACAAAGTTTCTATATGTCTTATTATAAAATAAACTAATGCAACAAAAAGAAATACTCAATCAAATGCTTTACCTCCTTTCTTTTATTGAAATCTTCGCTTATGCAACCAAGCGTTACAAACCTATACTAATATCAAAAAGCTGAAGAGTTTGTTTGTTTGTCTGGTTGAACGCGCTAATCTCAGAAACTTCAAACTACTAATCCGATCTAAAAAAAATCTTTTTGCATTAGATAATCCGTTAACTGAGGAAGGCTATAGGCTATATATCATCCCGGAAAAATGTACGGTTCCCGTGGGATAGATTTGTTTTTGTCTAGGGATGAACCTGAAGCGAAGCGAGGGTGAGTCGCTAGTGTTATATATTATGCAAAAATTTGGTTTTGTTTTATCCCCTTTCATCATTGTGTCAATCTGTTGCCAAACGTTATCGAGGTACTCACAGTCACTTGTAGGTATTATTATCTCTTTTAACAGCAGTATTACACGTTTGGCTCAGTTTGTAATGACCTTACTTGCTGTGCCAGCGGTCGCGAGTTCGAGTCCCGCTGGAGGCATTCATTTGTGTGATGAGCACGAATGTTTATACCCCAGTCATGGGTGTTTATATTAATAATATGTTTGTATTTAAAGTTACATATGTGTAGTGTATCAACTATCTGGTATCCATAACACAAGCCTCGTTGCTTACCATGGGACTAGATGGTGCTGTGTGTTAATGTCCCAACATATTTATTTATTTATTTATCTCTTATAGCAAACGAACTGTCTTGATTTACTTTATAAATATATTCGAATAAGAGTTTAACAAAATGTTGTATGGTACATAAAAATCAAAATTGAACCTGGAAAAGGGCGAACATCATTCACTTTTAACGAGTAGGGGAGAATGGTTAGCGGAAACGTTGCACCAATTGAGTTGATTGAACTCAGATGCTGTTTAGTTTGTTATGTGAACAAAATACTGTCTCTTGTCTGTCATTATCGTTGATTCTCAAAATTAATTTCCTAAATATCATTTAAGTTAGGCTTTTGGTTCAGAAATAATTAAAAAATGATAAAAAAAATTTTTAGGCACCGTTTTTTAATAGTCCATTCACCATTGCTTAGTTTTTATGATCTTAAAATCATTTTTTCACTTAGTTTTAACCTAGCAACCTCGAAAAAGAATAAGTGATAGACTAAATAAAAAAAAACATGAAAATTGTGAAATTAGTTAACTTTATGTGTTAATTTAGCATAATAGGTTCGAAAATGATGTGATCAAGTTACAAGATGCCTTGAACTACCTTTCAGTCTTATTTTAGTTAATCTTAATTTTATCAAAACAAAGATGTATCTAAGTAGTACCAATGAAGTTTCTTATTTTAACTTTTTATTTGAAATGGTTTTTCTCTAATTTTTTCTGTTGATTCTGTGCGATTTTTTAACAAAAGGAATGGATGCGTATAGGTTACGCGCGGTTGAAGTAAAACTTCTTTGGCAAATATCGCAATTAAATTAAAAAAAAAAAACAAAAATGAAATAATTCATATTAGGCGTATTACAATCGTATATTTATAGTTATATTCATATACGGAAAGAATATTATATTATATTATATTTGTCAGACAACAAAGGTTACCATGACAACATGGCAATGTATTCTAACTTATTCTCTCACTGACTTAATCCTATATATTCACGTGTTTGTCTCTTTTTAGTGTCGCATTTTCGTTTCATCGAGTTTTAAATCACAACGACTCTATTTGCCGAGTTTTTATTTTAAAAATTGTTCTAAGTTGCACAAATACATATCTTGTCATGGGTTTTAAAATTTAATCCTATTTCAAATCATTGTCGAAATAACCTTAAATTATCTATACTGACGTTTATAAGATATGACGATATCAATAAAATATCATTAAACATGGAAAGCTAAGTGTATCTGTGAAATATTTTGGACAATTAATATAATAATATTTATCATACGAATATTTACGTGTTAAGATAAGATATCTATTATACCTATCGATTTATTATTACACTTATTTCAAAATTAAATTATTCATTATGATCAGAATTTTATGGAAATTTAGTAAATTTTTTAATATTTTATATTAAATTTTTATAATAAAATAACTTTATATTAATTCGTTTGTTACTAAATATCCGTCTGTGGACACCTTTAGTTTAATATGTACTTATACCGTGTATATGATACGCTTTTGTATACAATATTAAAATTATAGAATAAAATAAACCAGTTCAATTTTAAATAGCGATAAATATTAATTATAGTATTTAAGTTTTGCTAAGGGAAATAAGAAAATGCAAACCAATATCCATATTACATATAATTTATTTTATTAGGTTCATATTTTTGCAAGATGCCCTTTCCCATTTAAGGTCAGGCAGTAGGTCAGCCAGGTTGTTTCTCAAATACAATGAATAAGATTCAAAGTAAGGAACTTATAATAAAAAAAAATACAAACTTCACAAGCGAGCATAAACACTTAACGTAGTTTGATAATTGCATTGTATCAGACAAAATCGAACAAATAAACAATAAAAAAAACCTATATGAACGTGTCTGAGACGTTAAAATTGCAATAGAATCATTAATCAACATTGAAATATTACAAAATATAATAAAACACTAAAGTTGATACATTAATCTTCGTTAATTAAATACTGGATAGACCTCGAGCATATTTTACGTTTTGTTTCATCTGACTTATCCATAGAGATTTTAATTAATATAAGAAAACTAAAATATTAAGCTAAAAGTAATGCACAGTTTATTTAAAAGATTTATATTAAACCTTATATTATATAACTAGCGACTCACGCTCGCTTCGCTCGCGTTCGTCCCTACTCCCTAGGTACGTTTTCACGGTTAGCTATGTTTATACATAAATAGAAGCTTGCTACTCCTAAGATATTCATTTAAATTATATAGCGATTTACCCTCACTTTGCTCGGGTGCGTACGCCGTACGCGGATTTTGTTCACAATTTCGTGGGTTTTAATTTTTTTTTCGCGGAACCCAGATTCTTTTTCGAAAATAAAAGTAGCCTAAGTTACTCCTTATAACATCAGCTATCTGCCAGTGAAAGTCCCGTCAAAATCGGTCCAGCCGTTTCGGAGATTACCCGGAACAAACAGACAGACAGACAGACAAAAATTGTAAAAAATGTTGTTGTGGTATATGTACCGTGTATACATCCATATGCATTTAGTAAAAAGTGGTTATTTTAATATTACAAACAGACACTCCAATTTTATTTATCTGTATAGATAATTTATTGTCTTATATAGTTTTTCTTGCGTAATGTAAAGGTAACACTTAACAATGATAATGTAGAATATTTCTGTCCAAAGATTGCAAATATTGGCAATTTTAAATTTTTTGTAGCTGTTTTGAGAACTACTTCATAGTTTACCGTAATCTATTATTTAATCGTAACAGTAACTATTAGTTCTAATTTTTTCTTCACTGCATACTTCAATCTATACTTATGTATATTTTTTACAAGATTAAACTGTATATGTATAAGTCCAAATTAGCTTTCCATTTACCACTAAAAATCTACTCGCCGTCAATCTAATCTAATCTATTTAAACGAGCAATTCTTTTATATTTATTTATTTATACCAGCGATCTCGGAAACGGCTCTAACGATTTCGCTGGGTATGTGGGGGCTTTCGGGGGCGAAAAATCGATCTAGATTAGTCTTATGTCTGGGAAAACAACTTCGAATCTCGATCGGATGCAACGTGTTTACTTTTGTTTTTTTTTTGTATTCATTCAAGTTTTTATTTTTTTTTAATCTATAAAATACCATATAGCAAAAAAGAACTCCAAGCGAAGCTCGGTCGCCCAGGTTCTAACTATCCTTTAAAAATTCAGCATATTAAAATATTGAATGTCAATAAAGTTAGAACTTATGTTTAGCGAGTCGCTAATTCGTTATAATTTATATGCGAATAATTTTATTAGGTGATAAAATATATCGACGTAAATCTTGCTTAGTTTGTTGTTTTACTTCGCCTTGATAATCGTACTCGTGTAAACACAACTTGTGAAAACACAAGCCTCCAAAATTCTTAATTCTTCCCTCTAGAAGAGGCACTTTTCCCGTTGCACATGTTTTTTAAATATCAACTTTAAAATATTTTAGATATTCATCGATTTATGTATCATCAGTCTGTCAATGAGTCACATGTTATAATACTATATGTAGGTAAAATTTACATGGTCGAATTTGACCGACCTTTGTTGCATTACGCAAAAAAATATTACAACGTACAATCTTAGCGCACTTCCTGATATTTTATATATCTACATAGTCGAATAACAAATATTTGGGAGAATAGCATAAAAAACCAGGGTTTTATGCTTCACTAGCGGCTCACCCTCGCTTCGCTCGGATTCGTCTCTAGATAAACAACAACAAATCTATCCCACGGACACCATACATTTTTCCGGGATAAAAAGTAGCCTATTTGTTGTTCTGATGTATGAACAATATTATTGTAAAGTTTCATTAAAATCCAATTAGTAGTTTTTGTGTACTAAGCTGTACTGAGAAACAAAAAATTTGAAAAAAAATCTGGATTTGTTCTATTTCTCTTCATACATCCCCCTGACTCGGTTTTTGGCATTTTTTTTCTATGTACAGACATACGACCTCTACAGTTTTATTATATGTGTAGATAATTGAGCTAATAATTGAGATAACCAGTTCACGTCGCATCATAAGAAAAAGCTGTTGAGGTAATTCATGTAATTTATGTGTCACGTCATCATGTTGGTCGTATGTGCGGTGTAAACTGTAGGTACGCTGTAGATATCATCAATACGTTAAATCTTTCTAAGTTCTGTTACGTGCTTTCCTTATACTAATTTTACTTCTCTTCTTTTCTATACTAATATTATAAATTGGTCACTGAGCTGGGTTGTACTAATTCAGGAATAAATGCTGTTGAAAATATAATACTAATAGGAAGCTCATAGACATTATCTATGAGTTTCACAAGTTATTTATTACCACGGTTTATCGGGTACTTCCTTCATAATACTATATCACAGGAAATTGCTGAAATTCGCGGGTGTAGTTGAAGTTTTAATTGAGGCGCGGATGATAAAAAACTATAATATATAGTTTTACTATACCCTCCCATCAAAATGAAAGAATGGCATCTGTGAAAAACGGAGGATCCTTCAGTGATTTAAAATATTATGCCTACTTATTAAAATAAAAATTTTGGAACATGCTTCCCCGAGATGTTCGCCATTGAAAAACGCTAAGTATTTTTAAAAGCCGTCCCCAATTAATTATTATCTACATCTTCAGTTATAGTGTCTGTTATTTAGTATATATTACATGTCTATATGTACGTCATATGTGTATATGTATATTATATATGCATATATGTTTGTCTTAAGTCTGTATTTATGTATGTATATGATAGATTTTTAAGCTTGTGTATATCTATTATTAATTGTACCGTCCCGTTTACGGTCTCACTAATCCTTTAAAGTTTAAATAAGACCTCCGTTGCGTGCCTTTTTCTTATCTATTTTTTTCTTTTCATCTTCTGTATTCTTCTTTTGTGTGTTCAATAAAGTATTTATGTTCTATCTATCTATTTATTTTATTTGTATATTATTTTTAAAATTGAATTTTCAGAAAAGTTCAATCTCTAATCGTCTCTAAACTTAAACTCAAGATCCGCTATTGTCTGGACCGAGTAAAGTCTCACAATATTCTCTCATTTCCCAAGATAGAGTGCGTGAAAATGATACCCGTATTAAATATCACTGTGCTTAATTTTTTTTATGGCTAAATGACAGAACAGATTTAGTTCAAATATTTTATAGGGATCTGGCTTGTGCCCTGAATATGCCCTTTTTATAATGTCAACTCTTCAGATGGGGTAAAGAGCTAGGGAAAAACTGTATGATTTGAATAGAATTTTTAAATGTGGTTTTATATATAATATATAGGCAATTAATTGTTAGATTATTTTAAATAAAACTATATTTTTGAATTATTTCGCGGATTTATTTTGATTTTTGGTTCCCGACGTTTCGAATGCTTTACAGAAATCATGGTCACGGGTCGTCAAAGTATTATTCTTAGGTTATTATTAGTTATTTAAAGGACAGAAAAATATTTAATTTTATAGATTATACAAATAGGTAAGTTAATATAATGAGTAACTTATAAATAATTTTAATATAGCGTAATATACTCAAATTAGTAAAATTTTGAGATTTGCATCTTGAATATAAAAAATGTTTCCGGGTGAAACCAGAGTGGTCCTCTAGTACCTATCTATTAATTATTCCATGGTATGAAGTACAAATTCTAACCTTGGTCAAATTCTTATTCATATATGATTATATACTATAAGGAAAATATAAATATTAACTGTTTTTATTTATTGCAGATTAATAGAATATTTGCAATTTTATTACTTGACACTGATATGCTTCTTCTTTAGATATAGTAAAGTAAATAATAAGTAATATCGACTCCTTTTTAATGTTTGTCTGATTGTTATTTTAGTGGTAGTATTAGTTAATAAGCCTAAATTTAAAGCTTAGTTTCATTAGCATGATATAGCTATTATAATTCACCTTGTGAAAACAAGATTGTAACTCAGTTTTGTAACAGTTATAAGTTTTAAAAACATATGAGAAAATAATTTCTATCTATAAATTAAAGTACGAGTTACAATGATGTTTCTTGCAGGCTTTATATAAAAAAGAGGTCCTGATTACTGGTATTAAAAGAAATACATATGCAGCTGTAAGTCAGACAAGTCTGCTGGGGGTCATTTAACTGAAAGACGTTTGTTTTGCAATATCTTGAGCATTAAGACCTTGATTTTATTATTCGTAAAAGTAAGTGGAAAACATTGTAAGAATCCCAATCCCAGTAAAAACCAGGTTATCGATCATGAAAGCTTAAAGCTTATGTTATAAGCTTTTTAAAAAAATTGTCTCTTCATTATTTTGCTAAACCTATCACAGCAAGTGACTCAGCTCTTAAAATGAGAATAAATAAAAATATTTTGTTGTCATCTATACATATAATAAAATTGTAACTAAGCCGAATCTGTACATTAAATATTTTTTGGAAAATGTTATTGAAATAGACTTTATTATCGATACAGAAGCCAAATCTATAGTTTTTAGAATTTTTGTCTGTCTGTCTGTCTGTTACCGCATCACGAAAAATTCATTTTATATGCCAAATAAATATCATTAATATAATACTTTGTCTTTGTTTATTCACTAACTAGCGACTCACCCTCGCTTCGCTCTGGTTCGTCCCAAGCTTCTCCATACAAACTTTCAGCCGCATTTTCACCCCCTTAAGGGATGATTTCCAGGATAAAAACTATCCTATATCCTTCCCAGGGTCTCAAACTATCTTCTTACCAAATTTCATCTTAATCGGTTCAGTAGTTTCGGAGCCTATTCGATGCAAACAAACAAACAATCAAATCTTTCCTCATTATAATATTAGTAGGTATAGATGTATACTCTATTTAGCAATAGAGAGCTTTTTAAGCTTTTCTGCTGTTGGATTCTAAAATTATATTGGCACGTACTTTGACAGACTTCAAAAAGCTAGAGGTAGGTACCTACTCAATTCTGTATTTTTATGTGGATATATTTACGTGTATTGGAATAATTACTTTTTAGTAATTAAAGTCAATATTCATTTCTTAATAAATGTAATTCAGACTAAAGCATCGTGAGGTGTAACTGAGACTTTTTGTATAACCCTTACCGGAAATAGCTTTTCTAACGAAATATTTTCCTAGATTTACGCGAATATTTGACATTTTAAATAAAACTATCTTTTCGTATTATTTCGCGGATTTATTTTGATTTTTGGTTCCCGACGTTTCGAATGTTTTACAGCAATCATGGTCACGGGAGAGACTAAGGTTTTATACATCTCAAAAGCGTTATCGTTATACTTGTTACAGATAGTCCCTACCCATAATTTTATAAAAATAATTAAAAAAAATCAAAAATGGCACCAGAGTAACTTACAATATTTGTAACGAACTTTTTTTATTATATACGAGTATCTACTAATAGTGAGTAATATGGAATAATAGTTAATTTTAGTGTATTAAAGTAATTTTAGGCATAGATTAATATCAGTCGGAAATTACTTGATGTACCATAATAAAAGTAATCCATGATAATCGCCGGTTCATTAAATGTCTCCATGCAGAAAATCCTGTAAATCCCCGCTATCGTTAAATGGAATGAAAGAAAATAGAATTCTCGAAAAAAGAGTCTAAGAAATTCATTT
Source organism: Fabriciana adippe (assembly GCA_905404265.1). Lineage (NCBI taxonomy): Eukaryota > Metazoa > Arthropoda > Insecta > Lepidoptera > Nymphalidae > Fabriciana > Fabriciana adippe. The sequence goes on from FR989988.1 coordinate 5,256,288, forward strand.
TCGAATAATGATATAAGGAAATTTTTATCTCAGTATGACATTGTTTTTACTCGATATAAGTTTATAGAAGGGATCTTCATTATTAGTTAACCCTTCACCTATCTACGCATAAAACAAACAGTATTTATCATAAAAGGCAAAAGCTAATAATCTACAAAACAATGTTACAACTTATACGACAAATATACTTTTAGATGTTAATCATTATTTGGTTAATTTATTATTAATTTAAACATAATTAAAAGAAAATTTCCGTATTTATGACGTCTATATAAATAGGCGCGATCGAACAAGATTTGAAATATAGCGTATCAAATGGTGAAAATAATCTGTTATAAGGCATTGTCACAATACCTTTGTTGATCCCGAGTGACACAGTGCAGGTGATGTTTGTAAACTGGATGTCAACAGGTTCTTTGGTTGGCACTTGAGCCAAGCCCTTCACCTGGCTCTGAGAAGGGCCAGACGAAATGACGGCCTCAGAATTCCCAGCTTCATCCGTTTTAAACGCCACACTGCCCTTTTCCACTATTTCAGCTCCCGCGAGCATCATTTTTACGAAATAATATTTTCACATATAAATTGTCGCGCGTGCGCTACAAGCAACGTCGCGCGATAGAATGCGCGGACGCCTATCAGATGTCTTTTGTCTTGTATATAATTATATGTACAGTTCAGCGCTAATTTGTAAATATGTTGAACATAATGACTGGTGTGTTGTGACGGGTAACAATGCACTTTATTGTAACATCCAGCCTTGTTGAGACAAAGCAAATCATCTCGCCTTTGTCGCATTACAATTATTTACACCGTATTTCTAATAATAACAAAAGGTTCACTACAGACGCAATTATAGTTGTTGTTGTTTTCTTACATTTAAGTACCTATTCATTAAGTAAAAAAATAAATTAGGTATATTAACATCGGTTGATAGATAAAAAGGTAAAGATCTTTAATTTTATTTATACTTAAATATCGTGTTAAAATAACCCTTTTATTATTCAATATTTCTTATAAAACGTAACAAATAATATTAAATTATATATATATATTTTTTATTTCTTTTGCTTTAAAAACTACCATCCCGCCATCTCGGAGTGTTGATTAATATCCTTAAGAGATATCATCAATACGAGAGTCATGCAGTAAAAGAGACTAAATGATACCTAAATCTTTCACAAGATGGCGTTAGTAAACATAAAGTTTGATACATCAAGAATATCTATACATATAATAATATTCTAACTGAGCCGAATCTGTACTTATTATCGATACAGAGCAGAGGCCGAATTTATAGTTTTTAGAATTAGGAATTTTGTCTGTCTGTCTGTCTGTCTGACTGAGTACGCATCACGAGAACACCACTGGACAGATTTTGATGAAATTTGGTATGTTGATAGCTGGTTATCCAGGTCAACATATAGGATACTTTTTATTGCGGGAAAATATCTCGTCTCTGAGAAATCTATATTAAACGTTAAAACGTGACTAGGAACGAACCCGAGCGGAGCGAGGGTGAGTCGCTTATAAGTAAATAAATAAATAAATATCTAAATGTAAGTAAATAAATAAATAAATATCTAAATGTAAGTAAATAAATAAATAAATATCTAAATGTAAGTAAATAAATAAATAAATATCTAAATAAAAAAATACAATGAAGATTTTGTTTCGTGCTCAATAAAACGATGAAGTGCGAATTGTACTCGCAAGTCCATACGTTGTACAAACTTTCAAAATATTTTTATTTCAATTCCAACTATTAAAATTAAAAAAAATATAAGATAAAAAACTTAAGGTAAATATTAAATAACATTTACAATTATATTTCAATTTACTTTATATAATTTAATAACTAATAAGCATTTAATATTAAATTTTTCGGTAAATTATAATAATATTATAGCATATAAATAATTCTAGGCCATTTGACCGTCTGCAGTAATAGTTAATGACAGTAATTATCAACATAAAAAAGGTATCAGATGAGTTCCCTGGGATAATTTGTATTAGTATGCATTCATGCACTAGTCTTTATTACCCGACTGCGCCAGAAGGAGGGTTATGTTTTTCCAGTGTATGTATTTATATTTCTTTGGTACACTTTAAGTAAGAGAGTCGTTAGATTCGTCTTAATTGTAAGAGTGACACTGGGTATATCAAAATTATAAAAATTAAAACGGCCGATTTTTGGCACCATATTGTCTTCAAATTTTTTTTTCCAAAAATCAAAATAAAGGGTTTTATAAATGCCTTACAAAGATATATACAACTTATATATTATTTAAATGTAATTTGGAATGAGAAATGCTAAAAAACAGTAAATAAAAAAATTATTTACAAAAATAAAAAACTCGACCGCGTAAAAAGCGAACTAAAAAGATGGAAACGAGTTGACGAAGGAACATAGTATGGTGCAATTGCAGTTGGAGAGGTACACACACGCAACTACTAGTATTATAAAACATATAAAAATATGTATGTCCTCGACTGCGCAATACCTACTCCGTTTTTATGACAACTTATTTTCATCTTTTTTTTTAGTTCACTTATTACGCAGTCGGGTTTTTATTTCTGTTAATATTTTTTATCAATGTAAATAAAAATGAATTTTCGTATGTTTGTCTTCCATGAGTTCCTAAACTATTGATACGATTACGATGAAACTCGGGTGGGTTAATCTGTACACGCCTGGGAAGATTCCTGGCGCAATAAAATAATTTCTTTGGGACGTTTGCGTTTTATGCGTTCTTAAACCATTCAAGCTCCGAGACGCATATGAGCGAAGCGAGGGTAAGTCCCTAGTAATTTTTAAATTTACATTAGTCGGCTTTGTAGCGTAGTAAGTAGTAAGTATGATTGGGCAGCATAAAATGAAAAATAATGTGTAAAAAACCTTAACGACTTTAAAATAAGGTTTTAACATGTTTAGAAAATAACGAGGTTCTAAAATCGAGTACTTATACATTTTTTTAAATAATAATAATTTTGGTGAATTATGTGTGCGTGTGTATCTGTAAATATGAGTTTTTGTGTTACATTATAGGTACATAACACAAGACAGTAAATACCTCTTTCTGTTCTCTGTTGATTCACGGTCACCGCTTCAAAAATTTGAGATCCACTTGGCACTTTATCTTGGGATTCGCTCAAAATTACACATTTGGTCAAAACATATTTGGTCATATTTTAAAAAGGTAAATATGATTTTATAGTCGATCAAGTTTCTTTTCAAAATGTGAACAAGGAATAAACCTGTGTTAATTTAACACAATTAAAATAAATTGCTATTATAATTTATCAGGGATGAGTAAATCGGAGCACAGAAAGTATGTATGTATATTGTATATCCTATCTATCTGAAATCCATACATGTAATAAAAAGATCCTGCGACGCCCCATGAAAACGGGAGGTTCTGTTGGATTTTAGTGGGTAGTAGGTACTGGCTTTGCCGATGAGTCCCACACCTCGTACCTAAATGCATTTCCTAACGTAAAAAAATAATATCAGACTTGTGACCTTTAGCACTGGTGACAGTATAAAAATTATAATTTTGAAAAAAAAAATACTCTGTAAATCTATCTACTGCTATAATATAGTAAAATTCGTAATTTAAGATTTAGATTTGTGCAATAAGTAACTCAAAAGATTTTTTAACCGCCCCACTTAGGTACAGACAAACAAAAAATTCCATTACAATATGTAGTTATTATACAGATATGTACATAATATGTATTATTTTTATAAGAAATATATTTACCTTAAGGATGTGATAGCAAGAACTGACGGACAATTATAAAAACTAGAGAAAATGTAATAAAAGTGCTGCTATCTTCGTTTACTGGATGATCCTGTCTCATGTATCATGAGCTCTAGATTCTTCGAGTTATGACTAGTGTACGTAAACGTCGAGCGGTCACATTAACTTATTACTTTCTTCCTAAAATGGTCAGAAGTAGTAGGAAACCTTTGACAAAAAGTTGCTTAGGATTTGGAAATACAAAATGTTACATGTACATATTATGAGAGAATGGCTTAAAATATCGCAATAATATTTACAAAGGTAATTGATACGTGTTGTGTGGTGAGCTGAACCATACAGCCCTATTTTGTCTTCCACCTTCAATTATATCATTGCCAAATGTTGTGGTTCAGGAAACTCAACAAAATACCAACATTTGCAAATAACTGACCGAGTGACATTCAGCATTGACGATATAGATTCTAACAGGGTCGGACTGGGCCGGAAGGGCCCGGGTGGCTACACAAGCCCGGGGCCCGAGACTAGATAATAGATTTAATCATAATTATTTTTTAACTTCTCGCTATGAAAATTGAAAACTTTGACTTTCGCATTTTTTTAAAAGATATGTACCAACTCGATAGAGTTTTTAAGAACATCTAAAAATTAAATTTCATTTTACCTCTGAAACAATGTCAAATGTTAAAATAGACCAATCGGAATCTATTTATTTTTAAGAGAACAAAAAATTAAAACCTGAAGTTTTATATTTTGAAGGCGTTAGCAGGTATGTAAGGTACAAAAATCTGTAAAATGCGCCCGATGTCCAGCTACCCTCGAGAAATGTATGTATGTATTCAGCCCTTTTTAACGTCCCACTGCTGGGCGCAAGCCTCCCCTTCAATACGAGGGGAATCAGGCCATAGTCCACCACGCTGGCCAAGTGCAGATTGGCGGACTTGACACATGTCTTTTCAAAAACTTGCTAGGTTCTCTCAGACATGCAGGTTTCCTCACGATGTTTTCCTTCACCGTAAGGCAAGTGGTAATCATGATAGAAATGATTCGCACATGAAAATATCAGAGGTGTGAGACCCGGGATTTGAACCCGCCTCACTCGGTTTCCCAAGCGAGCGTGTTACCACTAGGCTACCACTGCCTCGACAAATGGAGGGATGAAAAGCGTTGAAAAATAGTTTTTTTCAATTTTCGGCTTACTGTGACGTCCTACCGAAAAATAATCTTTACAAAAGTTGTAAGTATAGTAAAAATCTACAACTTTTATAAATGACACTTCTTACAATACCCTAAAAGTTTTTGATTTATTTGCAAAAAACCCGGTTTTTTGTTTTTATTTTTAATTACTGCAATAATCTTTTCATTTTCATGACACTAGTTACTAGAGGAATGTAATCTTCGAAATACGTATACCAAATTTTTTCAATATGTAGCCGTTTCCGAAAAATTTATGTTTTGTGGTCTCGGGAGGCTGAAAATCGCCCCCAACTTCAAGAGGATGCTTACATTTAAAAAAAATCGTTCGATTTTAAGATAGGGTTAATCTTTTGTCTTGAACTTTACTTTTCGAAGAAATAGAAACATTGTATGGTCATTCTGTAAAAACACCTTTAAAAATTGAAAAAAAATAGAGAAATTGATAATTTTTTCTTTGTAAACTATAATATTTTTAATAATCATTGAAAAAGTGTACTAAAATGACCAAATTTTTATAAGCTGATTGAGATTGAGATTGAGAGAGAGAGAGATTGAGAGAGAGAGATTGAGATTGAGAGATTGAGATTGAGATATTTTATTGATAAAATTACAAGAATTTTACAGGTCATACAATAAATTCATTTTTTCTACATTATTTTACATAATTATAAGATATTTATACATATTACATTTCATTTTGTCTTTTACATTATTATTATTATTTGTTTAAAATTTTCATTTTACTTATTTTAATTCAATCTTTACTTAAAATAAGTTATTTACATTTTATTTGTTTTAGTAACAAATGTCCAAACATACGAAAATCATTTAGGTATTCAGGAAAAAAGATAGCATAATAACTACTACTTCCATACACAAAACACAGTGTGCTGATTACACCAATACATTTTGCGGGAAAATAAAAAAAAAGTGGGGGTCACGTAAAGTATATCACTTCTTTTGCATTTTTTTCCCTTAGAATCTATTTGTTATTATTTTTTCGAAATTATCGATATTTCATTAATTTTTGGTGGATTATGGAGTTAAATTAATTGTTTTTTTATTCTGAAAATTTAGATTTTAAGGTAATAACAGAAAGAAATGGAATTCATTCATAGTCTAATCTTGCTTATTAATTATTCCAAAATATAACATAAAAAAACAAGTTGGTATAATTTCGAAATGTAGTCACAGTTTTGTTAAAAATCATTGAAAAATGTTAAAAATGAATGCTAAGATATTGATGATTAAAGAGAAAAGAATCCTTTTTCATTGAAAATCGACTATCTCGGAAAAAAATCAACGTAAAGAGATGACGGATAGATCAAATTATAGATCAAAATCATGTTATCCAATTCATGTGTTGGTTTAACTTTTAAAAAAAATATTTTTTTACGACCTTTTTTATGATTACGCAATAACCGTACATTGAAAAAAAATATATATATCTAAATACTTAAAAACTAGAAACATGAAACAATAAAATACTTTTTTTTCATCTCGATACAGTTATTTTCCGCTGAGATACAGCCATTCAATAATCTTTAAAAATGTAGGATTTTCTTTTCGATGCTTTGATTTTTTATACTAGTGTATCAAGAAAATGCAGATTTATGCGGAAAAACTTGAAAAATATAAAAACTAATCGATAACGCTAAAGCCTTATCTTAATCAATTATTTAGGATATTTATCAGTATATATTGTCAATTATGCTATACTTTTTTTATCATTAAAGATTTAAAATTTAAATTTAACTCCAAAATCAATCAAAAATTAATAAAACTATCGATAAACTCAAAAAAATAACGAAAATAGTTTTTAATGGAAAAAATACAAAAGTGTATATGTTTTTCTTTATTTTTTCACGACTCATCAAATGCAAAGTTGGAATGTTTACGGCGACATTGTATAAATAATAGCGTCAAATTAAAAACTCAAGCATACTGTTTTTTTCGTTTTTTCCCGCAAAATTCATTGGTGTAATCAGTTTATAAAAATTTGGTCAATTTACGTCACATTAAGCCGAAAATTAAAATATTTTTTTACGTTTTTCATCCCTCCATTTCTCGCGGGAAGCTGGGACATCGGGGGCATTTTACGGATTTTTGTTCCCAAACCGGATTCCGATCGGATTATAATGATACACGTCTAAATAAGTTGATTCGATCAAAAGTTATTGCCGTTCAGAATGTCCTGTTCAGGTTCAACCATTTTCGAATTTTTCTATTTCATTTCTCTTCTTCATTCTTCTCGAATTGTATGAACGAACGATCTGATCTAGTTTACATGTAGGTCGTAAGAGCTGGGCCCCCTATCCTACCTACCACCTGGCTTGCGGGGCTTATCGCTTACCCGTGGGGGGCCCGCGCAGGCTGGGGCCCGGCTGGCAAATGCCAAATCGACTGTATGGCCAGTCCGACCCTGGATTCTAAATGAAGTAACAAAATATTTAAAATAGGATGCAACAGTTCATTTATCATTATTATTAGAGTTGTCTGGGCTCTGACGATTTCTGCATTTTTTTTTATTTCAAGAGAGGTTTACTAGCCCCTAATTCAGACAATAACATTAGCTACGCTGCCAACTGACTATGTGACTTATGAATTTGTGGACGATCGAGACTTATTGTTAATAATTACAGTTCTAGACTATTCTAGACTTAGTCTATCTATATATACATAAAATGCTTTGTCCTGATTGACTGATCGATCAACGCACAGCCTAAACCGCTGGTCGTAGAAACGTGAAATTTGGTAGACATATTCCTTATACAATTTAGGCATCCGCTAAGAAAGGATTTTTCGAAATTCATCACCTGATGGGGTAAAATAGTGTATAAAAGACTGTATGAAACTCTGACATTTTTAACGCGAAATACACGGTAAGTGGTATTTAGCTTTAAATAAAAAATTAGAAATATATGTATTAAATTTTTTTGAAAATCATCCCTTAAAAGGGTAAAAAGGGGTAATAAAGTTTATATGGGCAAACAATTATTTATGTTCAGAATTACTTGAAACTTAGTATTAATGCTCTTCAATACAATTAATAAATATATGTTTTAGCATTTTTTGAAATTCATCCTATAAGGCTGTCAAATAGGGGACGAAAGTTTGTATGAAACTCTGTAATTGATGCACGGAAAATGGTATTTACCTTTAAAATGAAAACTTAAACAATCCAAATATCTTTTTTTTTCTAAGTTCAGCCCTTAAAAGGATAAAAGGGGGTTGTGCTGTTTATATAAAGAAAAAATTGTTTGTGATCAGAATTACTTGAAACTTGGTATTAATGCTCTTCAATACAATTAAATAAATATATATTGTAGATTTATTTTAATTCAGCCCCTAAATGGGTAAAACTGGGTGGTGAAGTTTGAGTTGTTGAATATATTTAAATAGAGTAACATGGCTCAAGTGTGGGATATAAAGTAGTTTTATTTACAGAATATACGCTTAACATCTTATACATATTTTTGCAAATAATAAAGTATGTATTGTGAAAAGTTTATTTTTTTCGTAGTTTAATCGCGGGCGAAGCCGCGGGTTCTGCTAGTTATACATAATATTGTAAGGTTGCATTTATATAATATATATGAGCGTTTTAATGGAAAATAATATCATATTTGATTAATTTGTAATGACTTATGTTTAAGGCATTTAGTTATGTGACCTTAGCCGATAGGAATATATTTAAAAAAAATAAAAAGGACGCGGATATTAATTGGTTATCCCGCGCTTTTGAACGGAGATGTCGGTACCATCCTGTAGTGCCTAGTCATGGAATGTTTGTAATATTGAAAATTATTGTTATAAATTATGTAACTTATTATTTAAAAAGATTAACTGTTGAGTTTCTTGCCGGCTCTTCTCAGCAGAACTGATTTCCGAGCTGGTGGTAGCTTCCACACGGACAGACGTACTGACAATTATAAAAGTACTGAATATAAGAATATACCTATGCAAGGAATATCTTGAAGTTTTATTAATGACCTCCTACAATATATATTACTATAATCTTAAATAATAGAAGTGTAGTTAAAGTTATCCTTTAGAGGTCAGAATTTAAGTCCACCAAAAACGGTGCAATAGCAGCAGCAGATTCAAGCACAGTCTATACAAAAAGTTATCGATGCTACGATTTTTATCAGAATTATGAGATTATGCTTTAAATATACGTAAGTATAGTGTTGCAAACTGTTTTTTTGTACTGTAAAAAAAAAAAAACATGAAAAAAGACGTGTTTTTTTTTCTGGAGTATGTTTTTTTTCAAGAGTACAGAATTCAAAAACATTCAGGTAGTTTCCGTAAAAGATTAATCCCTAAGAATTCATATTAGAGTTTTCTGTTTGTTTTAAACCTACCATACTGTTTTGGCTAAATAGTGCCAAGATTACATACGAAAATTCCGACACCGACAAGGACAAGACTAGTGTAGTTGGCACTGATATTGAAAGTGGTACAGACATTGACCTAGAGGATGAATAAATTTTTATTTAATTGATTCATTGCACTTTATTCTATTTGTAATTTTAGTAAAATGTAAGAAATTAGAGAACATACTTCAGTAAAACATTTTATATACTGAGATGGCATCTATTTAATGGAACAACAACAGCTATTTTAGGGTATTTAAAAGTGAAAGTCAACAACATGATTTATAACGCAACAGAAAACATTGACCAAAATGTATTTTTATTGCTTTTTGCAAAAATACGGCCTATTTTTTATTGGGAAACAAATACTGTTACTGTACAATGTAATAATAATAATTAATAAGTAAATATTGTAAAAAAAATGTTTATTAATCTATACAGATAGGTAAATAAAATTGAAGTGTCTGTTTGTAATGTCAAAATAACAGCTTTATATTAAACTAGTGACTCACCCTCGCTCCGCTCGGGTTCGTCCCTACTTACGTTTCAATGTTTAGTATAGATTTCTCAGAGATGAGATATTTTTCCGCAGTAAAAAGTACCCTATATGTTGACCCGGATAACCAGCTATCATCATACCAAATTTCATCAAAATCCCTCCAGTGGTTTTTCTGTGATGCGGTAACAGACAGACAGACAGACAGACAGACAGACAGACAGACAGACAGACAGACAGACAGACAGACAGACAGACAGACAGACAGACAGACAGACAGACAGACAGACAGACAGACAGACAAAAATTTTAAAAACTATAGATTCGACCTCTGCATCGATAATAATGTCTATTTCAATAAGATTTTCCAAAAAAATATTTAATGTACAGATTCAGCTTAGTTAGAATTTTATAATATGTATAGATGTATATGGAATTATATACGGTACTTATAAGAAAAACACAATTTTTAAAACTTTTGTCTGTCTGCCTGTTTGCTCCGGCTAATCTCTGAAACGGCTGGACCAATTTTAACGGGACCCTTGCACTGGCAGATAGCTGATATTATAAGGAGTAACTTAGGCTACTTTAATTTTAGACAAAGAATTAGGGTTTCGCTCAAAAAAATTAAAACGTACCTAGCACCCGAGCGAAGCCAGGGATAGTCGCTAATAAATACATATAAGTAAATCCTCAACCAAACGCTTTAGAAGCCTAGTATGTACTTGCTACTTAGTAGAGTTAGTTAGTACTTAGTAAAATATTGTTGCAGCTATTTCATTGATTTTTATAGTATTAGCTATTGTTAGATTTTGCAGTTGGACTCGCTAATCGTTTTAACGACATTAATATTCCGGACCCTTATTTAGGTGATTAGTGACTTACCCTCGCTTTTCTCAATAAGACCCTTGGTGTCTTTTTGCTATGTTTTTTTTTGTTTACGTATTTCAAACCATTTAGGGAGCGTATGCCGATAAAGCATATCACTGTTGAAAAACCCACCATTTTTTAATTGAAAATACAACAATCTTAGTATAATTTTAGCTTCATTAATGAATGAATTTCCATAGACCTCCGAGATTTATTACGAGGCAGAAGGAGGCTTGTTGTTAATTCTTTATAATTTTGCGGTTTGCCAAATAAATCTAACCTAAATCCCAAATGAAAATAAAATACGAAGGTAAATTAAAATTTATATCATGAAAATAATAGGTCTTTAGTCTTTACTCTTTACCAATGAAGTTTCCGTTTTACAATACTGGCCATTTGAAACGTAATTTATGAATAGCCGGCAATAAATTCTAAATTTAAATGAATTTTATTTTACAAGTATGGACGTCTATTTTCAAATTATGTCATTTGTTTATTGATTAGTGTTTTCTTTTCACTATATTTGTATCTTCTTCATCAATATTGACACAATAAAAATACAAGTAATTATGGAATACAAGTTCCGTCGCGGTGGCAATGCCACACAAATGGCTCGTAACATTAATGATGTGTACGGAGTGAAAATTACAAATGAACGCACGACTTATTATTTATTGGTTTGAACGCTTCCGACATGGAAATTTTAATCTAAAAAATTAACCCCATGGTCTTCCAAAAACTAAAATCAAGAACGGCGAATTAAAGGCGATAGTGGAAGCTGTCGATACTCAATCTACGGCTGAGTTAGTATAGTCCAAGCGAAATGCAGTTATTTTTAAGAAAAAATAAAATATTGAAAACCTGAAGTTTTATGATTTTAAAATGTTGGCAGGTATATAAGGAATAGAAATTCATAAAATGCCCCCGATGCCCAGCCACCCCCGAGAAATGGGGGGACGCAAAGCGTTGAAAAATAAGTTTTTTCAATTTCCGGCTTACTGTGACGTTCTATCGAAAAATGTTTTCTACAAAAGTTGTAGGTCTAGTAAAAATCTACAACTTTTATTTGTAACACTTTTTATGACAACCTCAAAGTTTTCGAGATATTTGCAAAAAACTCAGTTTTTAATTTTTTCTTGGTTTTTTATTTTTAATTTCTAGAATAATCTTTTAATTCTCATGAAACTAAGGTGATGTAATCTACAATATATATAGAATAAATGAAAAAAAATTGAAATTGAAATGTTCAGCCATTTCCGAGAAAAGTATGTTTTATGGTCTCGAGAGGCCGAAAATCACCCCCAACTTCAAGTGGACGTTTACATTGAAAAATTTTTTTGTATAATTTTCAGATAGGGCTCATTCTTTTCGTCTTGAACTCTACTTTTTGAAAAAATAAAAATATTGTATGGTTGCCCTGTAAAAACACTCTTAAAAATTGAAAACATTGAAGAAATCGATAATTTTGACTTTGTAAACTACATTTTTTTTAATTATCATTGGAAAAGTGTACTTTATTGACCAAATTTTTATAAACTGATTATACCAGTGTATTTTTCGGGAAAAAACGAAAGAAATGGTATTCTTAAATTTTTAATTTGACGCTTATTATTTATACAATATCGTCGTAAACATTCCAACTTTGCAATTTGACGAGTCGTGAAGAAATAATAAAAATTGGAATTCACGTAAAGTACACTCGTTTCTTTTGTATTTTTCCAGTACAATCTATTTATGTTATTATTTTTTTGAATTTATCGATGTTTCATTAATTTTTGATCGATTTTGGAGTTAAATTTATTGTTTTTTTCTAAAAAATCAGATTTTAAGGTAATTACAGAAAGAAATGAAATTCATTCGTAGTCTAATTTTGTTTATTCATTAGTTAAATGTGTAATTTAAAAAAATTAAGTTGATGTTTACAAATTTTTGTCATAGTTTTGTTAAAAAATCATAAAAAAATGTATAAAATGAAAAAAAAAGTTTTTACTACACTCTTTACGTCGATTTTTCCCTGAAATATTCGACTTTCAATAAAAAGGCATCCTTTTCTTTTTTATCATCAATGTCTAAGCATTTGATGGATGCCCAGTACATTAAAGAGTAATTTTAAAAATTTAAATCTTTTTAAAATTACCCTTTAATGTACTTTTCTTGTTTTTAATTATTATTATTTTTCATTTTTTCATTTTTTCGTTTTTTTATAATTTTTTTAACATAACGATGACAAAATTTTGTAAATATAAACTTATTTTTTTTTAAATTACACATTTAACTAATGAATAAACAAGATTAGACTACGAATGAATTTCATTTCTTTCTGTAATTACCTTAAAATCTGATTTTTTAGAAAAAAACAATAAATTTAACTCCAAAATCGATCAAAAATTAATGAAACATCGATAAATTCAAAAAAATAATAACATAAATAGATTGTACTGGAAAAATACAAAAGAAACGAGTGTACTTTACGTGAATTCCAATTTTTTTTATTTCTTCACGACTCGTCAAATTGCAAAGTTGGAATGTTTACGACGATATTGTATAAATAATAAGCGTCAAATTAAAAATTTAAGTATACCATTTCTTTCGTTTTTTTCCCGAAAAATACACTGGTATAATCAGTTTATAAAAATTTGGTCAATAAAGTACACTTTTCCAATGATAATTAAAAAAAATGTAGTTTACAAAGTCAAAATTATCGATTTCTTCAATGTTTTCAATTTTTTAAGAGTGTTTTTACAGGGCGACCATACAATATTTTTATTTTTTCAAAAAGTAGAGTTCAAGACGAAAAGAATGAGCCCTATCTGAAAATTATACAAAAAAATTTTTCAATGTAAACGTCCACTTGAAGTTGGGGGTGATTTTCGGCCTCTCGAGACCATAAAACATACTTTTCTCGGAAATGGCTGAACATTTCAATTTCAATTTTTTTTCATTTATTCTATATATATTGTAGATTACATCACCTTAGTTTCATGAGAATTAAAAGATTATTCTAGAAATTAAAAATAAAAAACCAAGAAAAAATTAAAAACTGAGTTTTTTGCAAATATCTCGAAAACTTTGAGGTTGTCATAAAAAGTGTTACAAATAAAAGTTGTAGATTTTTACTAGACCTACAACTTTTGTAGAAAACATTTTTCGATAGAACGTCACAGTAAGCCGGAAATTGAAAAAAACTATTTTTCAACGCTTTGCGTCCCCCCATTTCTCGGGGGTGGTTGGGCATCGGGGGCATTTTATGAATTTCTATTTCTTATATACCTGCCAACATTTTAAAATCATAAAACTTCAGGTTTTCAATATTTTGTTTCCAAACTGCATTTCGCTTGGACTAGTAGCAGCTTTCAAGTTTCAATGTTAGCAATAAAACAAAATTGGTCCATTTGCGTCAAACTGGCAAGATTAAAAAACTTGATAAGTGGGTGCCACGCAAATTGAACGATCGCCACCGCGACTAACACGTTGAGGTATGCCTTGCGTTGCTCAACAGACACAGAAACGAAAGGATTTTGACCCGCATTGTCACTTCTGATGAAAAATGGATCCTTTTTGATGACGTTAGCGGTCATCATGTTGTTTAAACCCCTGTTCAGCACCTAGGCAATGCCCCAAAAGAAAATTTACCCCTAAAAAATCATGGTCGCTGTTTGGTGGTCTAGTACCGGTATAATTCATCACTGCTTCTTACGAAATGGCACCAACATTACTGCGGATGTTTATTGTGAGGAACTGGACATAAAGATAGAGTAGTTGTCAAATCTCCGGCCAGTCTTGGTTAATCGCTCGTCCTCGCTGCTCTTATACGATAACGCTCGACCTCATATGGCACAACAGATAGTTTCTGAGCTACAAGAGCTGGAGTTAGAAGTTTTGCGTCATCCACCATACTCACCAGACCTTGCACCGGCAGACTTTAACTTTTTCCAAAATTTGGACAACTTTAAGGCAGGGGAAAAATTCAATACCCGAGAAGCAGTATAAAATGTCTTTGAAGGGTTTGTTGGCTCCCGAACACCTGGCTTCTTCAAGAAAGGCATTAAAAAATTACCACTGCGCTAGCAGAGATACACCGATAGCATGGGTGCATATTTTGATTGATAAAAATAAAAAATATTTATAAAAAAATAACCTTAACTTTTTGTATATTAAACGGCAATTTTATAAGTAAGGACCTAGTATTTTCATATCATGCTTTTGAAAGTCTGTGCTAATTTTCGGAAGCTGTAGCCTTTCTGCTAATATCTACTCGTATTTACAGAATAAACATAAAAATGTATCAAATAAAAAAAAACAATGTTATTATTTACCTGTCATGACATTGAAACAGACATGTTCAGCAGGCAGCAGTGAAGCATGGCAGCCACAATAGTAGCCACATACAGTACAAACATGAGTTCAATTATAAATTGTCGTTTTTGTATACACTATACACAAAGCAAATTGTACCTAATTTGTACATATATAATTTAACTTGAAAGTCAAAAATGCATTACTAACTTTGAATAATCACTTTTAATTCATATTATCTTAATGATAAATCATAAAACAACCTATTGAGGTTCATTATTAGCCGTTCTTTATGTACTCAGTAGATATGGCTTCTATAACATCCCAAATAATTTCAGGGTTTCAAATCAAAATATTATTTCCGAATTAACTGTAAATAGCCCGTTGAAAATTGTAGCGCTTTCCAATTTAAGCGTCGGGTCGCGTTGTTAAACAGGTAAACGTATGTACAAAATTATAAAAGCTGTTAATTTGAATGCACAACTTCTAATTAAATACTTAATGCCCAGAATATTTTGCATGAGTAAACACAGTATAAATTATTATTTATTCATAGAAACAAAACATAAATAAATTATACCAACTTCAGTGGAAATTTTCATCAAAAGTATGCTAACGCATGTGAATTGTTTATGTTAATCAGCATCAATTAAAGCTAACTATATAGTTTAAAATATATATATTTAATCACTATAATACTTTTTCCATACCAACTTTCACGGGTGGAAATTAACAAAAGTAAAAGGTGGCCGTTTTTCTTTCTCAGGGATAATAATCCCCCTAATCAAATTTTGTCAATATCTGTGTAACTGTTTAACAATGGATAGCCAAAAAGACAGATAGAGTGCATTTGCAGTACGATAAACTATTACAATACTCTACCAGGGGCGGACGGCCCTGGGCTAACACTTTTTGGAGGCCTAAAAATGACAATCAGTTTATTTAATTAGAATTAAATCGATTGTCATTTTGCCTATATAAAATCTATTATGATAGATGGCGCTAGGCGAAATTAAAATTGTTTGATTTTGTTGAATTGATCTCAGGATATTAGATCAACCTTTAGTGCCTTTAGTAAAGCATTATTTTTTATAGAATCATAAATTTTTACTTTATAAATTCACAATATTATCTATTACTTTCATCAGGGGGCCCGTTTATATTAGAGGCCTTGGGCTGTAGCCAAAAAAGCTATCATCAGTACTATCACAGTGTACTAAAAAATAACAGTGGGCTATCGCCTTTGATGTTTGAAGAAAAGCCGACACCGCGTAGCGTACTTCGCATTACGCAGGGTTGTTACAGTTTTTTTTTGTAATTTAATTAAAATATAATATTATTATTTACTTATTTATCGAAGTTCTTCATAGCAAAGAATACAGAAAGGCATTTCGTGGAGGCAAATTCGAATAGAGTTTTACAAAATTTCATATAATAATAATAATAATAAGCCTTTTATTTATTTAATAAAAAATATAATATACAATTGGTTTAACAATTATTTGATTTGATTAAATGGATATTTCTATGTAACATAATTAATTTAATGAATAACTAGATAATTAGAATGAAATAAATTCAGTTATAATAAAAATAAATCTAGCAATTATATTACATAAGTCAAATTTAGTTATATATAAATTTATCATTATTTTCAATTTTTTAGCAAAGTTAGTTTTATATGATATAATGTAATTAATAGATTTCCAAATCACCTATCATAAATGGGCAACGGACAAATATTTTCGGTTTCTAGATTTACTGGATTTGAAATTTCTGTTATTAAACTTAATTATGTAAAAAATCCTGATCCTAATAAATAATTTTAGCAAAAAATATATAATATAGCACAGGTAGTATGAATCATTTTAATTGCTTACAAATTAAAATAAACGCGCGATAGCCCTTAAAGTCGTGTCCCGAGCTGCTTACTAATTCGGGCGGCAGAAATGTATGCAGCTCGGGCTCGCTTTCCCGCGTCTCACCTCTCACACCCCGCACGATTGCCCTGTCTAGACGGCTTCGTTAAATGACTGTATTGTTTTATAGACTGTGGTACTATTATAAATTCAAGTCGCCCGCCGCACCGAGTTTGTGTTTGTTCGGAATAATCTCAGAAACTACTGTACGAATTTTCATACCGTTTTTCCCAAAAGAAAGAGGGATTATCCGGGAAGGTTATGAGCTATAATTTATGGACTCTGTGAAAAACGTCTCTGTGTAATATTATAAATGCGAAGGGAATCTTTTTTATTTTATTAATAATTTTTTGCTTATTGCAATTTGCGTACGATTGCGTAAAACCATCCACGCCACCGTTCATAGACATCGCGTATCACAATTCACATCGCGGATGCATTGCTGTACCGAAACATTTAAAACACTGAATGCTCAAAGGCACATTAGACGCAATTAGGCTCATTAGTAGGGAATAATCCAGCCGGGCATGAAAAGACGCACTGGGAGGTGGTGGGTTGCTCCTAGTACGTCTCAAATACCATAGTGAAATGTGGGATATACCCCCTGGTTGTTATGGTGTACCTACATTGGTAAGCCAACCGTCGAGGCGTCGTGGTTGAGTGTACAAATAAAAAAGTCTAATCTTTTGAGCTTTTTTAACATATCCATAACATTAAATAATAAAAATGTGAAAATAACTATCTCTATGTTTCTTGCCTTTTCACGCTTAAGCCGCTGAACAGATTTTGATGAAGTATATTAAAGACGTAGATAACGTATTCATCATGCAGACGGACATAGGCTACCTTTTGCCACTTCGGCTACTATACGAGAGAAGCTGCGGGCAAACACTATTTATTCATATATTACACTTAAAATTAACTTTCATATGATTTACTAGTTGCTCATCCTCGCTTCGCTCGGGTTCGCCTCTAGACAAACAAAAACAAATCTATCCCACGGGAATCGTACATTTTTCCGGCATAAAAAGTACCTATTTGTCATTTTGATATATGAACTATATTATTGTAAAGTTATATTAAAATCCGATCAGTAGTTTTTGTGTACTAAGCTGTATAAGTTACTACGGTTTTTTAACTATCCCACGGGAACTCTTTAATTTTCCAGGATGAAAAGTATCTAAGATGTTGACCGGGGATATAAGGTACCACCATGCTAAATTTCATTTAAATCGGTCCAACAGTTTCGGAGATTAGCCTATACAAACAGACAAATAGACAGAAAAACAAAGAAATTGAAAAAATCTGGATTTGTTCCATTTCTCTTCTTACATGCCCCAGACTTGATTTTTAACATTTTGTGAAGTACTCTAGGAAAATAAAATTAGTCTTTGTTTTCACAAATCACTTTATACCCAGATTTTACAATTATAATTAATTAATCACTTTTAAATTTATACACTGGTAATAATTTAACATCACTTTAACACTGCAGAATAATTAAATCAATCCCGCGCAAGACATTTATATATCCCACGCCATCCCCATCCACTCTCCTCTACTCGCCTCACACTTCACACCGCTACACTAGCGCCTCCTCTCCAACACCCGCTCCTCACTTCACTTTACTCGTTACAATTTTTTTTCCTATGTATAGAAATTCGACCTTTACAGTTTTATTATATGTATAGATATACTGCTATGTCTTTACATTGCAACCTTTGTTCATTACTGACTAATAAAATAAATTATTCTAAACTAGTGACTCACCCTCGCTGCGCTCGGGTTCGTCCCGAAGCGGTAGGTTGCTTCCCGAAACAAAATTAATCAATTAATTTTCTTTTTAATTTTTTTTTTCGTGGGACCCTATTTTTTTTTCAAATAAAAGTAGCCTAAGTTACTCCTTATTACATCAGCTATCTGGCTGTGAAAGTCCCGTCAAAATCGGTCCAGCCATTTCAGAGATTGGCCGGAACAAACAGACAGACAGACACACAGGCAAAAATTGTAAAAAATGTTGTTTTGGTAAATGTACATGTATACATCCATATGCATTTAGTAAAAAGCGGTTATTTTAATATTACAAACAGACACTCCAATTTTATTTATCTGTATAGATTAAAAGCAATCAACAACTTTTTTTATTACCTGTTATTATAGCCGGAAAAGCAAGTATTAGTAGGATTCGCGCTAGGAGTTATAAAGATATATTTTATTGTAAAATAGAAAATACAAACAGATACACATATAACACATTGTATATTGCTACGTAGCACTCATTGCGCTAGTGTGACTCCAACTTGACCAATTTTATGTGTGTGGACATTACTATAAGACAACCGGGTTATTGTAAAAACCACCAAAACAAAAACTCTCAAAACTAGCTCCTATTAAAAAAAACAAGTTTAATTAATGACAATTTGATTGATACCCAGTTGTTTTTCGAAATATTAGCCAGTGTCAATTAGTAACTTGAGTGTCTGTGTCATCATTTTTGTTTCGAAATCATAAATAATAATACCTAAAAATTGTATCTTTTTTATATTACTGGGGAATCCCATCTTGGGGTCCCTGTCGGCTGTCAACGGACAGGGGATTGTTACCATGAGATTATTAAACAGTGTTATATATGTGACGTTGTAGGATCGCTGGTGCACGCAATAAATAAATAACGTATTGTTGATATTCTTACAAGCTAGAATTCTAGGTCGGAATTTATAGGTTTTACATTAACCAGTATAGCTTTTAGCATTTTATATACATTCACGAATCACTGTTCACCAAAATAAAGTCTTAATCTTTGTGCACTACCCTCTACTACTAGTTTTACTAACAGCCTAGCACTATTACCTTCCTACGTATAGCTTCTCAATTTTATCTCCTAATAAAAATATTACTTTTACAACTTAGCAAGACTTAAATCTTAATATCAATTTCTTTGTAGAAAATGTTTTGTCTTTTATGACCGTTTCCCGTTAGCTGTCCTTGTTATGACAAGACAACCATATTTTTATTTAATCGTTATCCGACTTCGTTTTATGTACGGTTCAGGCGCGCTATTTTATTGTCAATGTCAATACTCAATACGTTCTTCACTAGCGAGTAGTAACCATGCAAACTGATAAGAAGATGCACGATAAACGCGCAAATCTGCATAATAAATTATTATAATAACGTAAATATTGGTAAAATAATTAATCTTTCAAATAATTCTTCAATCTATATAATATCTGATTTCGCTTAATTTATACATATTATGTATATAATATAATAGTTAGAACGCGAATGTCAGGAGTGAGTGAGCAATAAATAATGCTCATATTTCAGTCATATTTAAAGTATAAAATAATATGCCGATTCGTCAATAACTCAAGTTGTGAACGCACCAGTTAGTTAGGCACCCGCGTCCGTGAAGCACCGTTGTGAAAACAACTCGTTCCTAGTGCCGCACAACCGACGTTTTATTCAATTACGTATTTAAAAATTACACTTTCTACACAAAAATTAGATTTGTTATATAAAAACTTAATATGAAATATTGTTAATGATTAAAAAATATTTGATATATATAATAAAAGTGAATCATGTTTAACGCACTAGCGTCGCATCGAGGCTTAGATAAGAATTTGCAGAGCAAAGGTGATTTTCGAAATATTCAAATAAATATGCCGGAACCTGTTAACGTCGATATTGAATTTAAAGATATCTGTCTGGAAGTATCAACAGGATTATTAAAAAAAAGTAAGTAATTAGTTTTAACAAACACTGTATTATCTATATCATTACATACATATACTCGTAATAAAATAGTAACAAAGTCAAATCTGTACATGTAATATTTTTTAAAAATAGTCTTACGTATTGTGAACAGAATATAGACCCCAAAACAATAGTTGTTAAAAATTAGTAGTAAAAAACCATTTTTAAAACAAGCTTTCATTTAAATGCTCTAAAAAGAAGAAAATAAACCTTTAAATTAAAATTAGTAGGTACCTACATCATACAATTTATATGATATAAAACTTGTCGCGAGATTTACATCTTTTATAAATGACATTATTTTGTTTCTTGTTTCACAGGTTAATCTTGCGACAAGCTTTTATATAAATCTATACATATAATAAAACTGTAGAGGTTGAATGTCTGTACATAGAAAAAAAATGCTAAAAACCGAGTCAAGGGGATGTAAGAAGAGAAATAGAAAAAATCCAGATTTTTTGTTTTTCTGTCTGTTTGTACTCACAATTAATTAATCAAAAAATAATAATAGAAAAATATATAAAATAATAATAGTTAATCTCCGAAAATGTTGAACTGATTTAAATAAAATTTTGCATGGTGGTAGGTACCTTATATCCCTGGTCAACATTTAAGATACTTTACATCCTGGAAAATTAAAGAGTTCCCGTGAGATAGTTAAAAAACTGTAGTAACATATACAGCTTAGTATACAAAAACTACTGATTAGATTTTAATGAAACTTTACAATAATATAGTGCATATATCAGAATAAGAAATAGGCTACTTTTTATCCCGGAAAAATATACGGTTCCTGTGGAATATATTTGTTTTTGTTTAACTAGAGGCGAACTCGAGCGAAGCGATGGTCAGCCGCTAGTTGTGTAATATAATAAATTGATTTATTTTTTCTTTTTATTAGCATTTAAATAAAAGTTTGTTTTTAAAAATGTTACTTTTAATTAATTCATTTTTTTATTTTATTAGTATTCTTCTCACAAAACCTTTCATTTGATATTATTTCATGGGGGAGTATAAAAAAACATAGTCCGCTATCTTTGAGAGTCCGCCATATTGGGTTTAAAATGACGCTCATCAAGCTCTTTTATTTGATTCCGTTATGATATATAAAGGCTACTATTAGGGTTTCTTCTCGAGAATTCTCGAGGCGAGAATTTTCGAGAAATTTGTCTTTAGTCGAGGCGGGAAAAACTCAATGCCTCGAGAACTCGAGAAATCAATTTCGTGCGCTAGGTAACACGTGACGAGTCTATTGTCCCATAAATTTTTCAAGAAAATCAGGAAAAACCATAAAATTTCACTTAGGTACGTTAACAGATCTAATTAGACTTTCCTACCTACTTCTAATTGTCATATCGACTTAAAACCTTGCAAGTATTTGTTTTTCCGATATAATAGTACATTGATTTGATATTATCGAGCTGATCTGATGGTGAGGCTAAACATTCTTACAAAAATTTGTAGTATTTGTAGTATGTATATTTGTAGTAAATACTACAACTACGTCTACACTAGAAGTGAAAAAAAACCTTTAAAAACAACCTACTTCCAGGCACTAAAAACAAAAACCTTTAAAAAAATTAAAACGGACTTATAGACACTAAAAAGTAAAAAATACCTGATCGGGGTTTTCACTTACTATAGATACTCGTCTCTAATCACATATTTTCTAAATCGGTGCCAGTCGGCTTAAAGCAAAGCAAATCTATTTCGATATGTACAGATATATGCATCACAAATACCTATATGTAGATTGAAAGATTTAGAAATTTACTGTTCATACCTATCAGATATTCATTTCTTAAAGCATTGTCGGCTGACATCATATCAGATATTTTCGTGCCAATGTCTGTGCCAGCCTGTGGAAAGTAAAGCAAATCAATTACGATATATATAATATAAATTCATCACAAATGGATCTTTAATATTTTAACTATAATTAAATTTCATACGTTGTCATATTTACTTATTAGATAGTTTTAAATTATTTAGTTTCTAGTTTCTGAAAATCGTTTTTTTTTTAAGTTTTATACAGTGACTAGTGATAACTTATTACGCGGGTTCACTTTTAGAATACCCTTTATCCAGGAGATCTCGGATTTCCATGTGAAAACAAAATAACTTTTGAACTTGGTTCCCATTTTCACATATATCTTTTTGATGGGATCTTATTACTCGAGTTCACTTTTAGAATACCCTTTATCCAGGAGATCTCGAATTTTCATGTGAAAACAAAATAACTTTTGAACTTGATTCCCACTTTCACATTTATCTTTTTGATGGGATATCTATACATAGTATAAAACAAATAATACTACTCGCTGGTTACCTCTATCTGTTCAAATGAAATCAAAAAAATAAGAAGGGCTCTAAGAAGTGAAAAATTTATAGACCAATTATTTAAAAAAAAATTGTTGTCTTCAATGACAACGGATGTCCGACAAAATTTTGTCAATTAACAATCGCCTAACTTTTCAAAAAAAGTACTTTTTTCCAATGAGGCATAATTCTTTGAAGTGTTTATAATACACCATAATTTACTCAAACTTTTAAATTGATATTTGATACTGTGAAAAATTTAAATTACATCATACTTGCTTTAGAAGCGACGCGCACGCACACACCTCATCCTCCGCTTGGATCCCTATTTTCAGCGTTAAATTAAAATTATACATAAATAGCGACTCACCCTCGCTTCGCTCGGGTTCGTCCCTAGGTACGTTTTAATTTTTTGAGCGAAACCTTAATTTTGTGTCTAAAATAAAAGTAGCCTAAGTTACCCCTTATAATATCAGCTATCTGCCAGTAAAAGTCCCGTTAAAATTGATCCAGCCTTTTCGGAGATTAGCCAGAACAAACAGACAGACAGACAAAAAAATTAAAAATTGTGTTTTTCTTATAAGTACCGTATTATATAATTCCATATGCATTTAGTATAAACCTGTTATTTTGACATTACAAACAGACACTTCAATTTTATTTATTTGTATAGACTAGCGGCTCGCGATCGCTTCGCTCGGGTTCCGAGATAAAAAGTAGCATATGTGTTATTCCAGACTATAATCTATCTCTGTGCCAAATATCGTCCAGTTCCGTTCAGCCATTCCGGCGTGAAAGAGTAATAAACATTCATAATCACATGGAGGTAGAGTTCCAGGAGCCGGGACATTTTTATTGAAAATTTACTCCTCTTTAAGGATCTTTTTTTTTTAATTTCTTTATTAATTATTAATAGTTTTAATATTATTAGTAAAAAACTAAATCCTTCCTTTTTCCCATCTTTAGTAGATATTATAGTTTTAGGTAGTAAAGTTTGAGCTCTAATATCTCTGGCTCATCGTGGTTTTTGATTTTCCATATAAATAACAAAGGTTTTTTTTTTTCAAAATTTTAATGCGCTCAAATGAATTTTTGTCTAGTCATGTTAAAAATATATTCTTGTAGAGTATTAAGCGATCTAAAAAAGACCTGATATGGTTTTTATGCTTAGACGACTTGTTTAAAAATTATTCGAGATTAAAGTTTAACCTCAAATGGTACCTCTTAACATTACTATTAAGAGCTCAAACTTTACCAGAATCTTTTTTTCGTCATCCTGGACATTTTCATGGTAACTAAAGAAAAAAAAAAGTTTTTTTTACCCACCCTAATATATAGGCACATATACAGTCGATGATTTGAAATGTTTCCCCGTTCCCTCGAAAAACACTCAATGAATTGAATAAAATCAATATTAATTGGTCCCCTCGGTAATTTGAAGGAATAGTATCTTGCCAGCCAATATATACTTATTAATATTATAAATCTGAAGAGTTTGTTTGTTTGTTTGGTTGAACGCGCTAATCTCAGGAACAACTAATCCAATTTGAAAAATTCTTTTTGTATTAGATAGCGTTAACTGAGAAAAGCTATAGGCTATATATCATCCCGGAAAAATGTATCGTTTCCGTGGGATAGATGTGTTTTTGTCTAGGGACGAACCCGAAGCGAAGTGAGGGTGCGTCGCTAGTATTTAATAATTTGAAGTCCGGGCTTCTCTAATCTCTATAATTTTCTCTAATCTCTATAATAAAGCGTTTTTTATGCACAGACCTGTCGATTCACGATTGAAACAATTATGAATGACTATGAGTGAGTTCGCAATCTAGTCTTCTTTCAAACGTTAAAGTGGGTCTGTTAATGTTTGATTGGTGTTATTCATTTTTAAGTATCAAAATGAATTCAAAAAAGAACAAATGTCCTTCCATAAGTGAAAAAATAGTGTGATTCAAAAATGTCGCAAAATAGTTTGCTTTGGCATTTTATCTGCTTTTGATCATTTAAAATATTGTATTATATTGTTTACTCGTATTATTTTATATTCAAGAAATCAATTTACTCGCGTAAACAATTGAATATAAAAAAGTTGTCATTTTGTTTAAGAACATTTTACGATTTTCTTAAACAAAATGACGACTTTTAATTTTACAATTTATGATCCTATACTAATATTATTTATGCTGAACATTGCACGTGTATTTTTAACTATGTCATGTTTTGAAATGACTTCTGAATTGCTATAAATTATTTTTGTTTTCTATTATTTTTTTGTTGACACCTACTATTATGAAACTTATCAAGTTATTTGCAACGTATAATATTACAGTGTAAATAAAAATCTGAATTTTGTTAGTTTATTAATTACTAGCGGCTTTCCCTCGCTTCGCTTATACCGAACCTTACATTTTTTCGGATTAAAAGTAACATATGTGTGCATAACACATATGTGCTCTCTGTGCCAAATTTCATCCAGATCCGTTCAGCCGTTCTGGCGTGATTGCATAACAAACATCCAAACATCCATTTAAAATTTCACATTTATAATATTATTAAGATGTTAAAATCACAACAAAATTAGTAGACGTTTTATTAAAACTATCTAAACTAATATTATAAACCAGGCTTCTAAAGGATAATTAATTATATTTTATAATTATCATGATATTTATCATGATAAGGAGGTTATAACCTATAGGTTGATAATTATCGTTGAAAAATATAATCAAAATTATCTATATAATCTATATATATATATATATATATATATATATATAAAAATGAATGGCTAAATGTGTTGCTAAGCGCAAAACTCGAGGACGGCTGGACCAACTAGCCTAATATATTTTTTTCAAATATTCGTTGATGTCCAAGGAAGATTCTT
Source organism: Fabriciana adippe (assembly GCA_905404265.1). NCBI lineage: Eukaryota > Metazoa > Arthropoda > Insecta > Lepidoptera > Nymphalidae > Fabriciana > Fabriciana adippe. Next base: position 5,282,162 of record FR989988.1, read on the forward strand.
ATGAAGAGAAAAATTAGAAAAAAATCACGGAAAAACGTAAAAATTACATTCTTTTTCCTTACTACTATATTATTATGAACGCAACCTTAAAATATACTATATACTACTTGAATACATTTGTAAATTTTACACTTTTTCTTTCTACGTTGACTTTATTTGTTTGTCCTTCTTTCAAGTGGAAACAAAGTGCCGATTGTTTATGATTTTTTGTGTGAAGATAGATGGAGGGCTGAAGAGTGACATTGTCTTTTTACTTACTTTTTACCGCGGCAGACTATCTTATTCCCACAGGAAAACAAGTTATATCTATTCCATATTAACCGTTAAAACGTACCTAGGGACGAACCTGAGCGAAGCGAGGGTGAGTCGCTAGTTTCAAATAAAACTACCTTTTCGGATTATTTCGCGGATTTATTTTGATTTTTGGTTTCCGACGTTTCGAATGCTTTACAGCAATCATGGTCACGGGAGAGACATCTCAAAGGCGTTATATACTTGTTACAGACCTACAATTTAACAAAAAATATTTAAAAAAAACAAAAATGGCACCAGAGTACCTTACAATATTTGTTGATTTTAATTCTAAACAGTTTTAATAAGTATTATAATTAAATACAGTTTAATATGTAATTTAAAAATTAAAATATTAATTTAGATTGCTATTATTTAAAGTTAAAATATTAAGCAACACTATTTCTATCTTTACAGATAAGAAATATATATTAATTTGAATTACTGTTATTACGATCCACACAGTATGAATTTACTTCATTTAATGATCTGTTGTTTGTTTTTGTTGTTAGATTTTATTATATTTATTACAGGAAGGATACCACGATGATGGCAGAACCCAGCCATCTTTCCTATTGAAGTTTGGATGTTTTTTTTAATTTCAATAGCTTCGCAAATCATCCTGGGGCGATAACGGCTCTTCTTTGCGAGTATTTGTGGACTATCAAAGCGAATGTAGCAGCTTAGGCGATCATGGCTATTGTATGGCTAAAGCAGCGGTCGGCAACCCGCGGCCCGCGAGGTGCCTCCATGCGGCCCGCGGCCTGTGACTGTTTTATAAAAAAAAGTTTTTATGTTTTTTAAGTATTTTGAATTTGTAATTACCGAAAAAATGAAAATGTTCCTTGTCTCATAGATAAGCATTTAAGAGTCATTTTAGAAATTGTGACATTGAATGTTGTAGTGGACATATTTTGTGGTATATGTGTTTTTTTTTTGCTCTCACAAGTGCGGCCCGCCTTTACTAGGTATAGGCACCTTGTGGCCCCTGCCTGCTAAAAGGTTGCCAACCGCTGGGCTAAAGTATTGTCAGATTCTAATTCCATTGTAAATAAATTTTAGGATTTATAGAATTGAGATGTTCTAACAATTCAGCTATTTTATCAGATGGTAATATTGTGAAAGTGTCATCTACGTACCGCTTGTAGAAACGAGGGGTCACGGGTGATGTGTTCAGAGCAGTCTCCTCGAAGTCCTACATGAAGATGTCGGCTACGACGGGGGAGACTGCAATCAGCTTAAAAAAACTCAATTAGTAAACTGAAAACTGAGGATGAGAATGACATTTCACTCATTAATTTAGTCAAATAATGCCTATGTAGTTGGTTAAATTTATTCTATTGTTGTTTTCAAGTTTGTACGCCAAAATTATGAAAAAAAAGATTACCTTGATTGTTAAACTTCTGTATAATTTATTCTAACGTATATTATGATACGTAAGTGGTCAAATACCAATACCTACAAAAGAATTGCTAAATTTATATATGTTTGATAATAATCGGATAATTATCTGATCATTATCTCGATAATTATCAACATTTTTATCTTTATAATTTCATTCTCTGTTATAAACAGAAAAGATTTGATTTTTTGTATGTTTTTTAACAACGACTTTACCGATTTAAAAAAAAAAACACCTATGGAAAGTTACATTATCAGTGAGTAACATGGGTTGTATTTTATTATAAAAAAAATATTAGAGATCTCTACGAAAAATATCAATTATGTGATCCAAGTTATCAAAAACCTATAAGTCATTATATTTTAGCGTGCCCTGCGAAAACTTTTGATGGTACATAAAATAATGTGCTTGTTGCATGTTTATAGTACTCATCATTACCCACAAAAAAGTACGTAAGACTATATAATATGTTTAACTTTTATACTTAAGTCAAATGATATAACAGTTGTCTATCTATCTTTTTGTTTTTTTCTTGTCCAACTTTTATAGTAAAGAGGCCTATTACATTATGACCGTGATTTTTCAATTTAGTGCCCATCTTTGACGTTATTACGCAGAGAAACTGAAACTCTTCGACAATTTTGACTTATTGTATGATGGAGAATAGTTATTAAGTAATATAGTTCATGGCAGTCTCGCCTTACGTGTATTTTCATTATTAATTGAAATAAAGCCATAATTCTGAAGCAAGTTTTTAATAAAATTAAAATAAAACAAATATTTAAAGAGGGGCTCCCATACAACAGACATGATTTTTTTTGCCGTTTTTACAGAACCCGGCCAAGTGCGTGCAGCCAAAGGTTCCGTACCATTGTCTATAAATATTTGTTTTATTTTATTTTAATTATTTATTTTTAAAGTGAATATATAACTAAATATTCTGTGAATATTTCAAGCGTCTACTGTTGCCATTATCAAAATCGAGCAGAAACGTTTGTTGTATGGGAGCCCCCTTAAATATTTATTTTATTCAGTTTTTAAGTACCTATTTGTTGTTATAGCGGCAACAGAAATACATTATCTGTGAAAATTTCAACTATCTAACTATCACGGTTTATGAGATACAGCCTGGTGACAGACGGACAGACAGACAGACAGACAGACAGACAGACAGACAGACAGACAGACGGACGAACAGCGAAATCTTAGTAATAGGGTCCCGTTTTACCCTTTTGGTACGGAACCCTAATAATGGTACGGAACCCTTTGTGCGCGAGTTCGACTCGCACTTGGTCGGTTTTTTTTATTTATCCACCAGTGATAATCACATTGATACAATACTTTTAAATTAAAAGTAACTTATAGCATGCATTAATTTAACTCTCAATTTTAACAAGATAACAATGCTAATGAATTAAAATAAAAATAAAAGTTTTATAACATTATTAACTTAAAATATCATAAATAAAAAAAAAACTCTTTTATTAAATAATTTGGAATCGTTGAACATCATTAAATCCAGGCAGTGGTAGCCCAGTGGTAACGCGCTCGCTTGGGAAACCGAGTGAAGCGGGTTCAAATCCCGGGTTTCGCACCTCTGATATTGTCATGTGCGAATCATGTTTAACATGGTTACCACTTGCCTTACGGCAAAGAAAACACCGTGAAGAAACCTGCATGTCTGAGAGAACCTAGCAAGTTTTCGAAAGACACATTAAGTCCGCCAACCCGCACTTGACCAGCGTGGTGAACTAAGGCCTGATTCTCCTCATATTGAAGGGAGGCCCATGCCCAGCAGTAGGACGTTAAAAAGGGATAAATACAAACATCATTAAATAATAAATATACCGAATTATGTATTTAAAAAAAATCTCTTTCCTAATGTCTGAAAAATACTAATACGGGCTGTATTATAATTGTTTTATATCTCACTGCTGAACAAGGGACTCCCTTCAGTATAAGGGTATCAGACCCATAGTCCTTCACGCTGGCTAAGAGCAGACTTCACATGTCTATAGAAAACTAGCTATGATCTCTTAGACTTACGGCTTTCTTCATATCATTTTCCTTCACTTTAAGGCGAGTGGTAGCCTGGTTGACAGTTATTCCCACATAAAAGTATCGGAGGTGGGAGACCTGGGTAGAAGCACATATAGTTATAGTACAGGATCACATAATACTATACTAATAGTAATATTAAGGCTTGTACAGTAATAATTAAATATACATTTGTTTTGTTAATATAATCTATACTAATATTATAAAGCTAAAGAGTTTGTTTGTTTGGTTGAACTCGCTAATCTCAGGCACTACTAATCCGATTTGAAAAATTCTTTTTGCATTCGATAGCCCGTTAACTGAGGAAGGCTATAGGCTATATATATTATCCCGGAAAAATGTACGGTTCCCGTGGAATAGATTTGTTTTTGTGTAGGGACGAACCCGAAGCGAAGCGAGTGTGAGTCGCTAGTGGAATATATTTATAATTTCAATGTAAGTATTTTCTTTTTGTAAATAAATATTTTGTTAGATGATACTAGTATAGATAAAATGTTGCTTCACTTTGTTTTCAAGGTAAACGCACTGGGCTACCATTGTCGTATAAAAACTGCTATTCGTCTAATATGTTATTAAAAAATAAAATTATTCAATTTCTTTAAGCTACAAATAATATTTGTTGCTTATACAAAATACATTTTGGTGGCAAAATAGTTTGTTATTATTATATTACGTATATTAGATATTTTGTTATTCAGTTTTTGTTGTATAATGTATTTCATAGTTTAAAGCAATGAGGTTATAAAAGACTAGAGGAGCATCGTCCAACAAAAATATTGCAAGAAAACGTAACCACTTACAAGTTTAAAGACGTAGCTTTGAAAGTGATACATAAATATGTCAACTCGTCTAAATAATTTATGTTTGTCTCATTTTTTCTCCCGCCAAACTAATTACGTTGAAAAGAGACAAGATATTGTCATTGACAAAATGGCCAGGTGTTAACATTAATCAACATAATTTCCCCAGAATGAATGAAAGTTTGATTTTTTTTTCTTGCTGCCCATGTTTATATTAATTAAATGTAAATGTATATTATATGTATTTCAAAACTGTAAAATCAAGGTGAAATAATACTTTCTTAATACTTTCTTACTAAATAATATTATACTATTAATTCTTAGTTTTTAAAATATTGTAATATTTATAATAATAACAGCTAAAATTACACAAATAATATTTAATTATAATACTTATTAAACTTTTTAAATATGTTTAGAATTAAAATCAACAAATATTGTAAGGTATTTTGGTGCCATTTTTGAATTTTCAAAATCATTTTTGTAAATTGTGGGTAGGCAGCACAACAGTATTGCCCACATTTATCATAAGCGATAACAATAATTTTACATTTAAATATAAATAAAATATAATTTACTGCTTAGGTGGTTTAGGTGTTTAAATTTAAGAAAATATGTTATATTAAGGTAAAGTAAATGTGAATGTTTTATTTTTTCGTTCAGTGAGTGAGTATTATACTAGTGTGTTTAACAAAACAGACTTTAATAATAAATTTAAACTTACACTGTATGTATGTTAAATACGTCATTCACTAAGCTCCCAACAATCTGGGAAATTCCAAATCGTATTTACTGGTAACATTGATGGCAAAAATGACGTTTGATAAATTTATTTCGTTTTATAATGTTTTTATGGATAATCTGAAGAAAATTGAACAAACTTACTTGTGAAAAGTAACACCACTAGCTTTATTAATCTTTTCAGACCGTGATGGGCACACTTTTACCACACATTTCAACATTTTGATTTTTTTTTATCGCCAAGCAATCACTCTATTGACATCAGACTGACAACCGAGGTCCAATATGCCTGTGGACATATTCAACCTAGTCGCACATCGACGCCGTACAATGCTTATCTAGTCCTGTATAACATCATTGGTTTAAAGATGTATGACACTTGGAGAAGCAAATTTTTACGGTCATAAAACAAAAATAGCTTTACCTAATAAAAAATATACAACAATTTATTTATTTATTTTTTATTTAAACACTTTATTGCACAAAAAAATGGTACATTAACAGAAGAAAATACAATTAATGAGATGTGCAAAGGCGGCCTTATCACTAAAAGTGATCTCTTACAGGCAACCGATAGACAAGGATACAGGAAAATAAGTGAGAAGAGCGGAAAGGTGCATAAAGTGCATGTCGTTAAAACTTAATATAAATAAACATACTAGTACATAAAAAATTACATATATAAAATACTAATTTTACCATATATATTTTTATTATACATACATAGACATACTTATACATAATAATATAATAATATCCATATACTTAAGTACATACATATATTCGTAAACAAGTTACATAGTACTAATTACAACGGCACTAACTACAGAATAACCTACTGTGATAAATAGTATTTTTTGAGACGTTTTTTGAATATACTTACCGATTTAGACATTCTTATTTCTATTGGAAGTTCACTCCACAGTTTCACTGTTTTAACGGTGAAAGACTCGCTATAGGATTTGGAATGGCTTAATGGGATTTCAAGTGACCTATCACTGCGGGAGCGAAGTTGTTGAGGGTGCTGGGAACTAGCCCCTAGGAACGCAAAGCGTTCTTTGAGGTAGGCAGGAGTATCAGGATGGAAGAGGACAGTGTATAGAAGAGAAAGTGAGTGTAAGTAACGTCGATTGTGTACAGTAAGCCATTTCAGTTGTATCCGATACTGTGTGATGTGATCATACTTCCTTAGCCCAAAAATAAATCTTATTATGAGATTTTGTAGGCGCTCGAGCTTATTAAGTAATTGCTGAGATAGATCTAAGTAACAGGAGTCAGCATAATCGAGTATCGGTAACAGAAGGGCGTAAGCTAAAGAAATTTTAGTTTTAACTGGCAGCAGGTTTTTCCACCTTCTTAAAGTGCCAATAGCAAAGAATATCTTACGGCTAAGTTGAGCAATTTGAGGTGTCCACGAGAAGGTGCTATCCATTATAATTCCTAGATTTTTCACACTGCTACTGTATTCCAAACGAACATTATTAAATAAAATTGGAGGGAGGAGAGGAAAGTGTATTTTAGATATTTGTTTAGAATTGCCAAACACTGCTACTTGTGACTTACTTGGATTTATACACAACAATATTATAAAAGTATAAAGAATTATTTACACATATAAGACATGGACATTTTATAGTGGTTAAATAGTCTTTCAGCGTTTTAGTGATTAGGCTCTGAGTAAAATACGTGGTGCATTCGATTATATATGTACATACGTATATAGCGTCATTTTTCCATTTGTCTACAGAATTCTAATAATTTATTCATAAATAAAACTTGTCTAAAAATAAAGTAAAGCATCTGTCCTCACTAATATTAAAATTCAAAAGTTACTTTGTTGGTTAGTTCATCTTAAACGTAACAACGAAACAATAGATTAGAGTCATTTTTAGGGTTCCGTACCGTAAGGGTGCCAAAGGAAGCTTATTACTGGGCCTCCGCTTGTCCGTCCGTCCGTCCGTCTGTCAGAGGGATGTATCTCATGAACCGCGTTAGGTAGAAAGTTGAAATTTTCACAGAGTAGGTATGTATTTCTATTGCTGCTATAACAACAAATAATTAAAATAAATAAAAATAAAAATACAAGATATATATTTTTAACGTTCGTAATCGATCATGTACGATGGTACGGAACCCTTCGATGCGAATTCGACTCGCACTTGACCGATTTTTTGCAATTTTGCAAGCTCAGTATATAATAGACAAATTCTTTTGAAATAAGACATTAAGTGTATGCTACCTGCACGTTTTTCTCAATTTTTAAAGGTCCTTGAACATGTTATGTGCACATTTAGTCGACACGCATCAGATGGTACTGATATGGATTGTAATTACCTACCTTAGGTGTACCTAAGTTTTGTTGAAATGATTGCGCATTTTTGAAATATGAGTTACTAGCACTGATGACAAAAGCGATTTAGGGTGTTTTGTTTTCTGCTCTAAAAAGGCTATGCAGTCGTGAAAATCACTATCAAGTACTATAATGAAGAGTTAAAGTGTAAACTATTATATTATTATATTCTTCAATCTTCCAAGAATAAGTTATTATTATTTTTATTCTATATCTTATTTAGAGTAAATTATATTACGCTTATTATACAAATTAAAGTATCTTATTTCTGCTTATAACAACTTTTGAGCTTGCCAATGCAGATTCTATAAAAAAATATTGAATAATAAGACAGAATACTAAAGTGTGAGTTGCGAAATAAATTTAACATGTTTTAAATTTTATAACACAATCTTGAAGGAAAATAATGTTTTGTTAATGATTTTAAGCATTCTGTATTGGAAACATTTTTGGTGATAAAGACTTAAATCTTTACATTATACGTACTAGTGAACCTCATCCATACTAATATTATAAATGAGTTTGTGAGTATGGATGTTTGTTACTCTTTCACACCAGAACGGCTGAACAGATCTGGATGAAATTTGGCACAGAGATAAATTATAGTTTGAAATAACACATAGGCTACTTTTTACCCCGGAAAAATGTATGGTTCCCGTGGGATAGATTTGTTACTCTTTCACGCCAGAACGGCTGAACAGATCTGGATGAAATTTGGCACAGAGATAGACTATAGTCTGGAATAACACATAGGCTACTTTTTATCCCGTAAAAATTGCGATTCCCGTGGGGTAGATTTGTTTTTGTTTTCCTAGACGCAAACCCGAGCGAAACCAGGGTGAGCCGCTAAATACTCATAAAACTTTTACCACCTATCTCGCGGGAATCTTTTCCTTTTACCGGTATAGAAAGATGACGTTCGACCTCATGAATACTTTACCAGCTAGTGAACAATCGATTAATTGTTCATCTTCTATTATTTCATTTAATCATGTTCTTCGCTTATAAATCGCAGAAGGCCATCTCGTCTAATTTCTTTGTAAGCAAGTTGAAACTCTGCTAAAATCGCCAAAAAAATGGATAAAGCAAACATTTTTAATGTCTGTGTCGCGTTTATGCCAATAACGGATTTATCTTCCGTAATAATTCAAATAAACCGTACCAAGGATCAACGTATGTGTGTACGTACTGTGAAACGGATGTTTAAGGCAGAATAGAAAGAATAACCAACAGTTTAACAGTTTTGAAAATTTTCAACACGATAATTTGTATTCAGCCCTTTTTAAACTCCCACTGTTGGGCACGGGCCTCACTTGAGTAGGGAATCAGGCCATATTCCACCACGCTGACCTAGTGCGGGTTGGCGGTTGTTTTCCTTCACCGTAAGACAAGTGATAAACGTGTTAGAAATGATGATTCGCATATGAAAATATCAGTGGCGCAAGACGCTTCGCTCGATTTCCCAAGGGAGCGCGTTACCCCAGGGCTACCACTGCCTACATATGATAATATATAGATAAGTAAAAATACTTTAAGTAGGTACAGATGTTTATATGGATATTACCTACAAAGTTTTATTTCCATTTGAGTTTTTATGTTGCTAAAAATCTATGTGGCAAAGGTTAGCGACTCAATGAAAACACCAGCGCGTGGTTGTTTGTAAACACATAACTAATAGGTTTTTCTCGACCTTCGCTAGTTAATTATTATTAATTAATGCATTCTTTACTATTAAACGAGCAATATTTTTATATATATGAACTAGCGACTCAGCCTCGCTCCGCTCGGGTTCGCTCCTACTTACGTTATGACGTTTAGTATACATTTCTCTGAGATGAGATATTTTCCCGCAGTGAAAAGTATCCTATATAACCATAACCAACTATTATCATACTAAATTTCATCAAAATATCTCCAGTGGTTTTTCCGTGATGCGGTCACAGACAGACAGACAGACAAAAATTCTAAAAACTATAGATTCGGCCTCTGTATCAATAATAATGTCTATTTCATTAAGATTTTCCAAATAATATTTAATGTACAAATTCGGCTTAGTTACAATTTTATTATTCGTATGGATTATAAAACATTTTCACGCTTATTTTATTTGAACAATTATTCTGTCGATTCATAAGTACAGTAATTTTCTCATTTTCTTTTAACTGTAGGTAGTGTAATTATTATACGTACAATTATCTCAATGGCCTTTTATTTTATTAAGAAGAACTAGTCAAGTAAGGTTATATTAATTAGTTTATATCTTAGTACTGGGTGACCGAGCTCTCTCTCTCTCTCTCTCTCTATCTGTCTCTATATATATATATATATATATATATATATATATATATATATACGATAACGAATATGTTATTAACAAAACTTTTTTTTTTACAAATTACCTGCTTATTACGTCTACATTAAAAACGAAAAACTAAAAACTTAAAAAAAAAGACACCGACTTCCAGGCATTAAAAACATAAAATATGCCTATCTGAACGGGGGTTTTCATTTACTATAGATACTTAATCAGATATTTTCGAAATCGGTGCCAGCCTACGCAAAGCAAATCTATTTCGATACGTAAAAATACATCACAAATTAATGTATAATATTTTAACTATAATTAGAGTTCTTGCCTTGTCATCTTTACCTATTAGATATCCATATCTTAAGCATTGTCGACTGGCACCGACTTTCTTAGATTTTCGCAGATTTATTTTGATATTTGGTTCTCAACGTTTCGAATGCTTTACAGCAATCATGGTCACAGGAGAGACTAACGTTTTAGATGTCTCAAAGGCGTTTTATACTTGTTACAGACAGTGCCTACCCACTATTTTATAAAAATGATTTCAAAAATGGCACCAAAGTTCCCGATGTTTCGAATGCTTTACAGCAATCATGGTCACGGGAGAGAATAAGGATAGTTTTATATAAAATGTCAAATATTCGCGTAAATGTAAGAAATTATTAAAAAAATATAATTAAATATAGCAATATTATTTATTTTATTTTAGCTGGTATTATTATAAATATTATAATTTTGAAAATTGACTTAATTGAGAATATTCTTGGCTCAAAATCAAGAAAAGCTGTTCAGACGTTCGCAGGTTATCAGGTTTTCTAGAAGATAAAAAGATATGATCAACTTCCACAGATCTAATCTATTCGAAGCTTGGTATCCGTTACTTCAATGGCATTGCAATGATATGGTAACCTTGGCCTGATGCTGGAGTGTCACCTGGAATCTGCAAGATACTCAACTCTTTACTAAAATACTGCAGAGATATCGTTTTTAGGCTCATTGAAATGACATCAACGAATAGGTTAATGTGTTGGTTTTTATTTAATATTATGATTCTTACACGTGCTTTCAAACATCAACTATTGTCATATTTATATGTTGCAAAAAGCTGAATATATTATAATAATTTTACCAGTAAAGCAAGTTTTTAGAAGAGTGAGACACGTTGACCTTACAATATAAAAACGTAACTTGCATATAACATAAATAAGATATAAGTGATTGGCTGAATATAAAGTAACATGTCTGTAAAAACTAGCCAAGTCAAATCTTGAACTCAAATATGTTCTTTTGGCTTGAACTTGGCTGGACACGCTACCGCGTGTCTTGATATTTTAAAAATTCTTTACGCTATTTATAATCTATAAAAATAGGAAGGTTAGCTATATAACACGACGCTACAACTCTTAGAAGACGGGGCAGTAATATTATATCAATAAACTACGCGATTGGAGTCGCAGATAAAAGCTGTTGTAAGAGTACGGGTATATAATAACTGTGAAAACATGATTATCACTATTGTATAGTATTTGATACCGAACAAATCAATACATACAAAAAAATAATGTATACGTAGGATAGCGCCAAACCGATAGTTAATATTAAAAAAAATTGTTACGGTAGCTTTATAAATAACTAGCAACTCACCCTCGCTTCGCTCGGGTTCGTCCCTAGGTTGATTGCCCATACAAAATTTAATCCCCATTTTCACCCCCTTAAGTAATGATTTCCGGGACAAAAGTTTCCTTTGTCCTTCCCAGGGTCTCAAACTATCTTCTTACCAAATTTCATCTAAATCAGTTCAGTAGATCCAAAGATTACCCCCTACAACTTCACAGACTCACAAATCCACAAACTTTACCTCTTAATTAATATTAGTATACCTATATGTAGATAGATCAAACTTGCCTCAAAAGATATTAATTGTAAATATTTGATTTGATGTGGTTGTTTACTCAATAAATGATTCCTTTCTATTCGAAGTGTGAAAATATATTGTATCTCACAAATGACACGAATCAAAAACTATAATTAATATCAAATTACAGTATTAATTCACTCAAATAAAATCAGTTAAATCTCTACGCTGATATTTTAAGACTTACTCAAGACCCAAAAAAATAATATCATAACTCGTAACCCTAGATAAATGTTAATTAAAAGTAGAAGCTTGTCCTCTTTCCTCTCGGGTGCGCTCCTAGAAAAAAAAATATTTTTTTGACTTAACTTACAAATATCATTATACTGGCACATTATTTTTTCTAAACGTTTATAAATTATAAATAAAAAAATAAAGCTTTTAATTAATTACATTTCATGCATTACTTTAGTCCAAAACAGTATGAAAATCCTTACAATAGTTTCTAAAATTAGGTACTCGACACTCACTCAACTTTAATCCCATAATCCCAAAAATATTTAGTTTATTGAAATGTTATATTTTTTTGAGTTTAGCGTGCATTTGTCAGAGGACGCAATTGTATTTTTTAGATATCAAGGAAGAGTTAGTGTAAAGTTAAATCCAAGTTTGTGGGGTTGCAACCTTTGTCCCATGGCCGCCATCTTGAAAAAAGGGGTACAAATGGTTTTCATGGTTTATCTGACAAACTATAGGCCTGAGAAAAAAATATTAAGACATTTATGGTTGCAAATAGAATTCTATATAACATTGGTCAAGTAACTTTTAGCCGTAGAACCAAAAATAACAAAGTTATATTGGAATATTATTGCAATATTTTTATTAATGAATTATTGACTCTTTTTCCTACCACCTTCGAGGTAGAGTCTGGAGACGCGTTTTTTGACGTGGTATAATTACTCTGTCCTTGGTCTTTTTGATGGACCAGACTGCGGCTCAGGATCTGGTTGACCTTCTATATTAAATACTTGAGGGAGAACCGGAGAAGGAAATGAAGCATATCGATTTGCTGCAATGATCGAGTGACCAATCGACGCGCACTTTCGCTGCATTTAGTGACTTCCATTTTGATTGGCATATAATCCTTTCAATAAAACTGATAAAGTTACGGGAATTAGAGTTTAACGTCCTTCAGAAGTACATTAGAAGGTGGATACTGCTTTGTCTCTTAAGGCTGTGACCGAATATCTTCCAAAATAATAAAATGATTCTGCTGCTGAGACGACGAACGAGATTATCCATTCGATTGTCGATATAATAACATTAACATGCTTCGATCAACAATACTATTAGATAAGGTGTCACATACAAAATTAAAGCTAAATTCTGTCCACGCGAATATGTACTTATACAGCTACATTAGTATACTAACGGACCAAGACAAAGTCTTATAATAGTTTTATTTTCAACCTAATCAACACCACAGCACCTTGTAATAAAGTCACAAATCTAAATTTCTAAAAATTGTTTTCATTTAAATTTTCATTGTTTATTTAATACATAATTTGTTATAAACAATTAAATTTTTCCTATATTTTTTTTTCCTACATAATGAAACAAAAACAACCATGTGTTATTTTTTGAGAAAAATAATTTATTTATATTTTTTGTCGGATTTACCTAAGTAAATTTAAATTTTTTAATCTAAGTAAATTGTGGATAACAAAGAAAAAATAAAAAAAAAATAATTTTTCTAACGGAGATCTATTCTGAAGGCTTTCAAGAATAGCTCCAAGAAAGGAAAAAAAAATCAAATTTATAGTTTAACAATTATTACACTTGCAATATTCATGTTCAAGCAGAAAAAAAAATATTAATTACTTCTACTTATCTAACTGAAAAATTGTGATAAAAAAAATCCGCCGGATTATTGCTCATTCATCTATCCAGTAATCCCCTGATTTTTTTTCATTTCTTAATTATATATTTAATATGTTAAAATAATTTTTATTAAAAAAGTGTCTGAAGTAGGCGTGGCTTGCGCAAGCCAGAGCACCAATTTCGACCGTATTTTCATCTCTCTAGGAAGTTTATAAATATTGATCCTACAGTTCCGGGGGTCAAGACGTTTTTTTAGGAAATTTCCTTGTCTTTTTGGATCTTTTTTTAGATTTGAAAAATCTCAATTAGTTTATGAGATATTTGCAAAAAACGAAACCCCCTTTTTTTTAGTTAATTGTTCATAATTTTTACAATTTTTGCAAGCGGAACTTATTTTTTTTCAAAAATCATCTACATGCTATTCCGAATCGAATGGAAACCACGTTCATATTTTTCCGAAACTGCTGAATAAATTGGACCAAAAAGGCACTTGTTGACTAGACTATATGACGTTTAAGTTAGTTTGATGCTTTTTATATGAAGACTGACAAACTAAAATTCGCTCTTATTAGTAACACTAAAAATTCTGGCTCTAAAATCTAATTCTAACGTATTGGACTTGTCAAATCAAATAAAATAAGCCTAAATTTAAAGTAATTACTATTAGCCGTTGAAGAGTTCCACCTATCCACCTTCTGGCCTTACCATCAGATCTATTAACGAAAATAAAAACACTTGCTGCAAATTTTCATTAGCTAGTTTTCCACCCTTAGGGGTAGTATTTTTTTTTTCAAATTCAAATGGGACCAAATTGAAGTATATACTTTCAAACAAAACAAAATTACTCCAATTCGGTTACTAAGTGATGGAGTTCTGAGGTAACAAACATAAAAAATAAATATAGTCGCATTGAGAACGTCCTCCTTTTTGAAGTCGATTTAAAAGTAATTTAGGATAAGAAATTGTTAAATAAAATTAAAAATGTTAAACTGACCAATACTAAAAAGATGCAAATCAAAAAATATGTACAAGAATAAAATAACACCGACTGCGTAAAAACGAGTTTTATCAAGATAATATATAATACCCACTATGCCGAGTTTTTGCAAAAAGTTCTATTGGTGCACTCAAACAATAATAAACAAAAATGTCATTCTGTGGGCATGTATTGTGCTACAAGAATCATTTGGCACGTGGCCGAAATCAGAACTAACACCGCCATCTTTTTAAGCGTCACTTTTGAGAGAAGTTTGAGTTGATGTTTGTTGTGTATATTTCGTGCTTTTATTTCAATAAAAATATCTCAAAATATGAAGTGGTCTTAGAGAGGTTAGGTTTTTTTTATAAAAGAAAAACCCTAATTTCAAACCCACGCTTCGATCCAAAAGGGGGGGGGGGTTTGTTTGTTACTCAATCACACCAGAACGATTCTAGTCTGGAATAATACCTAGGTTACTTTTTATCCCGGAAAAATGTACGGTTCCCGTGGGATAGATTTGTTTTTGTTTTACACAGAGTAATATATATATATATTTATATTATATAATATTTAATATATATATTTATATTGTATAATATTTAATGATGATGTGCAGACACAAAAATTATTTAATACTATGTTACTATGTTCTATTACCTATTATGATATTTGGCGTTCTTGTATTTAAATCATCATTAAAAAAGGTTATTTGTAAATCTACAAGTGACACTCGCTCCCTTCGACACCTAAAATATGTAGTATGTTACTCATGCACCACTCGCACTAACTTTTGCGCCCTCAAAAAATTTGCGCGAACTGTACGTTTTAAACTGTTAGTATGGAAAAGATAGCCGATTCCTTGTTCTGTGAAAAACAAAAACAAATCCCATGGGAATGAGATAATCTCCCGCGGTAAAAAGTAATCTATGTCACTATTCAGCTCTCCATCTCCACACAAAAAATCACGCCAATCCGTCTCTCTAAACTCTTTTTTGACTTGAAAAAAGGATAAACAAACGAACGAACGAACAAATACACTTTCATATTTATAATATTAAAGTATGGATTGTAATAATATAAGTATGATTGTTTGTATAAAATGACTTTAAACAAATACTAATGTCATATAACCGATAAGCAGAAAAAACAATTAAGTATTACTTTTATAAAATGAAATGAGTATCCAACCATTTATTATTATATCTGAAGTCTTTACGTTTACCTACGTTTACACATTTTTGAAAAGCGTAACAGATAGAAGGTATAAATAAGGTTTTTTTCTGTTCTGATAAGTTTCAAATTTAAACAGATATGTATCATCGTTGGCTTTGTTTAGTGTCCCCTGAATATCATATATATGCACATATTTTTTTTATCAGAATTTGGCGATCGTGCATAAATAAAATTGTTTCTATTGCTTTTTGAATGGGTTTTTCTTTAATGCAATTTATAAATGAAAAAATAAGCCCTTAACCTGTTTGGACAGTTTTCGTATTTTGGCGTTCAATATGAGTTACTAAGACATTCGATCTCTACTAGAAATTGTCTGAAAATTGTCTCTTAAAAAGCTTAATTTCTAAAATAAGAATTTGTATCATAATAGAATTTGAACTATGAATGTAAAATTTCATAGTGCTATATATGTAGAGATGCAAATACCATAGATATAACATGGGCTTAAGCGTGTACAGCCGGTAAAATCCTATTAAATTGTTGTAATGATAAAGTAACAAAGTTTTTTATTATATTGCCGTACATATATAAAGGTCAAAGTTTAAGTTATAAATAATACAAACATGGTTACAAATTTTTAAATAAAATCTTTAACATAGATACGATATAACAATTAGGTATGTAATTCGCCAGAATTTTTACCGGAAAGCAGTGCTATCGTGATTCTTGCAATTTAAATATTTCAACCTACAAAAAAAGAAGGCTCTTAAGGTATATGTACTTTTATTGCATTTTTTATGAATCCCAGTGGGCAAAATAAGTAATGCGTTATAACAGGTTTTAATTATACTCTAATGTGTAACAAGTAACATTATATATCATATAATTGAATTTGTTTTAATGTATAGTAATAAAATATAATTTAATATATAATATCTATACATATAATACAATTCTAACTAAGCCGAATCTGTACATTAAATATTTTTTGGAAAATCTTATTGAAATAGACTTTATTATCGATACAGAATCCAAATCTATAGGTTTTAGAATTTTTGTCTGTCTGTCTGTCTGTTAACGCATCACGGGAAAACCACTGGACAGATTTTGATGAAATTGGGTATGTTGATAGCTAGTTACCCGGGTCAACATATAGGATAAACGTTAAAACGTAACTAGGGACGAACCCGAGCGGAGCGAGGGTGAGTTGCTAGTATTAAAATAAAAAAAATGAACCAAAAAAACATTAAAGTTAAAAAATATATTTTTATAGCTTTTTTTGTTTTACAATATCTTTGTAATTAACAATAATTTATTTAATTCTTGCTCATTACCAAGTTTTTATAATATGTATGTTAAGTATGTTTTTATAATATGTATGTACAATTATGTAGACTTATGATTTTCATCAGTATGATATATTTATTCTTAATTACAAATGCCAAATATTACAAACGCGAAAATATGCCTTCATTTAAATTAATTACGATCTACTATATGCGTGAAAAAAAAAAACTGCAAAAAGCGCAGTGTTGTTTGAATTCTTAGGATAAAATATAAAAAAATATATGTAATAAGTTATTATGACGAAACAACAGCAACTCTACTCTCCTTGACTCTATTAAGATGAAGAAATCTGCAAGATTACGGTTCTAACTAGATTCAACAAAACTTCCTGAACACCATGTTTAGCACATTTAATTGGAATGTGACGGATGTGAAGCGACAATCGTGTTTTAGTAGGTATCATAACTTCATATATCAGGCAAATTAAAAGACATGGTTTAATGTAATCTATACTGCCAAGCCAGCCAATACAAATCAAAGCACACCGACTTCGAAAATATCTGATTAGGTATCTATTCTAAATGAAAACCCCCGTTTGGTTATTTTTTACTTTTCTGTGCCTGGAAGTCGGTTTTTTTTTTAAGTTTTTATTTGTAGTCGGTTTTTATAAGTATGATCGTTTGATTCAGCTCGACAACGCTGTTACAAAATGTTTCTTATAGAATATTCACTCCATTTTAACGTACTCGTACCACTATAGTTTACGATTTTAGAATCGCATAATTCGTCAGCTACGCGCTTCTAGAATAGTTACGTGTAATTGTAATTTGTTCATTTCTTGCTTTTTCATCCTACCTTAAAAAATTCAGTTATATAATGCCAACAGACAACAGTCCAAGTAAAATGGCTTTTAAATATAGACCGACGGCACGAAATTGTAAGAATTCCTTATTGCCATTTCAAACTAAGGAAATCCCACTATAAAAATACTTTTAGCACGTTTATTTTAAAACAACATTCCAAAACAACTTTATATTACTAAATTTTATTTATATTTGGGTACATACTAAGTAAGTACCCAGCGGTAACGCGCTCGCTTGTGAAACCGTGTGAAGCGGGTTCAAATCCCCGGTCTCGCACCTCTGATATTTTCATGTGCGAATTAATTATAACATGATTACCACTTGCCTTACGATGAAAGAAAACATCGTGAGGAAACCTGCATGTCTGAGAGAACCTAGCAAGTTTTAGAAAGACGTGAAGTCCGCCAACCCGCACTTGGCCAGCGTGGTGGACTATGGCTTGATCCCCCTCGTATTGAAGGGAGGCCCGTACCCAGCAGTGGGACGTCAAAAAAAGGGCTGAATACAATACTAAAACTTGCATGTATATTAACTTTATCAATTTAAATTTTAAACTAGCGATTCATCCTCGCTCTGCTCCAGTTCTTCCCTAGTTATGTTTTAACGCTTAGTATAGATTTCTCAGAGATGACATATTTTCCCGCAGTAAAAAATACTATAGTTAACCCGGTTGACCAGCTATCATCTTACTAAGTTTCATCAAAATCTGTCCAGTGGTTTTCTCGTAATGGGTTCCTAGACAGACAGACAGGCAGGTAGACAAACAAAAATTCTACAAACTATAGATTCTGGCCTCTCTATCGATAATAATGACTATTTTAATGAGATATCCAAAAAAAGATTTAATGTAATTCGACTCAGAATTTTATTGTATGTAGGTACAGATGTTGAATGTTCGTATAAAGTATAAACCTAAAGAAGTATTATGAAAACAAACAAGCATTAAAAATAGCAATGATTATAAAGAACATAAAAAAGCGTGAAGAAAAAGAAGTGCTATTCTATTAGTTTAATAAAAAATAGTACGTATATTTAAATAATATTTAAAGTAGAAAAGTAACGAATAGTAGGTATATTCGGCCATACGCCGAATACCGATTATTCTTCATATATATATATATATATATATATATATATATATATATATATATATATATATATGTATATATATATATATATATATATATATATCTAATATATAAAATTCTCGTGTCACAGTTTTCGTTGCCATACTCCTCCGAAACGGTTTGACCGATTTTGATGAATTTTTTTGTGCTTATCCGGTATCTATGAGAATCGGCCAACATCTATTTTTCATACCCCTAAGTGACAAGGGTGGTCCACCCTAGGGAAGAACCCGAGCGGAGCGAGGGTGAGTCGCTAGTATATATATATATATATATATATATATATATATATGAAGAATGTACGGTTCCAGTGGGATAGGTATATTTTTGTCTGGAGACCAACCCGAAGCCAGGGTGAGTCACATATGAAAGATTTCATTATTTTATAAACATCATAATTGCACTTTTAATTAGAGGTAATTACAACATGCTATTATATAAGTACAACATTAACATATTAAAAAACGAACATAAAAACAATAACTAATGATATATACAATTATACACAATTAATACGTTTTTGTGACTAGTAAAACAGTACAATTAATTATTATCTATATATACTAATAAGTCCATGAATATTATAAAGCTGAAGAGTTTGTTTGTTTGGTTGAAAGCGATAATCTCAGGAACTACTAATCCGATTTGAAAAATTCTTTTTGCATTAGATAGTCCGTTAACTGAGAAAGGCTATAGGCTATATATCATCTCAGAAAATAGTAAGGTTTCCGTGGGATAGATTTGTTTTTGTCTAGGGACGAACCCGAAGCGAAGCTAGGGTGAGTCGCTAGTTATTTATAAATATTAATTATTGTTAATAAATATAACAGAGCAATAGAATGAATATGATTTATAAAATTGTGGAATAAAGAAAAAAGTACGAAAAATTCATTACCTTCGTTTCAATTAAATATACTTAAAAAAATATTTAGTCATTATTTAATAGTTTTTGTAAAAAAGTAATATCCAGTACTTTACGCCGCGAATGTAACGAGAGTAGATTCAAATATCGCAACTTGTTTTGATTTTATAATTGAAGTACGATTCAGGGATTTTAAAGTGGTATGTTAAAACTTACTCCAACTTACTTCTAACAAAGCAGTTGAAGAGCGTTATGACAGTTGAGATTTTCTTAAACTCTCTAGCTTTTCTAAGAATAAACCCCAATGATTTAAGTGCAGCACTCGTTATATGCTCAATGTGAGCAGCAGATTGTAATTTGAAATGCAAAAAGAAACCCATATCACAAATAACATCATCTTTACAAATAGGGGCACCAGATATATAATATTCGGTTTTTTTTCGAGAATTATTAGTAATAAGTTATTATTACACCAATTACATAGTTTGTCCATATCTTTCTGCAGACACTTGAGGACTGAATACGTTTTAGTCTTGCGTATCAATTTAAGATCATCTGCGTACATAAAGACATACTTTAGAATATTTAAGTATAGATTATAGACCCAATGCTATTAATAAAAATGTTTATAAAGAGGGGTCCCAAAATATATTTCTGAGGGACTCCAGAATATACAGTAAACGAATTAGATTAGTGTCCATCTATTACGACGCTGGATGATCTCAAAAGGAGATAAGACTTAAATCAACTTAACGAATTACCAGTTATGTGAAAGGACTCCAGTTGTTTGATCAATAATGTGTGGTTTACTTTGTCAAAAGCCTTTGAAAAGTCAGTATAAATGGCATCAATTTGATCACCTTCATTTACTACTTTTACAATTTTAATCACATAGGTGATAAGATTTGTATTAGTGGACTTGCCCGATAAATACATGTTGAGATTCAATGATGTTAGGTATAACTTTAGTAAATATTAATTGGTACACAATACTCTCAAAGACTTTTCACATAGCTGATAAAATCGAAAACGGGGGATAGTTTTCTACTACGGAGGAATTTTCATCTTTTAGCATAGGCACTATTCTAGTCTCCTTCTATTTTGCCGAAAAACTCCAGTTCGCAAGGATTTTTTGCAAGGATCGTTTAAATATTTGACAGATTTGGTGAAGTCTAAGCAGTTGAATTTTTATATTTACTCCAAAATACGGGCATAACGTTCTGAATAAAATAAAATTAATAAATTTAATAGATAATTAGATAGAAAAAATGACATACGTACGTACATTTATACATTTATAATGTTACAAAAAATAATATATTTTTTTGTGTTGGTATATTGCCTCCGCAAATTATTTCATATTGCCTATCTCATTATTTGTTTCATTACTATGTTAACAAGATACATATTTATAACCAGATTGTAGTGGACGTACACGTGTAATACGTTTTAATGATTATTCATATTTCATTAGATAAGTTTGCAAAATAATATCTTATATATTTAAACAGCAATAATTATAGAAGTCACAGTCAGAGGATGCAAATGAAATAAAACTTTACTTATAAAATAATTTAATACAAACTAATTATCCTAAGGTGATTGCACCGTCGAAGTGTGACAAATGCAATGAACGGAAAAAGGTCTGTAAGAATAAGGTACACTCGGATGTTACAACACTGTCACTTTACGAGAATTATGTTGTAATATGAAAAGAATGCGATATTGGTGGTCGACGCGACTCGCGAGGTGGTTTCCATGCATTACGGTTGCGAAATAAAGTCTTTAACAATAAAAGTTCACACGAATGGAATGCGATGTTGGTGGTCGACGCGAGGTAGTTCCCATGTATTAGGGTTGCGTAACACCTCCCCCCGTAGAACAGCGACTATTGAAGACACTCGTCGTAAATTGAGCTGGGGGTTGATTTCTATCAACCCTTTCGACAGATGGAATGGCATAGGTCGCTTGAAGTTCATGTTGTTCTTCTTTCGGTTTTTCAGAATTTTCTATTGGAATTTCGTAATCTTCAGTATCTGATTCTTCTAAAATTAAGGTTACTTTAAGAGGCGGCGTCTTTTTGAAAGTAGTAGGCAGATCTATGATGTTCAGTGCTTGTATTTCAGATGATTTTTGCTTTTTGAAATGGTGAAGTCAGGTGTTTCTAGGTAGCATTGATGTGGTATAATAACAAGATAGCTACCCTGCAGGTTCTTATAGAAGTCTTGAGCACAAGATAGGTGAACCTTTGTTGAAGTAGGGAAACTGACGGCATAGTGTCTCTCATCTAGCTCCTCATAAGCCGACTTGGTTATAAGCACTGAAGTGGGGTTGCAACTCGACGTTCTTTGCTGCGTGATGATAAGTTGCTGGATGCAGTCCGATGGTTTATGAATAGGTAAAATCTGCTTCTCTTTGCATAGGTACCATTTACTGGTCTTCGGGCATTCAGCCTCTATGTACTTGTAATCTTCCTCAAAGAGGGCAAGGAATGGAAGGGGTGGAGTAAGGATAAGGACCTACCCCTTTTGGTACAAAATTATTTAAGGATAAATTATTTGAAAATCTTGAATAATAAAAATTATCTTATATAAACTACAGTTATCGCATGTACCTATTCTTAAGCTCAAAATTAATAAAAAAAAATGGTCATTTAAATTAATAAATTTAAAATCTTATCTATATTATACCACTTAAATTCGAGTACAAAATTAAAATATTTCGATTAATATTTTAAATTTAAATTACAAAACTCGAATGAATTTTTATTACGTAATAGAATAAAATAATATAAAATATAGGATAACCTAGAGGGGATGCAAGGACTGAGAAAGATTCAGAGTACTTACAGGAGTTTCATTTCTTTTGCCGTATTAATTTTCGAATACACCCAGACTGCAACTCTCGTAGATTCAGGATCGCCGAAGGCCGTGATCTATTCACTGACTCTATTTTACAGCGATCCTACCGACTGCGCCAATTATAGAAGTCACAGTCAGAGGATGCAAATGAAATAAAACTTTACTTATAAAATAATTTAATACAAACTAATTATCCTAAGGTGATTGCACCGTCGAAGTGTGACAAATGCAATGAACGGAAAAAGGTCTGTAAGAATAAGGTACACTCGGATGTTACAACACTGTCACTTTACGAGAATTATGTTGTAATATGAAAAGAATGCGATATTGGTGGTCGACGCGACTCGCGAGGTGGTTTCCATGCATTACGGTTGCGAAATAAAGTCTTTAACAATAAAAGTTCACACGAATGGAATGCGATGTTGGTGGTCGACGCGAGGTAGTTCCCATGTATTAGGGTTGCGTAACACAATTCTTGTATGTTTATTTATTTATTTATACCAGCGATCTCGGAAACGGCTCTAACGATTTCGCTGAAATTTGATATGTGGGGATTTTCGGGGGCGAAAAATCGATCTAGATTAGTCTTATGTCTATGAAAACGCGTATTTTCGATCGCATTATTCCACGCAAAATATGGTCGATAATTGGCTTACGCTTGAGCGTAAGCATCGTGGTCAAACGGCCAAGGCGCAAGATTGACTATCATAGGTGTCCGGGTTCGAATCCCGGTCGGACACAAAGTTTTTACTTTGGTTTTTTTTTGTATTTATTCAAGTTATTAGTTTTTTGTTATATACGAAACGAATAACAATTAACGACAAGAATATTTAATCGTAAATAAATTGAAAACATAAAAATTACTAAAAAAAATCCACGATAGCATATGTCTATTTTTTAAGGAGGACTCAAATTAGGCTTTATTTGTGAAGGTGTTTTTAGTGACATAGTGTTAATCCTTATCTCACTAAATATGTTAGACAACTTAAGCACTTAATTTAGATAAAAACTGACCATTTAAATACGGTTTTAATTAGAATTAGACTTAGATCTTACAATTAGAAGATATCACAGTTCTAAAATAACTCGTGAAACGTAATAACAACAAAGACGACAGCGGGGGCAGTGACGGACGGGGGCGAGGAGAGTCCTTGCATATCAACGCCATTGATCGTTGTTGGGTACAACAATTATATTGTCATATGCGTTATTTTTCGCAATTATGTGGTGGCATAGGTATATGTTTTCTTTGTAGTGTTACCGGTAGTGCTTAGGCACGTAATTAGGCACTAACTAATTAGTCAAATATTTTGAATTTTTTTTTCAGTGTATATATTATAATGGAAGGTTTCAATTACATTGGTTTCGTAACACTTAGTTTCATGTTAAAGTTAAAGGTAACATTTTTGTTTCGTGCTTTCTTTGGGAAAGACTTATTTTAAAATTGATTGTTTTAAACAGGTTTTGTGTAATTACATAACATACTTTTGTTTGAGTGAATTATATCGGAGGTAATTAGTTATTTGTTTTGTTTGGTACAAATGTATTACGGAATTATCCGCATCTAGGGACGCACCCGATCGAAGCGAGGGTAACTGGCTAGTTGGTATTAATTTTTATAACTACAGTGCTACAAGTATCATTTGACACGTGACGGAAATCAGAACTAACACCGCCATCATGTTAAGCGTCACTTTTGAGAGAAGTTGGAGTTGATGTTTGTTGTGGATATTTCGTGCTTTTATTTCAATAAGAATACCTCAAAATATGAAGTAGTGTTAGAGAAGTTAGGTAATTTTTTTTATAAAGAAAAGCTTTAATTTCACACCCACGCCCTCATGTCAATGTCACCTAAGTTCCAAATGATCCTTGTAGCACTGTAGGACTTATTAAACATAATAATAATCTTTAATAAGACGTAGGTATGATTATATATCACGATAAAGATATTTTCATAATGATTTTCAAAGTAATACTT
The DNA here is from genome assembly GCA_905404265.1 of Fabriciana adippe. NCBI lineage: Eukaryota > Metazoa > Arthropoda > Insecta > Lepidoptera > Nymphalidae > Fabriciana > Fabriciana adippe. Next base: position 5,306,978 of record FR989988.1, read on the forward strand.
ATAGTAAACAAAGTACTCTTTCGTGTTTTTGTGGGTATTTAATATGGGTTTTTTTTAAAAGGTCCAAATGACAGTTGTAAATTACTATGGGATTTCTGAAGGTTGCAGTACCTACTGAATGACATAAATGACTCAGAAGAGTGTAAAAAGGAAGGTATGGATGACTGTGACTTTTTCTTCCCCAACATTGTGTTACTTGAATTTCCAAAATTATATAGCTCTTAGAAAGTGAGAGTTTGACTATTTTGGAAATTTATCATTTTTTGCGGAGGATTCTTACGACCGATCCAAAAGCAGGTTAGCTGATATTTTTTTTGGAAGCAAAGTTAGAAACATCTACAGAAACTTCACCGAAAAGTTAAATTCACACCATAAGTGCACATTTTTCTGCAAAGAGCGACTATATTATATTTGACAGAAAGTGCCTCATGGAAAAAGATTGAACTTTTGTCTTAATAGGACGTATTGAAATTGACTCGGAAAATACTATTTGCTTCTCTTGATAAAGTGATTTTACAACGATGCTGAAAAAGATGCGCTTAATATTAATACTTTTTATACAGAGTTCACATGCGTGTCTGAAAGCTGTATATAAGGTCCTTCCAAAAGACTTACCAAGCGATAAAATCTAGGCCTATTTTTTTAGAAAAAACATGTTTACAGATTTTGTAAATATAAAGAAGTTTTAGTTTGTTTTGTTTTTTCAATTCCAACAAGCAACGCCTTTTGTGAAAGAATATTTAGCCAGCTGAATAGTTTATAGGCTAAAGCGAAGCGAAACCGAATGTCCATAGATTTAGCACCTCCTGGATAATTTCTAAGAAATTAATTGTTAACTGGATCCCCGTTGGCTCAGCGGTCGTTGACAGGTTAATCAAGTTAATCAAACTACAGACTCATATCAATTTTGACAGGTCTTATACGGAAATATTATCAGTTTTGCAAAGCCCTGACGGAGAAAAACGAATAAAAATGGCAAAATTCAGTGATAAATATTCAAAAAATGGTTTGTTAACCATTAGATCCCCGCGCTTTATGACACGCAACTCCCGGTGAACACCTGGCCGGCGCGGCATTTTTCCCCAATACAATCATTACATAAAAAAACACTCATAATTCAAAATATATAGCACCGGTTTAAAATGTGTAAGCTGTTTTAGGTTCTATTGTTTGTCACTTGTGTCTAAATTAGGTTGTGGTAAATTGTAAAAAATGTTGTTTTAGTATATGTACCGTGTATACATCTATATGCATTTAGTAAAAAGCGGTTATTTTAATATTACAAACAGACACTCCAATTTAATTTATCTGTATAGATAAGACTAAGAAAGGTGTTTTATTTTTGTTATAACTCGTGTTGATTTCCTACAAAGGTTTACCTTATTAATGAGCCATAGGAGGTGCTCAATTTTTTGTTTAAAGCTTAATTTAATTATTAGACAAAAGAGGTATGTTAATATATATTTTTTTACTTAATATAAAACCAATGTACGATGATTAACTACCAAAGTTTAATTTAATCAATAAGTAAAAGCGTAGTGCTAAATTATGGTAAGTTTTTGTAATTTTATAAAAATATACAGTACGTATTAAGGTAAGTAGGTAACTTTCACATAACAAAAGTATATATTTTAAAATATGTAGTTGTATTTATTAAAATACAAATTACAGGGAAAATTATTTCCCTTTTAAAAATAACTCAGGTAAAAACATTATCAAGACCTAATTATTATAATATTATATTATTAAATTATTCTAAAATTGTCCCGGAAATGATAAGCCTGTATCTGGCAACCCTACTCGTGATAGGCGAGCTATCAATTAGACTGACCTCGAATCATGAATGTCAATGTCATTTTTATCATTGGTTTTATATCCGAAGAAAGACATTTAAAACTGTACGTCCGTCAGTACATATTAGATAATTTGTTAAAAAATATATGTTTCTATTATGAGGATACTCCTATCTCTATGTAAAGAAACCGGTATCATCGAGTGCATTTGCCGGGGATCCTAGAAGGTGAATAGTAAAAATCTACAGTAACAGTTGTTATTATTGACTCTACATGTAACACCATTTTGGAATTATTCTAGTAATATCAATTTAAAATAAATAGAAATAAGAAATACAAAAAGTTTACTTCAGTTTTCTTAAAATGATAGTAACATTAATATATTATTAATAATCAATTAAATTCACCTTGAATGAAGCTCGCAATCAATAATTGCTTGCCCCCATAATGTTAAAAGGCATAATTATGATAAAATGATAAAAAAAAGATAAATTCTAGTGGTTTCCTTATAATATTACGCAGTATTGGTTTTGTTTCAAATCGCAAGTTTGAAAGACCCATTTGGATGAAATTTAGTATACGAATATACTACTCATATAACCTAAACCTAAAGGGCTTCCGCTAAGCACTTAGGGACTTTCCAATTAACACAGTCGAGCGCTTTGGTCTAACTCTAGTCAATAAATTAGACTAACCTAATCATCGGAATTTTTGGATTTTGAACAATATGTACAACAAACATACAATATGTATAAACAAAGTAATAAAACATTATATGTAGATAGATAATACTTTTTATTGTACACCTTATAAAAGAAACAAACATAATGAAAATAATATACAAAAAATGAATGTACAGCAGGCGGCCTTATCGCTAAGAGCGATCTCTTCCATGCAACCTTGAGGTGGAGGAGAAGAGTGTGGCAAAGACGGTAGGCGGTGTGCAAATTAACTAATAAAATAAGGACAAACTTTAATTATTGTATAAATACATGCATACTTACATACATATGTATATACATACATACATACATACATACATACATACATACATACATACATACATACATACATACATACATGTATACATACATACATACATATATACATACATACATATATACATACATACATACATACATATACAGGGTGGATTTTTGAGACGGGACAGTAAGGGCAGGTACCTTAAATACTATAGTTACAGGAAAACGCTCCTAGGAGACCATCCATAACTTTTTGAGATATTCTGAACTGCATTCACAGATTTTGGAAAAAATGTACAGTCAGCGAGAAAAATGCTAAAATTCGAAAAAAATTTTTTTCATGTCAATCGATCCTATTTCATGTAAGGATCAAAAGACTCTATGGGACCATTTAAGGTTTGAGTACTAGAAATGACAGAAATCGCCAAAATCTTTTCCCATACATTTTGTATGGAAAAACGTTTAATCAACTCGAAATATTCTTTGTTGTCAAACGGTCCTATTTTTTAATGTAATCAAAAGACTCTTAATACAAACGTAAATAGGGCACATTTAGGTGATGAATAAATTGCTTAAAATGGATATCGTGTTTCAAAAAAACACGTTTAGTTGATATAATTTTTTTTTTTTTTATTTAATACTTTCTTAGATTTACGCGAATATTTGACATTTAAATAAAACTATCTTTTCGGATTTTTTCGCGGATTTATTTTGATTTTTGGTTCCCGACGTTTCGATTGCTTTACAGCAATCATGGTCACGGGAGAGACTTATTTTTATTTGTCAATGCAATTATGATTTTCTCAAAGAGTCTTTTGATCACATTAAAAAATAGGACCGTTTGGCAACAAAGAATATTTCGAGTTGATTAAACGTTTTCCATACAAAATGTATGGAGAAGGATTTTGGCGATTTCTGTCATTTCTAGTACTCAAACCTTAAATGGTCCCATAGAGTCTTTTGATCCTTACATGAAATAGGATCGATTGACATGAAAATTTTTTTTTTCGAATTTTAGCATTTTTCTCGCTGACTGTACATTTTTTCAAAAATCTGTGAATGCAGTTCAGAATATCTCAAAAAGTTATGGATGGTCTCCTAGGAACGTTTTCCTGTAACTATAGTATTTAAGGTACCTGCCCTTACTGTGCCGTCTCAAAAATCCACCCTGTATACATACATACATATACACATTTATTAATCGAGAGCTAAAAATATAAACTATATATTAAAGATGAAGATGTGAAGTACAGAAAGGACTAAAGGGATAGGAAATATTCTTTTACTAAAATTTTAAATCTTTCTAGACTTCTCGCACCTCTCACCTTTACAGGAAGAGAATTCCAAAGTCGAGCTGCTTTTACAGTAAAAGAATTAGAGAAAAAACATGAAGAGTGTTTAGGAATTTTAAGAATAAAATTCTGATCAGAGCGAAGAGAACGAGCATGAGAGTCACTCAGAAATTCAAAACGCTCTTTCAGATAGAAGGGAGCCGAAGGATTAAACAGCACGCAGTAGAGAAAATGGAGGATATGAGTATCCCGGTGAAATCGGATTGGAAGCCAATTGAGCTTTTTGCGAAAATGAGAAACATGGTCATATTTTCTAAGGCCGAAAATGAACCGTATACATAAGTTTTGAAGACGTATATGTATATATAATTTTTTTTGCATGTAATACTTCTTAAGGCTTAATGCCTTAACGAATTTAAGTGACATTCTAGTAGTTCTTAAAAGTATTAGAAAATGTAGGGTTTTCCAAAAAACCGTTCGCTCCTCAAAGTATACGTACATCACCCATTCTATGATAGGTAGGAGGGCGAAAAATACTTTACAATTTATTCTCATACCTACTGAATATACAAAAAAAAAAACATTAAAATCGGTCGAGCCGTTTCGGAGGATTGCGACCACAAACACCGTGACACGAGATATTTATACATATATTAAATTACTCACAAACGAAGTGCTAAATGGTTGTGTGCACTATGATGCATATTAAAATTATCTTGATAAGAGTGCGCCATGGACCGCTACGATTCGGATTCGGAGGAGCGGGATAACAAGATAATGTTCAATTGTGAGTGAGAAGTATAAAGCGATAGATGCTTAACGTATTTAAACGCGAAAACAGTTTTTAATTTACTATAAGTTAATTAGACAAATAATTGAAAAATGAAATTCGGTAACTGAAGAAATACTTCTAGGCTTCCTGACAAAATAAAAACCCTACAAAAATAGTGAGATGTTTCTGAGGTAAATAACAATATGTGTGCTAGACATGTACTTTTCAAAATAATATATTACCGAGAAAATTTTCACCAATCGTGTTTTTAAATTTGGCAATTCAAGATAAAAGTCCAAAATCAAAAATTTTAAGGTTCACAACTTATTAAAATTGGCTTTTGCTGTTCGTTCGATAATAATCGGATGAATAAAAAATAATTTTTCGTCCGATTATTTTCGGTTTGTTAAGAATACTTGGAGTTAGCTTATGTATACTCTAAGTAAGGATATCTGCCACTTTTTTGTATTGTTTTTTTTTTTTTTTTTTATATTAAAAAAGAAAAGGTTTTTAGGCACAGGAACGTCTCTGTGTAAAAAAAAAAAAGAAAACAACCTTACCTACTGAGCTTAGATCTTACTTAGACCCCAACCTATCAAAGTTATAATTAATATTTTTTAGGTTCAACCGATTTAATGTGTAGGTAAAAAAAGAAAAGTGTCCTATGAAGATAAAATGGATTATTTAAAAGAGAATATGCGTATAATAAAACCAGACCATTAATTGTAGAATAGATTTTTAATTTAAATCCACTGTCTCAAATATCTAACATACAAATATCTGCCATATTTGTATTCGGAATTTATTATTTTAACTACCGATATTCTTTAGATCTTTATAACCGGGTAGGTATTATTATTTTACATTAGGATTGTTTTTAGTAGGAACAAAAAAACGGACACTTATTTATCACAAACCGGCAATAGACGAATGGCTAATATATTTTTAATTCATCTGGCTATATCGGACAAATAAACACTTCGAATTAAATTAGACTGTTTAGGTAACCTTCGTGGTATAATTTACAAGTTAATTTTTATAAGTGTCAATCAAAAATATATTCCATACAAGCTTTTCTCTTAGAGGTCATTTACGTTAGAGGTTACTTACTTTTGTAAGTACCTACAAAATAATGTTGAAAAACACTTAATATAATGTAATTTAGGTAAACGCCCATTATTATAGGTAATTACGTTAACCTTGTAGAAAATTATACAGGTTATGTACTCAGTACTTATCTATTGTTATGACGGTAATGATTTGTGATGTTGAGGAAACTAATAGGTAATTAGGGAAGATATTTCCTTAACAATAATTTAAAAATTCCAATTATCCTTTTTATCACTACATAGTATAGAATAAAGTCGCTTCCCGCTGTCTGTCTGTCCCTATGTATGCTTAGACCTTTAAAACTACGCAACGGATTTTGATGCGGTTTTTAATAGATAGAGGGATTCAAGAGGAAGGTTTATAAATTATATGTATAATACATGCATATTATAGTACGGAAAAGCCGAGAAATTCAAAGATTTGTATTTCATACTAATCGTCAAAACGTACCTAGGGACGAACCCGAGCGAAGCGAGAGTGAGTCGCTAGTTTTTAATGAAGTATCTTCCTTTATTCCGCCATGGGCTTGCTCTCACAGTCTACTCTGTACAACACAACACACACAACACTTCACATGGCAGACGTTCCGTAGTCAGCTGAGACAGGCAGCCTCCATGTAATTTTTAAACAAGATATGTAGCCACCTTCCGCATCCAAGGCCGGTAGATATCTCGAGAGCGTGTTTATATATTATGTAAAAAAAAAAAACAAATCATAATTCGTAATTTTTTACTTCGATGTCAAATTAACATCGATCTAGTCACCTTGCAATTATTGAGATTACTTACTTAATTGAATATCTCAGTATCTAATGGTAATATATGTAGTTAGTATATAGTAGTATAATAACCATAACTAATACGTTTTAAAATGATTATACATTATTAAGTAAATTGTCCTCAAACGACTGCTACGAGTAAGTGGTTTAAATGTAATCATGACATATTGCGCAACAAGCCAAGTCTAGCTTCTATTGTACGCTGCTGGTAATTATTGTTTACATTCGTCTGTATTTATAAAAGAAGTTAGGAGACCGTGACTGACTGATCTATTCGTACAAAGCATAGCTCAAACCGCTAAAACGAGTGGGGTTTAACATACATTGCATTGCATTTAATATCTATTTGTAATGTATCTTTAAATATTTGTGTATTGATTTTTATTTATTAACCGACTTAAAAAAAATGAGGTTATCAATTCGACACATATGTATGTAATATTGTGGGAACTGCAAAATATTAATATCTATATAAATATAAATGAATCACCGAAATGTATGTACGCGCATAACTTCCGATCGACTGCACCAAATTGGATAATTCTTTTTTTTGTGTTTGTTATTGTCAGGACAAGTTTTGTATAGATGAGAACGCCTTTGAGATGTCTAACACCTTTAGTCTCTCCTGTGACCATGATTGCTGTAAAGCATTCGAAACGTCGGGAACCAAAAATCGAAATAAATCCGCGAAATAATCCGAAAAGATAATATTATTTAAAATATCAAATATTCGCGTAAATCTAAGAAAGTATCATATGTTTAAATATAATCTGGAATGAGAAATGCTAAAAAACAACAAATAAAAAAAAATCTTTACAAAATCAAAAAAAGCCCCACTGCGTAAAAAGTTGAAAACGAATGAACATAGTATTATACTGTCGAAGATATACACACAGCCAGCTATTATAAAACATGTAGGTACATACATATGTATGACTCTAAATGCATAGTAGTAAGTTCTTTCGTCAACTTATTTTCATCTTCTTGGTTCACTTTTTACGCAGTAGGGTTTTTTTTTTGTTTATTTTTTTTATTACGGATACTTACACGGTCAACGTACTGCGCGATCTCGACTGTTGCTACCTCGTCCCGTTACATGGACTATTTTGCCAAAACGGGTTTGAAAGATTTAAAATAAATAATTAAATTTTAGTTAAAATAAGATCAAAGTGGCATATCGTCTTTATAAATAAAAAAAGAATGTTGCTTTGTATTTTATTCTCTGTGCTTTCCTAAATCATCCATTCGATTGTTCCTTTGTCCAAAAAAAAGTCTTTTATCTATGCGTAAACCATCTCTAGAGACGCACCTGAGCGAAGCAAGGATAAATCGCTAGTTTTTTTTATTAATTTTTTAAACATGAATATTTATAAAAAAAAATGTGATGTAAAAATTGTCCTTGCCCTAAAAATTAAAATCCAAATTGATTCGACCGCTAAGGTTATCTCAGAGCGTGTCTGTTATTGCCGAATAACAAACCTGCTCTGCTCTGCGAATTGATATAATACTCGTATATGGCTAAAACAGCTAACCAAAGTATATACATACATAGATTGTATCATTAGATATTTATGTTTGTGAAAAAACATGTTTTAATTATAATATTCCCCGCAGGATTTTAGCTGGTCAATAGTTCGATCTTTATAGATAAATAAAATTAAAGTGTCTGTTTTTAATGTCAAAATAACAGCTTTTTACTAAATGCATAATATGAAATAATATACTGTACTTATAAGAAAAACACAATTTTTAATATGTTTGTCTTTCTCTCTATCTGTTTGTTACGACTAATCTCTGAAACGGTTGGATTGATTTTGACGATATTTTCACTGGCAGATAGCTGATGTTATAAGGAGTAACTTAGGCTACTTTTATTTTCTTATTAAAAAAAAAATAGGGTCCCGCTTAAAAAAATTAAAACGTATTTAGGGACGCAGCCAAGCAAACCGAGGGTAAGTCGCAAATTCTTAATAAGTGGAGTATGTATAAAAAATTAGGTATGATGTGGGTAAAAAGATGGAATCGTAATGTGAAAACGTATCTAAACGTTTGTACAAGAATAAAATTTCACCGTAAGCACAAACAAACATCTTTTTATTTTCGGATAAATTTTATTATTATTCAATATTTTTTTATTTTTCTGACCATTCAAGTGACGCTCTCTACGTATGTATAAATAACAATAGTCTCCATTGCTGCAAACTTGTCGTCTTTAGCATATCTCCAAAGGAACTATTACTTAATCTGTGATAATATCGTTTAGAATTCAGAGAAGATATGAAATAATAATTTATTGACATTTTATCTAGACAAATATTATAGAAAGGTAAAGAATGTAAGTTTTTATATAGGGGACTATTTCTAAAACTCCTGATCTGATTCTGAAAATTCTTTCACTTATAAGCAACTAGATTACCGCATAGAATTAGGTATTTTTTTCATCCCAATAAAAATGGGTTTACATTCAAAAATACGTACGTATAAAAATTTAATTTTTTCAGAAAATACACCTATACAGATAAGCTTAAATTTGATCCAAATCCTTAGAGCTGTTTCCGAGATATACGACATAAATGTATGTATATACAAGATTTGTTCATTTAATATTATAAGCTATGTATTTATATCATAATTGGTATAATTGGAGTAAAGAATATTAGATAAAAAAATACATTGTATTATTTATACTATGTGTCTCTACAGGAAAACATAGACTCCCCTCTTAGACTTTAATACAGTTTAGGGTCAACAATAGTATGAAACATAAGTTAATTTAACTCATTAAACATAAAAAAATCTGCAAACAAAGGATTGTAATTATCCTATATCACATAAGCAAGTATTCATAGTTTTTTTTTTAAACGAAAACAACCTAATTGCCCTCGTTACTATATTGCTCGTAAGTAGATATGTATGTATATAATTACTTTTTAACAACCTTTACTCTTTAACAACCTCTACTTTTTAACAATTGAATTAAAATATATTTTTATTGTTATAGAAACGCGGCAAATCCTGAAGAATGTTTCCGGTATTTTTAAATCCGGTCAGCTAACAGCAATTATGGGGCCCTCTGGGGCCGGCAAGACATCACTTCTGAACGCGCTCACTGGATTCTCGTATGTTTTTTGTTACTCTAGGCATTCTTAAGATGATATCTACACTAATGTTATCAAGAGGTAAACTTTTCAAGTTTGTACATGTAAAAGGTAATCTCTGAAATTACTGATCTGATTCTGAGAATTCTTTCACAAGTAGGATATACATAGGTAGCACTAGCTATATTACCGCCTATAGGTTATTTTTTATTCCAATAAAGATATTTTTCCTGTCATAAATCATAAGAACTTTAATTGAGGTCGGATAATAATGACCGTTGAAAACTTTATCAACAATTGTAATTTAAGACGCGCTCGAGCGAAGCGATTATCCGCTAGTATATATATATATTTAATTACGTTTGCTTTTTTAAGTGAGTCATAAATGCTCTGTAGTTATCTTTGCAATGGAATATTAATTTTAAAAGAATTCCTTATTAGATATATATATTATCTAGTCCTATTATAAAGACAGTACAGAAGGTATTATCATTATAAAAACCAGTCGCCTGTTAAACTTATATATTCACAAGATAATATTATGTACAAGTATGTATATTCATGTAAATGCAAAATTCAAATTCAAGAAAATATATTTGTAGGCGGGAGTGTTTGGGGATGTAACAAGAATGATGTTGCTTCGTTCCTAGAACCCAAGCTCGTAAGAGTAATAATAATGACCTTTCCAGTCACATTGGCTTAGAGATACTTTCTTACAGAAAAATCACACACGAAAACAGAACATTTTGTGACAGAAAATAACCTAATGTTATTTTTAAACCTGATCCTCTAAAATCTAAATTAAATGGTAGGTCTAGAGGTTTTAGGTTATTCCTATATCTAGTTATTAGTTTGCCTCTTAAATCGAATCTCTAAAACGGTGGCTGGATTTGAATAGGAAATTTACGTAAGGGTTTTAATTAAAAACATGGCTACCTTCATCTACTGCTTTATTTCAATCAGTTGAGTGGATTAAAAAAAAATATTTTCTTATTGAAAGCTCATGGATATGCGTGCAATAATAACTATGTTCTTACTTCTTACACATGCTCTTTCACCACTCTAGTAGTATGTTTTTATAGGCATTTGTCGTCAAAATTTAAGCCTCCTAGGTTTTTAGGCTTGGGCGATGATAAATTAGTCAGTATACAGCAACATTTTATTAAAAAAGATAAATAGGGGTTTCAATATCTTCTTTTACGCGTAAGTGCAGTTCTTCCCCACAATGGTTTTCATATAATAAATATTATATAAAATTAATAGGCTAAAGGGCATACAAGGAAAACTAAGAGCTGGCGACGTTGAGTGCGAGTTGGACAAAAGCGATGTTCCCGCGGTGACATTAAATGCATATAGGAAGAAGTCCTGCTACATCTTACAAGACGACAGGCTCAACCCTCTCTTCACAGTTAGAGAACTAATGCAATTTGCCACCGATCTGAAGTTGGGCAACTCCTTACCTCAAGATTTAAAAATTTTAGTTGTAAGTATTATTTTAATCTTAATTTTTATTTATGTTTTGTCGATTAAAAATCAGCTTAGTCAGGAAGATGATTTTGTAGCCATGAGAACATAGCTAGTATTTACGTTATATTTTATATTTTAATATATTTAACTATGCCAAAGAATTAAAACAGCTAGATACATTAATAATTGAAACACAACTACCTTGTCGGATTTTTTCTCGGATTTCAATTTTTAGCTCCCGATGTATGGAATGCGAGAGAAAAAATTAATTAACCTACATAATATTTTTCCTTAACATACTTACATATTTATAAGGTAAAATAAATATAACATTTAAAATGTAACTCAAATTTACATAATTAAATATTTAAATTATAAAAGAGCAGTACCCGCGGCTTTGCCTGCGATTCGTTAAATTTCCGATCGCTACCAAACTTCAAAGGATCATCCGCTGGTCTAATCTGGAGATTGCCTGGAAATTTCATCAGAATCGCTCCAGTCATTTTGGAGTCCATACATACACATATTAATTATAAAGTCATAAGGTACAGTTCTATTAACGGCACACTTAGATTTATGAATTGATTTATTATAGTATATATTATGTACATTATACATTTTATGTGTCTTTATATGAATATTGAATGACGATAACATTTTTAAAACCATTGCAAAACTTAGGGCTCATTTTCATTGGTCGTTAGAGCTCGCATTCAGTGTGCGGGAGATTTCTGTTCACGCATGCCATAGGGACCGCATGCTGTAATCATTTTCATTAGTCGATATGGCCCGCATGCAGCGTGCGGTAGATTTCTCTTTAAGCATGCTATAGGGCCAGCATGCGATAACCGTTTTCATTAGTCGATAGGGCCCGCTTGCGGATTGTTTGATATTCTTCACCGCGCATTTGTTTTGAAAGAGTGGGACTGAGTGGACGTAGGTACCTGCTATGGATCAACAATTAATGTTGTGTGGAGCAATTTTATCTGTTTGTGACTTACTGAAGAAGAAATTATTAGCTTCACATTCCATAAACCTAAACATATTCCATAAACATGGGTAGTCTCGATATGCTTCTACGAGTTTCAGCATTTGTAAATCGGTAAAACGATCAGCCATTATGATCCTGCGCAGCGTCATTTCGTGTCTAATAACACTCGTAAAATGAGCCCCCGCACCACGCTTGCTTTACACCAACCGATGCATTGGTTGTTGCGCCGCGTGCGGGGAATACCCGAATGCAATATATCGACCGAGATATAGATCGCCTACTTTCATTAGTCGATAGCCCTTATTAGGAGACTCCTCGCATGCGATATAACGACTGAGTTAACGACCAATGAAAATGAGCCATTATGAAGGGATCGACATCGGCAACGTGAATGCAGTATGTGTGTATATGTTTTGTCTGTTTTTGTTATCTGTATACCTGAATTTAGTAAAATAATTGTTATAGAGATGCGGACATAGCCATAATGGTTAAGTAAATGCATATTTTTTACGACTGCTTACATTTTTCCCGAATGCCGCAGGATGTTAATTTTTTAAAGTGTATTTATGTATGTAAGAAATAGACCTACATAAATACATAATATGTAATATATATGTATGTCTATTTCTGGAGCAAGCTCTGTGGCCTCAACGGTTTAACGGATTTGAACATTTGAGGTGTCATTCAATTTTTCGTAATTGAAGGAGTTCTTAGTTAATTATATTTTTCGCAGTCGGATTAAAATTTTTGAATTTGGCACTTCTTTTGGCACGTTTGGAAAAATTATGAGAGTAAAATTTTTACGATGCGTGCGCACAACGAGAGCCAAAAAGCGACATGATGAAGGTAGCTGATAACTGTCTCTTCGGTTCTCGTAAAAACTCATAAATCATAATTATATTCAAAGTAGTTTCTCAAATATTCGTAAATCTATAACAAGTGTTTTATATCAATGGATATAAAAATATATATATTTGTTTTTATTAATTTATCCATTCCTTTTACAAACAGAGAGTTGTGATATACGGGATGAAATCTTTAGCTACTTTTGTTCTGTTACGCCAAAAAAGTATAACTTCTTACTTGCGTACATAAGTAGTTACATACTAGTGATGGAACGAATATTCGCATACTTCGCATACACATTCGCGAATATTCGCATATTTCTTGACATTCGTATTCGCATTCGCATTCGTAAATTTTACGCGGATGTTTAGCGAATATGAATGCCGCAAAAAGTAAATGAGATGTCAATAAAAAAGTAAATCAAACAAGGAAATATTGTTTTACATGGTTAGGACAATTGAATAAGATTTTGTACAAAAACTGTGATTTTAACAAAAATTGGCGCCATTGTGCGCGACAAAATGGCGTCAGTCTTGTCGATATTTTTTGTTAACTTTCTTATAAACTTTATGTTTTAGCTTAACGTATATACGTTATATATAATATATTATATACGTAGCCTATTATTGTAATTATTGTTACTAAATATTTAATTTAAAAAAAAAATGCACGAAATTTTCATAATATTGACATAAAAAAGTAGGCATCGATCTTTAAAAGAGGTCGATACAGATGTGGTATTTCATTTGTTTATTTTAGAAATATTTGAATAAGGAAGCAAATTACGTTACGGGCAGCCAGGGAATGCAAAGAAATGCAAATTAACTTAATATTAATTTATTAACTATGAGTTCTTACTACTAAAATGACTGTTGATCGATGTTAGATCGAATCAGTGAAGATGCAGCCGGGTAATGCCTTTTATACTACAATTATTGTAGGAAGTTGTGGCATTGGCATTGATGAAATGTAGGTGACTGCTGCGCTTGCACTTGCGCCTGACCTTGTCTTGTCGTCGCCGGGCGAGGTTTGTAAAGCAAAGCTGACGCGGCGATTTAAGTTCCGTAACAACCATGTTACATAATACTTTCTTAGATATACGCGAATATTTGACATTTGAAATAGAACTATATTTTCGGATTATTTCGCGGATTTATTTTGATTTTTGGTTCCCGACGTTTCGAATGCTTTACAGCAATCATGGTCACGGGAGAGACTAAGGTGTTAGAAATCTCAAAGGCGTTATATACTTTTTACAGACACAATTTACAAAAATGATTTTGAAAATTCAAAAATGGCACCAGAGTACCTTACAATATTTGTTGATTTTAATTCTAAACATATGTATTTAAAAAGTTTAATAAGTATTATAATTAAATATTATTTGTTTAATTTTAGATGTTATTATTATAAATATTACAATAATTTAAAAAACTTTAAGAATTAATAATATAATATTATTAAGTGTTGCTATTACTATAATATGTCTAACCACAAAGAAAATCAAAATATTAATTATTTATTAAATACTAATTATTTATTAAAGCATTATTATTGTTTTATATGTAATTTAGAAAATTAATTTTTTAATTTAGATTTCTAATGTAATTTTAAGATAGAATATTAAGCAACACTATCTTCACAGATAAAATATACATATTCCAAATTCTCCCAAATTCTCCCACGTCTGTTAAGATTTGCGTGTAAGATAAAATCAAGTAGATATCATAAAAGCAATTAATTTTCCAAGTTTAATGATTAATTTAATTGTACTAAACTATTATAAGCTTATGATCTTGTAGGTATGAGACAAGATATTTCCCGATAGGTAATATATTAGAAATAGGTATTCGTACTCGGCATCGTAAACTGGTACTGATGTCGACTGCCGTAATAAAAGTAAGGACATAACAATTAAATAACTGATAATATTATATGTGCATGCGATAATTAATTTATAAAAAATATGTGTTAGACAGTTAGAGTATAGAGGGTTGATATTTGTCAATGATACGTAAATCGATGAACGTATTTGACGAAACTTGAAACAAAAATAGATCATATTCTGGGGTAACATAGGACTATCTGAATTTAAAAATCAAGCGTGCTGATTAACAATGATGTAAGAAAAGTGTACACAATTTTTACACAGGATAAAGAAGGCGTAGTAGGCAGAAGCCACTATCATGGATATTTTTGCTAAAGTATTGGATAATTGGACAGATTTGTTATGGCCTTGTTACATTTACGTTACTTATTATCTGGCCATAATTATTTATTTAACCTAAATTCTTCTTCTAAATCACTTAAAAGTAATTATACCACCCTTAGAAATAGAATACTTGATGACACTAATAAAACTTCGAGATATTCCATGCATATACTCTTATATTCAGTACGTTTGCAACATCATCTTAATTTTTTTTATAATCGTCAGTATGTCTGTCCGTGTGGAAGCTACCACCGACTCGGAAAGCAATTGTGCTGAGTAGTGCCGGCGAGAAACTCAAAAAAGTTGCTCTTTTAAATAATGAGTTATCCATTACAATCCATAGTAATCCATTACAAGTTGATACCGACATCTCCTTACAACGCAAAAGCTCGGGATACAAATGAAAATCCGCGCCTTTTTTATTTTTTCCTTTTCATACACATTCCTATCGGCAAAGGTCACATAAATAAATGCTTTATACATCATTACAAATAAGTCAAATATATTAATTTCTTTCATTAAAACACTCATATAGGAAAATGCAACCTTACACAAGATAGCATGGAAAATGTAGATATTTAAGCTTTAGGTACATGGTATTCAATTTTTATGTCAAGAACACGAGTCTTCAACTCTCTTGTGAAACGCGCAGCGAGACAGCTTAGGCGATGGTGGCGAACAGCACTTCGGTGTCGTTATAGCCAGCCGTTATTATGGATTCTTGGAATACAATTCTAACCGATTTCATTATTACTCTCTCTTAAATATTATAATTACCAACACTGACATCACAATAATCAAAAAGCAACTTATTATAGAGAAAACATTATTTAATTACAAAATATTAATTTTACATTAATTAAATGTAAGTATATATTTATACAAATAATTTAAACTATAATAAATAATAAATTACACATAATAATAAAAAAACAGTATAGTCCAAGCGAAATGCAGTTATTTTTAAGAAAAAATAAAATATTGAAAACCTGAAGTTTTATGATTTTAAAATGTTGGCAGGTATATAAGGAATAGAAATTCATAAAATGCCCCCGATGCCCAGCCACCCCCGAGAAATGGGGGGACGCAAAGCGTTGAAAAATAGTTTTTTTCAATTTCCGGCTTACTGTGACGTTCTATCGAAAAATGTTTTCTACAAAAGTTGTAGGTCTAGTAAAAATCTACAACTTTTATTTATAACACTTTTTATAACAACCTCAAAGTTTTCGAGATATTTGCAAAAAACTCAGTTTTTAATTTTTTCTTGGTTTTTTTATTTTTAATTTCTAGAATAATCTTTTAATTCTCATGAAACTAAGGTGATGTAATCTACAATATATATAGAATAAATGAAAAAAAATTGAAATTGAAATGTTCAGCCATTTCCGAGAAAAGTATGTTTTATGGCATCGAGAGGCCGAAAATCACCCCCAACTTCAAGTGGACGTTTACATTTAAAAATTTTTTTGTACAATTTTCAGATAAGGCTCATTCTTTTCGTCTTGAACTCTTCTTTTTGAAGAAATAAAAATATCGTATGATTGCCCTGTAAGAACACTCTTAAAAATTGAAAACATTGAAGAAATCGATAATTTTGACTTTGTAAACTACATTTTTTTTAATTATCATTGGAAAAGTGTACTTTATTGACCAAATTTTTATAAACTGATTATACCAGTGTATTTTTCGGGAAAAACAGAAAGAAATGGTATTCTTAAGTTTTTAATTTGACGCTTATTATTTATACAATATCGTCGTAAACATTCCAACTTTGCAATTTGACGAGTCGTGAAGAAATAATAAAAATTGGAATTCACGTAAAGTACACTCGTTTCTTTTGTATTTTTCCAGTACAATCTATTTATGTTATTATTTTTTTGAATTTATCGATGTTTCATTAATTTTTGATCGATTTTGGAGTTAAATTTATTGTTTTTTTCTAAAAAATCAGATTTTAAGGTAATTACAGAAAGAAATGAAATTCATTCGTAGTCTAATTTTGGTTATTCATTAGTTAAATGTGTAATTTAAAAAAATTAAGTTGATGTTTACAAAATTTTGTCATAGTTTTGTTAAAAAATCATAAAAAAATGTATAAAATGAAAAAAAAAAAGTTTTTACTACACTCTTTACGTCGATTTTTTCCTGAAATATTCGACTTTCAATAAAAAGGCATCCTTTTCTTTTTTATCATCAATATCTAAGCATTTGATGGATGCCCAGTACATTAAAGAGTAATTTTAAAAATTTAAATCTTTTTAAAATTACCCTTTAATGTACTTTTTTTGTTTTTAATTATTATTATTTTTCATTTTTTCATTTTTTCGTTTTTTTATAATTTTTTTAACATAACGATGACAAAATTTTGTAAATATAAACTTATTTTTTTTAAATTACACATTTAACTAATGAATAAACAAGATTAGACTACGAATGAATTTCATTTCTTTCTGTAATTACCTTAAAATCTGATTTTTTAGAAAAAAACAATAAATTTAACTCCAAAATCGATCAAAAATTAATGAAACATCGATAAATTCAAAAAAATAATAACATAAATAGATTGTACTGGAAAAATACAAAAGAAACGAGTGTACTTTACGTGAATTCCAATTTTTATTATTTCTTCACGACTCGTCAAATTGCAAAGTTGGAATGTTTACGACGATATTGTATAAATAATAAGCGTCAAATTAAAAACTTAAGAATACCATTTCTTTCTGTTTTTCCCGAAAAATACACTGGTATAATCAGTTTATAAAAATTTGGTCAATAAAGTACACTTTTCCAATGATAATTAAAAAAAATGTAGTTTACAAAGTCAAAATTATCGATTTCTTCAATGTTTTCAATTTTTAAGAGTGTTCTTACAGGGCAATCATACGATATTTTTATTTCTTCAAAAAGAAGAGTTCAAGACGAAAAGAATGAGCCTTATCTGAAAATTGTACAAAAAAATTTTTAAATGTAAACGTCCACTTGAAGTTGGGGGTGATTTTCGGCCTCTCGATGCCATAAAACATACTTTTCTCGGAAATGGCTGAACATTTCAATTTCAATTTTTTTTCATTTATTCTATATATATTGTAGATTACATCACCTTAGTTTCATGAGAATTAAAAGATTATTCTAGAAATTAAAAATAAAAAACCAAGAAAAAATTAAAAACTGAGTTTTTGCAAATATCTCGAAAACTTTGAGGTTGTTATAAAAAGTGTTATAAATAAAAGTTGTAGATTTTTACTAGACCTACAACTTTTGTAGAAAACATTTTTCGATAGAACGTCACAGTAAGCCGGAAATTGAAAAAAACTATTTTTCAACGCTTTGCGTCCCCCCATTTCTCGGGGGTGGCTGGGCATCGGGGGCATTTTATGAATTTCTATTCCTTATATACCTGCCAACATTTTAAAATCATAAAACTTCAGGTTTTCAATATTTTGTTCCCAAACTGCATTTCGCTTGGACTAGTAAGTCAATAAGCATAATCAAATAAAGCCCGTTCGGAAACAAAAGTAAAACCTCTTATAGCTAATAAAAATAATGACTAAATAGACAATGCCTACACAATATTAATATGACACTTATTTAATAAAAGATGTATTAATCTGTTATTGTAACACTTGATCGATTCGTTTATATTTTAATTCATATATGAAATCGCGCGCTTATTCTTTCCATGAGATCATAAACAAAAGGTATTCTATATCTATTTTTAATGATGTAGTACTATCAACTTGTCGATTATAAAAGAATTATACCTATAGCATATTTAACCGTTAATAACTTAATTACATAGTTTATCTCGCCATTGACATTTAACCATTTTTATAGATAATTTTGCAACTTTTTATGACATTTATGTACCCTTAACTATACTAATATATAAGGCTGAAAGGTTTGTGTGTTTGTTTTTGTTTGAACATGGTAGTGTCTATAATTACTAACCCGATTTTAAAAAATCTCTACATTTTATAGCCTATTTATTGAAAAGAGTACATAAACTATTTCACGTTTTCACGTTACGATACGCTGCAATCCCTTAGAAACAGAGCAATGATATATAATACAAACGCTAATCTATACATACATATAATAAAACTGTAGAGGTCGAATATCTGCACATAGCCGCCTGACTGACTGAATATTCGGTGGGCTTTCTGGCCGAATAGCCGAATATTAGGCAAAAGCAAATATATATATATATATATATATATATATATATATATATATATATATATATATATATATAATTGTACAATATGACAAAATAATAATATTAAACAACATATTTAGCAAACAAAACGTACATACATAGGCCTTTGCGTCTATTCCAGACGATTTATGGTGCAATGTTGGAGTTGCATTTCTTCTGGTGGCTGTATAGGCCGATGCGAGAGCGACATGTCCTACCACAGACCTGACAGGAAAAGTTTGCGACGGATGGTGCTGAGTCGCCTTGATGTCGTCTTTGTCTCCTGTCAGCAAGCGCCGCGAACCAGGTTTCATCGCAGAACCTGCGACCCTCCGCAATGCTTTTGCGCCACTCCGTTCGATTTTCTGCAAGCTTTTCCCAGTTTCGGTGATCAATTTTAAAAGCAGCCATGTCTCTCTTGGCGCAGTCTTTAAAGCGAAGCAGTGGTCTCCCTACGTTTCTTTTTGCGTTCGCAACCGCACCAAGAAGTACACGTCGTGGTAATCGAGAAGGTCCCATTCTGTGCACATGCCCGAGCCAGCGCAAACGTCTTTGTTTGAGAAGCGCGTTCAAGCTAGGCAGTTGTGCAATTTCTAGAACTCTCTCGTTTGTCACCCTGTCTTGCCATGAGATGTCCAAGATTTTACGAAGGCAACGCATGTAAAAAGAGTTTATACGACGTTCCACTCTTGCATACGTCGTCCAGGTTTCAGCTCCGTACAAGAGTATGCTTATAATGGAAGCTTCAAAGACCAACATTTTGGTCTTGGTAGTTAGATATTTGTTTTGCCATACTCTAGTACTAAGCTTCCCGAACATGGTCGCTGCTTTACCGATGCGGATGTCAACCTCTGCATCCAGCGACAGATTGTTCATTACGGTCGACCCTAGGTAACAAAATCTGTCAACTACTTCTAGCAGCGTACCATCGAGTGAAATTGCCGGGGGCTCAGAAGTGCCTTGTGCTAGCACAACTGTCTTCTTCGCGTTTATAGACATGGCGAACAGGGAACAGGCCTGTGAGAATAGATTCACCATATACTGGAGCTCACGTTCGGAATTAGCAACGAAAGCCGCGTCATCGGCATAGAGAAGACTGTCAATAAAAAGATCTTGGCGGTTTCTTTTCGATTTCAGTAATGAGATGTTAAGCATCCTTCCATCGGTTCTTGTATGTAGATGTATACCCTGTTGATTTACGCCAAAGGCGGTGCGCAATATAAGCGAAAAATATATACCAAACAGGGTAGGAGCCAAGACGCAGCCCTGTCGCACTCCTCTGGAAACATCAAACGGTTTGGACGATTTACCGTTAAAAACTACTGTGCCCTTCATGTCTTCGTGGAAAGATGCAATTAGTCTCAGGAGTTTAGGCGGGCACCCAATTCTCTCAAGCGCCATGTACAAGCCCTTTCTGCTTACAGTATCGAAGGCCTTATTAAGGTCAACGAAAGCTACTACTAAGGGACAATTTTGTTCTCGACACTTCTCCTGTATTTGGCGAAGTGTGAAAATCATATCCACTGTGGAACGCTCGGAGCGGAAACCACATTGTGACTCAGGATAAACACGTTCAGCAAGCTTTTGGAGTCTTGATAGAACGACTAGGCCAAAAAGCTTGCCAACTATGCTCAAAAGAGAAATTCCGCGAAAATTGTTACAGTCGCCGCGATCACCTTTCCCTTTGTATAATGTGATGATGTTAGCGTCCCGCATATCCTGAGGCACATGCCCCGCTTCCCAACATTTGCACAATAGCTTATGCAGGATTGGTCTCACGCATTTGAGCTTTAATATTTCAGCTTGGATGCCGTCGCCACCGGGACTCTTACCGCGCTTAAGACGATCGACAGCCTTGGTGAAAGCCTCTACAGACGGTAGATCATCTAACTCATTTAATACATCCAGTTTTGATATGCTCTGTGCTGCCCCCGGTTGTATGTTTACTGGGCTTGAGTAGAGATCGGTATAGTGCTCGACCCAGCGATCAAGCTGTTTTTGGCTGTCAATAATTACTGAGCCATTTGCGTCCTTTAGAGGGGCTATGTTTTTAGAAACAGGTCCGAGAACCCGTTTAATGCCTTCATAGACACCACCTATGTTTCCACTGTCCGCACACATCTGTATAGTGCGGCCGAGATCCGACCAGTACAAGTTGGCAAAGTACCGTGTACTTCGTTGAAGAACAATTTTAGCTGTTCGAAGTGCTTTATCAGTCGCTGGACAGGGATTCATGCGGTACCTAAGGGCGGCATCCCGCTTTGAGTCTAAAAGAGGTTGTAGGTGTTCGACATTGTCCTCGAACCAGTCTTGAGATTTGGTCCTCATATTATATCCGAAAACCTCAGCGGCACTATCAGTAAGTAGTTTTTTTGCTTTATTCCACTCGACGCCTATCGGTGTATTGGCATTCCATTCAGCAAGTTCTTTATTTGCCAAGCACTCAAACTGTCGGACTTTTTCATCATCCCGAGTATTAGAAAGATTCAACTTCCTCCTACCTGGCGTTTTGGATGAATATATCCTTTTATGAGCTATGGCTACTTGTGCTGCTACTAGAGAGTGGTCGGTATCACAGTCGGCGCTATGGAATGTGCGAGTGTGAAGGAAGTCGCGGAGGTCCCTAGATCTCGTTAGTATTACGTCTAACTGATGCCAGTGGCCAGATCGTGGGTGCTTCCAAGACACTTTTCGGGACAGCTTGCCCTTGAAATATGTATTGGTTACGCATAGCAGGTATTCAGAACAGAACTCGAGTAAGCGTCTGCCATTTTCATTAATAGCGCCGATTCCATGGTAACCAATACAATCAGGCCATGCGGAATAATCACGTCCCACCCGGGAATTGAAATCACCCAAGATATACAGGCGATCGCCACTAGGAACAGTTTTCACGGTCTCGGCCAGTTGGTTATAAAAATATTCTTTTGACTCATCCGAAGATTTTAATGTCGGAGCATAAGCAGCAATCAAGGTTACATGACCGTGACTGCTCTTTAGCCTTAAGACCATTATGCGTTCCGAAACACCGCGAGTGGTTTCAATGGCGGAGAGTATATCGTTTCGGACCGCAAAACCAACACCGTGTTCGCGAGCATCGCCAAAATTCTTTCCTTTCCAAAAGAACTTATAAGAAGACTCCCGCAATGAACCTTCGTCGGGTAATCTGGTCTCTTGTAAAGCGCATACAGAGATGTTAAGCCTGCTCAGCTCTGCATCAATCACAGCCGTTTTACGCAGATATTGTGCGCTTCCGTAACCTCCGCAGTTGTCCGGGAGGCCTGTCCTCATAGTACGGACATTCCATGTTGCAATGCGCATGGATTGGCGAGGCGGGTTTTTATAAGACTGCTTTGTAAAACCAGGTGTGAAAATTAACGACACCAGCCATCTAGCCAGGAGCTAGTGTTCCCTACACCTCAAGGAAGCAAGCCGGCAACGGGACGGATTGGTACCTTATTGTCCGGGGGCTGCCCAGATTGAAGCGGGCGGTAACCAATCAATGGGTCTACGATGGACCCTCCCACTGTCGAAAGTGACCCCTAGCGTCCGCACTTACGCCCATCTGTGCAAGACTTATAACTGGTAACTGCCACTTTCCGTGTTGTTATCCATACAGCAAAGCTGCCGTGGGTGGAGTGACCTCTCCACAGACATTACACCGCCTGGGACGAAATTAAGGAAACACAGGGATGCCCAGCACCTGCATTACCCTCTCGGCCTCGTTGGCTTATCCCACAGGAAAGGCGAGCCAATACGTGTGGAGCCAAGTCGGCTGCAGGAATCTGCCGCGTATTTCGGGTTGGACCCTACTCGCGTCTTACGGTGACTCCGCTCCGGGTTTTATTTTGGAATTTTCCTTTTCCTAGATGGGTTGCAAGCCAATGCTTAGAGGCCCATCTCCCCTACACTGAAGCATAGATAATTGCTACATTTGTTTATGGACTTAGTCGCCTCTTACGACACCCTTGTCCTTCGTTAGGGTTGGTGCTATTCTTAAGCCGAACACCACACGGCAAGCAAAACGTAAGTTATTGTTATTTAAACCAATATACCACAGTTAAGATATATATCTTTACTGTGAATATACACTAATAATGTTAAGTTTCAGTTTGACTCGTTACACAATTCACAAACACTATATTAGATTTAATATTTGAAAATGATTTTATCATCCTATAGGTACGACTTTAATTTTTCAATTCGAATCTCGCGTTGGGCTGCCATTTATATAGGGCAATTATAAAAATTCTGTAATTAATCAAAACGTATGTATTTCTATATTCATTGAGTGTTAAGAATATTTATCAAATTACTAAAGGTATCTCAACAGTCGCGAGTGGGGTGAGTGGCGTACGTCAGTGGAACGCATGTATGACGTAACGCGGTTACAGGGTATAGGCTCACTGGCAGGGTGTATGCGCGGGCGCCACTGGGCACACGGAAACGTGGGAAGTATCGCGGGGAACAAGGGCAAGTAGGGACGTTAGGTGCGGTGGTTATATTACTACGCGCTGTATTAATCGAATATGTATTTAAAAATCTTCTTACAAATTACCTGCTTATTACGTCTACACTAAAAATGGGAAAAAGAACTTAAAAAAAACCGACTTCCAGGCACTGAAAATTAAAAAATAACTAAACGTGGGTTTTCATTTAGAATAGATACCTATCAGATATTTTCGAAGCCGGTGCCAGCCAATACAATTCAAAGCTCACCGACTTTGAAAATATCTGGTTAGGTATTTATTCTAAATGAAAACCCCCGTTTAATTATTTTTTACTTTTCAGTGCCTGGAAGTCGGTTTTTATTTATTTTTTTTTTTAAGTTTTTATTCATAATATGCACACGTTTCCACGCCACCTATGAGTGCTTAGTGCGTTTTACAAGCAATGTTAAGCTCTATGCGCATTTTCGTACCTTTGCATGTCTAAATTGACCGGACTATAATTATAAATGTTAAATCTTATCTATACTCTGTACACATAATAAAATTGTAAACAAGTCGAATCTGTACATTAAATATGTTTTGGAAAGTCTTATTGAAATTGACATTATTATCGATACAGAGACCGAATCTATAGTTTTTAGAATTTTTGTCTGTCTGTGTGTCTGTGACTGCATCATGGAAAAACCACTGGAGGAATTTTGATGAAATTTGGTTTGATGGTAGCCAGTTCCGTCTTTACCATAAGGGCACATGGGGCACATGCCCAGGGCCCCCAGCCTCACAAGGGGCCCGAAAAGGCAATATTCTCGTTTACCTACTAGGAAAACAGAAAAAAGCTGGATTTTTAGTTTATATTACACTGCACTGCACTATAATAATACACTGCATATTGCTATATTTCTCATCTTTATAATAAATTTTTTATACCATCGAGTTTTATTTTTTTATTTTAGTTAACTTTTTTTTATCATTCACATTTTTTTACTTTCTAAATGGACCCTAAATTGTTGTATGCCCAGGATGCCTCGATTCGCTTAAGACGGCCCTGATGATAGCTGATTATAGCTTATCCGGGTCAACATATACGTAATTTTTTACTGCGGAAAAATATCTTATCTCTGAGAAACCTATACTAAACGTTAAAACGTAACTAGGGACGAACCCGAGTGGAGCGAGGATGAGTCGCTAGTTGTTATATAAAAATATTCGCTCTATATTTGTGTGGTTTTATAGAAATAAATAGAATTATATAATTGTTTGTGGTTTTTCCCATCGTTTACAATTTAAGTCAGGTCAGGTGAACTTTGTACAGGATATAATATTATACTTATGTTCACAATTTAAAAACATCGAGTTTAATCAAACGGTCCAATTTCAGTGGTGCTATATATTTTTTTAATCTATAATTCATATACGAAATATATATATATATATATATATATATATATATATATAAGTAATATGTAAGTATTCTTTTACAGATGAACGAAGTTCTGAATATATTGGGATTGAAAGGCGCTGAAAACACAAGATGCTGCAATCTATCTGGTGGACAGAGAAAGCGTCTGTCTATCGCTGTTGAGCTCATCGACAACCCGCCAGTCTTGTTCCTGGACGAACCTACTACGTAGGTGAATTTTCTAAGATTAAATTATAAAACGTATTTAGACATATTAGTCCGGTCAAATTAAACCAAAAAATAAGAGTGAAGCTACATAAATTCATAACAAGCTAAAAATTGGTAAAATCGTTCAAAATATAATTATAAATAAAATTTGAAAGTTCCCCATCTTTCCCCTGTATGGAAAAAAATTTATTCAAGGTCAAAGGTCAAAAAAATGAGTTTTTCGCAATTTTCAACAAAACGGTAAGTTTTATCATAAAATATTTCAGACAAAAATTGTAGGTCATAAAATTATCTATAAAAAATGTATAAATACTTTTTCCTACAAGCCACCGTTTCTGAGATATAATGATTCTAAAATTTGTAAAAGTTGTATCTTATTATATAAAAGGCAAAAGTAATTGACTGATGTATCAACGCACAGGCCAAGCCCTTAAGGCTAGAAAATTGAAATTTCGCACACGTATTCCTCATATGACGAAAGCATCCACTAAGGAAGGATTTTTCAAAACTCAACCCCCAAGGGGGTGAAATAGGGGATAAAAGTTTGTATGAAACTTTTTATTCCTTGCACATATTTGCATGTAATTTCGTATGAATTGAGTACGGCAAAAATAATGAGTTATGTATTTCAGCGTTTTCCAAAATTCAACCCCTAAGAGGCTAAAATAGGGGATGAAAGTTTGTATGAAACTTTTTATTCCTTGCACATATTTGCATGAAATTTCGTATAAATGGAGTACAGTAAAAATAATGAGTTATGTATTTCCGTTTTCCAAATTTCAACCCCTAAGAGGCTAAAATAGGGGATGAAAGTTTGTATGAAACTTTTTATTCCTTGCACATATTTGCATGAAATTTCGTATGAATGGAGTACAGTAAAAATAATGCGTTATGTATTTCAGCGTTTTCCAAAATTCAACCCTTAAGAGGCTAAAATAGGGGATGAAAGTTTTTATGAAACTTTTTATTCCTTGCACATATTTGCATGAAATTTCGTATGAATTGAGTACGGAAAAAATGATGAGTTACGTATTTCAGCGTTTTCTAAAATTCAACCCCTAAGAGGGTGAAATGGGGAATTAGAGTTTGTATGAAACTTTGTATTCCTTGGACATCCTTGCATGAAATTTCGTATTTTTCGTAATTTGATCGCGAGCGAAGCTGCGGGTTCTGCTAGTCGTCATAATATGCATGAGTACGCCCTCGTACATACATCTCCAGAGTTGTAATATATGTTACAAATTTTTGAATCGTTATATCTCAGAAACGGTGGCTCGTAGGAAAAAAGTATTTTTACATTTTTTATAGATAATTTTATGATCTACAATTTTTGTATAAATTATTTTTATGATAAAACTTACCGTTTTGCTGAAAATCGCGAAACTCATTTTTTTGACCTTTGACCTTGAATAAATTTTTTTCCATACAGGGGAAAGATGGGGAACTTTCAAATTGTGTTTATAAATATATTTCGAACGATTTCACCAATTTTCAGCTTGTTGTGAATTTATGTAGCTTCGAATGTCTAAATTGACCGGACTATATAGAACTCATATGACTGACATTGTTTATGACACCGAAAGTCTTGCGAGTATTTAAATGAGATACATAATATCTTTTATACGTATACAGTAATGTTTTGATTAATAGACCATAATGTTAAAACAATGTATAAATAACCATATAATTTCAAGACGAGGAAAATAAGAACCCAGTAAACCAATGTAATAAGCCTTATTTTATCATTCTTTTACTTAATAAGTTTTATAATGTTACTTCAATTTTCGTATTTCCATCTAACATAACAAAATTCAATGTATTTTTATTTTTTAACGATCACTTTATGTTACTACTATTTAACTAATCACAGGAAAGCGTTTATCTTTTAACTTTTTTACACATAAGTTCAACACTATTTTTATCAATAAGTTTGCCAAAATAAATTTAATATTATTTTAATAACCAATACTTATTTTTTCTGTCGTAATGAACGTCTGTCCAGAAAAGTGCCCCTTCCAACCGTTACCTTCTGCCTTTATGTCAATCAGCCGAAAGTGACATTTTAATTAAAATTTTATAAAATCATCCTAAAAATCAGTTAAGTATCCATAATTTATAAATAAATTTTATTAAATAACACAACAGTATTTCAGAATTTTTAAATATAATAATATAATTTGAAAATTATTAATGTCTGACTATTTGATTTTTTTTTTAGCATTTACAAAATATTACATTTACAAAATTAGTAACTCTAAGTTTAATGTTAAGATATAAACTGTTAAATTATTTTAAAAGTAAAATCAATAGACCTTCCATATTAATTTGAAGTAGTCAAATTATCTCCCATTAATTCTATTAATTTATCAATGACTTTTAATCAAAATATTATTATTCATGATTTCTAATTAGGTGTATTATTTTATTATGTACAATTTTACGACTCCGTGTAAGCCAGTTTGTCAATAAGGTCTGACATGTAGAATATAAATTAGTAATGTTTATAATTTATATAGGAATACTCATTTATTAACTCTTCAATAAGTTGATATTAAAACAATTTAATATTAAACTATCTTCCGAGTGATAACTGTACAATTTTCAAAATGACGCTTGTTATTCATCTCTGAAAGAAGATCGCTTTCAAGACTAAGAAGTGCCATTTTTTGAAAATTACCATGTTAACATTATTTTTCTCTCGTAAATTAATGTATTCAGCCCTTTTTAACGTCCCACTGCTGGGCACAGGTTTCCCTTCAATACTAGGGCATCATGCCATGGTCCACCACGCTAGCCAAGTTCAGGCTGGCCGATTTTACATATAATTCGAAAACTTGCTAGGTTTTCTCAGACATGCAGGTCTCCTCACGATGTTTTTCTTCACTGTAAGACAAGTGGTAATCATGTTGGAAATGATTCGCACATGAAAATATCAGAGGTGCGAAACCCAGGATTTGAACCCGCTTCACTCGGCTTTCCAAGCGATCACGTTACCACTGGGCTACCACTACGTACAACGCAAATTAATACTTAATATTAATATACATAATAACTTTGATTTGTGGAGGAAATAATCTGTGCAATGTGCCTAATTATAATTAACACATGCTTGGTTCTGTAATGAAATCTATCTAATACCATAGATTAAGTAATAGTTCCTTTAAACGAGCAATTCTTGTATAATATAAACATTTGTTTATTTATATAATACCGGCGATCTCAGAAACGGCTCTAACGATTTCGCTGGGTGTGTGGGGGTTTTCTGGGGCAAAGAATCGATCTAGATTAGTCTTATGTCTGGGAAAACGTGTGTTTTTGAGTTTTCATGCGGTTTTCTTTCGCATTATTCCACGCAAAATATGGTCGCGAATTTCGCACACTCAGGAATAAGCATCGTGGTTAAGCGGCCAAGGTTTGACAGGCATGATACAAAGATTGTACTTTTGTTTTGTTTTTTTTTTTTAATCTAAAAAATACGATATAACAAAAAAGAAATACGAGCGAACCTCGGTCGCCCAGGTACCAGTTAGTTTATAAAGGAAAGGTCAGAAGTCAGTAAATGCATCGCGTGGCAGATAGATAATTATAATATTTGCAACAAACATGTTCTGCATAGTTACGACATCAATATAAAATTTAATAGCATCAAATTACTGACATAGTAAATAACAATAAAGTAACATTATTAAGCATTAAGAAAATATTTTTTATGAATAAAGATGAGATTAAGACAATTTTACATAATAAATCCACAGTTTACTCTGGTATTTTATTTAATTTTACAATCGTAAAATTATAAAAGTAATCGCCTCAATTATTATTATACATACGTGTTGCACGGTTTTTGACACATTTTATTACATTTAAGAATTAAACTTACTTTAGAAAAATAGAGGTTGCAGAGTCAAGTCATGCTTTAACCGCAGCCCTCGTAGGTTTTCAGTCAGCCGATTGTCAACTATGCCTAGAGTTAATTTAACCTGCATTATTGCACTCGTACAATTTTCTAATTAGTAATTTTTATGCGAAACACATAGATATAAAATTGTCTAAATATAATGTAAGTGCAAGAAGCATTTATTTACATATCATGATCTCAGGGAAGCCTGAGATTGAACCTAAACTTACTACCAAATAACAGAGCTTTTCGAGAAAAAAAAACGACAACGCGCATGAAAAGACGCTGCACTTATTAATCAAAAAGTTTGTCGACAGTTTAGAGATAGATCACCTGTTTGAAGGGAAATTTGTAGTTCTTTGGACCTTTTTCCCTACCTCCCATGATGGCCAAACGATGATTAATTATTTTTCCCTTATCTTCCTGTTTCTATAAAATCTACACATATGTATTTACTATTTATATTTAATGCGAATATTAATTTCAGGGGCTTGGATAGCTTAACGTCATTGCAATGCATGACAATGCTAAAGGGGCTCGCAAGCACCGGTAGAACGATAATACTTACCATACATCAGCCCACGGCGTCTATATATAAGTTGTTCGACCAAGTACGTAGTTAATAAACATAAAAAACATAAACATTTTTAACATAGTTAAGTGGACAAATATATTATTATATAACTTTGAGATAAAAACTAATTATAAACAAATTTCCTAGCTTTTTTATTTAGTATTTAATTAATTTTCATAAGTTCGATTTTGAAATCTCATTTATTTAAATACGCTATTTTTTTATCCGTTAATTATACATTAACGTAAAACGTATTTAGTCAACAATGTTTTTATACAACATTTTATATTACAAAACATTTTTAACCGACTTCAAAAAATGAGGAGGTTCTCAATTCGTCGGAACCTTTTTTTTATGTATGTTCACCGATTACTCGAAGACGCCTGAACCGATTTGGAAAATTCTTTTTTTGTTCCAAAGGGTATTCTTTCCAGGTGGTCCCATTTAAATTTTATCGAAATCGGTCAAGCGGTTTTTAAATAAATGGCTTGATCGAATATGTTTGTTTAAAAATCTTTTTCTTCTTACAAATTACCTGCTTATTACGTCTACACTAAAAATGGTAAAATAAAAACTTAAAAAAAAACTGACTTTCAGGCACTGAAAAGTAAAAAATAACTAAACAGGGGTTTTCATTTAGAATAGATACCTAATCAGATATTTTCGAAGTCGGTGTGCTTTGATTTATATTGGCTGGCACCGACTTCGAAAATATCTGATTAGGTATCTATTCTAATTCTAAATGAAAACCCCTGTTTATTTTATTTTTTTAAGTTATTGTAATAAATGATTGTATTGTATATTATTCTTATATTTTTATATCAGTACAAGCAACTCACCCTCGTTCATTTACATTTTAACCCTAGTTACATTTTAACGCTTAGTATATTCTCAGAGATGAAATATTTTCCCGCAGTAAAAAGTATTCTATATTATGTTGACCCGGATAATCAGCTATCATCATACCAAATTTCATCAAAATCTGTCCAGTGGTTTTTTCGTAATACGGTCATAGACAGACTGACAGATTTTAACCATTTTTAATGACCTATGTTATTCTGATTTTAGAATAAATGTGTGTGAACTTTCTATGTATTTTTTTTGTAACTTATTTGTGCAATAAAGACTATATAAAATAAATTAAGGAAATCTTAAAATAATTCAGTATATATAAACAAACTTATGTTATCTGTGTATAATAGTGTAAGTTAGGAAACCGATTCTCGTTTACTAAAGATATTCGTATAAATTACTATTTAATATTATAGGTCTATATTCTCGCGGAAGGTATGTGCATTTACAGCGGGCCCAGCGCAGACACGGTGCCGTATCTAGCCTCCTTGGATCTACACTGTCCTAAATATCATAATCCTGCAGATTACAGTAAGTATATTACTAAAATGTAAATTAATTTTATTTTTAATTGTATTTTTTATTTTATTTTTATCGGAATAAAAAATAGTCTATAGTACTGGCCAGTAATTCAGCTTCCTATTAGTAAAAACAATCAGAATCGGCTCAGTACTCTCAGAGATGGGGGGGGGGGGGGGGGGGAGCGATTTTATTGTCTTATATGAACCGCATTTAAATTTTCGTAGAAGTTTGGTATTTAAAAAACCATTAGAGTATACTTCAAACTAACTATGTATTAATTCACATATAACAATTTTATATATTCAGCCTTTTTTTTGGAATTATACTTCTTTTGGCGTGTTAGGGAAAAAAATGATGGGAGTGAATTTATACGTTGCGTTCGCGCACATCAACATAATTAGACTACAGTATGAAATTAGTATTACTTATGATCATAACAACATGTACAATGTACGTTGCTCGATGTCTATGCTACCCTGGTACTACTGGCAAAGTGTATGAGCTAGTATGAGCCAAGGTCGCACAACGAAAGAAACTCCGTTCCTACAGTGTTCCACGTTTTTTCTTGTATCATTGATTTTAACTGAGGTATGTACCCGCGGTAGCGTGTCCAGCCAAGTTCAAACCAAAAGGAACTGGCGCCGCAGCACCGTGTGTATATTTTCCACGAACCATTTAGAGCCACTTTTCACCTCGTAATATCTCAAAATGCATTTAACATAAACACATGAAATTTTGTTCATTTATTTAATCCCCTTAAATTAACTATAATCCCCAATTTCATAAATACAGCTCAAACGCTTATTGAGATGTTAACGTCTAAACATCGGCATTTTTATCACTGAGTGACTGACATATAGTAGTAAAACCTAACCCACTTCCAGATGACCTAGAAAGTTGAAACTTGGTGTCCAGATGGGTAATTGTATGCATACAAAGTGAAAAATCCGAAAACAGCAAATTCTTAAAATTCGATTTTTTTTTTCAATTAATTTTTATGAACACCTTGCCTGCGCCTTGCGCCTTTCAAAACATAATAGCAATAGCTTAACACCTAGTGCCTTTTGAAATATAATAGCAATAGCAATCATAGTAATAGGAAAAACTTTTTCTTTCTCAGAAGAAAAGGTCCCATGATGATTAAAGAACATTTTTCTATTCCGCCTTATCTATTAACGAATAGTTGCAAAATTTAAAAAAAAAATGAATTTACATGTCCCTTTAGAATTATGAATAATAATAGTTTCTTTACAAAAAGTCATGATATCCCATCAAAAACACAAATGTGAAAATGGGAGCCAAGTTCAATATTAAGAATATGCGTGGTTGTCAACTTCACCGACAAAAGAATTGAGATCTAAATGGGTGCCAAGTTCTGTAGATAATACAAAAAAATATTAATAAGAACATATTTGAGTTCAAGATTTGACTTGGCTAGTTTTTACGTACATGTTACCTTATAATAGCTAATCACTTAGATCTTCTTTATGCTTTATGCGAGTTACTGTTTTTATATTGTAAGGTCAACATGCCTCACTCTTCTAAAAACTTGCTTTACTGGTAATATAATAATAGGATAATTTTTTTACATTTTTTCCATATATTAATTTTCTATAGATATAGTCATGTAAGTAACAAAAGTTGTTTTTACTTACCGGTAGCCTTTCTCATTTATTAAATAACTAGCGACTCACTCTCGCTTCGCTCGGGTTCGTAGCTAGCTTGCTTCCCAATACAAACTTTCATCCCCAATTTTCGCCCCTTACGGGATGATTTCTGGGATAAAAAGTATCCTATGTCCTTCCCAGGGTCTCAAACTATCTCCTTACTAAATTTTATGTAAATCATTCAATAGATCCAGAGATTACCCCCTACAATCTCACAAACTCACAAACTTTACCTCTTTATAATATTAGTATAGATTATATTTTTAACTCACCATTAGATATCAGTATTTAATATCTTTATCTATACATATAATAAAATTGTAACTATGACGAATCTGTACATTAAATATTTTTTGGAAAATCTTATTAAAATAGTCATTATTGTCGATACAGAGGCCGAACCTAAGGTTTTTAGAATTTTTGTCTGTTTGTCTGTCTGTCTGTCTGTTACCGCATCACGGGAAAACCACTAGAGGGATTTCGATGAAGTTTGGTATGATGATAGCTGTTTATCCGGGTCAACATATAGGATACTTTTTACTGCGGAAAAATATGTCATCTCTGAGAAATCTATACTAAACGTTAAAATGTAAGTAGGGTCGAACCCTAACGAACGAGCGAGGGTGAGTTGCTAGTTTTATAATAATTTTATCGTCGTTTCTACAAATGTGTATAGTATTGACATTTGACACGCAGGATAATATTTTTGGAGTTGTTTTTGTTTTGTTATGCCATAGAAGTATAACTTTTTATGTGCGTACATAAGTATGTACACACACAGTTTTATTATTAACGTCCCACTGTTGAGCACGGGCCTCCCTTCAGAAGGAGGGGGATCAGGCCATATTCCACCACGCTAGCCAAGTGCGGGTTGACAGACTGAGCATATCTTTATAAACTTGCTGGGATCTCTCAGATATATAGGTTTCCTCACGATGTTTTCTTTCACCGTGAGACAAGTGCAAAGCACATGAAAATATCAGAAACGCGAGACCCGGGATTTGAAGCCGCAACTGGGCTACCACTGCTTATTTAAAATTATAGTTTCTTTTAATTTTATTATAAATTTATTTATTTAATTTAAAGTATAGTTTTCTTTTATTCGAAGTACAAATAATATTATTTGAAAAATCGATCTAGATTAGTCTTATGCCTGGGAAACGCGTGTTTTCGAGTTTCATGCGGTTTTCTTTCGCTATGCTCCACGCAAAATATGGTCACCCGCTCGGACATAGGCATCGTGGTCAAACGGCCAAGACGCAAGATTGACAATCACAGGGTCCAAATCCCGGCCGGATACAAAGTATTTACTTTTGTTTTTTTTTGTATTTATTGAAGTTTATAGTTATTTTTTTTTTGTTTTTAAGCCGAATTAAAAATAAAATTGAACTTTTGGGCAAAAACACCAAGCGAAGCTCTGTAGCCCAGGATTTAATTAAGATACTTTAATATTTATAAATATGATATGATTACTAATTAATTCACATATTATCAACGTTTATATTATGTTGTAGCTGATAAAATAACCTTTATTTGGAAAGGGGTTATTAACTTTAATAATTAGGTACCTACTTACTTTGAGAAATATCGCGACGGATAAACCACAACGTCTCGACCTTCGTGGAATAAATCGGTAATTCGGCGTATTTTACCTTTGAAAATTGAAATATTAGGGATATTGCATATACCTACCTAATATTTGTACTACATCTGCTGTGCCTTCAGAATATATATATATATATATATATATATATATATATATATATATATATATATATATATATATATATATATATGAGGCACTGGTAGCTCAGTGGTAACACGCTCGCTTGGGAAACCGAGTGAAGCGGGTTCAAATCCCGGCTCTTACACCTCTGATATTTTCATGTGCGAATCATTTCCAACATGATTACCACTTGTCATAACGGTGAAGGAAAACATCGTGAGGAAACATGCATGTCTGAGAGAACCTAGCAAGTTCTCAAAATACATATGAAGTCCGCCAACCCGTATTTTGCCAGCATGGTGGACTATGGCTTGATCCCTCACACATACATACACTATATATATATATATATATATATATATATATATATATATATATATATATATATATATAAACATATTTGCATGAAATTTCGTATTTTTCGTAGTTTGATCGCGAGCAAAGCCGCGAGTTCTGCTAGTACGAAATATTTTCATTCCGTATAATTTCATGAAATCAATCAAGTACCTATTATAAATTTACTAGTGGTTCATCCTCGCTTTGCTCGGGTTCGCCCCTAGTGAAAAACAAAAACAAAACTATTCCACGGGAACCGTACATTTTTTCAGGATAAAAGGTAACCAATGTGCTATTCCAGACTATAATCTGTCTCTGCGCCAAACCTCTAGATCCGTTCAGCCATCCTGGCGTGATTGAGTAACAAACATACATCCATCGAAACTTTTGTATTTATACAGTTATAGTAGGAAGATTAGGGTCTTCACTCGAGTGCGTCCCTTGGTGCTTAACAGCTACACATAGAGTTGTTCCTGGTCATAGTCTATATGTGTTATAAACGATTTATAATTACACTTGAATATGCAACAAATACATGTAAAACTTGTATCAACTCTTGTAGTTGTTTTTTTAATATAATTTATAAATTATTTATATTTTGCCTTAGTTTTTATTAACAAGTGCATTTTTTAAATGCTCGCCCAAAAGGTCAAGCTATGTACTAATATGTAAATTGAGAATATATAATATACTAGCATTGCTCGCGGCTCCACCCGCGTTCAGTTGACAAAAAACCAAATTCTTTGGTTTTACATATTAGTGTACTATTACATTGCCGTTTTTGTATTTTTTCTCAGAAATGAGATATTTTCCCGCAGTAAAAAGTATCCTATATTTTGACCCGCATAACCAGCTATCATAATACCAAATTTCATCAAAACCCCTTCAGTGGTTTTTCCGTGTCCTAAAATAGTGTTCCGCAAAGTGTGTACCGCGGCACACTGGTGTATCGTGGTCATTAGTTGATGTGCCTCAAAAAAATAAAGTTATCTCTTAAAGTTAAATAGATAGAAGGAAGAAAAATACCTATGTAAAAGCTGCAAAACACACGAGCGCGCAAACGAGGCGTTTTGTTTCGTCGCTTATTGTTATATTGTATTACGCTTATTAAGTATTATCACAGATCATATATAGAGGTATTATGAAAACGGATCGCACATTCAAATTAAAATTTTCAGAAACTGATTTAGAACATTTTTGGCTATCTGTGAAAAATGAATATCCTCGGCTTTCTAAGCATGCTACTGCAATACTTTTGCCATTTGCAACGACCTATATATGTGAATTAGGATTTTCAACTCTTACCACAATAAAAACCAAAAAAGGGAATGCCTCAGGACGAGCGATCAAAAAATGAAAACATCCCTATCAACGATTACTCCAAATTTGGACCGCCTATGTCCAATTAAACAAGCTTATGTTTCGCATTAAATACCTATTCTGCGATATAAAGTTTAGGTATGTTGCTTATTAATGAATAGGTATTGTTTTGTTGATTAATATTATGTAAAAAATTGATTTCTCATTTATGGTGTACCTTCAAAATTTTCCGATTTCCTAGATCTAGAACACAGACCTAGACCTTGAACACAGAGTTTGCGGAACACTGTCCTAAAAGACAGACAGACAGACAGACAAAAATTCTAAAAGCTATAGATTCGGCCTCTGTATCGATAATAATGTTTATTTCAATAAGATTTTCAAAAAATTATTCAATGTACAGATTCGGCTTAATTACGATTTTATTATATGTATAGATTCCTAATCAGATAGTAATGAAGTCGGTGCCAGCCGACAATGCTTTAAGATATAAATATGTATAAAATAGGTAAATATGGCAAGGTATGAACTCTAATAGTTATAATTTTATTTTTTTTTATTTATTTGGAGAAGCACACTAACAACATACATACACAGCATTTTTAAATTAATTAATAACAATAAAAATTCATCTTACATGCATGTCAATTATAAGTGTACATAGCATTTCAACATTCAACAATAATTAAAAGTACAAAAAATCATAACTGTAATAATATGAGAATCAAAAAATAAATCTAAACAATTTAAATAATTTCATTGTATAAAGGAAATAGATAATCTAATATATAAAATTCTCGTGTCACAGTTTTCGTTGCCATACTCCTCCGAAACGGCTTGACCGATTTTGATGAAATTTTTTGTGCTTATCCGGTATCTATGAGAATCGGCCAACATCTATTTTTCATCCCCCTAAATGTTAGGGGTAGTCCACCCCTAAATTTTTTTCTTTATTTTTTAGACAAAATTTTTAATTTCTATTTTTTTATGATACAACATACAAAAATACATACAATCCTCAATTTTCACCCTTCTACGATCAACCCTTATTTTTTAATAGCCATTTTAGTAATAGGAAATTATTTATATGGCAAAACAACGTTTGCCGGGTCAGCTAGTAATAATAAAAAATAAAATAAAATAATCATCATTTAAAAAAAAAAATAATTAAGAATAACAATGATCATGCGTATTATAATTAATAGTTAAATATCTTATTTCTAAAATCTACAGTTAGAATATTATACATGAATATGTGATGTATTTATACGTATCGAAATAGATTTGTTTTGCTTTGTATCGGCAAATCGGTCTGATCATTTATTTTTTATTTTTTAGTAATTATTTTTTTGAAGTCGGTTAAAAATTTTTAAATTACATTTTTATTTCGTTTTAAGTAAAACCTTTTAGTTACACGTTTTAGTCCATATCACAAACAAATAAAAAAAGAATGATCACGATCTAATTGTTAGTTTTGGAGACATGCGTGGATCAACATACATATACATACAAATATATATATACATACATACATACCTATAAAATTTTGTATATTTTTTGTGAATATTTTACAGTTCCAATAATATTACATTCATACGTGTCGAATTGATAACCTCTTTTTTGAAGTCGGTTAATTATATCCATTTAATCACACACGAGAAGAAATAAAATATGTGTAGTAATTTATCTTTCCTGTAGATGATGCGGCCGACATTTTGTAGTTAGTAGGTACATTACGAGTAGTCTATACTATAATAAAGCAGTAACTTAGCGAAATCTGTACATGAAATATTTTTTAAAAACAATGACTGTAACGTATTATGTATACAATATAGACCCCAAAACAATAGTTATTAATTTTTTTGTCTGTTTGTCTCTTTGTCTGTACGCGTTTCACGCAAAAAGTAATAAACCGATTACAACGAAATTTGGTGAAATGATAACTTATTATCCGGGTCAACATTTAGGATACCCTTTATTTCAGAAAAATCTTTCTTTCCCACGGGAAATCGCAATAACTGATTTTATCGAGTCCTCCTTAGAAACCTTCCGCTGGCTAAACCTTAAGACATACGTCAAAACAATGTGCTAAAAAATTGTAGGTCTTGAAAAGGTCAATAGAAAAATCTACAACAGTATATGTCTATCTCTTAAGGTACACTCCCAATACCTATTCTTATCTATACCTATAATAGAACTAACTTAGTCAAATCGATGTGCGCGTTTCACGCAAAAAGTACTGAACCGATTTTAACAAAATTTTGTATAGTGATATAGCTTATCACTCGGGTCAACATTTAGGATACTTTTTGGCTTTTACTACAGGCACATTTTTCGTTCCCGCGGGAAAACGCAATGACTGGTTCTATCGAGTCGTCCTTAGAAATTTCTACGGCTAACGCTGGCTGAACCTTAAGAGATACATCAAAACAATGTACTAGAAAATTGTAGGTCTTAAAAAGTTATACGGGCAAGTTCATTATATGTCTGTCACCTAAGGTACATTCGCAATTACTATTTTTATTCACTACTCGCGACTCACAGACTGACTTATCAACGTTTAGCTCAGTTCAGTAGTAAAACGTACCTAGGGACGAACATCGCTAGTATCTAATAAAGATGTTATATGCAAATGTGGGAACTTTAACGTTTCAATAAATGCAAATCTTACGACGCAAACTATTCGCAGATACTCGCTAATTAGTCATAGGTATAGTATTTTGCAATTATTAGGACGACGGAGATGCAGGATGCAGATCATCTGCACCAGTAGATCTATATGTAAACATTTATTAACCGACTACGCGAAGCAAAGAAAGGTAATGGGTTTATCAGTCTCTGTATGTGTGTGTGCCTGTATGTATGCGTGATAACGCGAGTATTATAGGTTATATAAAAATAGTTAAAAATTAAAATGGCTCATTTTAGATGCAAATTTGTGTATCAAAATAAAGGTTTTGAAAAGGCGATCACAAAAATATAAACAACTTATATATATTTAAAAGTAATTTAGGATAAAAAAATGTAATTATTACATAAAATGTCTAATTGGCAAAAATATATATATATATATATATATATATATATATATATATATTATAAAAATAAAAAACCCGACTGCATAAAAGGCGACTAGAAAGATGAAAACAAGTTGACGAAGGAAAATATAGTATTATGCTCTCGGAGACATACATATGTGCATACATAACGCGGCAAGGATGAAACATTTAGGTACATATGTCTCCGACTGCATAATATTTTCCATTATTCATTCGTCAACTTGTTTTTATCTTTTTCAGAAGAATTATTTTAAAAATAGAGCCTGTTGCTTCGCTTCCACCTGCTACTCGTAGTATTATTCTAAAAGGTATATAAAGGTATAGTAATGAGTAATTTAGGAAGCGGAAGAAAGAGAAGCTTTTTGGAAGGTTTCGACCGATTCAGATATTAAGTGATGTAGGTATGACTTTCCAAATGTTTCCTAAATATATATTTTTCTTTTATAAAATTAGCTAATTTTTGTTTCGTTCTAATTTCATTACAATATTAGTATCAATTGTTTGGTGCAATAAAGAAAATCAAATATATATATATATATATATATATATATATATATATATATATATATATATATATACTTAAGTCTTATTCTTAATGAAGAGAATTTTTAGATAGAAAATACATAAACTACAAAATAATTATTCTCAACATTATTCCACCTTTGGAGAAAGACTTTAAAGAAGAATCATTAGGTTCGGTTCAAAACTCGAAGGCGATAATATCTCGTTAAATACACACAAAATTGTATGTTACAGTCCAAGTTCAGTACCTCTTCCGTTTATAAAGTTTGAAAACCATATATGTATTTGTATTCTAGATCATTCGTTGTAATTGTTATATATAATGTTTTTTTTTTTGCAGTTTTGGAAATAGCGAATGGCGAATATGGGAAATTCAACGAATTCTTAAACTCTAAATTATGTAGCCAACACTACTTTAACGAAAAACCTCCAGTTCAATGCGCAGAAGAAACGACGCCGATGGTGTCGTGCGAGAAGTTGAGCGTCGCTATCAACAAACCTCATGAGCTTTATAAGTTCAGCGTTCTTTTTAGAAGATGTATAATACAACAATATAGAGACTGGGTAAGTTATCTACATATATAAAACAAAGTCGGGTTTGTTATAACACTTATAACTCGAGAACTACTGGACCGTTTTTCATAGTTTTTGATTTGTTGGATATTGTTAGAACCACTGTTTTTTTTTTATTTCGAATGCAGGATGAAGTTCACAATATTTACCATATGTTAGTTTGCACATATTTATAAAATAAAACAGTTTAACTATTTGCGAATCAAGCTAACAAAAATAGACCGAAGAGTAGCCCGAATTAGCGCTGTCCAATTTCTTTGTATTAGATGAGGCATATGTACTAGGATAGTATTATGTTACTGCAGGTATAATTATAAAAACCTTGGTTGTTGGCAGAAGTGAATAAAATCTATTATATTATAAGATTTCCACGCGGAACATTAACTATGCAATAATTACTAAAGAATTTCTTACGATTATTTCTGTGTGTCTCTCGCAGAAAGTATATACAGCATACTGTCCAAGTTAGTGTATGTAGCTAGACATTATCTACGATTAATTTACGTTTTATTATATCATATTTCTAATAAAAAATAATGAAATTTTTAATTATTATGATCGAATTTCTTTACGCATACATTTTGTTTCAGACTGTGACACATTTAAAGATACTGTTGCATATAGCAGTTGGAGTTTTAATTGGATTGTTCTACGATCATTCAGGCAATGACGCATCAAAGACATTCAGCAATCTCAGTCTACTTCTGATATCGCCCACATACCTATGTTATACATCGCTAATGCCTGCGGTACTAAAGTGTAAGTACATAATATCATATCATCTATACTAATATTATAAAGAGGTAAAGTTTGTGAATTCGTGAGGTTGTAGGGGGTAATCTCTGGATCTACTGAACCGATTTAGATGAAACAGGATACAATACATACCTACCTTCTGTTTATTGAAGTTCGTGTATGAAATGGGCTTTATAAATTAACAAAGCATTGATCGATTGAAATAAGATCTTAGTTCTTTAGATTGCAAATAAATTAGTTGATCTTTGAATCAATTTAATATATGTGTAACATGGAACTTCCAAGTCCAGCTTCGACAATTTTCGACAGAAGTACCAATTTTTTTAACCTTAGACAAAATAATAAGTTATAGTTATTTTGAAAAACAAATGCAAAAAATATTAATTAATAATGATTATTATTATAATTGACCCTCAATATTTAGTGTCGCTAAGTGAACGAAGTATTATTTAGTTTGAAACTTAAATTACAATTTAATTTTAGACTAAGGACTTACATATAATAACTGTATTTTTGTTCTCATTGTTTTATGATTAAAAAATATTCACATTTCAAGATAATATTATTTTTATTGTTATCAAAAAAGAACTTTCTAAGTATAAATTATTATTAAAAAATTCTACGTCTCACGTTTCTTGCGACGAAACTAGAAACATATGACAGGATCAAGGTGTCTGGTAAAAAATGGAAACAAGATTTATGCCTCCATTGTAAAGCTATTTCATATAACAGTAAGTTTAATTGGTTCATTCATCGTTATTATTGTAGAAGGACTTAGGACATATATATATAAATGCAACCTTATATTATATTAATTACTGACAATTATGTTATTAAATGAAAGGATAACATGGAACCAGTAGAACAAGACATAAAATTACAGTAGACGACGTTGTAACTTCTAAGTAAAACTCATTGAAAATAGAAAACCCTTATTATGTAGATACATTTAGAGGTCGTGGGTATATACTAGTGATGTAACGAATATTCGCATTCGCATTCGCGAATATTCGCATATTTTTTGACATTCGCATTCGTATTCGCAAGAAACGATGCGAATGCTTAGCGAATGTATTTGACAAACAAAAAGGAAATTTTATAAGGAGTGAACGGATATGGAATGATAATAAAACAGTGCTTTACTCATGTTTTTATATCACTTTGTCAATTTGACTAGATATTAGTTAATTTTGACAAATGCAATAATATTAAACTAACGTCAAATCGCAACAAATCTTTTCGAACAAACTTTATGTGACTAACTTCGTTCATTCAAACTGTATCGGCTCGGCTATGTTCGGTTTAAATATGGCCGACACGAAATGTCAAACTTATCTGTTTAACATTTTGCGCGCGCTTTGTTTGAAAGTCACCATTCTCATTCGCATTCGTATTCGCGAATATTGAAGATGAATATTCACATTAGCATTCGCATTCGCAAATGTGAAAAATCGAACATTCGTTACATCACTAGCAGGGCCGGATTTAGGGGTGTGGAGGCCCCGGGGTAACAAAAGAGTGGAGGCCCCTAATTATATTCCGAATAAAATGAACAATTTTTTTTACAAAAATAAAAAAAACCGACCGACCGACGAAATTTTTTTTTCAATATACACAAACTGGCACCTAGGATTCGCCATTTTGACTTTTAATAATATGTGTATATGACACTCGCATTATCAATACGAATCGAATTACGTATGTATCATCAAAATCAGTTAAAAGCCATTTAGTGATTCCGAACGAATATAGAATCAGATATACATACAGGTTAAACACATAACCCTGTTTCGCCGCAGTCGTGTGAAAAAGCAAACATCTATATTATATAATATCAGCAACAGCACATAAATAAACCTTATTCACTTGATTTAACATGATATACCATATGGAAACTTTTAACCTGTCTTTTTTATTTTGGGCCATCTATACAAACTCTTATCTATCAAGCTCAAGAAGATTTAAATACTTTAACTGTATGGTTTCAACGTAATCTTCTAACAATAAATGCCTCTAAAACATGTTATATTATTTTTAAAGCAAAAAATAAACTGATACTGCCACACGCACCCCTTACAATTAATAACGTACAAATACAACAAAAACACAGTGAAAAATACCTCGGATTAAGGATAGACAGTAATTTAAACTGGAATACTCAAATTGAACATATTAGAAAAAAAACTTCAATTACTGGCTCAATTCGAAATCTAGTCCGATGTATTCCACGTAAACTGCGTTATACCATCTACAACACTCTGGTCAAACCACACTTACTGTATCTCATTGAAGTTTGGGGAAGTGCCACCAAAACAGGACTAGACGATCTACAAATAGCACAAAATAAAATAATAAAAATTCTCTTCTGTTACCCCGTCAGAACGTCTACCACAAAAATTTATAAAGAAACTAAAATAATGAATATTCAGCAGCTATATATTTACAATACATGTATCTTCATCAGAAAAGCCCTCAACAGAACCATCCACACTAATATTAGTTTTACCAAAATAAAAGATCACACAAAACGAAGCACCCGTCGAGCTGGCTATATTGTCCTACCCAAAACTAGAATATCTTACGGTAAAAAAACCCTAACATTTGAAGGAGCACTACTTTACAATAAAATACCTGCACACATAAAAAATGTACACTAATTTAATGCATTCAAAACTAAACTAGCAGAACATATAATAGAACACTCACTTTAAAAAAATAAGATAATGCGTTAAATGGGTAAAGTAAAGGTAAGGTAGTTAACAACGAATATGTTATTTTTTATATTACTATTTATGTGTATTCTCATGTAAGCGACTCATGCATATGTCTTTTTTGAGAATAAATGTCTATAAACCTAACCTAAACTTTTAAATTTAAATATGGTGGACTGCATTTAAGGGTTTCAAAATGAAACTTGCGTTGGTTGATTCTTCCTTAGCTTTTCTTGCTAGTTGCCTCTTCTATTGCTGTCCGACGAATGGTACACAATGAACAAAACCTTGTTTTTTTTATTTCTAATTAACAATCTTATTAGATAAGCTACTGTTCGTTAATTCTTTTAGATATGCAGATGCTCTTGTGAGTCTAGATTCTTATTGTATTTTACACTTAAGCTGTAGGTATTTTATCTATACCTACAGATAAATAAAATTTATATGTCTGTTTGTAATGTCAAAATATCAGTTTTTTCTAAATGCATATAAAATGCATATAAGGTTTAAATTTTTAAAAATTTTGTCTGTTTGTTCCGGCTTATCTCCAAAACGGCTAGATTGATTTTGACGAAACTTTCGCTGGAAGATAGCTGATGTTATAAGGAGTAACTTAGGCTACATTTATTTTAGAAAAAACATCATGGTTCCGCGTAAAAAATTAAAATCCATAAAATTGTGAATAAAATCCGTGTACCTAAGGATGCAC
This sequence comes from Fabriciana adippe, assembly GCA_905404265.1. Lineage (NCBI taxonomy): Eukaryota > Metazoa > Arthropoda > Insecta > Lepidoptera > Nymphalidae > Fabriciana > Fabriciana adippe. The sequence goes on from FR989988.1 coordinate 5,351,818, forward strand.
CCGAGCGAAGCGAGGTTAAATCGCTAGTTGACAATATGTGATAAAATATTTATAATAAAAGGTTAAGTCCCCATGAGCTCTTTGTTTACCTTTAGTTAACTACCTAATCCTATGGAGTAGATATAGATATGTGCATGCACTGAAAAATACGAAACACAAAAATAGAAAAGGATCGAAGAAAATTTCTTTCAAATTTAAATTAACAAACGTGAATTTACCTATAAAACATTGGCATTTGATGATAATATTGCAGATCTAAAAGTTATAAAATAAATAAACTCAAGCGAAACAAAAAAAACGCATGATAATTAATTAAGGATAACCGCTCTGTAACTTCTTTTTACCCGACCGCGATGAACTGCGGTGAACGAGTATGGATAAATTGTTTTTAATATTTAAAAATAATTATACATATATAATGAATCATATTTGTTAAAAATAAAAACGAAAAAGTTGTCGACCACTCAGAATTTGTTTTTTTTTTAAATCTCTTTTGTGGAGGCCCCTCTCTTGTGGAGGCCCCGAGGCTGCAGCCCCGCTTGCCCTCCCCTAAATCCGGCCCTGATCACTAGTATATACCTTGCAACTTAGGTTACCTTTGAACCCCGGCCCGCTGATCACGCGATTGAAGTTGTGAAAACAACTTTAATCGCATTTCAATTTACATTGTTGTATATTTATTTCAACTGGAATAATTACCTAAACACAATTGAAAATTTTAAGAGAACTTTTGCATGAGATTGTGTGTCTAGTATTTTTTTGATCAATGGCAACTAGCCACTACTGACCTATTTTGTATTACAAATGTGTAACTTGAATAAATAAGAGACTGTACTTTCTAATTTCAACTATGTTAAATAAGTAATTTTATTTATTAGTTCCTGACGAGTTACCCATTTTGAAGAAAGAAAATTTTAATAACTGGTATAATCTGAAGACCTACCGTAAACCACCCTAACTTCACCTTTATGCGAAACTTCGCCTAAAATTTTAAAATCCTTATAACTTTTGAATTAAGCATTACACCGCCACCAAATTACCACGGGATGGTTTAATTTTTATGTATGGTCACCCTGCACTGACAAACGAAATGTCAACTGCCGCCTTTTTGACTCAGTTGTCACAAGTGTGTTCGCGTGCGCAGGCGTTTTTTCATCCGTACCTACGAATTACACTGATTACTAGATAATTACCAAAGGTAAGATTCCAAATTTTATATTGTTTGTTTGCATTTATTCTTGTTCTTAAGAAAACCAATTGTGAGCTATGCATGTGTTTTATCTTAGCTGTTATGTGACTAGGCAATGTTATTGCCCATTTTGAAGACCTCTTTGTGACAAGGTTCGCCTACCGCTAGGGTTGTCAGTTTTTTTTATTGATGCCAGCATTTTTTTTTTTAGATGGTGAAAACAAAAATCAAAAAAAGTAAAACAAAACGGAATTATACCGTTAACCATAGCGCCGAAATGCTTGCATTGGCGTTAGAAAACCTTAAGAGTAAACAAATCTCGTCATATCAAGCAGAGAAATTATACGGAATACCAAGAAGGACACTTCTTGATAAACTAAACGGAAAACATTCCAAGAGCGTAGGCTGTCCCACGAAACTTGAAGCTGCTGTTGAAGATAAAATAGTGAATTGCCTTATTACTACAGCTGAGTTCGGCAGCCCACTAACTCTGTTGGAACTCAGAATGCTAGTTTACAAATACCTAGAAAAGAACAATTATGTTGATATTTTTTTTTCGTTTTGTACTGCCAATTTGAACTTTACGATTTAAATAAGTATTTTTTAGCAATTAAGAATTTTACAAGTAATTATCAAGACGGCACTCTAATTAAAAGTCTGAGTTATGTTAATTTGATTGATCTCAAAAATGACTACACATCGTCATTAAAGTAAATACCAAGACGTGTCATAATTGAGTAAAATATAGAAGATTTTGAGAAAATAAATAAATAAATGTTTTTTAATATTACACTTGTTTTATTATTTCACTAGCATTTCCCGCGGCTCCGCCCGCGTTCAGATGATCAAAAACCAAATTCTTAGGTTTTACACATTAGTATACTCTTACATTATACATTACTTTCATTGCGCACCGCATGATTGGTAAATAATGGCAGAGATTGACAATGCCACAAAGGTTCCTCCGTTAAATTGAACTTTTTGTTTTAGCAATAACATTTATGTATGTCTATACTTCTGTTTTGTTTGTTTTTTAGTTTTTCACGATAAAATCTCAAACTACGGAATTAATTTTAATCATTTTTTACTAATAGACAGCTATAGATTAATTTAATATATAGCTGATTATTTAAATTTCATAATGATAACTTTTCTTAATTAGCGCTAGTTAGTAATATTTTCCAAAACGATTTTCAAAAGAAAGTGTAATAAGTAAATAATTCTAAGCGAATACATTTTTTTATTTCATATGGCTCTGCTAATATGACTAAAGTCGTAAGCATTTTATTGTGTCCTTTAAGCCTTTACCTTCCAAAAAAAGGTGTCAAGAAAAAGTGAAAAAGTCGAGGTATAACAGTTCCTAAAATACTTTTTCATAGTTTTTGAGATATGAAATATTTTTAGTTACCCGCTTTGGCAGTTTAACAGCCATAGACTTGTTTTCCATAAAATGTTATAAAATAATATAAATTGAACTTATCTTTACGGTGCAAAAAATGAGTAGGTATTGTGGAAACGTAAATATTATTCGTATTTATTTTAGTGTTAACCTAACAAAACACGTAAGTAAGAAAAACAACATAGCATTTTGCTATACGAAACCTAAAATGCGCGAGTTGGATTTGCATTTGCCCAATTTTTACATTAAAAGATTAAAAAACATTAACATTATTTACTCAACAATAAAAATTTACAAATATTCTCATTTGAAAATTGTTTCGGCCAACAAAATATTACTAATATGTTACTAATTTATAAAGCCAAAAAGTTTGTTTTATTAAAAATTTAAGCACGGGCGGGGCCGCGGGTAATTTAGTAGTAATTATAGTAAAGTCATAGAAAGGTTATATCTGAAAATTTTATTTTTTTGATAAACTACGTATTTTAAAAACACATGGCGACATCTATTATCAAATAGCTAAATAACACATAAATAAATTTTCATTAAAATAACTATTTTAATGAATAACATAGCGCTGTTAATATTCCTTTTAAGATAAGTTTTTTTAATAGTTTTAACATAATATATAAGTAAGTTACCTTGCTAAAATATTAATAGCATCATCGTGCTTTTACTTTAACCAGTTTTTGTATTTTTTCTCAGAAATGAGATATTTTCCTACGGTAAAAAGAATCCTATGTGTTGACCCGGATAACCTGCTATTACCATACCAAATTTCATAAAAATCCCTCTAGTGGTTTTACTGTGATGCGGTCACATACAGACAGACAGAAAAAATTCTAAAAACTATAGATTCGGGCTCTGTATCGCTAATAATGAATATTTCAATAAGATTTTCCGAAAAAATATTGAGTTTACGGGTTCGGCTTAGTTACAATTTTATTGTATGTATAGTTACCAATTTATGAAGCGAAAATGTTTGCTTTACTGATAATTTAAACACGGGCGGAGCCGCGGGTGATTTAGTAGTAATTCTAATAAAATCGAAAAAAGGTCATATCTGTACATTAATTTTTTTGGAAAATAAACTATGTATTTTAAAAACACATGGCGACATCTATTGTCGAATATCTAAATAACACATAAATAAATATTAATTAAAATAACTATTTTAATGGATAAAATAGCGCTTTTGATAATTTGATTTTTAAGATAAGCTATTTTTATAGTTTTTACCATATTTTGTAAGTTACCTTGCTAAACTGTTTACAAATAGTATCGTCGTGGTTTTGTTCCTACCAGTTTTTGTATTTTTTTTCAGAAATGAGATATTTTCTCGCGGTAAAAAGTATCCTATATGTTGACCCGGATAACCAGCTATCATCATACCAAATCTCATCAAAATCCCTCCAGTGGTTTTTCTGTGATGCGGTAACAGACAGACAGACAGACAGACAGACAGACAGACAGACAAAAATTCTAAAAACTATAGATTCGGCCTCTGCATCGATAATAATGTCTATTTCAATAAGATTTTCCAAAAAATATTTAATGTACAGATTCGGCTTAGTTAGAATTTTATAATATGTATAGATTCGGCTAATCTATGATAAAGTTTAAAAAATACACTTTATAAATAGTACAAAAAAATTGTTCATAGCTATTTGGCTGTGACAGCCCTGATTATTTGTACATTATAGCTCAAAATAGCCCATAACTTCGCCTACCCCTCATAAAAATAAAACTAAATATTCTATCGGTTTTCTGTTAACTTTTTTGATTTTAAATATTATTTCTTTAGTATTTTTAATTCCATGGGATGACAAAAATCTCATACTTTTGGTAAAAAAGGGACCAGGTGAAGTTTTGAACAACACCATAACTTCGCCTATATTTTTATGACCCTCGTGTTAGTCTATGGTTAACGAATTTGAAAATTACTTGTTTATGCTCAAAAAGGCGAAATGCTATTGGTTCCTTTGCCGTATTAAAAAACGCGCAAATATTATTAACCTAGGCGCAAAATTCAAAAAACATCAAAAATCAGGCGAAGTTAGGGCGGTTTACGGTACTATGCGGCCATATTAGTGACGAGCATACCGTTGCAGGTAACTATCTGTGAATTTCAATTAACCATTAAGTATTTACCCTTCGATGATTATTTACTTTAAGTACCTCCACACATTTCCTTTTAATAATAACATTAAATAAAAAATGTAATTCATTACAAACAATTAAGCTATTTAAAGAGCAGTAATAATAAAAATATACTACTAAATAACAGACTTTAGTAGTTTAGACTTAAAAGTTAGATTTATATCTGCGCTTATTGTAATAAAAAATATAACTTATTGAAGTCGAATTCTTTCAGTCAACACTCCAACTTTAGCAGGTTACGCTTTGAAACTACATAGCTAATTCCAAAAAATGCATTCTAATATCTTTACATTAATTTAAAAAATGTACATTTATTTGATAAGCGATTTGATTCACTTAGGCGTGTGTCTGTGTCAAATTTTGGTTAATAAATGTTTTATTTTGTAGATTTCATTTAGTCTAGTGTATACAGCACCATCGTACGTGATATCTGGCCAGCCGATAGAATTATCGCGATTCTTGATGTATACATTGGTGCTCATAAACATGACGCTTATCGCTGATGCGGTTGGAAACATTATCGGGACCTGCACTGATCCTGTTGTAAGTACCTATCTATACAGATAAATAAAATTGGAGTGTCCGTTTGTAATATTAAAATAACCGATTTTTACTAAATGAATATGGATGTATCAACCTAGTTTATGATAAGAATCATTTCAACTTCTCGCATCTCACTTGTTGAAGTAAAAATTCTGTTAACTGTAGTATGGACCTTAAAGGTTTTCCAGCTTAGGCTAAAATAAAGCATGAGTATCATATACTTACCTTAATTAATATGATTTATAGAAAATTATCTGACCATATCTTACTACACATTTAGTTGAAAATTATGAAGCTTAGTAAACTATCGACGAAAAATAATAATATGGTGCAGGAGTACCGCTACGAGAATTTGTGCATTGCAAAAAATGGTGACTGTACAGAAAACGGATCCTATCAAATATTGATCTGAAAGAAACTGAGTGTTGCATCATATATGGATTTATATTTTCAATTAAGCGATTCTCCTCGCTTCGCTCGGGTTCGTCCCTAAGTTGCTTCCCCATACAAACTTTCATCCCCATTTTCACCCCCTTGAGGGATGATTTTCAAGATAAAAACTATCGTATGTCCTTCCCAGGGTCTCAAACTATCTTCTTACCAAATTTAATCTAAATCGATTCAGTAGTTTGTTTGTTGTTGTTTGTACCGATACAAACAAACAAACAGATAATTGTTCCTCTTTATAATATTAGTATAGATATTTGTACTTTTGTTGTAAGGCATGATATAAGAGAATGAAGTATTTCCAGAACGGTACATTCTTCGGTGCGATTTCAACGTGCTTCATGATCGTATTCGGGGGATTCCTGGTGCTGCCTTCGCATATGTCCGTGTTTATGCGTTACATCTCACACATCTCCACCATCAAATACGCGTTCGAGGCGCTCGTTGTCTCGCTGTATGCGAACGACCGCGCGCCGCTCGCGTGCCCCGACGGACTTGATTACTGTCATTTAAAGTAAGTTTTTGACCTTCATAAGGTCTTTACTCTTTAATATTACTGACGTTACCGTACTTCGGGTCAGATATGACAGAGTAATGGTAATTACTGAAAATTGATTCTAAAGTAATGATAAGCTTTAAAGTAAAGAATTATTTTTCATTCATATATAAATTATAATTTATATATCAGAAATAGAAGGATTTAACAGCGTTGTTAAATAAATTTGCAATGATTAAAAAACAAATGTACCTACTTAGGCGAAAAGAACTCAAAATTATTATTTTAACGTCGCGTCGTACGACTTATAATAGGACCTTTGCTTTGCCACGGTAATGTTAAATAATAACATCACCGTGGCTTTGCTATCCTCCCTTAAAGACCCATTATTTTTTAAAGTTGGTATAATAAATATAAATATGTTGGGACATTAACACACAGCAACATCTAGTTCCATGGTAAGCTACGAAGCTTGTGTTTTTACATAGGCAGACGTACTTTATCAGATACAGAAAAAAATAGCTTTAATTTGATATATAAATAATGAATATACGCCATGAACGTATAAATGTAACAAAATATGACCCGCTTACACCTGGCTGCGAAGAGGTTGCGGCCAAGTGCGTAACGGCGGCTATCACTTTTCAAGTTCTCTACGTAAATTTCTGTGAAGTGGAGCATAATTCATTTAAATAACAAGCGCATCGATTTTGTTAAAAAAAATGAATTATTATTTATTTAATTAAACATACTAGCGGGCACATTATAATAGGCAAACCGGCCAAAACATACTGTCTCTTTTATTATTGTATATAAAAAAATGATTTTGATTAAATACGTTATGAATGTGGCAATCTTGCAGCAGGATCTTAGTCCATTAAATTACACATTATTTATTACTCACGCTTATAAGTTCATTGACATTAAAGATTGAAGGATAACACAGGCCAACAAAAACAATGTTTGTAAAAACTTTTTAAACCAATTTGCCTTAATATTATGTATTTTTGGTTGCTAAAACCGTATTTGGTATCAGTTTCTTTTATCACCCACAATTTTTTCGCAATATGAAATCGATCATATATTTCAAAAAATAGGGAAAATTTGGTATAAAACCATTAAAAATCGTAGTTTTTTTTATGAACTTACAATTTTTATTTACAAAATATTAAATTACTAAAATGCTAATATTATGTACTATTTTTTTTTGTATTTCCTCTCCCATTTTTCTGTAAAGTTTCTTACATAGCTCCGATGAGATGCATTTTGAAGTTCTCTGCGAAGTGACCAACAGCCATCACCCATCATGTTAATATTCCACCGTCCCTGGTTCGTTTTCCCATCTCTTTTATGTTCTGATGAAACTATTCCCCTTGCTCTTTACTCGCACCACCAAAGTTTTTTGCGAAAAAGTTAAGATGGTTGAGCAAGAAGTGGACTTTAAGGTTTATCAGACCAATAAATAAATATATCAGATAAAAATAATCATATCAGATTTAGCCAAGATTTTTCAACTTGTCTATCATATTAGCTACGATAAGTTCACAGTTAAGAGGTTCCATATTGCCCAAAAACATAGTTACAAGTTCTTTAAATGATATTCGTTTCCTTGAAAGCTTTCATAAATTGTTTAATTAAGCCCAACTTTATGTGTAGTGGTGGTGGTGGCGATTTACGTTATTTTTGCGGATTTATTTGGATTTTTGATTCTAGACATTTTCTAATGCTTTACAGCAATCATGGTCACGAGAAAGACTAAGATTTTAGACGTCTCCAAAGATATGTAGTTGTTACAGACAGCACTTACCCACTAAGTTGCACAATGACTTTCAAAAATACATAAATGGCACCAAAGGCTACCTTACAATATTTCATATTTTTAATTTTACACTACTTTTATAATTTTAATAAATTTTATAGTTGAATATTGAATATTATTTATTTAATTTTAATTGCTGTGATTGTAATTACTACAATTTTAAAAAAATGTTTAGTGAGAAAATGTTTTTCAATAACAAAATTTATTTTTATTTAATGTTAAAATGCGAGAAATTGGTGGGTGGTACGACTTTTTAAGTATTATTTTCGGAATCAGCACATCAAATACGACAGGAATTAGTTAAAATTATTGAAAAAGTTTTTTCATCGTTGGCCTGTGTAATTAATATCGACAAAAAAAAGTTTTTTGTAGTTCGAGTTCGAGTATCACAAATTTGCAATTTATCAAATAAAAAATAACTTTTTAATCTCTTTTTAATCTCTTTTTATTTAAGAATTCTGTTTATTTTTGCTATATCGTAAACGATAATACGTACTTACGTACCTACTGCAGTTAATCTTGGTGCGATAATAGTGCAAAGTTTAAAGAGCGCTTTAGGCCACATAATTATAATTTTTCAGTAGGCCCCCGATAATTTGAATTTAAAACTACATATTACGCACACGCCCAACCGCACAGTTGGATTAGGTCAAGCGTACACACGAGGCTTTATCGGCTTCCGATTTTTGCGTCGGCTGGTGACATATTTCATTGTCTCTTGTTCAAAATTAAAATGATATTAATACTAATTTAAGCTCTGAAAATCGTAAGTTTGAAATAAATATCGTGTTTCACGTTTAATCAGTCCCAATGATATCTCGCTACGATTATGGTGGAAGTTGAAATGTCACAGGAAGCTTTGTTCCTAATAATTTACAACTGAAAAATATTAGCCAAAGAACTCTTCTAGCTATTATTAAAAATGACTTTTATTTTTAATCAAAGTTTTGTTGAGATGTATTTGTTTTTAAGACCTCTTCATATAAACGTTTACAAACTCGTTTATCAAGTGACAAGTTTATATTGGAAATATTCCTACTTCATATTTAATCATAAATAAATATAAGATCAACCTTTTTTAGGGTTCCGTACCCGAATCGTGTCGTCCGTCCGTCCGTCTGTCAGAGAGCTGTATCTCATGAACCGTTATAGTTACAGAGTTGAAATTTTCAGAGTATGTACTATTACCTCTATAACAACAAATAGTAAAAATAAAAATACAAGAAACATTTTTTTAACGTTCGTAATCGATCATCGAAGTTATTATACTACATGCATAGAGTAGAGTCATGTACGATGGTACGGAACCCTTCCTGTGCGAATTCGACTCGCACTCGACGGACTTTTTAGTATGGTATTTTTTTTATTTATATGATTAATTACAGGTACCCGAAGGAGATATTGCACTTGTTGGATATCGAGTCGAACAGTTATTGGCTGGATATAAGTATTATGTTCGTTGAATTAATAGTACTAAGGTTTATTGTCTTTTATACTTTAAGGCGGAAAGTTAACAGGTCGGAATAGATTAATAAATTTCCCAAGTTCCCAATAAATGTATACGGGCATTAAGGCAGTGATTACATTAAAATTTAATATATTGAAATATAATAATAGATTTTTTTTTTTAGAATAATATACTTAGTGAATTATTTTTCTAAAGATCTCGTCTGTTAATTCTATCACATTAATAATCTTCATACCTTTTAATGGAGTATTGTATTCAGCCCTTTTTAACGTCCCACTGCTGGGCACGGGCCTCCCTTTGAAAATAAGGGGGATTAGGCCATAGCCCACCACGCTGGCCAAGTGCGGGTTGGCGGACTTCACATGTCTTTCGAAAACTTGTTAGGTTCTCTCAGACATGCAGGAATGGAGTGTCAATCTCATTTATACATAAGGTACATTTGATTAATGAATGTGCGCAATAACTCTTATGTAATCTAATGTAGAATTATTAAGAACTATATTGTCAATTTTTTTTGTTTATATACCTACCTAATTGTTTATTCTAATAAAAATTTTACTATTCTGAATAAATCAATTAAAATATTAATACGTCCGTTTAATATTGAATATTGGTTTCAAATATGTATAAAGTTATAGTGTATGCATTTATTATAAGGTATGTTTATTATATAGGTATATAGAGTTATTATAAAATGTTCTGTGATAATGTTTTCCTATAAGCACTACTTATATATTCTTTATTGCATAATAACAATGTAATATAGATAATACAGAGACCAATGTGGACCAACTTATATAAATGTTCGCACACTTAACTTCGCACTTTGTAAATGTATTTGTATTTATTTTGTATTTATATACTATAATTAATAATAATATAATTATAGCGACTCACCCTCGCTGCGCCCGGGTTCGTCTCTAGTTACGTTTTAAAGTTTAGTATAGATTTCTCAGAGATAAGATATTTTCCCGCAGTAAAAAGTATCCTATATGTTGACCCAGACAACCAGCTATCATCATACCAAATTTCATCAAAATCCGTCATGTGGTTTTCTCTTGATGCGGTCACAGACAGACAGAGAGACAAAAATTCTAAAAACTATAGATTCGGCCTCTATATCGATAGTAATGACCATTTCAATAAGATTTTGTAAAAAATATTTAATATAAAATGAAATAGATACAAATCTTTATAGTGAGGGTTAAGGTAATGTTTTAGTAATAAATGCAATAGTTTTTTAACATAATATCAATAGGTCCCATTTAGTGATGAAATGTATCGTAGCTGTAGACACAAAAACAATGTTTGTATGGTATGATATGGTATGGTATGAACGGGCTGGTTTCCGCAACTCGACGACTTTGCGCGCCTATTTTGCGTGAATAATGTTTGCAAATATTATGTTAATTCTGAATGGCACATTCATATGGAATCATTGAACAAAATACTTATTTTTTATTTAAAATCATGGATTAAATATTTGTACCATATTTTAATAAAGCTAGAATTAAAAATATATTTATGTAAAATTAATTTTACTTACGAATGTGCTTTTCTTACCGGATTGCGGTGAAGCCCAAGGCAGGGTTGTGTGTTTGACCTATATGTACTCGTATGTCCTGATAATAATATTAATATTTTTTGTAATAATAATATTTTTTGTTTGTTTAACCAATTATATTGTTTGCCTTTAAAAAAAATTATAACGGTGGCGGATATATTATACTAGTATACATATAATGCCAGCTTCCACAAAAAATAGTTAAACACTTTTACTTACCAACAGTCTCTAAATAACAGAGAACACTGCTACGTACCAGAACTCTAAAGAAAATAGCTGTCTATCCCATCACACGGACATGCGGAAAGTACGATTCCGCTTTTGTCTCTTGTCTATCAAACCCTATAAATGATAACTTAAACTTTTTGCTTATTATATATTTTATAACTTTCTTCTTCTCGGCCATCTTAAATTGTATAAACTTGTTTAAGATCCTAAAAAAACGCATAACTAAATATAATTAAACAGTTACATTGATTATTTCTTTTTAAAAATGATTTTTTAATAGCAATTGCCCAAATATACAATAATACTCCTGCCTCATATAGTTGTAAGCAAAGAGAATGTCACCACTACGTTTTAGTTGTAAGCTTATTTTATGGTGTTTTTTTTTTTTTTAAATATTGTGATGGCAAAGGTAATTGAGTAATATATAATGCACTGAATCAAAATTTCATTGAGTTTATAAAATTTATTTAATATCTATAGGTATCTAAGTATTTTTAAGATTTTGTAATAATAAAATAAGTAAATAAATGGTAATAATTAAATATAATTTTATACAAATTATTATTTTCATGTCCACCATCCATCCATCATGTCGATTGGTAGTGTCAATAAATATAAGTAATTTGCTCACTGATGTCTTAGGCCAATAAAAATAGAATTTATCTTTGCACTAAATTTCCGATCCATTTTTTTTATAAGATTTAAGATCACTTCCTGAGTATAAAATCACAAATGTTAAACTGGTTTAATGGGAGATAATTTGACTACTTCAAATTAATATGGAATTCTATTGATTTTACTTTTAGAACATATTAATTTTAAAATATAATAATTTAACAGTTAATATCTTAAAATCAAACTTATTTTTGAGCTACTAATTTTGTAATTATATGCTTAAAAACAAATGTTTAAAAAAATAAATCAAATAGTAAGACATTAATAATTTTCAAATTACATTTAAAAATTCTGAAATACTGTTTTGTTATTTAATAAAATTAAATTATAAATTATGGATACTTAACTGATTTTTAGGATGATTTTATAAAATTATAATTAAATTGTCACTTCCGGCTGATTGATATAAAAGCACAAGGTAACCGTTGGAAGAGTTTAGTTTCTGGGCAGACGTTCATTACGACAGAAAAGATAAGTACTAGTTGTTAAAATAATATTGAATTTATGTTGGCAAACTTATTGATCAAAGTAGTGTTGAACTTTATGTAAGAAGTGAAAACAAAGCGCTTTCCTGCAATTAGTTAAATAGTAAAGTGATCGCTAAAATTGCATTGAATAGAAATACGAAAATTGAAGTAACATAAAACTTATAAAGTGAAAAGTGATAAAATAAAGCTTATTATATTGATTTACTGTGTTCTTATTTCCCTCATCTTCAAATTATATGGTTATTTATACACTGTTCTAACAATTTCAGAAGTGGGATCCCGAAACGTTGCCGCTGTGCCGTATCGGGGTCAAAGAGATACCTCTTGGAAGCTATGCCAGCTCCCAGCACCCAGCAGTGCCGATCCTGGCCAGACGTATAGCTGGTTCTTCGACTACCGCAGAGGCCGTATCTACGTTTGCATCGTCTATGACCTGAATGCTGGTGAGATCCAACCATATTGCTTTGACCAATAGTTTTGATGTTGTTGGGCCACCAATAGTTTTGGTGTTGTTGGGCCACCAATGATTTTGGTGTTGATGGGCCACCACATGGTTTGGTGATGTTGGACCACCAATGATTTTGGTGATGTTGGGCCACCAATAGTTTTGGTGTTGTTGGATCACCAATAGTTTTGGTGTTGTTGGGCCACCAATGATTTTGGTGTTGTTGGGCCACCAATAGTTTTGGTGTTGTTGGGCCACCAATAGTTTTGGTGTTGTTGGGCCACCAATAGTTTTGGTGTTGATGGGCCACAAATCATTTAAATTTTGTTGGGCCACCAATAGTTTTGGTGTTGATGGGCCACAAGTCATTTAAATCTTGATGGTCCACCAATAGTTTAGAGGATGATGTGCTACCAGTAATTCTAATATTGTTGAGTCACGAATCTTTTATTAGTCTCTTATACTTTGAGTCTCTTATTATAAAATAATAATAATAATGAAATAATATTAGTCCCGCTGAGTTTCTTTCGCCAGTTCTTCTCAGGTCTGAGGCTTTTTCTTTCCGAACTGGTAGTAGACTCATGACGTTCAAAAAAAAAAGAAGAAATTGTAATAATTTAATAATGGAAAATATTTTGAATTAAAAAAAAATGAATTACAGTATTAAGTTTAGATCTGATAATAGATAAGATTTGAAATAATGAAATCTATCGCTCATCATTTGCGGGGTCGCAAATAATTGTCAGGATGGACGAACTGTTAAACTGGTTTAATGGGAGATAATTTGACTACTTCAAATTAATATGGAATTCTATTGATTTTACTTTTAGAACATATTAATTTTAAAATATAATAATTTAACAGTTAATATCTTAAAATCAAACTTATTTTTGAGCTACTAATTTTGTAATTATATGCTTAAAAACAAATGTTTAAAAAAATAAATCAAATAGTAAGACATTAATAATTTTCAAATTACATTTAAAAATTCTGAAATACTGTTTTGTTATTTAATAAAATTAAATTATAAATTATGGATACTTAACTGATTTTTAGGATGATTTTATAAAATTATAATTAAATTGTCACTTCCGGCTGATTGATATAAAAGCACAAGGTAACCGTTGGAAGAGTTTAGTTTCTGGGCAGACGTTCATTACGACAGAAAAGATAAGTACTAGTTGTTAAAATAATATTGAATTTATGTTGGCAAACTTATTGATCAAAGTAGTGTTGAACTTTATGTAAGAAGTGAAAACAAAGCGCTTTCCTGCAATTAGTTAAATAGTAAAGTGATCGCTAAAATTGCATTGAATAGAAATACGAAAATTGAAGTAACATAAAACTTATAAAGTGAAAAGTGATAAAATAAAGCTTATTATATTGATTTACTGTGTTCTTATTTCCCTCATCTTCAAATTATATGGTTATTTATACACTGTTCTAACACAAAATGCTGACAGATTCCGGTGGAACATCAGGCGCCATCTTGAAAAAACATTTTTTAAGCGATATCTCGGAAACTATGCACTTTAGGACAAAAGTTATTGAGATCATTTTTGTAGAAAATAAAATTTCGCATCTTTTGTTTCTTGTATTTTTTTTTTTTTTTTTTTGTAAAACTTACCGTTTGCTATATTTGGCCAATTTAATGAATCAGTTATAATAATAATATCTCGGCCGATAATTCTGAAAATATTAGTTTAATCAATAAAAGGCATCCATCTATTTTTAAAGATCTATTTATTCTCTACAACTTTTGTATAAAACTTTTTTTCTAATTTTCATACTTTTTGAGCTATATGACGTTCAAATGTTGGACCACCGGGCGTAACTTCGAAAATTTCAAGGTATGCATAGTCTAATGGTAAAAATTTAACAAATAAATTTAAAAAAATATCCCGATTGTTTATGTACCAAAGTTGACAAAAAAAACGTCTATTTTTACTGGCCTATCTAGTTATTAAAAATTATATCATCGGCATACTATTTGCTTCTATCACAACAACAAGAACCAAGATATCAAATTATTTTATGACGTTTATTTTAAATTATTGGGAGCGTTCTCATACTTTAGAAGATAGATATATTATGCTATTTTGGACTTTTCTGTAGGCCTTTTTAAGACCTACAAATTTTCAGTCCATTGTTTTGATGAATGACAATACATTGAAATTTAATGAACGGTAAGATTTAGCCAGCGTTAGCCATGTAAATTTCTAAGAACGACTCGACAGAACCAGGTATTGTGTTTCCCATGGGAATGACAGATTTTCCTATAGTTAAAGGTATCCTAAATGTTAACCCAAGTAATAAGATAGACAGTTATCATTACACAAAAATAAGTTAAAATGCTTTCAGTAGGTACTTTTTGCGTCAAATTTAATGCACAATATTTTCCTTTGGGTAAAACTTGACATTCAGTACCTATTTAAGACACTTTTCTTCTATATTCTTGCTAGACCAGGGCTGAAGCTTTTAAAAATCCTCTTCCACTTCCCGACCTTTTGATCGCCCGTAAATTGTTTTTCCTTTCATTTTTGTTATATTCTCTTCCTTTTCCAATGGGTTTCATCCTACTATTATTTTCTTTTGGTTTCAAAAATTATCGACCCTGGTTTATGCGTTTGTTCCACGATGTTAGAGACGATATGTACCTATAAATTGTAAGATTTCATGGTTTTCTTTAATTTTAAGATACAATGTTTGTTTGAGAGATTTTATCCTTACTATAGACTATCGATTAATTTAATAAAATAGTGATGGTGTCCTTTTTGCATTTTTATTTGGTTCAATTCCCGGTTCAGATAACCTTTTTAAAAAAAAGTGAAATGCAGTTACTATTATTTTTTAAAATAACGCAATATTTTCTTTGAGCAAATCTTGATAACTTTAATATTTAAGGTACTTTTCTTCTATGTCCCATCCATTTGTTCTACCCTGTACTTATATATATTATGCATATTAAAAGGCGCACTATGTGCACTTTTCCTATGTCCCCCATGCGCTAAGGCACAGGAAACACCGATTTCTGAGAATTTCTTAACGGAAAACTTCAATAACTTTTGCCCGATCAACCTCCGGATCTGCATCCGTACATTCCAACCATTATAGAACAGTTTTTTTTTGTCAGTTATAGTTTCAAGTTATTACAAATGTAATGAAGCTTAAAATTCTCTACATGTTCTTGATATACTCGTAAGTATGGATTTTTTTTTTCTAAAGCGTAATGAGTGGGTAGCGCTCTTAATATAAATATGATCTTTAAATCCATACAATTTGTATTCAAATATAATAGAGAAGTTTCCCATCTTTTTGTATTAATTATAAAAGAAAAATATGAAAGAATTATTAATAAATCTCAAAAAATAAAATAGTTATGAAACTTGTTGCGCTTGTAAGAATAATTTCGTGGTGTTTCACAATCTGAACGGCTGAAATTTAACTTAATTTCTCAGTCATTTATTGATATATTTCAAAGAAATTATTATATTAGTTTTGACCTGTATTAGGTATAATTCCATTGCGTTAATATAATATTATCAACATCAGGAAACTTCTCCATTGTAAAAGTTCCATTCACTTAAATAATATTATACCTAATACATACAATTTATACTACACAGACATATTTAAAAAAGTGTAAAAGTAATTCAAATTATAAAACACCGATTTAAAATGTGTAAGCTATTTTGGGCTTTTAAATAATATGAGCGTTTATAAATTATAACAATATATAAAATATATTTGAAACTATTGATGAATTATAAATAAGCTGGCAATATATCAGTGTTAGTAGTAAAATGTAAGTACTAGTTGTTGTATTATATTGATTTCTGACAATACCACGATATAAATTTACACTAAATTTAACACATTATTTTATGAATTAAACATGTGAAGTTGACTAAAATAATGTAGATTGTAGGTACTGATAATATCCCTGTATATAATTGTACTCTTTGGATACTATTTTGATTAAAGTGCATTTTTTGTAAAAATATAGCATAAATGAAATTATTATAAAAATCGAATAAATGCGAGAGTAAAAGTTTTAGTACGCAAGTTAGCTAGCTCTCGTAGCATGAAAAGATTAAATAATATGTTACTTTTTTCGTAATATATTGCATAATATATTAAAATATATAAATTAAATTTTTCATGCTACGAGAGCCAGCTAATTAGAAACGTTAATTACAATGCAGCACGAGTGTCTATAAAAAATAACCTCAATTTTTCTCTTTTATAAGAAATCCATCTGAATTTTAATAACAACTTGGCTTATTTTCAAGATTTATTGGTGCATGTTTTTAAAGTATGGACTATTGTATATTTTAGAATCATTTTTATTAAGAATCTACACATTATAACTCGGATGATTGTTTTGAAAATTACGCGGTGAGCTGCGCGAATACAACGAATCAGCCGCGAATGCTATGAAGTTTTGAATTTGATTGTAACTAACAACTAATATAAATAAATCAAAAAATGGTTTTGTGCGATTACATGCTTATTCATAAAATAATGTTTTAAATTTAGTGTAAATATATATCGTGGTATTGTCAGAAATCAATATAATACAACAACTAGTACATTTTACTACTAACACTGATATATTGTCACCTTATTTATAATTCATTAACAATATAAATTATATTTATTTATTGACATAAATGCTCATATTAATTAATTAAAACCGAAAACATCTTACACATTGTTATATAATTTGAATTATAAGTGCTTTTTTATGTGATGGTTGCATCGGGGAAAAATGACGCGTATACGCATAGTGGTTAATCAACAATCAACATATATTTTGTCTTCAGTTAAATCTACTGCTGTTTCTACACCTTCTATAAAAAATGTTTGCACTCCGTCTATATTTTTTAATGTCTATACCTTATAAAGTCATTGATCGCTATTGTCAAATGTCAAATGTCAATTGTCAAATCACAAATATATATCATACATGTCAACCGACAAAAGTCATAATACGAAAATCGAAATTATAAAATACATAACCCTTTTATTAGGAACCTTATTTAAAAATAAATATAATACTACAATAATTATGTCATAAAATACATAATATTGATCTATTTAGATAATAAAAACACATTTTATTTTTTTACTGTAACACAGGTTAACATACATTTATTCGTAACAATTATTTAAGAAAAATGTAAGTATGTATAAAGTTATGTTTTCATTTTCATTCTAAATAAATATTGACTTCGTTTTCTATATATTACTATTATTAAATAAATACTGTTAAGTGATTTCAAATTATACAAAAAACTTAAAATCGGCTTTTCTTTGTCATCAATAAAACGTTAAATTATTATTAAATTTAATATTTTTTACACAATTTTAGGTTGAAATTTATTTTAATCTCATTATTACTATTTGAAAATGTATTAAGTGATGTGTCTTACTATGAATTATTGGGGGTATCCAAAAAAGCATCAACAAAAGAGATAAAGCAAGCATACAAAAAGCTAGCAGTGAAATTACATCCAGATAAAAATCCTGTAAGTAGTAAAACACATTTTACTTAAATCGGTCTCTGGTTTATCTTTATTAAAACTGTTAATTATTTTGCTCCTATAAATTATATTGTATTATGAAACATTTTTCTAATCAAGATGGATGTGTGGGTAGAGAGTGGGTGGATTATTAAGGTCAAAAGTATTGCAATCCTATCATAAAAATAAGAACTTAAACTTTGACATATCTGTATTAATATTATAAATGTGAAAGTTTGTGAGTATGTATGGATGTTTGTTACTCTTTCACAACAAGTGTGTATAATCAAAATATATATATTATATGTCTTTTATTAATTACAAATATTCTCCTACTAGTAAAATGATTGTATACCTAAGCATTTTGAATAATTTTTGATTCAAGAAACTTAAACTTTCAGAATACAAGGGAACAAAAAAGGTTTCTAGAAATTACTGAGGCATATGAAACTTTAAAGGATCCACAGAAACGACACAAATATGACATGTATGGATCTCAACAATCTTATACTAAGAAATATGACTATCATTCACAAGCTGAGTACAATGATTTGTATTATAATGGTTTATACCACAATGATCCATTTGTAGAAACTCTATCTGGGAAGAGATTTTGTAAGTAGCGAATTTAGATGGACTTCAGCACCTGTAATTATAATATTATGGAACCTTTATAGGTTCACTCATGCATGTGTGATTTGAGATTTAAGTTCATATTATAATTTACTACCAAAGCCCGTGTTCAATCTACAAAAAATCTCTTTGGCTTTATGTTATACAGCGACTCATCCTCATTTGGTTCGGGTTCATCTCTATGTATTTGTGTAATATATACATATATATAGTTTTATTATAATGTATAGAAGTTTGCCCGAGTTGTTGACATTTATGATCACTGCTCCGCTCCCTTAGGTAGTAGCATGATGATATATAGCCTTCTGCAATAAATGGGCTATCTAATGCAAAAAATAATTTTTCTAATTGCATTAGTAGTTCCTAAGATTGGTGTGTTCAAACAAACGAACAAACCACCTCTATAAAATTAAGTATAAATAATGCTTACTATATAATGCCATAATGATATACAGTGTAAATAAATTGTTTTGATTTTGTTTTCGAGGCAATAACAAAAGGAAACTATGATATACATATAATATATTTTATTTTACATTTTATATACCTTAGTTTAAAATATTATAATAAACAAAATACACCAAAAAATTTAGCATATTATCCTTATATGATATGTGTATTGAGCCTTATTAGCCATATGTCTGATCAATATGGCTATTCCAAAATCAGTATTTTTTTTAATATATGGTGTTTTCTTTCAGATTCATATTTAGAAGATGGCTTATACTTTATAAACTTTTACTCTCCTTTTTGTCCACCATGTCAGAATTTGGCTGACCACTGGAAAAAGCTTGCAGAAGTTTATAATGGAATTGTGAGCTATTATTTAATTTAAAAAATATATATAATTTATGTTTCCAAGTTTCTTTTTTTTATTCTTCTGTTTATTTTTATTGTTTTTTGTTTTTTTTTTTAGATTAAAATAGGTGCAGTTAATTGCAAATATCATAACTCATTTTGTTTCAATACAATGAGGATTGGCAGCTATCCTACACTTTTGTTTTATCCCAATGTGAGTATATTTTAAAGTAATGAGTTAGTATTACTATGGATCCTTTTGTTCCATGTCCCAACATGAAACTACATAAAAGTTGGACATAAGAACTCATTTGCAAATATTTTTTTTAAATGTATTATGCTATATCTTCACTAATGATCGAATTTTATTATTCTCTTTTTTAATGAATTATATCGCAACGGTAACGGACCCATATAAATTTCCAGAAAAAGTTACGCATTTAAAAATTGGGCTCCTGTTGTAAAACCATATACATAATACATTGTTTATAAGAAAATGGCTGCCTGGATGTAGACGCGTAATAATTTTGTAGATCTAATCTTACATTGTGCCTGAGATCAAACATGCCCTAGAATGTATGGGCATAGATAATATGACACGACCCAGATTGCATAGTTTGTTCATACATAAGTGTTCTATTAATAGTAAAGTTCATAGCATAATGTTAGATAACCTTAAACCGTCTTCAATAAATCTATACAGATAAATAAAATGACAATGTCTGTTTGTAATGTCGAAATAAAGCTTTGTTCTAAATGCATATGAAATTATATATGGTATTTATAAGAAAACACAATTTTTTTTAAATGTTGTCTGTCTGTCTGTTTTTTCTAATCTCCGAAACGATTGATTTTGACTTTTATTTTAAGAAAAGAATTAGGGTTCGCTCAAATAAATTAAAGTGTACCTAGGGACGCACCGGGGCGAAGCGAGGGTAAGTCGCTAATACTGTATAAAATGCAAAGAAAAATTTTCAAACTGGACGGATACTTGCATAAATGCGAGAAAAAGGGGAAGAGCGCTCTTATACAAACAAAAATCAAATAATATCTTTAGATTTATAAATATATAATATTCTTTTGAGGCCAATATTCATATGATTTTTGCATTTTTCCATATAGAATTATTGGCAAAATAACTTTGAATATGAACATTTCTAATAAGAGTGAAAAGAGAAACACATCTCACGTACTGCAGACAGTTTTAACAGATGCATATCAATAATTAACTAAAAAAATCTATTATTAAAAATAATTTTTGGTTCAAATTTTTTTTTTTTTTAGGGAAACACAGCAATTTCTTATACTACAGAAGCGAGCATTCATTTGAGGCATTAGAAGAATTCGTGCTAAAGTTCTTACGGAATACAGTATATGTTCCGACTATAACGAAATTAAGAAATACCGACGACCCTATGGTTTACGTACTGGATGATAGTTTGGACGAAAAAATGTTATTGCGGATAGCTTACCGCCTTGTAAGTATGTAATAATAAAAACTAGCGATCGCCGCGTGGTTGAAAATCAAGTATATTACAAGATTAATCTATTCTCAATTTGACAACAGACTTTAACAATAAACAAAAGAGTATATATGCGTGTGTGTGTCAAATACATGGTAGTGTGTGTAATGTTTTTTTTATTGATTTAATGTATTTTTTATGCATAATTAAAAAAAAATTAGCATTCTGCACTCCTTCTCTATACATATAACTCAACGGTCACATTCACATAAATCTTTTATTTCGTAATAAGATAATATAATTTTAAAATGTAGCCTCACTAAAAAAAACAAATAACTTTTATGAACCGAGCTCCTCGATAACTTAACTGACAGATAATACCTATGCCATTTGTAAATTTCAAAATGACGAAAGTTCATAAACTTTCATGTTAATGCTTATTTCATAACTTCCAGGACGGTTTAGCTTCTGTAGTGATGGCCACGAACATTCGCCCTCGAATCAGTGAAAACCTGGATGCAGTTATTGTATTCAAATATAAACGGATATACAAAGAAATATCCAGCTCTGATGAAAAGACTATATTGAGTGAGATTGTCGATGTTCTTCCTAAGATTGAGGAAATTGGGTTGGAACGATTGAAGGTAATGATAAAAAAATACTTTATCTTATACACTGATTAAAATTCTTATGCGCTGACTAAAAAGTCTTATACGCTGATTAAAAAGTGTTATGCACTGATTAAAAAGTCTTATACACTAACTAGAAAGTCTTATAACACTGACTAAAAAGTTTTATACACTGACTAAAAAGTGATTATGTTCTCTTATGAGTGAAAGATTTTGAAATTTATTACCCTTGAAGCCTTTAAAAAAATACCGAAAATCGATCCACTATTCATCGCGCTAGTGCTTATTTTTTGAAACCGATATTTGTAGTTTATACTAGAGAGTTTTTTCTTCCATTTTAAAAACAAAGCTTTACTTTCATATACATATTATATTACATTTTTTGTATTTTTTTTTAATAACGTGTGTTTTTTATATCAATATAATTGACATTTAAGTCAATAATTCTGTTTTAAAAATAATTTTTTTCTCGGTGAATTGGTCTTTTAGACAAATAACACTGAGACGTATTGGCGAAGACTTTACGTTACATACAAATAATATATACGACCAAATCAAGTACCTTCTGCTTTATGGTGTCAGTCAAAAATAACAATTGATAGCTATATAATTATTATTTTACTTGTCTGTCTGATATGACGATACAGAATTTGTATCACTTACCTAATTTTTTTATTCTTATTAAAATTGGTTTTAATCCGTTCTTATGTTATCTAAAATAATGTAACTTCGATATTTAAAAGAGCAACTGTTGAGTTTCTCGCCGGCTCTTCTCAGCAGAACTGCTTTCCGAGCCGATGGTAGCTTCCACACGGACTGACTACACTGACGCTCTTTAAATTAAATTGATGATTCAAAAGTGCTTGTAATAAGTCTAATTTAATAAGGTTTAATTTCTTTCATATTAGATATCCCGCGAGAACCTTTAAACTTTTCTAGGACAAAAATAACCGTTGTTACTTTTACCCAAACCAAAATTTGACAATGAAAGTGCTGTTAAAGTTGATAAAATATTAAAAATTTCAAGGACTACCAGGTCCAAACAGAATAATATTTTTAAGATTGTTTTTGTTTTCATTACTAATGTAAAACACCTTTAGCTCTAGATATGGTAGCTATTTTAAACAAAACTATCTTTTCGGATTTTTTCGCGGATTTATTTTAATTTTTGATTCCCGACGTTCGAATACTTTACAATAAGCATGGTCACGGGAGAGACTCATTAGAAAGAAAAGATAGTTTTATTTTAAATTAGCTACACCCTTGTTCCACAGGTACGTTTTAATTTTTTGAGCGGAACCCTAGTTCTTTTTCTAAAATGAAAGTAGCCTAAGTTACTCCTTATAACATCTGCTATCTGTCAGTGAAAGTCCCGTCAAAATCAGTTCAGCCGTTTCGGAGTTTAGCCGGAATAAAACAGAAAGACACAAAAATTTTAAAAGCTATGTTTTTCTTATAGGTAGCGTATATAATTTCATATGCATTTAGTAAAAGGCTGTTATTTTGACATTACAAACAGACACTTTTATTTATCTGTATAGATGTCAAATATTCGCGCAAATCTAATAAAGTATTATATTTTAGAATCAATAGTGGAATACTGACACTTTATTTTTAAGTATAGATTAATTTATTTTTCATATTACAGGAAATAAGGAGTAATTTGCGTAGTGTAGACGGTACCGCGCCGTGGGTCTTGTACTTCTCGAAGGAAGGCGA
The DNA here is from genome assembly GCA_905404265.1 of Fabriciana adippe. Classification (NCBI taxonomy): domain Eukaryota; kingdom Metazoa; phylum Arthropoda; class Insecta; order Lepidoptera; family Nymphalidae; genus Fabriciana; species Fabriciana adippe. The sequence continues at coordinate 5,375,506 of FR989988.1, forward strand.
TGATAAACTGCTTCTATATCAAATGAAAAGTGATCTGCCTGATTTAAATTTCGGTGAGTTATTTAAATCACTTTGTTTAAGAATGTGCACTGTGTGAGCTAGAAAAAGGGGTTAAATATTTTCGATCATTAAGATCACACCATGTATTACCGCCCCTGTTGTCACCCGTCACGCCTTCCATTATTTATTGTTACTAGTGCTCAATTCATTATGTTATATATTTATTGTCTTGCGTATATTACAATATAAAACTATTCTCAATTTGACCACAGACTTTAACAATAAACAAAAGAGTATATATGCGTGTGTATCAAATACATGGTAGTGTGTGTAATGTCTTTTTTATTGATTTAACGTATTTTTATGCATAATTTTAAAAAAATGTTAGCATTTTGCACTCCTTCTCTATATAAACTATAAGTGTGGGAAATTTCATACTCCTCCGTCCGCGCAATTTTCGTAAAAAGGGGTACAAAGTTTTTGCTTCACGTATTAATATATAGAGAAAATAATATATGCTTAAAAAAGGGTTCAAAGTTTTCTCTTCACGTATTAATATATATATATATATATATAGTCAGAACTCTTTCGTGGTCAAAACTACTTTTGACTGACAAAAACAATTAAAAGTAGTTTTGACTGCAGGCCTTGGTCAATAGCGGTTTTTACTTGTATATCGGTCAAAACTCTTAAAATCGCCGAGAAAGAAATTGAGTAGTAAAATCGCCGCTCGCTTCGTTCGCTCGGCTCGTGCGCTGTGGTTACTGTTCTAACCTAACCTAGAAAAGAAAGAACGGGTTCTTCCGAGTAACCTTTAACCTACTTACTTCCTTAACTTTCTAAGAGTTTTGACCGATATGACAGACAAAACTGCTACTGACCAAAGCCTGCAGTCAAAATTACTTTTGACCAACCTCTTAGTCAAAAGTAGTATTTGACTAAGAAATTATTTTGACTGTAACATATAAATTTCATGGTTATTTGTGTATAGGTATAATAAACTGCGACAATCTTCCGTCGTTGTGTCACTCGCTACAAGCGTGGGAGGCGCCGTGCTGGGGGCTGCTGAAGGCGGGCGGCGCGTACCAGCGCCTGCACGCCGCGCCCGCGCCGCACACGCTGCGGGCGGCGGCGCGCGCGCTGCCGCTACACACACTCTCGCCTACCGACTTCCACAACATTTGTGATGGAGGTTTGTTATTGAATCAAAACTTCTTTACTCACGCTCGACTTGGGGGTTAAGCTGGTGAATGCGTTACGAAATAATGTACGTACGTTCGTTGCCATGGTAACCGTTGTTATTGTCTGACAAATGATATATAATATTATATTCTTTCCTTGAGTGATATTCTATAAATATATATGATTGTGATATGCCTAATATGTGTTATTTTTAGTATCCCACCTATCCTAATTATTTAAAACATAAATTGTATTTCATAAAGAGTACCGATAACCTACAGAAGTTTTACTTCTTGCGCGTGTACACATTCATACGCGCACTCTTCAATTTTTTCAAATTTTTTTTTGTATAATTATTGTTTTTAATTTAACTTACGAAAAAAGATATACTAAATAATTCTATAACAGCTGAGTTTCTTTCTTCACCAGTTCTTCTCAGGTGTAAGGCTTTTTCTTTCCGTACTGGAAGTAGACTTATGCCGTTCAGTGAAAAATAACAGTAAAATATTTTAAATTTGAATTATTCTATTGCTTTTTATTGCGGTATGACTCCAATAAAGTTAATATTTTTAGATATGTCGCCATGGGTGCTCCTAGTGGTGCCATATCAAGTGACGTGGGACCACTACGAAGAGCCCTTCACACAGGCTTGCTTGGAAATGCTCGAAGCTGATATCAATGTAAGACAAATAAAAAATTCTTACTAATGAATTTAGTCTATACATATAATAAAAATATAATATAATTCTGAGTCGAATCTGTACATTAAATATTTTTTGGAAAATCTTATTAAAATAGTCATTACTCATTATTATCGATACAGAGACCGAATCTATAGTTTTTTTGAATTTTTGTCTGTCTGTGACCGCATCACGGAAAAACCAATGGAGGGATTTTGACGAAATTTGGTGTGATGATAGCTGGTTATCCGGGTCAACATATAGGACACTTTTTACTACAGGAAAATATCTCGTCTCTGAGAACGAACGGTCGAATATTCGGTCGACGGTCGAAATATTGCACTTTTTCCATCTATTTTTCATTCTCCAAGTGTGACGAGTATGGCTTGCGATAAGGAACTCTTCCAATAATCTTTCATACATATTTATAACATTTTCAGTTCGGTATATTTATATGTACTCTAAACACGGACTCGTCGTGTCGCCTCGTGGCTCAGAACGAGCCCGTCATACTGCTGCAGAATGGCACAAAGAGACATATGTACGGCGGGGACGCTGACAAGGTGGAGATTGTGGAGTTTATTGATCTTATAAGAGAAAATGCTGGTAAGTGATATCTTCATCTTCGCCTTCTTCTTCCCCTTCTTCTTCTTGCACAGCTTTGCCCACACTTAGGCAATTTTGCCCGTTTTGCGTGAGCTTGTTCTATTTAGTGTGTTATTCTTTCCACCCAGGGCGTCCTATTTGTCTAGCAGACTGCCGGTGTCTTAGAAGATTTCTAAGAGTAATCTCCTGAAGCCTAGTTTTTTCAAATACTTATAAATCAGTATAGATCGCGTCAAACTTTATTTTGTCTATATAAGCAGTGCGAGGTAGCGTATGTACACTTGAAATGTGTCCCTGTGTTAATAACAAACTCCTTGAAAGAAAATATTATAACTACATAGTTATATAATAAATAATGTAACTTTATAAAAATATTTAAGAATGTCACCAAAGGAAATTTCAGTTTCAGTTTTAACTGAAATAGAAACCGAAATTAGTTTTCGATGGTATTCACTTATATATGCTACTAGTAAGCTGATGTTAATCCACTTTCAAAAAGGAGGTTCTATGTTATCGAGGTTATGAGGATAGGATTATGAGGGTCTGTATGTCTCCTTTTTTTATGTATGTTTACCGATTTTTCGGTTTTCACTACTTTAAATTGTATTTTTTTTTATTTATTTTTGAAGCCGATGCTATCCGACAATGGTTTAATATATGAATATTTAGTCTATATTATCTTTCTAATAGATAAATATGACGAGGTATGAACTTTAATTATAGTTAAAATATTATACATAAATTTGTGACGTATATTATATCGTAATAGGTTTACTTTCCTTTGTATCGGCTGGCACTGACCTCGAAAATATCTGATTAGGTATCTATAGTAAATAAAATCCTTCTTTTAGTTATTTTTTTAGGTTTCTAGGTCTCTTTTTATGTTTGGAAGTTTTTTTTTAATTTATTTTTTTCATACACAGACATGGAACTAACAGAGGCCCAAGTGCTGGAGATCCAGCATTCATCGCGGACGCACACGTGGGTGGTGGCGTACCTGCCGGCGTCGTGCGGCCGCGTGTGCCGCGACCTGCTGCACGAGTGGCGGCGCGTCGCCAAACGAGTGAGACACACTTATCTCTCTCTCTCTCTCTTTCTCTCACTATCTATCTTTATTTATCTCTCTCTTCCTTCTCCCTTTCGTTTGTTTTCTTCTTCTTTTATCTAGTGTAGTCATTATAAATAATTTTTATGCATTTTGTCCGGTGTATGTAACTAAACAGTAGTTTAATTTTTTTTTGTCAAAATAATTGACCGTGATTCCATACGAACAGCTCCGGCCGCTGGCGGGCGTGCGCGTGGGCGTGCTGGAGTGCGCGCGCGGCGCCGGCCTGTGTGCCAACGTGCGCGCCGCCTCCGCGCGCCTCTACCCCGCTAACGCGCAGGGACACTACACGTACGTATACACACACACACACACACACACACACACACACACACACACACACACACACACACACACGCACACGCACACACACACACATACACACACACACACACACACACACACACACACACACACACACACACTTCACTCTATATCCCTTGTGGGGCAGACAGAGAGAACAGCAATTTTTTTTGTTCAGCAAAAATTATTCTACACTACAATCTACTTACTCAACACGTTATTTTTTAAAAATGAAATAAAGCAATTTAAGGTGTACTTATGCAAAAGAGATCTATTAGTTCTATAAACAGATCTCTTCCAAAAGCTGCTAAAGGCTTAAATGTTTGTAATACGAAAGCGATTTTCATTTGACTATCTCGCACATGCACGAATTGAAATTGTCATTAATACTATCTGCTTCGTAACAGCATCGTGAGACAAGTTTTAAGAGGATTGTGAAGCTGTAAATTTTCGTACAAAAAGAGATAACGTTTTTCCTCCCATTAACATAGTCTGAAAAACTAGATCCTTACGTTTTTATTTTAAAGAAATATTGCGTATGATAGAAGTTAATAGCATCTAAATATCTGTATTTTTGACTTAAAAACTTCCTCGAGCATTTCTTTTAATTAAAGTAAACTGAATTACTAAAAAAAAAACGTACAAGCTTAAATTAAGGTGTACTGAAACTAATGAGACCAAAATTGTCTCATTTCGTAAATGCTTAGGGGGGTGAAAACTTTATCGCTCGAAACAATATTATAAACAGAAAATGTAGGTAATTGCCTCTAAGATTTGCAACTCTCTCTTTCGCACCATGCGGGTTGGCAAAGCGAGCGGTATGAAACAGATAGCATTTTTTTAAAAACCTACTCGCACCGCGTATCTACACTTCACAATCCTCTTAAAGCTCTCAGCAGACTCCCTAACGATATCTGTTTTCTTCTTAAAGCCTCTAATTAAACTTTCCTGACAGTGTAAAGCTGACCAATAGAGCCAACAGCAATACAATTAATTGGAATTCAGTCAGATTATGCAGGAATTTTTATTGAAGAAAAAAATTCTTTTAATTGTTAATTAAAATGTTACAATACCTTATTTTTAAAAGTATTATTTTTTTTATGTTATAAGTCCTTGAAATCAAATTCCAATTTAAATTAATATACTTAAATGCATTTTTTTTTTTTCTAAAAAAAGTATAATCCTCCTTTTTAATTTCGGTCAATAATTTCATCATTTCTTTCTTAATTGTTACTGTTATTATATTTGACATTGTTTTTTTTTTTTGTTATAGAGTTAGCCTGGAACATCTATCAGAAGCCCCGTACATATTGGAATGGGTGTTGGAACATATCGACAATTCTATAATGAAAGTAAACTGGCAAAGTTTTACTAAAACTGTCATAGCAGAAGAATTAAATCCTAGCAGGTAAAGCAATTTAACTCATTTTACTCGATAACATTAAAAAAAGTTAAATATAAAACGTGGCCGTGAACTGTAATGTTTATTTTCTATTTTGAATACTTTTTTAAAAAAATGTAACATTTCCAAGCTTATTTAATTTTTACGACGTTATGTTGACAATGCAGTAAGATTTAAAAAAATACATGCTTGTATCGTATTATATGAATACATATATGTGTATTATATTATTATAATATTGTCCACCAACCCACACTTGGCCAGCGTGGTGGACTATGGTCATATCCCCCTCGTATTGAAGGGAGGCCCATGCCCAGCAGTGGGACGTTACAAAGGGCTGAATATGTAATAAAGGTACAATAATTTATTTTTTCAGTAACAAGAAGCCTTGGCTCATCTACTTCCACTCGCCCAGATGCTACCGATGCTACGAGATGTATCCGGATTTCGCTATTGTTGCTAATGTACGTGTTTTGTTTAAAGGAATGGTTCCGATAAGGCTTCATTTCCACCCCCCGAATAACGAAAAAAAATTGTAACATACGATTTGATATTATCTTTACATATTCTGAAAGTAGACTGTGTGCCTGAATTTTGAGCTCTGCGCCAACATGTACATTTTTTTTATTATATAATATACTAGCGACTCACCCTCGCTTCGCTCGGGTTCATCCCTAGCTTGATACCCCATACAAACTTTCATCCCCATTTTAACCCCCTTAAGGGATGATTTCCGGGATAAAAAGTATCCTAAGCCCTTCCCAGGGTGTCAAACTATCTTTTTACCAAATTTCATCTAAATCGATTCAGTAGATTCAGAGATTACCCCATACAACGCTACAAACTCACAAACTTTACCTCTTTACAATATTAGTATAGATTCACTCGGGTGCGCTCCTAGGTACGTTTTAATTTTTCTGAGCGAAACCGAATTCTTTTTCTAAAATAAACATAGCCTAAGTTAATCCTTATCCTTACATCAGCTAACCAGTGAAAGTCCCGTCAAAATCGGTCCAGCCGTTTCGAAGATTAGCCGGAACAAACAGACAGACAGACAGAAGTTTTAAAAATTGTATTTTTCTTATAAGTACCATATATAATTTCATATGGGTTTAGTAAAAAGCTGTCATTTTGACATTACAAACAGACACTCCAATTTTATTTATCTGTATACATGGATATTTAATACAATGTTGTTGTTTCAGATGTTAAGCAATAGTATGCATTTCGGAAAAGTGAACTGTTTGACAGAGAGAACTTTGTGCCAACATGAGTATATAAACAGCTATCCTTCAATCAGATTATATCTCAATAGAAACAAACAGAACACTGTGAGTCGAGTCGTTCCCTTCCAACCTAAAGATTATATGGAATTAATAAAAGATATAAAACCTTATTTACGAGGCTATGATGAGAATATACTATTGGATATAGAGAGCATGGGTATCAAAAGCCATATACGGTTTAGAGATGAGTTGTGAATTTTGTTAATAGCCTCAATTAAATGTTTTATAAGAATTGGATGTTTATGTAATACTTTATGATATATTGGTTTTTTGTAGTACAAGAGGTTTTAACATTTTTTTAAAATATGTCTTGAAATAGCTTCTTTTTAGTGAAATTATAAAATCTTCAAGCAATTATACTTAAGTTTAAAGTAAATGTAGCCATTTAGTTGAGCGACTTTGTCTTACAGACAAAAAATAGTTGTTTGTCCATATGACCTAAACTAACTTATCCATATATTTTTTTCTACCCACGAACATTAATATTTTGGAGCCGCAGGCGGCCATATTATATACCTATATTTTTGTAGGATTTACTTATATATTTTTTCCTAATATTTGTAATAATCTCATATACATACATATATCTCATACTTTAGCTTTATTATATGTACAAATTGAAAATTTCCATTATTTTTTAAAGTATCAGTAAGTTTTCATTCCTCTTAATATTTGCATTTATATTAATCAATATACATATGTATGTATGTATATGGTTTTATTTTTACTATATTAACTTTTACTTTAAGTAAAACGAGTAACCTATCTTTTGTATGAATTTTAGACATTTGTAATTTTATTGTTATTTGTTATTAAGCTATTTTATTTGAAGCAATAAATTAAAACCTTACTAATTTATTTTAAGTTAGATTAAAAAGTATAAATTATCAAAAAACCCGATCAATTTGATTATTGGAATTTTTAAATTTCATTATGATTTTTCTGTTATATCCAATTGCAACCAAGTATCAATGAACAACTTTTATTTTATATAATATACTAAAATAATTATAGTAAAGAACGTGATCGTAATTAAAAATCCGTACAGATAACAAATATGATTATATTAATGTCGTTTTTCGTTAGTTATTATTTCCAGTCATTAATTTTCTTCAGTAAAATTTTACGTTTACTGTTAAATTATTGGATATCATCCCAAATAATGTTAAAACTGTTATAACTTTTTAACTTTATGGACCGTGCGTCTAGACTTTTGCGCCACCTAGTGGCAAACACCTGAATCTATTGGGACCAATTTTTAACAATTTCAACGTTAAAAAAATTGTTGTTTTTTAATGTAATTACACTAAGTATTTTTTAAAGTAAATTTTTTATACATACTATAATGTTCATCATCATAAACATTTGACAAACTCGTTTGTGTACAACTTTTGCTGTTAAGATTCACTTTTATTACTTTTTTCTACAACCACCATATACACTATTATTAATAACTGCTTGAAATCCATTTTTCATTATTTTTTCCATTTTTATAAATATTCTGTGTTTACAAATGAATGTTTTTATTGAAACTTCTGTAGGTTTTCGTAATTTTTATGAAATTCAATTTGTTTTAAATAATTAGGGTAGGAGAGATACTAAAAAATATATTTTTTATCGATTTAAAAAGGAAAACAATATTTTATTATTGAAGTGAAAACTTCTATAGGCAGGCTTGGATGGGGAGTAAATTCATGTGAGTCGTCATCGACATGGTCACGTGATGTGTTAACGCTAACAATCAGAGTGCCGATAGATGTCAAAACCAAATCAATTTAAACAGTTTTAATTTACAAATTTTGATTTAAGATCAAACAATTAATTTGAATATCCAAAAATAACAACTATTTGTTTATAGTTTTAAATTTCCTCTTTTGTTGGCAGTCCTCATGACTGCTTTTTTTCACATAGATACTTATTATGTTAAGATAAAATTCAATTTTCAATCAGATGTTTTAACAATTCACAATAAATTATATACTCCGATAAAATAAATAATAATACAGGGATGCAGTTTTTTTTAGTGAAAAAAAAATATTTATATATAATGTATAAAAAATTATTTCAAGTAAATAACTTTTTAAAAATGTTAATTTGATTTGATTCCATCGCTCATTTAAAAATAAATGAAATATGATTATCTTTATATATTTTTTTATAAATATCTATTTTTATTTAATTTATTCTTTGAATTATTCATTAAAATGATTTTTGATTGACTATTTATTCACGTCAGTAACAACTGTTTCCGTTACAAAATTCCTTATCATGGCGTGCCTAAAGAAGTTTCACTTCAAAAATTATAATATTATTGAATATTATATTATAATGGATTGTTAGAAATATCTTCATTATTTGTATCTCAATTCCAATGTAATTCAATTAAAAGAAGACCTCTGGCCGCACATTGGCTTAGTCTCTGTCGCTCCTGTCCGCCATTTTCAGCTGACGGCTGGCAAAGACACTCGGTCCATTAACTATGTCTTTGAGCTATATCTAAATAGAACATGAGAGCAGAGAATGAGTGCAATATTGTTTTTATATTTTTTATTATCGTCCCTGTTGAAAAACTCCAATAGGATCCCAGCAAAAGCGATATTGGAGTTTTTTAATAGGGGTTGTCGCCTACCGAAACCGTACCATGTAACATATCTCGTCACGATGATTTCGAATCCCATTCTTTATCTGCACATGTAACGCAATAGTTAATTTAGATATATTTTTATTCATTAACCTATTATTTTCAAAATAACTGCTATTAATATTATTAACTATTATGCATTTATATTATACAAGTTTATGTGATAACATTAGTCAATATGCTTATCAATTCCTATGTAGTATTAAAGAATATAATAATTTATTATTATTGAATCTTTTAAAAATAATGCCATTTGGTTGAATGTAAAAAAAATTATAGAATCTCTGAAATAAAATCTATAAAATATATTCAACTGATCTGAATGTACTAAACCTGTTGACATCACAAATAAATGTTAAAAGATTTATTTTGTTATTTTTCACAAATAAAACATTTTTTTTTTTAATTTTAATAATATATTTTAAACATTGACTGTAGCACAAATTATAACCAACCGTTCTACATTGCCTTTTAAATGGACCTTTGAGTCCCACCACTAAATGTTACTTAACATTATCTTAGCTAGTGTAGCCCGGTTGGTAACACTGTCATCGAGATCCAAAATTTAAGAACAGAATAGTTATTATATAATATCTGTTTAGTGTATTATAGGCATCTTTACATACAGCATCTGAAAGCAAAAAGCAAAATAAAGCTTTGACCAAATTTGCATAAGTTTTTTGTAAGGTTTTTGTGGTACAAGTGTCTTGTAATAATTTGAGGTTTCCTAGTAAAATAAAATCAAAATTCTTAGTCTTACAATCTGTCCACATTAAAATATTATATTTTGACAAAGCAAGAAAATATTGGTTATTTACTATGTCTAATCAGACATCTAAATTGCTATCATAAAATTTATACATGTCAAATTATAAAATGATAAAATGGACAAATATGTATAGGTTATATGGTTGTAACCATATAATTTTCAAAGCAAGTTTTAATAATATAAACATAAACTTACATCTTTATTTCTATTTAATTGGGCATCAACAACATCTTGATCAATACTACATGGCAGGAAAAAATCAACACATTCAAAAAGACCTTTAGAATCCAAAACCAATCTGTCTTCACCCACTTCTAAGTTCAAGTCTTTTAATTCAACCTGCAAAATATTTTATACTATCAATATGCATATTTTCATCAAATCTATACTAATATTATACACGCGAAAGTAACTCTGTCTGTCTGTCTGTTACCTTTTCACACTTAATACGCTGAACCAATGTAGATGATACTAGCGACTCACCCTCGCTTTGCTTCCTGTTCGTCCCTAGACAAAAACAAATCTATTCCACGGGAACCATACATTTTTCCGGGATAATATAGAGCCTATAGCCTTCCTTGTTAACTGGGTTTCTAATGCAAAAAGAATTTTTCAAATCTGATTAGTAGTTCCTGAGATTAGCACGTTCAACCAAACAAACAAACAAACTCTTCAGCTTTATAATATTAATATTATAGTATAGATTTGGTATGGAGGTAGTTTGATACCCTGGGAAGGACATAGTATAGTTTTTATCCTGGAAATCATCCCTTAAGGGGGTGAAAAGAGTGATGAAAATTTGTATGGGGGATCATTCCTCAAGGGATATATACATTTTTTTTAAAGTAGGTACTTAGTTTTCTATATCTATGTATGTACATATATATATATATATATATATATAGTTTATTCTATACTAATCTTGAAAATGTACCTAAGGATGAACGCGAGCAAAGCGAGATTGAGTCGCTAGTATTCAATAAATTAAACATAAACAGGTAATAAATAGGAAGGGCAAAGTTACTTTTCATTAATAAATTAATTGATAAATGTTCAAGTGTCACTGGTTTTGATATGTCAACCAATCCTATATAATAATTTGATATAGATTAAATAAAGAAAATGACATTTTAACATCCATCAACATCATCTTTGTGGGAGGTTCAATTTCTTCAAGGTAATGGTTTATATTGATTGATCATGCTTAAGATTACACAAGATAGACAAGATGTCACATTTATTATAAAAGTAAGGAAAATATTCACACATTTCACAAAGAGTTATAAAATAAAATCAAACTATGTAGTTAAATAAATGTACACAAAATCATACACAAAACACAGAAAAAATTCAGCACCATATTTATATATAGAAACAATAAATTAATGTAATTCAATCAAAACAAAAAAAAATGTAGGGCCTCAAAGTTAATAAGATGTTGAAGCTATAACAAATAGAATTTAAACACTTACGGATGCTGGTATCATAAATTCTGCTAATAAATATTCAATCTCCCCAGTAGGAGGTTCTCGTCTTAATCTGTAAATGAATTCTTTCTTCTTAGATGCAGGAATATCTGTATTTTTCAAAGTTGGTTTCTGTATTTCTTCTATTAAGGGTTTAGTTTTTTCTTCACACTTTTTCACATCCCTGATTTGAATTCTATGGGATTGTAAGGTACCAATAGACTTTCTATTTTTAAGAATTGTAAACCTTTGCATATCTAGCTCAAATTGGTACTTATCTTGGAGTCCTTCAAATACTACTGTTAAGAAAAATGTTTGGAAAAGATCATCCTTTTCTATTTTCGAAAAAAAGTCTGGGTTTATAGCAACATCATAAACTGTTGCTGGAGATCCTGACTTATCTGGTTCTGTTCTTCCTTCACCAATACTCATAGGAACTCTGTAACTAGATGGGTCTTCAGAATTTAAGATTTGCATTAACTCTTCATTACTAATATCTCTTGGACATGGAATAGCCTCTGTAAGGCAGACATTGACAAAAACTTTCTTATTATCTGGTTTCGTAAATGTCTTTACACAAAAACCTAAAACAAAAAGGTTAGTTAATGTAATGCAACATGTATACACGAGATTCCCAGAAATTCTCATTTAAATCTTACATATACATAAATACTACCTGGCCTAGGTTTTACGACCTGCGAAGGAACTGCATCTGCTAATAATTTATTGAATTCCTCTTCCACAGGGTTTTCCTAAGAATGTTTATACAATATTAAATATTATGTAAATTTGTTGTCAATAATGTACTTATACTATTTTAGTAAAGTGTACCTTAACAATTCTCATATTTTTTTCCATTATTGTTGGATCTATTTCCAACGTTATCGATTTTTTTTTCATATTGTTAATTTAAAAGTTTTGGTTTCTACGCAAACATATATTAATTTAAAATTGGAAAGTTGGGAATGAAGGCACTTAACGTTTGTAAATAAACCGTTCCCGTCATAAACGGCTATATTAAGTAGCCGAAAACCATAGGCATTAGATGAATAATAAACTTAACACAGAGGAAAACTAGGTATTGTCAAATAGATATTAGAATTTAGAAATGTAAAGTCAGTCTCACGAATTAAGTCCCACGGCAAAAAGTGTAACTAATTCACAGATTAAGGAGACTACAACCATGGATGACAAATAAAAACTACAACTAATTATGCTGGATACACACCGACCCAACGAACGCCAACGAAGGGGTTTCGTTGGCCCTGTTTGGACGACTTAGCGAAGGCCAACGATCGTTCGTTGGCGTGTGTCTGCGATCCGAAGCGTGGCGGTAACACCAAAGGAATCGTCCCATGCTGGATACACACCGACCCAACGAACGCCAACGATGGATATTTAGCGTTGGCTACCGTAAGTTCGTTGGCCTTCGAAGATACGTCCAAATACATTTAGTGGTCGAGCAAACGATCGTTTGCACCAGATTCCGGCTTGCATTCGCAATTTGGTCATGGACGACGACGAAATAATTATAATTGCTAGTTTTGTATACCTTAACGAGTTAGCAAGGACAAGAAAAATTAAACGAAAACGGAGATGGTGGACAACCACATATTTTAAGAATAGAAATGTGTATCGTAATTAAAAATATTAGCAATTTCTGCCCAGCAATCACTTCTCTTCATTTTTATTTTATATTAATTATTAGTAGGGTCCCAAAGACTGGAGGCTTTTCTTCGTATAGATTGATTAACAAAAACATGTCATAATGCTTTCTTAGATTTACGCGAATATTTGACATTTAAATAAAATTATCTTTTCGGAGTTTTTCGCGGATTTATTTTGATTTTTGGTTCCCGACGTTTTGATTGCTTTATAGCAATCATGGTCACGGGAGAGACTAAGGTGTTAGATGTCTCAAAGGTATTATAATATAGTTGTTACAGACAGCCTACCCACAAAATAACTAAATGAATTTAAAAAACTTGAACATTGGCACCAAAGTATCTTACAATATTTGTTAGTTTTAATTTTAAACATTTTTATAATTTTAAATACTTTTATACTTGAATATGGAACATTATTTATATAATTTTAGATGTTATTATTATAATTATTACAATTTTTTAGAAAATTTATTGTTTAATTTATATATATCTATATTTAGTGTTGCCATTATTATATTTATAACTATAAAGAAAAAAATAAAATATTAATTATTTAAGCCACATTATTGTTCTATGTGTAATTTAAGAAGTTAAAATTAAATAAGAATTACATTTGCAAATGAAAAATATTAATTTGAATTACTGTTATTTTGATCCGTACAGTAAGAACTTACTACATCTAACTGTTTGATTTGTTTAGTTTTATTATTTGATTTTATTATATTAATAACAGGATCCCACGACGATGGTAGTACCCCGCCATCTTCTCTATTGAAATTTGGATGTTTTTTTAATTTCTATAGCTTCCCGAATCATTCTAGGGCGATATCTGTTTTCTTTCGCGAGAATTTGGGGTTATATTCGCTTCGATATATCCTGTCGGTGTGTACCCAACATAATAATGGGACGATTCCTTTGATGTTACCGCCATGCACGCTTGGGATCGCAGACACACGCCAACGAACGATCGTTGGCCTTCGCTAAGTCGTCCAAACAGGGCCAACGAAACCCATTCGTTGGCGTTCGTTGGGTCGGTGTGTACCAAGCATTAGAAATAGAATGCTATTATATATTATAATGGCTAAAATTTAAAGAACAGAAGTGATTAAATTCAAATCGTAAACATAGCGTTTAATATTATCGCTTATTATTTTTATACGTTTATTATATATAAATACTTATATAAGTTTATTTTCTTTTTTTTTTTACTAATAATTCACTGGAAAGTTTCAGAATGAAGCAGATGTCATAGTCATCCGATCAGCCGTCAACCGTCGTGTCCGTCATGAGAACTAGGTCGAAAGAATAGTCAATGTCTAATTTTTGGACTATTTCAGTCTTTTCTGATTTAAATAATCCTATTCGTAATGCAACATTTTGCAAAAGATACATGAATATGTATTTTATTTCATAAATATAAGAGTCGTGTCTCCGTTGGAAAAGATAATCAAAGGTAAAGTATGATGAATAATTGTAAAAGTTTGCCATATTTTGTCTTTAAAATAGCCGTTTAACCCTTTAAATTTAATTATAATTATACATTTTCACAGAAGAAGTAGGATTCAAGAAGTTGGTCTGTTAATAGGATTTAAATTAAAGACATATCTTGAATAAGACAAAAATAAATCTTTAGCTTGTCAGCTGTAGTTAAGTGAATGTAATACGTATGCATAACACTAATCATGAGGAAAACAACATATATATAACGTTTTTTAAGTTTTTGAATAATACAGATTAAAATATAGATATTAAGTAGAAAATAAACTAAAGTGAAAGTTTTTGTTTAAATCACCAATTTTACGAAACCATTTGAAACGAAAAATTATTTCTAGTACCTATATTGTACCTATATTTTTAAATGCAATAATTTAATATTGGAAAATTTGGTAAAATACATTCTTAATTTATGTATATCCAATAATGTAAATTAAAATATTAGTATTATCTTTATATATCTCTTATCCTATATCTTTATGTCTAAAATATTATCTGATTAAAATCCTTCATTACATGTTTTTGTATAGTTAATGAAATTATTTTTATACAGGCACAAACATATGGCAGATAAAAATTAAGATGGCTGATAAGCATACATTGAACTATGATGTGAGGGAGCTGAAATTGGGATCAAGCTTCACTAATAATAAATCGTCACAGTACCACACTATCAAATGTAAGTATAAAACTAATGTACCTCTTCAAAAATTAATTTTTTAGATACTGCATTCATTTATAAATTTATTCATTTTTTTCCTAAACATTTGAGTAGTCATGTTACATTAACAAGTAACAAAGGCAGAAAATGAAATAGTCAATTGTTAAAAAGTTGCATAAGAATAACTACTGCATCATGCGCAGTGGTAATTCAGAAATCAAATGATGCTACTTATCTGCAATTAATATATTTATTTTTTACAATTCTTTATTTTCTTTTGTAAGTATTAAAAATTTTATTTACAAAATTTATGATGCAGTATATTTTGACCTAGATTTACCATTTTACTTGAATTGTATTCAATTCTTATTGAAATAGTTCATTTGTAAGTTGAATGTTGCATAATAATTTGGAATCAAGTCACTTGAGTTGTTTTGAATTTTGTTATTTGAATAAAAAAGAAGTTAATGCTATGCAACTGTTGCACCTAAAAGCAATAAAATTAAAATCATTTATCTTTTTAAATTATATGGCAACCTGGTGAATAATTACATTGGTATAAAACTAATACAACATTAGTAAACGTCTTACATTACATGTGTGGGACTAATTTATATGATGTTTTTGTTTGACATTATTTAATTTACATTAGTTTGCACATGTAACTTATTACATGGTCTCTTTCTTTGCTATGATGAAATGAGCCTTGTGGAACATCTGAGAATTGAGTGATGCATGAAAACTGCTGTTATATTAATAAACTTAAATGTCATTTTATTAAATTAGCAATCTCCTGATTTTTTCACACTTAGGATGACAAAAGCATCATTAGAAACATTTATTTTATTTTTTACATATGTTAAATATTATCCTTAGAAGTATTATTAGTGTATACTAGGGACTCACGCTCGCTTCGCTCGCGTTCGTCCCTAGGTATGTTTTGATTTCTTTGAGTAAAATCCTAATTCTTTTTCTAAAATAAAAGTAGCCTAAGTTACTCCTTATAATATCAGCTGTCATTTGTGTATCTGCCAGTGAAAATCCCGTTAAAGTTGGTCCAGCCGTTTCAGAGATTAACCGTAACAAACAGACAGACAGACAAAAATTTTAAAAATTGTGTTTTTCTTATAAGTATTGTATATAATTCCATATGCATTTAGTATAAAGCTGTTATTGTGACATTACAAACTGACACTTCAATTTTATTTATATGTATAGATGTTACTGTAAAACCTCATATATTGGTAAATCTTAGGTTTAATGAGTAAATCTTAGGATTTACCAACATGAGTTGGTAAATGTAAGGATTTTATAAAACAGATGACCTTTCGGGCTTTAGCATCAAAAGTGTTAGTTATAGCAGTTTTATTGGGGGTTCTGGGTTTAAAATAAATAAATAGACCCGAGAAAACTGACGTGTTGGCAAATCCTAAGATTTACTGAGTAAACTAAGATTTACCAATATATGGTCATTTACAGTAACAAATGTACATAAAGTGTACTGATAAAATTAAAGAATCTAGAGAGATATGTTAATATAAAAAATATTTTTCAGATGACTTTAAACCAGCTTCAGTGGATGTTAACAAAATGGCGACTGTTGATGTTGGGACTAATAATCAAGTGACTGTAACTGTGCCACATTTAGGTAATATAAAAAAAAAATACCAGTCCTTTTGAAATTATTTATCTGTATTGCTTATTGTGTGGAAATTCCCTGTGGAATTCCTTGGCACTGTTTTTAATACCCATATGTGAAAAAACCTGTGACTCTGGTATCAGTATCATATGACAAATGAACATATAAAACTTTGTAATAATACAACAAAAAAATAAAATAAATACAGTAACAATTAAATTTGTAAATAACATACAAAAAATTAGGTTATTGAGGTTATTCCTACACAAGTAGTAGTAATACAAACAATAGAGTATAAATATTAAATACTAGCGATTCACTTTCGCTTCGCTTCAGGTTCGTCTATAAATAAAAACAAATTATCCCGCGGGATCCGTACATTTTTGTGGAATAAAAAGTAACCTACGTGCTATTCCAGACTATAATCTACCTCTGTGCCAAATTTTATCCAGATCTGTTCAGCCGTTCTGACGCGCAAGAGTAACAAACATCCATCCATCCAACAATTCTCACAAACTTTCACATTTATAATATTATTAGTATGGGTTAAGCTATACAAACAACATAACATTCAATCTGTGTTATATTTATAGATAAAATAACTATATTTTTCGAAGATTTAACTATAAATGTAATACAAAAAAAGAAAAATCTATATTTTTGTCTATATTTCATTCGTTAGATGGAGCAGGAGTTCCTCAGACTGTATTTAGGGGGAGTCAACGGCCGTATACAAAAGAATGTGTTTTAATCATAGATAGAGTCACCGGCGAGATTACATTGGAAAAGCTTTCTAGCAATATACAAGTTAAAAAGACAAGGTAAGTTTATTATATAGTTCTTATGTATTATTACATAAATATCAATTTTAAATTATAGTTTGTTTAATTATGCTAGATATTAAATAAAATTAAAAAATGATAATACTAATTTCAAAAAATATTTTACGATTACTTAAAATTTATTATAACCATCAGCGTACATACAGGTGGTTAAGTGGGACTCACCGGCTGGAAAATCCAGATTACAATCCTAAACCCTCTAACATATGTAATGTCACCTTTTTTTTTAATGTTGGGAAATGCATTTACTCATATCACCTGTAGACAGGTGGTTATATGGGACTCACCGGCTAGAAAAGCCAATACTACCCACTAAAACCCAACAAAACCACCCCCGTCTTAATGGGGCGTCGCAGGATCGCTTACGCACTCAACTACGACGCCCCGACGGCAGGTCTGCCGAAGCAGAGCACAACAGCCATGGGGTTGTTCTCACAGTCCACTCTACTGTCAGAGAAGTACCAGGAGCAATCCGCATGGTACACCGCCCACCGAAGTGGGCCACCTCCCTGTGTATCTCTTGGCTTCGCGCCCGGCTGGGTTTCCGGACGCTAATGAGCCCCCCCCCCTCCCCCCCTCCCCCACCATGGCACGGTGAACACAAATCGGGAGGTTGTTACAATCCTAAACCGTCTAACAAATGTAATATCACCTAAGTTAAAATAAACTAACTGTTGTTTGGACAGTTGAAAAATAAAAAAATCTACATTTTATCGCATCAAGTAAAATTGCGACTTATAATAACAATTGCTTAATTGTTATTAAAGGTTTAATATTTTAGCATATTGGCTTTAAATAATGATGAAAATTGTTTTAAGAAATTAGTTATTAACATATAAAATAATAATTACATACATAAGATAATTATGTATTATGTATATACATAATAAATAACATACTGTCCTATTTAAACTTTGTATAAGAATGCATTATGAAGATTATTATATATTACAATCAATTTTTATCTGTTTATTGAAACATCTATATTCTTTACAATTTTAGACAAGAAACAAGTCAAAAACCACGTCCACTAACACCTGTCACAACGGACTTCACAAACACCACTCAACGTTCAAGTTCCCGAACTCGGGTGGCGACGAACAGACGTACTACTAATAACACAGGTGAGTATTAATTGTACACATTATTAAGGATTTATGTAAAAGCTGATGTAAAAGCTGGATTTATGTTATTTTAGAAAGCTTTTCGTTTCAACTGCAGGACCGATTTGGCTATTTTTACCTGACTACGGCGAAACCCAAAAGAGCGTTATGTAATACTTATTAATATGTAATACTTTCTTAGATTAACGCGAATATTTGACATTTTAAATAAAAATAAAGATTAAAAAAAAAAGAACCGTTATCGCCCCGGGATGATTCGCGAAGCTATTGAAATTAAAAAATATCCAAACTTCAATAGGGAAGATGGCTGGTTACTACCATCATCGTGGGATCCTGTAATAAATATAATAAAATCCAACAACAAAAACAAACATAACAGACCATTAGATGTACTTAGTTTATACTGTGTGGATCGCAATAACAGTAATTCTGATTAATGTTTTTTTTTCTATATAGGTAGCAATAGTGTTTTAACTTTAAATAATAGCAATCTAAATTAATATTTTAACTCTTTTTAAATTACATATAAAATAAAATATTGCTTAAATGACTGATTAGTATTTTTAATTTTTTTAATATTCTTTATGGTAATACACAATACAATAATAGCAACACTAAATAATATTAATAAAGTAATTTTTTTAATAGTAATAATAACAGCTAAAACTAAATAAATAATATTGCTATATATAGTTATAATACTTAATAAAAAGTTTTAAAATGTTCAGAATAAAAATCAACAAATATTGTAAGAGATACTTTGATGCCATTTTTAAATTTTTGAAATCATTTTTGTAAAAGAGTGGGTCGGCACAGTTTGTAACAAGTATTAAGAAACTATTTCAGAAGTAGGTCAGGTACGCCAAGTAAAATTCGGTGTAACAGCACATAGTTTTAATTATTTTATACAGAGTCAGAGTAAAGCCTCAAACGGCGTTACAATCAAGAATGACACATTGCACAAAATCATAAAACAAAACACAACGCTATTCCCGCCCTTTTTCCACTCAAGATGACAACGTCAGAAAACTCAAATATTGTATATCAGAATGACAACATCAAATAATTAATCAAATAATTAATTTACAATAATACATATAAATCATATTTTTATATAATTAATAATTTATATTATTTTTAGTAGGTATAACACAAATATATTATGTCTTCGAGACGTCTAAAACCCTATTTAAAAACTCCAATAGGATTTCATCAAAAGCGACAAAAGCCACATAGAAATCAAGAAATATTTAATGGTTTCTATGTGGCTTTTATCGTTTTCTATGTGGCTTTTGTGACTTTTGATGAGATCCTATGGGAGTTTATCAATAGGGAACCACAGTCTCTCCCGTGACCATGATTGCTGTAAAGCATTCGAAACGTCGGGGACTAAAAATTAAAATAAATTCGCGAAATAATTCGAAAAGATAGTTTTATTTAAGAGCGTTATGTGTTTAACCTGTATGTACGTATGTCCGATTCTATATTCCTTTCTAATTTCTAAAAGGCTTGACTGATTTTGATGATTAATACGTCGTTAAATATGTATTTATAACGCGAGTGTCATAACGTACATGGATATTATCATCAAAAGTCAAAATGGCGAATCTTAGGCGCCAATTAGTATAATGATTTTTTTTTTCTTCCAAACCTATTAAGTGTTTTTATTATTGACTTTTTAAGGGGAGATTACAAAAATATATACAACATATGTTTAAATATAATTTAGGGTATCGTTAAATACTACTCCAAATATCTAACTGGCTAAAACTAAAAAGCTGTAAATAAAAAAATACCAAAATTATAAAAATAAAAAGACCAGTATACGTAAAAAGAGAACTAAAAAGAAGAAAACAAATTGACTAAGGAACATAATATTATACAGTCAGAGACATAAAAACATCTCACAGTAACGATGACACATGTATAATTTATATGTATGTGTATATATTTTTTTAATGTTCATAATAAGATATGATATTTCCAAATAAGCTTTTTAGGTAGAAAAAAAACTACAATTTTTATTTAACACCTCGAGGACCGCGAGCACACCGGTGTGCTAGATAACAATTGAATTCTCGGAAATTCGCACGGATTTCTTAGAATTTGTCCGGGAGGGATTATGTACATGTACTTTTAAAAAGTTTATCTATATATTTAACATTTTATGTTACCAGACAATTTATACAGTTGTATTTACTAGTGATCGCCGCGTGGTTGAAAATCAACCATAATTCATTAAGTTATATATTTATTGTCTTGCGTATATTACAATATTAATCTATTCTCAATTTGACCACAGACTTTAACAATAAACAAAAGAGTATATATGCGTGTGTGTGTCAAATACATGGTAGTGTGTGTAATGTTTTTTTATTGATTTAATGTATTTTTTATGCATAATTTTAAAAAAATATTAGCATTCTGCACTCCTTCTCTGTATAAACTAAAAATGTGGGAAATTTCATACTCCTCCTTCTTTGTAAAAAGGGGTACCAAGTTTTTGCTTCATGTGTTAATATATAGATAATACAACTATAATTATATTTTGATGATTATTATCATATTTAAATTTTTTTTACAGGTCCCAGCGGTGTACAAGCGAATACGCAAAACCGATTCAACAACAGTGCACCTAAATCACAAAACATGGTCAGATCTCCCACTAGAGTCAAAACATCGCCTCCTCAGGCACCGTAAGTATGCGATACTATAGGTACTTTTAGGATTGGACTTAAAAGGTTTGGGTCCCGAGGTAATTGAGAAATAAGGACCTCTAAAAATATTTCTTTTTTTAATATATATTTAATATTTTGTTTTCTTTTTTTCTTAGTTTGCCGTATACGCACCCAAAAATGAGTAAAGTTTATTAATTTCACGTCATAAAAGAATATATGCAGACCATTTAGAAATTTATATTGTTTGGGGGCTTTGTATATCTTTTTTACTAATCCTAATGTTGCAAAAAAAAAAAATAGTTTTTTTTTACTGTGAAAAAAAGGGTTTTAAAAGTACATGAAAAAAACGGTTTTTTTCTGGAGTATGTTTTTTTTCAAGAGTACAGAATTTAAAATCATTCAGGTAGTTTCCGTAAGAGATTAATCCTTAAGAGTTCATATTAGAGTTTTCTGTTTATTTTAAATCTACCATACTGTTTTGGCTAAATAGTGTAACATACATTTTGAAGTGTTTTAAGAATGTTAAGACAATCAATCGTTTTTTTCTTAATCTTAACTTTGTTTGGGCTAATCTCGAAAACCCATAGTCTGCATCCATAGAAAGAGAAATTATCTATAAACGATATATCTAATACATGTAAAATAAGTTGTTGTGTTGAATAAAGTATCATTTTTAAACTGAGAGTAAATCGCTAGATATAATAATATTTTGTTTTCCAGATGGTCTGGTGGAGGCAACAGCACGCTAGCGTCTCTACCGATGATAGGCCTAGGGTTCGACGAGGCGCCCCCGCGCTCCCCGCCGGCGCCCCCCGCGCACGCCCCGCCCGCGCCCGCCGCGCACCCCGCGCACGTGCCGCGCCACGCGCCCCCGCCGCCCCAGCCGACCCCGCAGCCGCCCGCCGCCGTCAGTATTGCTAACACACACTCACATATACGTACACATGCACCCACACACAAATACACAATCGCATACTCACACATATATACGCTCAGGTATACACATATCACGCACACATTGGCACAAATATGTAGACGCTCAAACACATGTACATATGTACACGCGGTCCACGCGTATTATTATGCGATTTTGAGTAAGTCATAGTAAATTTAAACTTGACTAAATATAATTCATATTATGTGTAATTAAAGACAATTTTTTTTGTGCTATTTTAGTGCATGTCATAAATCAGACTAAGTCTGACGTGCTAATAATGTTAGGTACATTTTTCACATATGGCAGCAACATTATTATATTTTATTCAATGTATTGTAATATTTATTTAATCAAAATAAGAAAAAATAATCCTTGCTGTATCATTGATGCAAAACAGGAGTAAGAAATAGGACCGTTTGGCAACAAAGAATATTTCGAGTTGATTAATCGTTTTTCCGTACAAAATGTATGGGACAAGTTTTTGGCGATTTCTGTCATTTCTAGTACTCACACTTTAAATAGTCTCATAAAATCTTTTGATCGCTACATGAAATAGGATCCATTGACGTAAACATTTTTTCGCTGACTGTACATTTTTTCAAAAATCTGTAAATGCCGTTTAGAATATCTTAAAAAGTTATGGATGGTCTTCTAGGAACGTTTTCCTGTAATTATAGCAGTTAGAGTACCTACCCTTACTGCACCGTCTCAAAAAGCTACGTTGTATAACAAGAGTACACTAACTACTAGGCAGTGGTAGCTCTATGGTAACGCGCTCGGTTGGGAAACCGAGTGAAGCGGGTTTAAATCCCGGGTCTCGTACCTCTGATACTTTCATGTGCGAATCATTTCCAACATGATTACCACTGGTCTTACGGTGAAGGAAAACATCGTAAGGAAACCTGCACGTCTGAGAGAAACTAGCAAGTTTTCGTAAGACATGTGAATTCTTCCCGCACTCGGATAGCGTGGTGGACTATGGCCTGATCTCCCTCGCTTTGATAGCAGACCGGTGCCCAGCAGTGGGAAGTTTTAAAAGGGCTGAATACAGTATTAACTAGTATATTCTGAATAGGTGCCGCGACAAGACGACAGCTCGTCGAGTTCGTCGAGCGATAGCGACAGCGACAGCGCGAGCGGCAGCGACAGCGACGACGACGCGCCCGCGCCGCCCGCGCTCCCCGTGCTCCCAGCCATGCCCGCGCTCTCCAACGGTATGTGCTACTTGTATACATTTAAAACAATGAGCAGGGCTCGGAAGCATTTAAAAATTCGGTTAATTTCTATAATAAAATGGTTAACGAGCGACGAATTAACCGGTTAATAAAAATAACCGATATAATAATGGTTAACGGTTATTCTTAGAGAAAGGTTAAACTTAGGTTTTGATACCGAAATAAACCGTTTTAAGTAAGACTATCTTTTCGGATTATTTATCGGATTTATTTTAATTTTTGGTTTAGGACGTTTGACGTTTGGACGTTTTGAGTGCTTTACAGCAATTATGGTCACGGGAGAGACTTAAGGGTTTAGACGTCTCAAAGGCGTTATATACTTGTTATAGAATAAATTAAAATAAATCTGCGAAATAATCCGAAAAAATAGTTTTATTTAAAATGTCATATATTCGCGTAAATCTAAAAAAGTATTATGCGAAATAAACCCGTTAATTCATTCGTAAGTAACAAACGTATGTTCATGTTTTTACTAATCAATTGATCGTTAACAAAGATTCGCCCAATGTTAAGGCTCAAAAACTCATTTTAACCAGTTAATTCCGATCATGGGACCTTGATTCCCCCAAATCCGTTTTCCGGGTTTTAATCGGTTCAAGAACGTAACCAAAATCTTAACCGAATAAAGCCTTTCGCTTTGGGGTCAATGAACTAAACAGGTTTAAAAATCGAACGGTTTTCCAAGCCCTGACTATGACATATGAATTCAAATAAATGTCGATAGATGGCGTTAAATTGCAATGTATAGGCACAGTGTACTAAAAATAACAGTGGGCTAGTGTGCTAGTGGCCTTTGATGTTTGACGACAAGCCGACACAGCGTAGCGTACTTCGCACTACGCATGGTTGTTACAGTTTTTTTTTTGTAATTTAATTAAAATATAATATTATTTAGTTATTTATCGAAGTTCTTCATAGCAAAGAATACAAAAAGGCATTTCGCGGAGACAAATTCAAATAGAGTTTTACAATGTTTCATATAATAATAATAATAATAAGCCTTTTATTTCTTTAATAAAAAATAAAATATACAATTGGTTTACCAATTATTTGATTTGATTAAATAAATATTTCTATGTAACATTATAATTAATTTTATGAATAACTAGATAATTAGAATGAAATAAATTAAGTTATAATAAAAATAAATTAAATCTAGCAAATTATATTACATAAGTCAAATTGAATTTAGTTATATATAAATTTATCATTATTTTCAATTTTTTAGCAAAGTTAGTTTTATAAGATATAATGTAATTAATAGATTTCCAAATCACCTATTATAAATGGGCAACGGACAAATATTTTCGGTTTCTAGATTTACTGGATTTGAAATTTCTGTTATTAAACTTAATTATGTAAAAAATCCTCATCCAAATAAATATTTTTTTATTAATTTTAATTTATTATTTAGTAGTATGAACCATTTTAATTGCTTACAAATTAAAATAAACGCGCGATAGCCCTTAAAGTCGTGTCCCGAGCTGCTAACTAATTCGGGCGGCAGAAATGTATGCAGCTCGGGCTCGCCTACCCGCGTCTCACCCCTCACACCCCGCACGATTGCCCTGTCTAGACGGCTTCGTTGGATGACTGTATTGTTTTATAGACTGTGGTATAGGTAATAAGTTTGTACTGCGTATTCATAGATGGCGCTGTTTATTTTTATCACAGATGTTATATGTTATACAAATACGGCATCGTATACGAAGAAATTGGATACGCTGATTCGGGCTATTATTGTTTAATTGAATAGATAATAGATGTCGTTAAAAAATAATATGTGTAAGCTAAAATGTTAACTGTTGCAAAATTCATCCAGCATTTTAATAAACAAATTTGAGTATTGTTATCAGTTTTACCATAGTAAATTCATAAAAAGTAAAAAGGCCATCTGTAACAGTGAAGATGCATTATCTGATTGCTAATTTTTCAATATCAGTAAAATATTCAGTTTTTTTTTATTTACGAGCACACTATGTCATTTTTCTAGAATATTTACTAACTACTTAGAATATTTTTAAAACCATTACTTATATTTTTGGGTTCTTAATATATAATCTAGAAAGCTCATAAAAATGTAATACATAATGATTTAGGGCTATTTCGCTATACCTTACAGTTTCTTTACAGCATTTGAAATTTTATACAATTAATTATTATGATACGTTTCTTTGTAGGTGTTTCCAACGCGGGGTTACCCAGCGATGTCCTCAACGACGACCTCTGCCTTTCGGAATCTGGTAGCGACTCCGACTGACCCAAACATTCATACACACACCCATACAACAGATACAAAACCTCCTAGCGAACA
Source organism: Fabriciana adippe (assembly GCA_905404265.1). Lineage (NCBI taxonomy): Eukaryota > Metazoa > Arthropoda > Insecta > Lepidoptera > Nymphalidae > Fabriciana > Fabriciana adippe. The sequence continues at coordinate 5,401,537 of FR989988.1, forward strand.
CTACAACGACTTGGCAAGTGTCGACCTCCTTTATGACATCTTCTGTTCTCTACAAATAGCCTTATTGTGTGATAGTAGCTTAATACAAAGTGTGAAATGCACTTCTCAACTACATATGGTAGGTTTGTTGACTTTATACATTATAATTATAATTCATATTTTTGACTCTTGCCATGTTTCATTTAATTTTTTAACGTTCTCGTATTTAAAAAGTATGAGAGTGTATTCCAGAATCTTTTATAATTGTATGAACCGATGTGTCTAAAACATGCCGTAGTCATTTGTAATTTCAACTGTTCAATATAAAAGCTTAATGTAAGTTTCATTGAATTTTGTCCAGATTTTGAGTTACTTCCGAACAAAATGCCTCATTTCAAGAAATAATCTGTAATTTATAGAATAGGAATGTTTAAAATTATACTCAAATAATAATAAATGCTCATACTTTAAATTTTAATATCTAATAAAATGGCCGGGAATAGATTTAGGTCTTACTTAAAGTAAATCCGAGTCAACAGTAAGAGTCGCCGCATATTGCAGACAAAAAAGATATATAAGTACATTACTATGAATATATTGTATATACGAGAGTGTGTTTATATGAAATGAAGTGGCTATATGACAAATTGTTCCGTATTTAGGTAAATCTTCAATGTGCGGTGATTCCTGACTTACAAATATAAACGAAAAACAATTACTTAAGCTAGAGTAAGCGTGTATCATAAACATTATTGTGCCTCAACTATATAGAGAAATTAAAATATATTTTTATTTTATGCCAATTTTTGAATTAGTGTTAAGGTAAAGCGTTTCGGAGACGAGCGATTTATACATCTAGGTTTAAAGTACGCAATAAATTATTATACACAAATTACTATCGTTTTATTTTTAACATTCTTCATGAGCAGTAAAATTCCTAAGACCTGCATCTGGTATAAGGTAATATCTTATGAAATAATCATAAGATATCACCTACACTATTTTCTACTTGAAACGTATGAATACCGAATCCGGGCATATGACGGTAGCCATTCGGAATTCCTGTATCAGCGAATACGCGTAAATATAAGTTGAAGGTTTCTGGTCGTAAAGTTAGAAAATCCCAAAATGCATTTACGTTGTTAATATTAGTAGCTGGATTTCCTTTTTGAGAATGGACAAACGTAGTAAAAAGTCGTGGATCTTTAACAACAAAAACAGGTTAATTAAACCCTACTAAATCATAATTTCCTTGCCCCGTGTAAAATTTTAAAGCAAAACCTCGTACATCACGAGACAAATCACTGCTTCCTTTATCGGCACCGACTAGCGAGATCTTACTGCGAAAGGTGTTCTCTTCCCAACTTTACTGAATAGACAAGCTTTAGTAATGTGAGATATGTCATTAGTTACTTCGAAGTATCCAAAAGCTCCTCCAGCTTTTGTATGAACTACACGCACGGGAATTCGTTCTCGGTTCAAGGAAGTTAAGGATTCTATCAGATACTCATTGTTAAGTAATCTTGAGTTTAACGTGCCAGATGCTTCAGAGTACGGAATTGGTCTGCCTGCGCTCGTAGTGAGTATACCGACAGTTACCTAAAAAAAGTGTAGGTTTATTAAATATATATACATATATTGAAGCTTTTTAAGGGAAATGACTGTCTGATACTATGAAGTGATGTTTTAAGTAAAATTGATTGAATGTAATTTGAATTTATTTCTCGCACATTTTTCCGAAAAAAATAATGAGAACTTTTTTATTCCTTATCGCTTATTTAATTAAAGTTATATTATTTTAGGGGGCATACCGGATGTTTCTTTCGAAATACTTCTAATTGTTCTGCAGCTGGATCACTATATATATTGGCTCCTACCATTACCACCATTGCTATAAGTATTAGAAACATTATTTTAGCGAAAACAAAACATTAAGATACTATAGGTATAGTTAAACTAAATATTTGAGTCAACGATATTACATGTATATGATGCATAAACTGCCTCGGTGGTGTAGTGGCTAGCATGTACGGCTGCATATCCTGAGGTCCTGGGTTCGAGTCCCGGGTTGGGCCAAGTTTAGTTATTGAGTCTTTCTGTATAGTAAGCCTCAGTAACAGCCCGGAGTTGGGAAGTTGGCGGTGTTTCACCCCCGTGCCTCGGAGAGCACGTAAAGCCGTCGGTCCTGCGCCTTAACTCTCACCGGTCGTGTCGAGTAGTCGTCCCACCGGAGTATGAGAGTGACAGGAATAGAGAGTGCTCTTGTGTCTGCGCGTACACTTGTGCACTATAATATCTCCTGTGCAGTTGGCTAGTCTCAATGAGATTGGCCGCCGTGGCCGGAATCGGTCAGGAGAACATTATGATGCATAAAGCATGCTTCAGACGTGTCTTTTTAATTATTATTTTCGGTGTAATGACGTTACACACTTTCCATTACGCGACAGTATCTTGGTTATGACTAGGGATTGCAATCCGGAAAAACGGATCCGGTAATCCGGCGGATCCGGCACCATTAAACGTCCACCGGATCCGGTACTAATGTATCGCAATTTTTGGCAAAATAATAGAGATGTTGCATGTAGAGGCCCTGTATAGAAGAGATTCGACCTTGTTAAAGGTAGACTTTTGAAACAAGCGTCAATAACGTGGCGTTTATAGCGTTACCGACGCCGCGTAAGTTGACTGGTATAATTGACGCCTTGGTGACTGGATGGCCACGACAGACGTCCATCATCGTATCGCGTTTGCCGCGCCCACCACATCTCGATAGCTCTTTTAAAAGTATTTCCGTCAGTGACGCTGCGCTCGAATGTCGTTCCCTACATTTACATAGTGCAAGCGTCAGTAGCGTCAGTGACGTCGCGACAGGGCGGCAGATTAATGCACTATGTAAATGTAGGGAACGACATGTTACACACTGTGACGTTAGACCCTAGCGTTACTGCAGCGCTCATGTTCGCAGTGTCGCCGCCGCACACGTGTATTTTGAGGCATCTGTTGAGGCGTTTACTGAAGAAGATGATGAAATTTTAATTACACTGGTGTCTTGGCATCCATTGCTTTATAATTTATTTTTTATATTGTTTTATAATTAATAATATTGTAGAAACCTTCATTGTTTTGACTTTATGATGAAAATTGGATGAGTGGAGGCCTTTTCTACACTGAGATAGTATCGAATGGAAAGGTCATCATCTTCTTCCTCTTCTATAATCAATTCAAGATAATCCATAATGAAATACTTTTATAAGAGCTATCGAAATGTGGTGGGTGCGGCAAAGGCGTCTGTCGTGGCCATCCAAAGTCACCAAGGCGTCAAAGTTGTTTTTATATATGTTTTATTTTTTATAAACTACCTATATTAAGTACAATCACACTTGATTAACTTACTAACAGTTCATTTTGAACCGAAAAGCGAAAATCATCCTGATTTGATCAATCCGGCCGGATCCGGTCGGACTGAAAATGACGCCGGATTGCAATCACTAGTTATGACTATTGCCCTGTATACTTTGAATTTTGTATCTAACCTTAATTTCATGTGTCTCAACAATTACTGTTAATTTCATAATCATCTCTAGATATACATATGTATAAGAGTTTGAATTTGTTTACGTACCTCAAGGAACCTACTGAATAGTTCCGGTTAGGATAGATTCAGTTCGATGTCTTTAGCCCAAATCACATCAAATCACGCACAACAAGTCGAATCTAGATGAACTTCTGTAGACCTTCAGGAATTTCCGGTATAAAACAAATTCCGGTATAAAACAAAGATCATCCGCGTATAGTTCCCGTAAAAATATCGAGAGAAATCTTTGTACGTGTCTTGCTAAGGTAAAGACACCACGATCCGGGCGAAGTCCAATTCGGATTCCCTTTGTAAGAGGATGTCCCTGGATAAGAACTATCTATATACTATAGCACTCTAAGAATCCTCTCGTTTCTCTAAATCAGGATCCGTACATCTACTTAGGTTGTACATATCAAATTCAGTATGATTGATTTAGTCGGCCATAATTTACATTAGAATACACATGTATATTGGACTGACATGTTGGAATACTTAAATTAATAGCTCCTTGTAATTTGAACTTGTGTGTCAGACTTTAAAACAAAAAAATAATTGTACGAAGGACATTAACAAAAATGAATGATTTTTTTTTGCAAATAAATTTGCAAAAAAGAAAGAAAAGTAATTACAATTATACAGCAAATATCTTTACTAGGTCTCATATCCGGTTTTATTTACGATAGCGTTTTACATACAAATATTATAATTATAACAAATGTCATAATTTACTTTTTTTTGTATTTAAATAACTTATCAAATATAGGTATATCTAATGATATCAACTATTTTTTTATATATAAGATAATAAACTCTTAAATATACCTACAATCAATCAAATATCGTACGTTATTTTGGTTTCCGAACATACATAAGTTGATAATACGTTTTATCACAGATCATATATAGAGGTTTTATCAATATGTTAACACGAGTATACCTACTGAGAATCGTAAGTTTCATATTATGTCCTTTTGTCAAATAAAGAACCTTCAAAACTGAGATATTCATATCGAGATATATATATATATATATATATATATATATATATATATATATATATATATATATAATACCACAAAAAAACCTAACTAACCACCTACCTAGTTTTAACACAATATCTTTGTAGATTTTAGTAAAGAGTTGTGTATCTTGCAGATTCCTGGTAATGCTGCAGCATCAGGCCAAGGTTACCATATCATAGCAATGTCATTGAGGTAACAGGATACCAAGTTTCGAATGGACTAGAACTTTCTGGAAGTTGCTCATAAACTTTTACCATATAGAAATGAGCTGATAGCATGCAAATGGCTGTCAGGATTTTCTTGATTTATACCTAAGAACACTCTCGATCAAGTCACCTTTCAAACAATTTTTTTTTTGTTGAAATTGGTTCATCCGTTTAGGCGCTACCGTGCACAGATAGACACACAGATACACACGTTAAACTTATAACATCCCTTTTTTTACGTCGGAGGTTAAAAAACGAAAACGTCTGAAAAAGTAAAAGTAGAAGTAGTAAACTATAAGTAGGTAGTACGTACAATAAGGATATTGTAAAAAGGGCTGGTGGTTATTTTTTGTAATACTAGTTACTTTTTGCAGTTTTACTTGCAAATTCAATTTAGCCTCTAACCTCTAAATGTGACTCTCGTGATCTAACTCAATACAGAATTAACAGTTAAATATCAAAAACCAATTATTTGCACTTATCACGTTCGTCTTTAAACAATCGATGTATGTTAATTAATTATTTTTATATACAATAAGGCAAACCGGTTATAAATTGAATTTAAAAAAAAACCTCAACACAATAACATTAATTTAGGCCATTTTAATCAGCCTAAACTAAGTCTCTGCAGTACTTTCGTAAGGAGTTGAGTGAAAAGAGCTGATGGCCTGAACACGGCTGTATGCGGCCTGCATTCTGTTTTAGCTAAGAACGCTCGCTCAAGCCACCTTTAAAAAAAAAATCTGTTCATCTGTTTGGGCGCTGAGAAGCCACAGACAGACATACAGATACATACGTTAAACTTATTACACCGCTCTTTTTGCATACACGTTACACCTCTCTTTTTGCGCCGGGGGTTAAAAATAAGGATAGACTATTTCATCTACTTTGATACCGCTAACTACGAGTAGTTAAGAAAGACTTAACCGGTTAATTCTAATATCAAAACGTATTGTCTCCGACAAACTAATAAACTATACATGGCTGCAGTTACAAATTAAAATCCGATAAGTGTTAGTCTGAATCGCGCACCTGGAGTTACGTAGCATTATAGTTTTATGGCTTTGGAACTGTGCTACTATTGACTTAAAAAAGAAGTCGTTTAGTTTAAAGATCTAAACAAATACTTCACAAGCTTATGGGCCTTAAAACGCCTAACTTCCTTCAGCTATAATGTTCTACAGTCTCCTAGTAAAATGGCAGTGAGATACGGACAGATAGACATGGAATTACAAGTGTTCCATATCTGCCTTTTATCGGCGGAACCTAAGTAAAAAACTAAAATGTCCCATACTATTTTAACTTGAAAAAAAAAAAAACATAAATATAACTTAAAATTATGTATAAACATAAAAAAGAAATGTGAAACGGAGAAAAACCTCTCATAAATAAAAGAAATTTCAAATATAATGCATTTCCTGAAATAAAAGTTCAAGACATACTTGACGTTGGCAATAAAATGAGAAAAAGTCCTGGAGTTTTTCCTTTAAGGATTTGAAGTGAACACGCTCTTTAGTACAAAAACCTTATTATATACACTTTGTGACGCTAAGTTGTAGAAAGTATAAGTTTTTTCATTGCGAAATAAATAAGTATAACAGGTATTTATTAGGTTTTAATGTTGGTATTAATTGTTTATTTATCCAAACATCCAAAACATACAAAAGTACAAATCTTTCCTTTTTATAATAGTAGTGTAGATTCATAAAGCATCGAGCATTTCCTGTAGCATCGTCGTTCTTTTTCGAAAAAAAAATGTTCTGCTTGGAGTTGGATACTATCAGGCATAAAAATATACGCAAGGCAGGTCGCTGACTCAATTCTACCATCGTGTATTATTTTATACCATTGTGCGTGAGTTTGATGTGAACTTGTGCGAGGCAAATCATTGGAACTTATTTTATTTAAGCCATACAAACAGAACCCACGGCTTCGCTCGCGATCAAACTAAAAAAAAATTTTTTCGCAATACATACTTTATTACTTGCAAAATTAAGTTAGTGTAAGTTTTATTATTTCTTAAAAATATATGGAAAACAAATTTAATTTTAGCGATCGTAACTTAAAAGATCCAGTATCTTAAAAGATGTTAAGCGTATATTCTGTAAATAAATTTATACTTTAGGTATTTAGCAAGCTCTGTGTTAACTGATGACCGACTGACTAACCACTAACTGTGTTATTTGCACATTTTTCTACCCCATCTTTCCAAAGTCAGAGGAACAGAGTACAATGAAACAATCGCATACAATGTTTACGGCTTTAGAATCATGTAACTCAGCTAATATGGGTTTTTTAACTAACATACTAACAAGCTAACATCTACGTTATTTTTAAAGACCCAGTGCTATGTACACCTGAAGCTTACAGTCTACCTCCTTCTCCTTCTTTTTTAAGTTACACATATAAATTGCCATTCTTATTTTGCTGTAGCTTTTTTCCCGCGGCTACGCTCATGTGGACTGAAAAATTTGCTGTTTTAATTTTTTTTTATATTATGTCTAGAGCAAAACTCTAGATTCACTTAACTTAGTCTACGCAAAAAAAAAACCAAACACAAATATACCACACTGATGAATGTTCTGGTTGTTTGAATCTAATTCTGGGTTCTGCTAAAATGTCCCTGTGAGAAGCTATCATCTCTTAAATCTACGCCTGCTACTTTTAACGACTGACCCTGAGATACATACATATATTATTGGTCATTTCAAAGCAAACTTTAAGAAGGAATTACAATAGATTAAATTTAAAGGCGTAGTCAGAAGTTATCAGTGGTATTCGAGGTATGAATTCTGAGTTCCCCTGAGCACATCCAGCAAACACAGTGACCACTATAATGTTTAATGAATTACTCACAGTCTAATCCCGTTACATAGCTTAGGCGACTTTATTGTTGCAGATGTGCCAACCTTCAGAAGGAGGATATAGATAGCAGGATACTCTTGCTAGGTTCTCTATCTCGCGCTCTAGGTCTGTTATAGTTGTCGCCGCTGTGGCCAGCCGAAAAGTTATACATAATTTTCCTTTGGATTCAGAATAATTTCTGCTCTCTACTTTATATCCCACACAGTAAGTGTGCACTTACAGAAAAATTGAGCCATGTTACTCTATTTAAATATCTTCAACAACTCAAAGTTCAACGCCCAGTTTTGAGTTGACCACTTAGAGGCTGAATTTAAAAAAAAATCTACAATACATGTTTGTTTAACTGTATAAAAGAGCATTAATACCAAGTTTCACGTAATTCTGATCATAAACATATTTTTCCTCATATAAACAGCATAATCCCCTTTTACCCTTTTAAATAATGGATTTCGAAAAAAAAAAAGATATTTGTATCGTTTTAGTTTTCATTTAATAGGTAAATACTATTTTTCATGCATCAATTACAGTTTCATACAAACTTTCATCCCTTATTTGACAGCCTTATGAGATGAATTTCAAAAAATGCTAAAATACGTATTTATTTAATTGTGTTGAAGAGCATTAATATCAAGTTTCAAGTAATTCTGATTATAAATAATTGTTTGCCCATATAAACTTTATCACTCCCTTTTACCCTTTTAAGGAATGAATTTCAAAAAAAATCTAATACATACATTTTTTATTTCTCATCTTAAAGCTAGATACCACTTTCCGTGCATTTCGCGTTAAGAATGACAGAGTTTCATACAACCTTTTATCCCCTATTTTACCCCCTTAGGGGATGAATTTCGAAAAATCCTTTTTTAGCGGATGCCTACATTGTATAAGGAATATGTCCTCCAAATTTCTCGTTTCTACGACCAGCGGTCTAGGCTGTGCGTTGATCGATCAGTCAGTCAGGACAAAGCACTTTATGTACATATACATATATAGATTAAAGAAACTGCTGAATTTCGTGTTCCAGAATCAGTAATGTATAAAAAATATGTAATAATGATAATGTCCTCCTGACCGATTCCGGCCACGGCGGCCAATCTCATTGAGACTAGCCAACTGCGCAGGAGATATTATAGTGCACAAATGTACGCGCAGACACAAGTGCACTCTCTATTCCTGTCACTCTCATACTCCGGTGGGACGACTATTCGACACGACCGGTGAGAGTTAAGGCGCAGGACCGACGGCTTTACGTGCTCTCCGAGGCACGGGGGTGAAACACCGCCGCTTACTATACAGAAAGACTCAATAACTAAACTTGGCCCGACCCGGGACTCGAACCCAGGACCTCAGGATGTGCAGCCGTACATGCTAGCCACTACACCACCGAGGCAGTTTATAAAAAATATGTATGAAGTTCTTTTAACAGCTGATTTCTATGTAAATATATTTTATTAATTTAAATACTTTTATCATGTTATAAAGGAGGATAAAAACTTCAAGTCGGTTGGTAAGTAATGGATACCTCATTGGTTTTACGATGAATTTAAATTAAAAATAAGCGTATTAAGTTTTCATGAGATAAAAAAATACTTTAATTACCTCCTCTAGTTGTTTTATAAACTCAAAAATAATATTACGATTATCTATCTTTTTTAAATTTTTGTAACAATTTTACTATGGCTTATTTCTAAATTATATTTCTTATTTTTAAATCAGTGGAAGACATTTAAATTATTTAGGTCTGCTGCCTACATTACATTTTATAAAGATTAAAATAAAAAACAGAGTCATGTGTAAATTGAACGTTTATTACTTTTACATCGTAGATAATAAAATTTCACAGCTTGTAAATATTATATATTTTCATACAAACTCAGGTGCGACTGTATAAACATATACTTAACACTATATTGGTTACTCCAAAATTCATAGTATGTATATATACACACAGAAGGCTTACGAGTGCAATAAAATCGATCAATCGAAATCGATTATATTTGGTTTTAAATTTTATCCATTTTTATATTTTGCAGAAGGAAATTTATTGTTATTGAATTGGATTAAAATGAAGCAGGTATAGTACAGTTATGGTTCAAACATGTTTTAACTGGATAGCTTTACGTAATCGATTTATATTTCGTAATTAGATTTTATTCCACTAATATTTTCATTGATCACTTTAATAATAATATGTAAATAATACTAAATTATAAATATGTATTTAAAGATTTTTCATTTCAAATATATTTTTTAATAAATGACACAATGAATATAATAGTGTTATATTAGCCATAATATACAAAAGCACACAACATCAAAAATATTTCAAACCTAACCTATTTCACAATTAAAATATTAGAAATGGCACCGGTTTTCAAATATGGCTATTATATTTTGCTCATAAAAGTAATCGTATATTTATACAAAGATCACGTCTTTTGTATGAATTGCCCTTTCTATAATTTTTTTATTTTACTTAATTTATCTTTAAATATTCTTAAAGTATATAAAAAAGTGTATAACAACAAGGAAGACATCGATAGCCTGCATGAATTTGAATACAGCATAGATTTGTTTATTGGTAGGTAATGTATGATTTGAAATATTATTTAATAGTCCAGTCAAATAAGGTTTGAAATCAAAATGTTGACACTCAACTTTGCATTTTTGATATAATGTAGTTTTAATGATACAAAAACAATGTGTAAAAGTTTTCGTGTCCGCAACCCCCGGCAAGGGTCCAAAATAAACTGTCAAAAATGTTTTTTCGCAATTACTCGAAAACGGTAAAAATTAGACAAAAAAGTTTAAATAAAAATGTGTAAAGCTTAAAATTTTGCATAAAAAAGATTTCATGACTTTTTTTCCTCCGGTCAAAATTAACCGAGTTAGGGAGGTTTTTAGACCGATCGGAATCCGTTTATTTTTAAAAGAAAAAAATTTAATTAAAACCTGAAGTTTTATGGTTTTAAAACATTAGCAGGTATATAAGGAATAGAAATTCGTAAAATGCCCCCGATGCCCAGCTACACCCGCGAAAAACGAGGGGACGCAAAGCGTTGAAAAATCGTTTTTTTAAATTTCCGGCTTACTGTGACGTTTTATCCAAAAATGTTTTTTACAAAAGTTATAGGTCTATTAAAAATCTACAACTTTTATAAATTACACTTTTACAATAATCTCAAAGTTTTCGAGATATTTGCAAAAAACTCGGTTTTTAATTTTTTCTTGGTTTTTTATTTTTAATTTCTACAATAAACTTTTCATTTTCATGAAACTAAGGGACTGTAATCTTCAAAATACATATAATAAGCAAAAAAAATAATAATTTGAAATTGAAATATTTAGCCATTTCTGAGAAATTTATTATTTATGGACCCGGGAGGCTGAAAATCACTTCCAAATTTAAGTGGATGTTTACATTTATAAATAGTTTAGTCAAAAAATTTTTTTGATAAACTATTTACGTCGATTTTTTCCTCAGATATTCAACTTTCAATGAAAAAGGATCCTTTTCTTTTTTATCATCAATATCTTACTTAGCATTTAATGGATGCACAGTAGATTAAAGGGTAATTTTTAAAAAATTAATAATTTTGTTAATATCAACTTAATTTTTTTATATTACATTTTTAACTAATGAATAAACAAGATTAGACTATGAATTAAATTCATTTCTTTCTGTAATTACCTTAAAATCTAATTTTTCCGAAAAAAACAAATTTAACTCCAAAATCAATCAAATATTAATAAAATATCGATAAATTCGGAAAAACTATTACATAAGTAGATTCTACGGAAAATAAACCAAACGACAATTTTTAAATGTAAGCATCCACTTAGCCAGCCTCCCGGGTCTATAAATAATAAATTTCTCAGAAATGGCTAAATATTTCAATTTCAAATTATTATTTTTTTTTTTGCTTATTATATGTATTTTGAAGATTACAGTCCCTTAGTTTCATGAAAATGAAAAGTTTATTGTAGAAATTAAAAATAAAAAACCAAGAAAAAATTAAAAACCGAGTTTTTTGCAAATATCTCGAAAACTTTGAGATTATTGTAAAAGTGTAATTTATAAAAGTTGTAGATTTTTAATAGACCTATAACTTTTGTAAAAAACATTTTTGGATAAAACGTCACAGTAAGCCGGAAATTTAAAAAAACGATTTTTCAACGCTTTGCGTCCCCTCGTTTTTCGCGGGTGTAGCTGGGCATCGGGGGCATTTTACGAATTTCTATTCCTTATATACCTGCTAATGTTTTAAAACCATAAAACTTCAGGTTTTAATTAAATTTTTTTCTTTTAAAAATAAACGGATTCCGATCGGTCTAAAAACCTCCCTAACTCGGTTAATTTTGACCGGAGGAAAAAAAGTCATGAAATCTTTTTTATGCAAAATTTTAAGCTTTACACATTTTTATTTAAACTTTTTTGTCTAATTTTTACCGTTTTCGAGTAATTGCGAAAAAACATTTTTGACAGTTTATTTTGGACCCTTGCCGGGGGTTGCGGACACGAAAACTTTTACACATTGTTTTTGTATCATTAAAACTACATTATATCAAAAATGCAAAGTTGAGTGTCAACATTTTGGTTTCAAACCTTATTTGACTGGACTATAATGGGATTGATGCCCATATTATATTAAACAGGATAAAAGTAATGTAAAAAAATGTGCTTACTCTTTAAAGGGTTTAAGGATTAAAATCGTATTTCAGTATTAGTTATTCTTATCAAGAACAATAAGTATAATACAATTTGGATTTCACCTCGAGGACCGCGAGCACACCGGTGTGCTAGATAACAATTGAATTCTCGGAAATTCGCACGGATTTCTTAGAATTTGTCCGGGAGGGATTAAAACCAAACAAAATTTGACAAACCGAAGAAAACTTTATAAGAAAAGTATCATGTTTGTTTTATTACTATAATTTAAATAGATTTTTTAATATTTAAAAATCAAGGGTACCAGGAAAGGAATACTGTTATCTTAAAATTTTCCTTTTATTTTTTTTATACTTAACTTTTTTGATTAAGAATTGACCAATTTATTCAGTTCAGACGATATATTTGCGATACTATGATCGTCAAATACCATTCAGATTTCAGATATAGGAAGAAGTATAAAATTAATAATATATCACATTCCATTTCTCAACATGACATGAAATGTATTTGAATACACCAAAAAAATCCACTGAGAAAGTCTAAAAATAACTAATATTTGGGGCAAATTTCGGCGAAAGCTTCTCATTAAATCAAGAACTTTGACCTGCTTAGGATATTCTTAACTTTACATTTGTTTCAGTATTTTTTATATGCTAATTACAAGATCACTGAATGGAACTCAAATAACTACTTTAAAATTTAAAATTTTTTAGAACATAGGTTGCAATACAATGATGAATGGTATATTGAAAGAAATTAAAATGTATCTTATTTATACATATCACAAAAACATAATCTACTTTTTATAAGTGTCTTATTTTATAAAAATGTTTGTAAATTTATGAAATGTATTTATTTATATAGGTAGATATATTTTTCCTCTACTAACATGTTCAATAAGTATTAACATAAGTGTGGTATGGAAAGAACACATCGTTTTGAAGTCGTTTATCCACTAACGTCGAGACACATTGGTGGAAGTACCTATAGAAATACCTACATTTCTGTATAGCGCCACATTTCATCCGAAGCAGATCAGAACAAATAATATATGCAAATATTAAAATTGTATAAATAAAACTCTTAAAGTATATAAAAGTAAGCCCCAATACTTTAAAGTGTACAGTTTCATAAGAATAATTAACAAATATTAGCTACTTATTTACCTCATAGACACATTCCATTGATAGAAATAAATGATGCAACATTTGTATATTTAATCTATAGTTTTATTAACTACTCACTTCCTAACACGATATGTTTAGTCAAATCCTTACTTAGTCACTTATTTACATTGTTCGTTTCCAAGTTGAAAATGTCTTAAGATATTATGACAATAAACCTCATAATGTGTCCTAAAATATCTATACAGATAAATAAAATTGAAGTGTCTGTTTGTAATGTCAAAATAACAGCTTTATACTAAATGCATATGGAATTATATACGGTACTTATAAGAAAAACGCATTTTTTTAAAATTTTGTCTGTGCTGTCTGTTTGTTCCGGCTAATCTCCGAAACGGCTGGACCAATTTTAACGGGACATTCACGGATAGATAGCTGATATTTTAATTTAGGTTTAGGAATAACTTAGGCTACTTTTATTTTAGAAAAAGAATTAGGGTTTCGCTCAAAAAAATTAAAACGTACCTAAGAACGAACCCGAGCGAAGCGAGGGTCAGTCGCTAGTATAGCAATCAAAATACTGGCATTGATTATACTGTCCTCTTAACCGATTTCGGTTACGGCGACCAATCTCACCGAGACAAGCCAATTGCATTAGACATATTATAGTGTACAAGTATGTCCCAAACACAAGTACACAGTATTTTTAACACTTACCTATTTCGGTGCGAAGAAAATTCGACTCGATCGATGAGATATAGTACTTGTCCAATGGGGCCTATATCTATAGTGAGACACACATAAGATTTTATTTTAAAAGATAAGTTATAAAGCATCTCGTAGAATAGAAATTTGTTTAGCGATACTCACTATTTGTATAGTCAAGTTGGAGTAAGATAAACAAAAATAATATTGAGATTTTACAAATTGTATAAAGGAATACAGAAACTACTTAAAATGTTTTCGTAACATCTTCAAATCTATTTTAACATTGAAAGGTTTTATTGAATACTTTGAAATGTAAAATAAATATCAAAATAAAATTCTACTTCAATTTGTTTCCATCCATTATTTATTTCCAAAAGGAATAAAAAAACTTAGATACGTACAAACGTGCCTAAGTTTTTATATTCTGAAGTCTATAGGTACATATAGTCTAGATCTATACATATAATAAAATTGTAACTGATAGTTGTAATAGTTGAAGTTGTTGTAGTAATTGAAACTGCCTCGGTGGTGTAGTGGCTAGCATATACGGCTGCACATCCTGAGGTCCTGGGTTTGAGTCCCGGGTCGGGCCAAGTTTAGTTATTGAGTCTTTATTTATTTATTTATTTATAAATACTTTATTGCAGACACAAGAATGATACATAAAATGAAAGAAAAAAAAAAGAAAGATATCAAAAGGCATGCAAAGGCGGTCTTATTGCTATGAGCAATTTCTTACAGACAACCTCTGGTGAAAGGATTAATGAAATCGTAAGTAGGACGGTACAATTAATATTATATATATACAATATACATGCTCAAATATATACATACATAAATAGATATATAGAACACAAATACGGCGACCAATCTCATTGGGACTAGCCAACTGCGCAGGAGATATTATAGTGCACAAGTGTACACGCAGACACAAGTGCACTCTCTATTCCTGTCATTCTCATACTCCGGTGGGACGACTACTCGACAAGACCGGTGAGAGGTATAGACTTTGGCGCAGGCCTGATGCGACACGTGCTCTCCGAGGCACGAGAGTGAATCACCGCCAACTTCCCAACTGCTTTAACTGTCGGGCTTTTACTGAGGCTTACTATACAGAAAGACTCACTCACCCTCGCTTCGCTCGGGTCCGTCCATAGCTTGTTTCCCAATACAAACTTTCATCCCCATTTTCACCCCCTTAAGGGATAATTTCCGGGATAAAAATCTCAATCCAGGGTCTCAGACTATCTTCTCACCCAATTTCATCTAAATCGGTTCAGTAAATGCAGAGATCACCCCCTACAACGTCACAAACTCACAAACTTTACCTCTATAATATTATTACAGATACTCGTAGTTGTAAGATACATAATATATACTCAGCCTAATGAATTATATTATAGACGGAGTCTGCCGAAATAAATGTTAAAGCCAAAAATAATACCACAAAGTTTGCTACAAAGACTACTAAGATTTGTTGTTAAATGTTTATTCTACTATTCTCGATTTTGCCATAAAGATTGTTTACTTTCTTTAAAGAATAAGGGAATTATTATATTTGTATTAGTTTGCTAATATACAATTTTTGGGAATAACATATGAATAATAAAAATAATATTATATTCTTTGTATTTTTTAAGCATTAGTTTTTTCCCTTGAGAAGGAGACGGCATAATATTTAATAATATTTAATTTTTTTGCATATTATATATTATAATAAAATCCTTGAGATATTTATATTTATTAAAATTTATTTAATTTATCACTCAGTATACAAATTGTCTTTTTATACTAATTAAAAAAACGTTATTGTTTGGCTATGTTTAGTTATGTAGTATGTAGTAGTATGTTTAGTTCTATGACACTCTGTCTATAGTATTCCTTAGTCTGAGCATGTATATTATTATTTTAGTTTGGAATTCAGCCCTTTTTGACGTCCCACTGCTGGGCACGGGCCTCCCTTCAGTACGAGGGGGATTAGGCCATAGTCCACCACGCTGACGAAGTGTAGGTTGGCGGACTACACATGTCTTTCGAAAACTCGTTAGTTTATCTCAGACATGCAGGTTGCCTCACGATGTTTTCCTTCACCGTAAGACAAGTGGTAATCATGTTGAAAATAATTTGCACATGAAAATATCAGAGGTGCGAGACCCGGGATTTGAACCCGCTTCACTCTACCCAAGCGAGCGTGTCACCACTGGGCTACCACTGCCTCAGTTTTTTTTGCAATTTTAGTTTATTAACTATATATTATTTAGATATAACACTAGACTCCAAACTCCAGTGGAATCTCCATCTCTCAATACTTGCAGGTAAACTCAGCTCCGCCGCCTATGTATGCAGTAAGGAAAGTTAAAAATTTAACGGATATTAACAATGCCCGGCTTGTATATTTTAGTTATCTTCATAGCATTTTATCTTACGGAATACTTTTTTAGAGCAGTGTCGCGGAAATTAATTCGATATTCATTCTTCAAAAAAGAGCAGTACGGACTATTTACATATTATGATCTCATGATTCCCTGTGAGATGTTTTCAAAAAAATAGGTATTCTTACGGGGGCGTCACAATATATACTGTATAATATATTACTTGTTCGTAAAAATCTAAATAATTATGTAAAAAAACAGTGATAGACACACAATAAACACTAGGAATAGAAATAAGCTTGTTACGCCTAGATTTCGACTCCAAAAGATGAATAAAACCTTTATGGGCCCTGAGTATACGCAAATATAACAAGATTCCAAAATTTTCTAGATTTACCTCTTCAAAAATTCAAATATAAAATTAAAATATTCTATTGAGCAAAGCGTATTACACTGTTCAAGAGTTTCTTGTTGATAAAAATGTGTGGAATTGTGTAATATTGAATCATATGCGAGCTATCTATATTGTTATGTTAATAAAATAGATGTAACTTCGATATTTAAAAGAGCAACTGTTGAGTTTCTCGCCGGCTCTTCTCAGCAGAACTGCTTTCCGAGCCGATGGTAGCTTCCTCACGGACTGACTACACTGACGCTTACATTAAATTGACGATTCAAAAGCACTTGTAATAAAGTTTATATCATTTATTCATTCATTAGTAAAAGTTCCGTTTTTTATGTGCCAAAAGTTTGTTTTCACGTACATTAACATTTAAACATTTAAATTTGTAATTGCAATAATTATTACAACAAATGAATTATACCTAAATATATGACTAGATCGACTCGTGTCTGGACTTACTATCTTAACTGGTAAGTGAGTAGGCGTCGGTTCCATGCGAACCACGTTCACTGAAAATAAAGACTGATATTAGTATAGCATCTTAATAAATATCCAAGAAATATATTACAAACTAGCGACTTACTCTCGCTTCGCTCGGGTGCGTCCCTAGGTACGTTTTAATTTTTTTGAGCGGGACCCTAATTCTTTTTCTAAAATAAAAGTAGCCTAAGTTACTCCTTATAACATCAGCTATCTGCCAGTGAAAATCCCGTCAAAATCAGTCCAGCCGTTTCAAAGATTAACCGGCATAAACACACAGACAAACATTAAAAAAATTTTTCTTATTAGTAACGTATAATTAATTTATACGTTACTAATAAGAAAATTAAATTTTACGTTTTACGTTTAAATTTACGTTAAATTAATTTATTAACGTATAATTTCATATTCATTTAGTAAAAAACTGTTATTTTAACATTACAAACAGATACTTCAATTTTATTTCTCCGTATAGAATATAGATGTCGAACTACCGTTACAAATGCATAAGCTTTCGTATGTGCGCTGTGTGTATGTCTGTTACTCCTTCATGTCGAATCAGCTGGACAGATTTCGATGAAATTTAGTACTTATATAGATTATGACCTGAAGTAACATATATAATGTTAGGTAGCTAGGGACGTAACAGACAAAACGAGGGTAAGTTGCTAGTATGTACAAGTTTTTAAAGTGTGTCTTATAATGTCGGGTAAAAAGAACCGTTCACATTAAAGAGATTGAGATACTTAGGTAAAGTACCTCATTTCCTTCTATCATAATCACCATAATTAACTTTTATGGTAACAAAAGCTTTAATTACCAAATAACTTCAAAAATATTTTTTATTATTCAGTTTTATTTTTTTCAGTTCTGTGTTACAAAAATATTGATAAAAATATCCTGTATATGAAAAATCGTAGAGTCATTAATTTTAAAATAATACAATTAGCAAACGCTTAGTGTTTGCAAATTTGAAATCATTTCAGGCTTGCACAAAGTTTTACTTAGCTTTTAGTTTAGAGTTAATGGAAAATAGTGAACGGGGTATTTAAAGGTAATCTCAAAGAGAACCCAATCGCTATTGAAATCTAATCACTGCAACGCTACTTCGTTTCCAATGAGCTTAGAATCACACAAAACCAAAAGTTCTTTTTGATTTCGTTTTATTAAAATGTATGTATGTATCTTTTTTAAAAGTACGGCTCTCTATATTTCTTAAGAACCATATTATTAAAGGTTACATTTAATTATAGTATAGATTTGAAAATTTGGATTTGAAAAGTAACGTAACGTTATGTAACACATATATTTCAAATAATAAATTTGGTGATGTGATTATTTATAATTATTAAATTACTGTCTATTCTTATTTAATGTCTCATATTATTATCGATATGATAAGTATTTTAAGAAAATGAAGAATTTTAGTAGGCATCCATGTTTATTTAGTTATTTGTACACAAGCAAGTATTTGAAGTTTTTTAACGAGAACTGATTTTAACAAGATTTTTAACCCTTATAAAAGAGTTTTTAAAGTGCTAGAAAGATTTTAGTAATATGTCAGTGGATAATAACCTATTTTATTGGTATAGTGAGTACAATAATTTTAGTGGTTTTAGTGTAGTTTCTCGAAATTATTTAAAAGGTTTCCACAGGAGGCATGAGTACGGCATGTTTAGTATCTCATGGGAAATAGATTATTAACTTACCAGTAATTGTATGATTTTGTATATCTGCAAACCCTTCATTAAAGTAAGCATAACTCGGTATGGTGCTTAGGCATGTGATGAGGATAGTTTCGTTCGATAATAACTGTAGATCATTGAGGGGGAGTATTAAGGTAGAGTTCGTTTGTGAAAGTGGCATTCCGTGATGGTAGCGGTTAGAAAGTACTGTCCCATGTGGAATGATTAACCTTTCGTCAACCTGTAACCAAATACATATGTTAGTTCAGATCTAACCTGTGTGCTTATTTTTATTTATTACTAAAATCTCTAAACATAGCTCTCACTTTGTATGGAAATAAAGTCATTCATTGAATGAAAAAAGAATAGCTACAATTTTAAGATATCTGTGACATGTTCAAATTAACATTTGACTTTAAATTCACTTTATAGAACTTTATGAGTTAACCACTACCGGATTTCATAAGCGTTAGACCAGCGAAAGAAAGTAAATAGGTAAGGTTAAATGGAAAGATATAGCACAAGTTTTCAATATGCAATAATCTAATGTCCTGATTAAATTTCGATTATGGTGGTTAATTTCTTTGATAATAATCTAAACATTACTGATAGTGCTAATCCGTAAGAACTTCTATATAACTCGACAGGTGAATCCACGAACTAACACTTAATACAGTTGAATGATGTGTCATATAAAAGTTTTTAAAGAATAGCACTATTGATCTACGCAATAGAAATAATACATAAGTGATAAGACGTGTGTGTACATAAACAGCTGTACACTTTCTATATTCTAACTCTCATTCTTCAATACGGCCGTAAACGAACATGAGTGAAAAAAAATTATGGGGAGGACAGTCAGCTTTACGTGCTTGCGGACACACGGTGTAAAAGCCCTAACTTCCTGAGCTTTAACAGAGAATTGTCGTGACGAAAAATTGACCTTGGCCCAGGATTCGAATCCGAGTCTTCATGATCTGCTGTCATGGCTAGGTACTAGTCTAGCTAGCTCTATCGAATAACATAGAAAGCAAGAGTCACGTGCAAAAATACACAGGCAGTAGAAAGACAATTAAAATTAATGATTTAAGGATATGAAATGGAAATACAATGGGCCGAAACGATTAAACGGTAGATAGTAATTAACGCACAATTGATTTTACAGTGAAACAGCTGCGGTGGAGAAACAAAGCGAACGTACACTTTGCTAGACCTTATTAAATTGTGTTTTTTTCCTCTATGGCTTAGAGTCGCGTTAACAGACGCAATATATTCTGACAGTGTCACGTTTAATATTTTTCTTTTTATTAGATAAAATATATACGTGTCAGAAGTCATTGACATTAGCTAGTATCTATACAGCAAATTTTTTTTAACGACAGCAAATAAACACGTCCACAAAAAATTAGTTACTAAGAGCCTTGGTATTAAAATAAAAAAAGGTTGGTTTTATTTATAGCTTTTCAGCTTCATTTATCGTCGGTTGAATTTTTTGTTAAAACATTTTGATAAATAAATCGAATAAATTTATGTTATATTGAAAAATGGATAAAACAACCACAATCTAATAAAATGTTTGCTTAAAAATTTAAATGGCTTTGTGAACACATAAATATTTAATAAGTGTTAGCTGTATTTATCGTTTACTAGTTCTATATTTCCATTGGTATTCTAATGTTAAACGTAACGTCTGCTTTATATTACTTAAACAACCTATTTAAAGAAGTTTAAAGTAAAAATGTTTATTTTATTACGTTAGTAAGTACCTAAACTTTAAAAAAATAATCAAAATTCGTTCCTTCTATGGTATTCATGAGATGGGTATTAGTAGTGAAAAAACTATAAAAACTGTTGCCTGTTGATTAGGTACAGCGCAAAAACTTGTATTTAATGTAAAAATAATCTTGTTATAAAGCCAATGTATGTTAAAGGCCTTAAAGAAAACATAGACTGTTGGCAACCGATTAAGTATAAAGTCAACGGAGTTATTTAAGTTTGAGTTCGACTTAAGTTTATTGTTGATTTCAACTTGTTACTAAGTTACCAATCCATATAGAAATTAATTATTTTTATATATTTTAAAAATTTTCTCATACCATGTAAGTCTGCTTTATATCATACTAGCGACTTCCCTATTGAAAAACTCCAATAGGATCAGGATAAATGTTTATTGGTTTCTATGTGGCTTTTGTTGCTCTAGATGAGACCCTATTTGGAGTTCTTAAATAGGGTTACCCTCACTTCGCATTGTTCCTAGGTACGTTTTAAATAGATATAAATAGTTATTGCGAGTGTACTTTAGGTGAAAAACTTATGTTATTGCAGATTTTTGAATGTCGATCCCTTACTCCGTGAAAAACAGAAACAAATGTAACTCACGGGGACCGTACATTTTTCCGGGATAAAAAGACACCTGTATGCTATTCCAGACTATAATCTATCTCTGTGTTAAATTTCATCCATATCCGTTCAATAGTTCTGGCGTGATTGAGTAACAAACATCTATCCATCCAAACATACACATTTATAATTGTAGTAAGATCATGTTATTATCATACTGATACGGAAAAAGTAGAGGTAGTCAATAAATTCACAAAGTCAATATTGAATCAGATAATATATATTAATGTATAAATAATTCTAAATTATTATAATAAAAAAAAAATCTAACCTTTTCATTGTTAATAAGCCATGTAAGGTGAGGCGCGGGATACGCCGGTGCACTTTGACAACTCGCTTTTAGATTATCTTGGGATAAAAAGTTCTTGTTTTTATGCTTCACTTTTATCTTCGGACGGTGTTTTTGCTGAACTGAAAGTTACTCTTATGGTTAATAAAGCACGATATTTGGTAAATATTTGGTAAGAAATTTGTATGTATTCAGCCCTTTCTAACGTTCCACTGCTGGGCACGGGCCTGCCTTCAATACGAGGGGGATCAGGCCATAGTCCATCACGCTGGCCAAGTGCGGGTTGGCGGACTTCACACGTCTTTCGAAAACTTGCTAGGTTCTCTCAGACATGCAGGTTTCCTCATGATGTTTTCCTTCACCGTAAGGCAAGTGGTAATCATGTTAGAAATGATTCGCACATGAAAATATCAGACCCGGGATTTGAACCCGCTTCACTCAGTTTCCCAAGCGAGCGCGTTACCACTGGGCTACCACTGCCTTGTAAGAAATTTAATAGCATTAATTTTTTCAGGCTTAGAAACAATTTCTTAAGGCGTAGACACTTTATAACATTTTTAATATTTACTTATTTAATGCCGTTTCATAATAAAAGAAGCCTGTCTTGTCTTTCGTGGTTTTTTTTATTTAACTTTCCGAATTTAAGCAATGTGACTATAGGAATACGTTGTAAAAATTTTAGCTCACAAGCTTCAGAGATTTTTATTCTTGGGCTAGTAAAAGACTTATATAGTACCTACCAATTTATTATAATAATTCATTTGCAAAGATATATCAATATTTTTCATTTTTAATAAGTATGGAGCATAGATAGCATATATAATATAAAAACATTAATATATCCTATATTCATGTTCTTCAATTTGCGTCTTTCAGTATGTTTTACAATAATTTACTGATATATTACAGAAATTATTGAATGGTAATAAAAACTAGCCAATGCCGCTCTATAACTTGTAATCTCTATCAATATAATAATCTCCATCGAAAAAATCTCGCTGCTTGACTGCTGAGTAAAAGAAGGATATACCAAAAAGTCATAAAAATACATTTTTAATACAAATACATATTTAATAATGATAGCTTAGATAATAGCTCATTACCTCGCTTAATAATATTCAAGTTCGTTCAAAGGAATAGTAAAACTCGCGATAACACCGCAGGCGTAAGTTACGACTTTTTTATTTTATGAAACGTGTTTAAAAGATAATAATAGAAAGCGTTATTTATTTCATTAAAATATGATAAGTTATCTGAACTGTTAATAGTAATGACTTTACTTACCTATAACGTTCACTTCCTGTAATTTCGAAGCCTTTGAATATAGAGGTATTTCAAGCGCGATTTCGCACGCATAAGTGCCGGATGCAGGGAAATCCATTTTATCCAATGTTATTGATGTTGAATCCATTTGTATTAGCTGAAATAAGAATATATTCTTATAACTAGCGACTTACGCTCGCTTCGCTCGCGTTCGTCCTTAGGTACGTTTTCACGGTTAGCTATGTTTATACATAAATAGTAACTTGCTACTCCTAAAATATTCATTTAAATTATATAGCGATTTACCCTCGCTTTGCTCGGGTGATCGGGATTTTGTTCATAATTTTATGGGTTTTAATTTTTTTCGCGGAACCCTGAATCTTTTTCTAAAATAAAAGTAGCTTAAGTTACTCCTTATAGCATCAGCTATCTGCCAGTGAAAGTCCCGTCAAAATCGGTCCAGCCGTTTCGGAGATTAGCCGGAACAAACAGACAGACAGACAGACAGACAGACAAAAATTGTAAAAAATGTTGTTTTGGTATATGTACCGTGCATACATCCATATGCATTTTGTAAAAAGCAGTTATTTTGATATTACAAACAGACACTCCAATTTTATTTATCTGTATAGATATGTAATAGTTGTTTCCAAAACCAAGCTTCTTTAATACTAAAATAGTAACAAAGCATTTATTTACAATTTGCTCATCAATACAAACTTTCATCCCAATTTTCTGGGATAAAAATGGATTTTTCTGGGATGATTTTCTGGGATGATTTCTGGGATAAAAAGTATCCTATATCCTTACCAGTGTCAAACTGTCTTCTTACCAAATTTCATTTAAATCGGTTCAGAAGATCCAGAGATTACTCCCTACAACCTTACAAACTCACAGACTCACAAACTTTACCTCTTTATAATATTAGTATAGATAAACAAAAATACATTAAAATTACAAATGTACTTAATTATATATAAAAAAATTTAAATATGATTGTATGATAATAATCTTAATATGTAGACCACAATCGTTATACAGTTTTAAGTCTAAGAATATAATCATCTCAACTGTATCTGCATCAAAAGGTCCACTTGTAATATTTATGGAAGAAACATATATATTTTTCGTTTTTACTAAATTGTTAATCTTATTCTAATAATATAAAGCACGTGTGATGTTGTACTTAGGTTAAGATATGATGGGACAGAGCTAAATAAATATATAAAAATCCCTGAATAAATATAGAATATAAAATATAAAAACGCAACATTAGGTACTATAACCGTTATATCACAATGCTTATCTAGAGAGAGTGCTTTTTTTTTATTTAAATAAAAAAAAAAAAACAAAAATTAAATAACTCTTAAATTGAAAATTAAAAAAAGCCCTTAATATAAAAAGAAACAAAAATAAATTAAAGTTAATTTAAATAATATTTATTTATGTGTTATTTAGATATTCGACAACAGATGTCGCCATGTGTTTTTAAAATACGTAGTTTTAATTCCAAAAACATGAATCTATACCAATATTATAAAGCTGAAGAGTTTGTTTGATTGTTTGTTTGTTTGTTTGTTTGTTTGTTTGTTTGGTTGAACGCGCTAATCTCAGGAACTATTGGTTGGAATTGAAAAATTCTTTTTCTGTTGGATAGTCCATTTATCGAGGAAGGCTTTAGGCTATATAACATCAAGCTGCGACCAATAGGAGCGGAGCATAAATGAAAAATGTTGCAAAAACGGGAAAAAATGATTCCTTTTGAGAGCTTCCGTTGCGTGCGCTGCGTAAACGGTTAAAGGTACGCAAAAATAGTGTATGACGGAATTGTTCCCCTTTAAAAGTTCTAAAAAAAAGTCCGCGACAGCATATGTCTATCTTTTAAGGTTGACTCAATATAACCCTTCTTATGGTAATCAAATTTGTTTTAAAATAATGCATTACTTCCGAAGGTGTTTTTATAAACATGATATTAATCCTTATCCAAGTAAATACGTTATTCATCACAAGTATTTAATTTTGAACAAAATTGCCCTTGACATCATTTGATTTCAATGAATATCTTAGGAGATATCATAGTTTTAAAATATACATATTTAACTTTACGCGGACTATGGGCGCGCTCTCAGCCCGATGCAAGGCGAGAGCGGAGCGGTCGTGAGGGGAGAGGGCGCTGGCTGTCTATTAGTTAAAAATAATTAAAATTAATTCCGTAGTTTGAGAGTTTATTGCCCAAAATTAAATAAACATACAAAACAGTAGTATAGACTTACATAAATGTTATTGCTAAAACAAAAAGTGCAATATTATTAAATTAAATAATATGAGATTAACGGAGGAACCTTTGTGACATTGTCAATCACTGCCATTATTTACCAATCATACGGTGCGCAATGAAAGTGATATATGTAGGAGTATACTAATATGTAAAACCTAAGAATTTGGTTTTTGATCATCTGAACGCGGGCGGAGCCGCGGGAAATGCTAGTGTACAGATATGACCTTTCTATGATTTTATTAGAATTACTATTAAATTACCCGCGGCCCCGCCCGTGTTTAAATTATCAGTAAAGCAAATTTTTTGGCTTTATAAATTAGTAACTATACATCCAATAAAATTGTAACTAAGGCGAATCCGTAAATTCAATATTTTTCGGAAAATCTTATTGAAATATTAATTATTAGCGATATAGGGCCCGAATTTATAGTTTTTAGATTTTTTTCTATCTGTCTGTATGTGACCGCATCACAGAAAAACCACCGTAGGGATTTTGATGAAAGGTACGGTAATAGCAGGTTATCCGGGTTATCCAACACATAGCATTATTTTCCCACAGGAAAATATCTCATTTCTGAGAAAAAAATACAAAAACTGGTTAAAATAAAAGCACGATGATACTATTAACATTTTCGCAAGGTAACTTACTTATATATGTTAAAATTATTAAAAAAAGCTTATCTTAAAATAAATATCGATAGCGCTGTTTTATTCATTAAAATAGTTATTTTAATGAAAATTTATTTATGTGTTATTTAGATATTTGACAATAAATGTCGCCATGTGTTTTTAAAATAAGTTGTTACACTTTCTTTTGAAAATCGTTTTGGAAAATATTACTAACTAGCGCTAACCAATCCCTGTTTCACGACAAATTACCATTAAGAAAAGTTATCATTATGTAATTTAAATAATCAGCTACATATTAAATTAATCAAAGTAAAAAATGATTAAAATTAATTCCGTAGTTTGAGAGTTTATCGCCCAAAACTAGAAAAACAAACAAAACAGAAGTATAGACATACATAAATTATATTGCTAAAACAAAAAGTGCAAATTAACGTTAAAGGAACCTTTGTGGCATTGTCAATCACTGCCATTATTTACCAATCATGCGGTGCGCAATGAAAGTGTATATGTAAGACTATACTAATGTGTAAAACCTAAGAATTTAATTTTTGATCATATGAATGCGGGCGGAGCCGCAGGAAATGCTAGTTTACTTATAACTTCAAACTATTTGTTTTCTAGACAGCCATAATAGATTACGAATAAATAATTTATTCGTAGATAATAGAGCTTAGCTCTATATACATATATATATATATATATATATATATATATATATATATATATATACATACATACATAGCTTTTCTAGGAATTAAAATTAATTGTAACATAATAGTCCTGAATTAAATAATGTACTTTAGTAACCTTGTAGTTTATAAATAACCATTAAAAGTTTAATTTGTATTTTCACCAGCTGTATGATTTCACACGACAAGACTTAATTGCAATGCTTCGTATTTCGAAATATTCTAAAAGTTTTCATATACATATGTATTCCTTACTGGTTTTGCCCGTTATTGTGTCTGCGTGATTTTTTTTCGCCTACGTCGGAAGCGGAAACACGTTTTGACTTTATTAAATAATTAATATATTCTTTTCTGATATCTTGTACTTTTAAGAGCTGAATCTTTGTACTAAACACAGTTTTTATGTATTAGAATTGTTACTTAGAATATTACCGGTATTTAGGAAAGTAAAGTATATTACATAAGAAACTCAAAATAAGATATGATTGGATGTAATTAACATGAAAAAATAAGTTTCTGTTGTTGATAAGTATAACCTTTACATTTTGATATCTTTGAAATACAATTTTGCGCCTGCATATTAAGTAAACGTACTTCAGGTATTTTATGTGAACGCAAACTAAATTGCATGCATTCAACACACGTGATCCGATCGTTGTTGAATTTCTAGCTAACATCAAAAGCAATTTGCGCTGCATCGATATTTGACGTAGAATTGAAATTTGTTGCGATTAAAAAAAAAATAAAAACCGACTTCCAGGCACAGAAAAGTAAAAAATAACCAAACGGGGGTTTTCATTTAGAATAGATACCTAATCAGATATTTTCGAAGTCGGTGTGCTTTGATTTGTATTGGCTGGCACCGACTTCGAAAATATCTGATTAGGTATCTATTCTAAATGAAAACCCCCGTTTGGTTATTTTTTACTTTTCTGTGCCTGGAAGTCGGTTTTTATTTTTTTTTTAAAAGTTTTTATTTTTCCATTTTTGGTGTAGACGTAATAAGCAGGTAATTTGTAAGAAGAAAAATTTTAAAAAATATATTCGATTAAGCCATTTATTCAGACCCCTAATGACACTCACAACCCATCTAGGTGTAAAGTTCTCATCAATACAAATTAATCAAGCCCAAACACCAGGTACCTAATTGCTGTAAATCGTTGAGGAGTTTCCTCGACTGTCTTTCGGTTCCATCATCAGATCGACTCCAGACCTTCATTAAATAGTAGTGCTTTAAAATACTCAATGAAAAAAAATTAACAAGCGCACTAGTCGCCACTACGATTTTCGAAGGTTCCCCTCGATTTCTCTAAGATGTCATCATCAGATCCTGGTTTCCTTATTATGGTACTACCCTTGAGATATCTCCTTTCAAACAAAAAAAGAATCATTAAAATCGGTTCATGAACGACGAAGCAATCCGCGAACATACATAAAATTACATCCACGTAAACAAAAAAATTCATAATTTTATTTTCATAAAATGAAAACTACTGGGCTAAACTATGTTAAATTTTTATGGGACCACATGGCAACTATTCCGCATCAAACAAAAGAAGAATCACGTAAATCGGATCATAAATCTCAGAGTAATCGATGTACATACATAAAAAAAAAATTATACCAATCGAATTGATAACCTCCTCCTTTTGGAAGTCGGTTAAAAAATATTTGGCCGATTGCATGTGACACAAAATTTCATTGCAATATATACGTTTTTATTATGATATAGCGAAGACAAACAAAAACGAATCTATCCCACGGGAACCGTACATTTTTCCGGGATAAAAAATAGCCTATTTGTTGTTATGATGTATGAACTATATTATTGTAAAGTTTCATTAAATTCCATTCAGTAGTTTTTGTGCACTAAGCTGTATAATTTACTACAGTTTTTTAAGTATCCCACGGTAACTCTTTAATTTTCCGAAATGAAAAGCATTTAAGATGTTGACCAGGGATATAAGGTAACACCATGCAAAATTTCATTTAAATCGGTTCAACAGTTTCGGAGATTAGCCCGTACAAACAGACAAACAGCCAGAGGAACAAAAAAATTGAAAAAAACTGGATTTGTTCTATTTCTCTTCTTACATCTCCGTGACTCGGTTTTTAGTATTTTTATTCTATGTACAAACATTCGACCTCTATAGTTTTATTATATTTATAGAGTAGGGTAAGTCCGGGAGAGATGCCCATAAGGGAGAGACGCCTAATAAATTTAAAAATTATATTAATTAATGTTGCGTGATTCGGAACGCGTCCATAATACATCAGTCAACAGTCAATGTCAGTGTGGAAGTTTTTACTCAAAGACATATTACATATAATTAATATTTTGCTGTTAATTTGTAAAATAAGATAAGTGTAGTTAACTTTTACGTTAGAATCTAATCTTAGAGATAGTTTGCAGTCATTTTTATCCCTAAATTCTTTAGTTAAATAGTATTAAATTGTTTCATAATGTAACATTGTGATCTTGTTTTGTTAACAATCTACTATTTTCTATTGAAAATGCTTTAGGGTGTGTTCAGAGTCAATAGGCATCTCTCCCTAATGATCGGGAGAGATGCCCAATGATATTTTAGGGTTAGATGCCCAGTATATTAATTGGTTCCCCCCCAACGTGCGTTCACCTTGTCGTGGTGGGGGAGTTCATTAGCGTTTGGCAGTTCATCCGGACGCTAATTAAGGCAGTGGTAGCCCAGTGGGTAACGCGCTCGCTTGGGAAAGCGAGTGAAGTGAGATCCCGGGTCTCGCATTTGTGATATTTTCATGTGTGAATCATTTCATACATGATTACCACTTGCCTTACGGTGAAGGAAAACATCGCGAGGAAACCTGCATATCTGAGAGAACCTAGCAAGTTTTCGAAAGACATTATGAAGTCCGCCAACCCGCACTTGGCCAGCGTGGTGGATTATGGCCTAATCCATATGGTTGCTCTTCGTACTTCTCTGACGGCAGAGTGGATCGTGGGAGCAACCTCACGGTTGTTGTAGTCTGCTTCGGCAGACCTGCCATCGGGGTGCCCCATTAATACGGGGCAGGTTTTGTTGAGTTTTAGTGGGTAGTACTGGCTTTTCTAGCCGGTGAGTCCCACATAACCACCTGTACATCTACAGGTAGTATGTAGAAATGCATAAAAAAAAGGATTTTTGCGTCACTAAGCAAAGTACGTCTGATTATGCACTAATTACTCGTCCTATACCTATTCCTGACATCTATAGGCAACTAACCCACATGTCTGGGTGAGATGCCTATTTTCTATTATTTTTAAAAAACATTTTTTAATCTAGAATATATTGCACAATAGTTTCAAATTTAATCTGAATGGCATAAGTAAATATTGAATTAAAATAAACTATGCTTATTTTATGTAGTATCTTACACATATAATTAATATTGATCGTTTTTTAAAACTATAGGCAACTCTCCCGGACTTACTATATGTCTAGATTATCAAAGGCAATTGAATATCAAAGGTTGGGTTGTGTGCGCGTATAGGGGGGTTTTACTGGGATTTATAAATGAAAAATTAAAAACTTTGATGACTGAAGAGCACGCATTCTTACTATTTATTGAGAAGAATTTTAAAATCACTGTCTGTGCTATACATGACAATATATGACAGGACATCTGAGAGAAAAAAAGAGAAATACGTTGGTCTAGTTATGTTGGTTAAAATTAACTTAAAAATAGATTAATTAAATAGTGCTTCAACAGGTTGTATTACATTTCTATTATGATTAATGATTGTATTTAGTACACATAGTTTGGTACATATTTGTTTTGTAGATTGTTTATATAATTTTTGCTTTGAGTTTTATCAAGATTTTTACTTATATTGCTAAATTATAGCTATTTGCTAAATCGTTATTACATACATTTCTAGGTCTTTATCTTTATTTAGTCGTAAATGGCTGGAATTCAGACTGTATTGTCCAAATTAAAGTAGTAAGTAATTAAGTTTTTAATTTCATTTAAAAATCACGAATTAGTGATTTAATTAATGCCTATTTGTTTTCCGCGTAAATGTCTCCATCCTTATGTAAAAGGAGAGCTTCACGTTTATATTATTAAGTTTTAACATGTCGTGGTCAAACTTATATATTGAATATTTTTTAGAACTTTATTTATAGAATTTGTTTAAACATGTCGTGGACACTTATATCTATACTAATATTATAAAGCTGAAGAGTTTGTTTGGTTGAACGTGCTAATCTCAGGAACTACTAATCCGATTTAAAAAAATCTTTTTGCATTAGATAGCCCTTTAACTGAGGAAGGCTATAGGTTATACATCATCCCGGAAAGATGTTCGGTTCCCGTGAGATAGATTTGTTTTTGTCTAGGGACGAACACGAAGCGAAGCGAGGGTAAGTCGCTATATTGAATATTTTTTTAGACATTTATTTATTGAATTTTTGTGAAGATTTTTTGGATACAATATGAATCATATATACGGCTCTACAATTTTTGTATATCTATTGTCGCTCATTGCGTGTCGCTCGAGAAAGATTAGATTTAAGTAGGTTTTATTTTATAATAGGAGTTTAATTAGGGCTTCAATATGAAACGAAGACCAAATTCAGAAAATATGATCTATATACAAAATTGCTATTTCAGTAGATATTGGCTTTCCACATATATAAATGCAATTGCGCATATTATAATTGCGATTATTTACAGAATGAAAGAGTAAGTAAGTATGTTTTTAATTTCCTTACACTGTAACAATTAAATGGATATACAGTATTTATTATTTCAGCGGAGATTGTCATATTTTTTCGACGTAACAGTCACGCGAGAAAAACCGCGTGTCGGTACTTGTATATATTATGTAAAGTCAGTAAAATACATAAAGCGAGACGGTTTATACAGTAGATTAATATTACATATGGATTCAAATACAAGAGCTTTCGTTTGATCTAGAATGTTGGTACAATATTAATGGAAACAGGAATAAGATTTATACTTTAGATATCAAGCACGTAAATGCCGTTAGTCTTTATACAGGATGTTTCGTTATATGAAAAGTAGATTCAGCTAAAAACAGTGAAATTCTTTAAAGTTATTTTATATTGGTTTTATAAGAAGATTCTATACTAGTATCCTATCCTGGCTTCGCCTAGATGTAAAGCTATAAGTACATATCTTTATCCCCCCATTGTATATCTTACCGAGAATTTGTATTAAAAAAATATTATGTTGCGTTTCGTAATTTCATAAAGTGTTTTATTTTATCAGAATTTCCTTCTTTATTTTCTTCGTTTAGACATTTCTTAATTTTATTAAAAAATACTAAGGTTTCATGTTACATTTTCAACCAAGGCTATGGAAAATTAAAGCATAAAGAGTATAAGAATTTTGATACTGCATGTTATACTTTCTTAATTTTTTGCGATTATTTGACATTTTTAATAAATTTTTTTTTGCGGATTTATTTTGATTTTTGGTTCCTGACGTGACAGACAGTGTAAGTTGTAACAACTATCTAATGACTGTAGAATCAATGACCTTTGAGACGTCTAAAACCGCGTCTCCCGTAACCATAATTGACTTAAAGCATTCGAAAGCATTCGTCGGGAACCAAAAAGATTTATTTAAAATATTGCTTTTGTTTCACTTAGATAAAAGATCCTCGGAGTTGTATAAAAATAGGCGTAAGTACACTGTCAAAACTTTTGTTTCTTTGTTAGTTTAATACAAAAAAAAAATGGCTAAAAATGAACAGAACAAGAGTAAGTTTTAAGATTGTCTTTGCCTTCTGCAATATATTCTTCTTATTATTTGTCACTATAAACTTTATACTTACATTTATGTACGCTCCAGTAAAATTAAATAATTCGAAGGGCGGATCTCGACCTTGCACGTACTGCATTATTCGTTGACCATTCTTGAAAAACACAACCTAAAATAGAGTAAATCAATTTAATTTAACAATAAGCATGAAATAATAATTAAAGCTTTACAAAAAACAAACACATTTTTGACAACTGTAATGTTTATGGGACTCGTAGAATTGTATAAAATGAGCCCAACTCGAAGGTTTCTATTAGTCATTGTAGAGTTCTACTCTCTTGGGATTGTATTAATGATAAATTACTGTTTTCTCATTCAGTTTAATTAAATTATTTTTAAATTTTTAAATTAATATGGTATTAATTACAAGTATTTTAAAATTTTCCAAGATATGATTAGGTCATTTACAAGTAAAATACTAGAATCATATTAAAAACTAAAACAATACGTAACGTGGATAAAGTTGTGCAAAAACATCGAAATTCAAATTCTTCTGTTAATCGAAAAAATGCTTCACTCCTTAGTAGCATTGCTAAAACAAACTCAGCAGAACACATACTCGTATCTTTTTAACTTTATTTGTGTAAATAAAACATGATTAATTTGTCTCTATGATTGCCAGCGACCGACTCGCCCCTTCTTCTGCATTCAAACAAAGTTTATTTGGCTTGAAACCACTTTTCGTCTAGTTTATATAGACTTAACTAAATTAACTAACTAAACTACTAACTAATATTAAGAACATATTTTGTTGACCGAAACAATTTTTAAATGAAAACCATTTGTAAATTTTTCTTTGATCTAATTATCGAAAATCGGGCACGTGTGAGACGGACTCGCGCATTGAGGGTTCCGAACTGCCAAATAAAATGTTTACGTTTTCATATGGAATATAATAATGCCCTCCTGAACGATTTCGGCTAATCTGATTGAGAGTAGCGATTTGCTCAGGAGATATAGTGCACAAGTATACACTCAAATGCAAGTGCACTCTCTATTCCTGTCACTTTCATAGTGTAAACCAGTAAGAGTTCAAGCGCAAGACCGATGGGTTTACGAGTATATGCTCTCCGAGGCATGGGGTTGAAACACTGCTATAGCGGTATTTATGGAATATATACATTATACATACCTTGTATAAAGTTTCAGGGTCAACATTGTGATCACATTTTAGTGTCGCCGTATGTCCGTGCACTACAAAACGCGGGGCTCGTAGCTCTACCCAGACGTCCTCCATGCTCGAAACTAAAGGAAAATTATATTTTTTAATAGGAAATAGGCTTTAAAGCCATATTTGTTATAATATGCTTAATCTTTGTCTTTACGCTCATATTTTCAATAGCGATTAGCCCTCTATTTATAAAGATATTTACAGTCAATTCGTGTTTGAATCCCAATGTGATTCACATTGGCCACACAACTCGGTAATTTTTTAGTTACGCCTATCAAGCCTCTCTTTTTATGTAATATTTTACATAATCTTTATATTAATTTCACATAATCTATACGGTGTATCCAGATTATATGAGTGTTCTTCTGTAAGATTTCTTATATAAGCTTGAGCAGCTGAGTCCATAAATATTCTTCAATTATATTACGCATGTCCATGTACTAGCATGAATATGTTTGAGGCTTAGATTGTCGAATAACATGAACGTTTTATACTACAGGGGTTGATACTACAAATTAAGAAAGAAATTCAATTTCATCATTAACTCGTAAGACCTAAATATATCTTAACTGCAGATATTGAGATGGTTATCTCAATCTATTCCTCGCTTTGACTTTTACAGCATAATAAAAGTAATAAATCGAATCAGGCCATACAATCTATACCTATTTAATAATATAAATGTGAAAGCTTGTGAGTATGGATATTTGTCACTCTTTTACGCCAGAACGGCTGAACGGATCTGCATAAAATTTGGCACAGAGATAGATTATAGTCTGGAATACCACATAGGCTTCTTTTATCCCGGAAAAAGCGACTTATAAGCGTCTCTAAATTTAAATGGTTTAGGAACGAATAAAAGAGAAACATCCAAAGATAAATTGTTATTTTGAGCCCGGAACTTTTGCAGGCGTATACAGAATACCCCACCAGAGTTTCATCACATTCGGAATAGTGATTTAAACGCATAGAGGACAAACATATGAATATTTATTTTTACTTATATACTTACAAGATATACTACTTTTTTGTATTTTAAATTCTAAAGAATCGAATCTTCGAATCTTGAATTACGCCAAATAATTTTACATTACATTTTACTTTTTACATTACAAAATAAGAGAAATATTTAAATGAAACGTACAAAGGGTTTAAAACTTTGTGAAATGTGAACAATAAAGTTGCGGTGCTTTATGCTAAAAGGTGCTTACCAATGCAGAAAATTATGTACCTAGATATAGCAAAAATATAAAAGTAATTCCATTTTATGATAACGAAATAAAAGATTTTACGAGAATATTACAATTAACTTTATATTTTTAGTGTAGTTTTTTTCTTTAACCAAAACAAAAATAACAACTTTTTACTCGACTGCGGCAAATATATATGTCTTCAAAAATTATGTCCCCCATATTATGTCTTCAAAAATTTTTTTTTCCTCAAAACCCATCGAGTGGAGTACCAAAGTAAAGGGTTTTATAAATGGCTTATAAAAGTATAAGCAACTTATATGTTTAATGTATTTGGAATGAGAAATGCTAAAAAACAACAAATAAAATATTATTTACTAAAATAGCGACTGCGTCCAAAGCGAACTAAAACATGAAAACAAATTGACGAAGGATTATAATATTTATTAATTTAAAAAGTTATTCTGAACTCGATAAACTTTGAGTATGAATTACATAGAAATACAGGCTTCTCTGAAGAAAACATACTGAGTTGTAAACATTGACGGCTGCTATCCTAGGAAATGTTTGTACGACTTTTTTAACGAAATTCTTATTTGACAATCAAATCTCCTTTAAATCGCATTAGTCTAATTTGTTTTTACCTTTGATCATTATTCCGAGGGTAAACCAATGTTTGTAAAGAATCGATGGTAACAAAATTACGCCAAATTTATTCTTTTAGTTATTTATTTGCAAAAAATCAATCAAGTTTTTATGGAAACGTGTTAGAAGTAAAACTTCATTGGTTATTTGTATTTCAAAATTGTAAGATTATTAAATTCATAAAAACTTTTAATATTAGTTAGGTACACTCAGACAAAAAAATGATTCAATCGAATATCACACAAAGAGGAGAGAATAATATTTTATCTCTGTCTATCTAGCTGGATTCTTATATCTATCGCATATACGCATAATATACTTTAAGGGACGACCCCGAGCGGAGCGAGGGTGAGCCGCTAGTTATAAATATTTTGCATATTATTTGAAAACAAATTAGTAAAAATAGTGTAATCTTGCATTTTTTATTTTTATATATGAGCGTTTTAATAAAAATTAAATTATTTGATTAATTTGTAATGATTTATGAATAAAGAATTTATTTATGTGACCTTGGCCGATAGAAATGTATAAAAAAAGTACACAGATATTTATTATTCAAATGTTAAATGTTTCCCGCGCTTCTTAACAGAGATGTCGGTACCACTTTGAAGTGTTATAGTCATAAATTGTGTGTAATAGGTACTGTAAATTATTGTTATAAATTATGTAATTCATTACTTTAAAGAGTAACTGTTGAATTTCTCGCCGGCTCTTCTCGGCAGAACTACTTTCCGAAACGGAGGTAGTTTCCACAGGGACAGACGTATTGACGATTAAGAAAGAATTAATGATTAAGTTGAGGATGCAAAAGTACTAAATATAAAAATATAAGCAATGCAGATCTCGAAGTTTTATTAGCAGTTTCATCTTATAATAGACCAGGGCTGATGCCTTTGAAAATAGTAAAAAGTGAAAAAAAAAAATAGTAGGATGAAACTCATTGGAAAAGGAAGAGAATTTAACAAAAATTATAGGAAAAATAATTTACGGGCGATATTATTCATTCTTATATATATATATATATATATATATATATATATATATATATATATATATATATATATATATATATATATATATATATATAAGAATGAATAATATAATTATAAATATTGGAACCACCAATAATAATAGCAAAATATCAAATCAACTTATATTTAAAAGATTTACAGGAGAAATTGCTGTCACTTAAAAAATGAGATTTCTTTGTTATGTGATACTGAACATAAAACTTAAGTTTGAAAATATTATAAATGATGCATTGATATAAAATACATGCATATTAAGTGCCTACTTTGTAATACATATTTAAGGCGCAGCACCGACGGCTGTATGTGCTCTCCGAGGCACGGGTGTGAAACATCGCCAACTTCCCCACTCCGAACTGTTATCGAGACTTACTATACAGAAAGACTCAATAACTAAACTTGGCCCAGCCCGGGACTCGAACCCAGGACCTCCCCATGTGCAGCCGTACTTGCTAGCCACTACATCACCGAGGCAGTTGAACCTACTATATATTATATATATGTACATATATGAGAGGTATGATGAGTTGTCGTGGGTGAAAAGTAGTCTGTCATGTTCCGGCTCTCCTACTATCTTCACACAAAAAAAAACACGCCAATCCGTCAGTCTGTTTCGAAGTAAAAGGACAAACAAACACAGTCAAAGTCAAACTGTATATCGTAGAAAGAGAAAGTGTCAAATCTACAAATGCATTCAAGTAGTTTATATTAATTGTAAGTTTGCGCTCATAATTATAAAGTAGTAGTAACGAAAAAGAATGATTGAAATGAATGATTTTTACGTTTTTCCGTGAAATTTTTCCAATTTTCTCTTCATAAAAACCTTCTTTGGACTTCAAAGAAAATTTGAAAAAAAATAATAATTGCCGAATTGGTCCAGCCGACCTCGAGTTTTGCGCTTAGCAGCATATTTAGGTATATATTTTTATTAATTTAGATTAAATAAATATCTCCGATTAAATAAAAAAGCAATTCTTAATGTTTAAAAAGTTGTATCAATACAGGCTGTGACCTGAAAATTACGTGTGAATATTTGAATCAGTGGACACTTTATACTTGAATAATTTTCAGTAGTACTATTGACGACACCATTTTAATAGGTTGTCACATTATAATTTCGTTTTCTATTTAATTCTTTTAACATCACTTTTAAAAAGATCGAGAATTACTCCTCTTGAATATTTTATACATAATTGAATTTTTATTTGGAACTAGCAACTCACCCTCGCTCCGCCCGGATTCGCACCTAGGTACGTTTTTAGCGGTTGGTATAGATTCCTCAGAGATAAGATATTTTCCCGCAGTAAAAAGTATCCTATATATTGCCCAGGATAACTAGCTATCATTATATTAAATTTTATCAAACTCTGTGTAGTGGTTTTCTCATGATGCGTTCCCAGACAGAGAGACATACAAAAAATCTAAAAACTATAGATTCGGCTTCCTTATCGATAATATTCAGTATTTCTAAAGATTTTCGAAAAAAATATTTAAGGTACAGATTGGACTCAGAATTTTATTATATGTATGGATAAGTAACCGGTATTACCGGTACGTAAGTACCATATAACTTTGCCATCTATAAGTTAGTTCTCATTGCTATGTAATTAAGTCTTAAGCTTTGACATGTAATTGAAATAACGAGTAAAAGAGTTCCAAAGTAGCAGTATTTTAGAAAATATAAATAAAAAGTACTTACCGCATACGAGTCCACAGAAACATAGAAATAGATTGACCTTTTGACTCGGCATGTTGAACGGATTCACTAACTTCAGCGTGTCAAAGTCAAATATGTTAGTTACTGTAGTAGAGTTGCGCATGCATAATTTCTCAGCTGTCACCTGTGAAGATGAATAATAAAGGAAATTTATTTCACAAGTATATATATATATACACTTGTTTACTATACATATAATAAAGTACCTACTTAAAACAATTATTCAATTCAACATTATTATTAAAAAAAAATAAACGATACCTTAAATTACATCTATTGTCAACGTAGCGGTGTTATAAAAAGTCAACCGTAACATAGATTTATCATCTTTTTTTGTATTGATTAGTTTTGTTATTTTTTAAATTTTTTATATTAATCGATAAAGGTAGGTCTATTAATGTTGTAAGGAGCTATAGTTGTATAAAAGAAAGAAAATTATATGTTTTAGTATAGATTTAGTTTTTATAATGTTTAAAATATAGAAATAGATTTTTTGTTAATAACTATATTACTATTGTAATATTAAAAATAAAAGAATAACTATAAAAAAAAACAGGAATTTCCGTGCCGCACATTGATATGTCTGACTGTCAGTTCTTGTTACGTACGAATGTTTTCCGGAAAAGAAATAGCCTTCATTAGATGGGTATAAATAAGCGTATATTTTAATGACGAGTTGCTGTTATGTATGTAGGTATATGTATGTATGTACATACGGCTTTTATGTCATACCAGTATATAAATATGTTAAGAAGTAGATTAACCAGCATAAAATGGAATTAATATGTGAAAGGAGATTAATATTTTCTACATAACTAATTTTATCAGCCAATCCTGACTTCGTTCATATGTAAAGTGTATCTCATACATATTATTTATGTATATTGTATACTTAAGAAAAGTTTCTGATCATTTCATACCTTTGATTTTGTCATTTGTATTTAGACTAACTTTCAAACTATAAAACTGTATAAGTCATACGCCTTATAATGATAATGTATCACGATAGAATCTTTTGCGAAAAACTAAGCTATTTTATCACAATCGAATTAATAGAATAAGAATGCATAAGTTACATAAATATAGACAAATGCCATTTAAAATCTATACATAAAAATCCGTGTTACGGTGTTTGTGGGCGCGCTCCTCCGAAAGGGCTCGAACGATTTTAATGTTTTTTTTTTTTATTTTTCACCCTCCTACCCTCACCCGCCATTTTTTAATCGCGATATTAGTATTTTTGTATGAAAAATATTATATAAATACATGGCGACGAACCCGAGCGAAGAGAGGTTATATATATATATATATATATATATATATATATATATATATATATATATATATATATAGATAAAAATTGAAATAACTTAAAGATAGAGCAAATTCTCTGGCTGTATTCAAATTGGTGTTATATGGAGGGAGCATTTGAGTAGATTTTGGATTCAGGGTTATGTAAATTACTGCCGCTATCAGCTTATTCACTGGTGGCCATTGTGTTTGAAGAACAATTGGATCTAGACTGAGGTACACTTAAAGTATGATTCACGTTACCATTCAGTAATTTGGAATGTTTTATAGTTATATTACTATAAAAATACATGTCTTTATAACACAACTAGTCAGACACTACTTATCTGTATTCTGTATCCGAAATTTTCAGTAGGTAAGTGTTAATCGATTTTAACAAGACTTTGACTGGGGGATAAAAGGATTGATGCAACAGGAAAATATGAGTTTCCGCGGGATAGATCGTGGAATAAAAGCGGCTTAGCCGATTTTGGGATTGGGATAAGTAAAAGAGCTTATGACTCTCTTATCCTTGTAATATACAGGTTTTGAGGGCAAAATATACCTATAATAATAATAGAAATCACTGAAACAGTAAAATTAACTGGTACTAGCGACTCACCCTCGCTTCGCTTGGGTTCGTCCCTAGGTACGTTTTAACGGGTAATATGGAATACTATAAATTATTTATAACGGGGTATGCATATTCTTCTAACATCATCTTTAGTGTGTTATGAATTGTGTGGGCTTTTTTAAGGCTCAATGCGGGTACAAAATGAAGTATTTAATGCTCAATACAATTTAATGAGGGAAATTACAATGTTATAAACTTGAAACGATACCTGTAATAGCTTTAATTGACCAGCGGGCTCTCTACACTGATCTGAATTCAACACACAACACTCCAATGATCATGATCAACCAACATTTGAAAGCCATATATCTATCTCCAAAGAATGGTATTATGGCGTCTTAACCCGGCACTTTGGGACTATAATATATTTGGCCTTCGTGGCCGAAATCGGGAATATATATATTTAATAATATAGTCTAACTATTCCATGCTAACCTTTAAAACGTATAGATGACGGACTAGATAGGGACGAATCCCAGCGAAGTGAGGGTGAGTCGCTAGTATAGATACTTATAATATATTGTGACCTGGAATAATACAGCATATTTGAACTACATTGGGACAAATATTTGGCGTAGCTGGGAATCGAATTCACAACTTGTAGCAAATTAGTAAATGCCAGTCAGACTTATTGCACTGCGTCACGATTTCCTAACGTAAACAAAAAGGTGACTTTGTATGTTAACAAGCAGTTTTCCGAAGTTTCCTAGCACACAGGATTACATTTTAAACTTTATTTTCTATATTTGATTTCATTATAGCTTAACTTTAGGGTATCCTTACCCTTTTTTTTTCTGTACTTTCAAGGCCTGTTTTTTAACCTTTTATTTATACCTTTGACTACTCTAATGAAGTTAATAGGTTGGTTTTAACTTACAAAACGTCAAAAAGAGTTATGGTGGTATGATGGGACCATGGGGACTCAAAATTAATATTGATTTCTTTGTAAATGTTTCTTGGGAACAATAATAAATCTTTAAGCTGTGCTAAGCTTTGCGAGCATTGTCATGTAGTTGTAGATTGTACATCGATGACAATAGTAGAGTGAAAAATATTTCTTATAAAATTCTTAGGTTTCATGATGAAAGATTTTTGTCATAACTGATTTTGACCTAAGCGACGTTGGAGAGAAAGTATTCTCAAAAGACTTGTTTTCAGTACCATTATTCCAATATGATGCCGCCGACCAGACACTCAAGGCCAACAGACACTCAAAACTACAAATCTATAAAATTAAACTTTCCTTGACCTTTATTACCCAAAAGCCTCTCTTTACGAAATATCCAATATATTGTATAATATCCAAATCTTGGAGTCTCAAAAAATATTATTGATCTTTTTTATGTCTTCTGCAAACTTAAAAAATAAATATTGATCATTGATATGCTTCAAAATAAATCTATATATTTAAACGAGCAATTCTTGTATATTTATATATACCGGCGATTTTGGAAACGGCCCTAACGATTTCGCTGAAATTTAGTACGTGGCGGTTTTCGGGGGCGAAAAATCGATCTAGATTAGTATTATGTCTTGGAAAACGCGTATTTTCGAGTTTTCATGCGGTGTTCTTTCGCATTATTTCACGCAAAATATAGCTTTTACTTTTGTTTTGTTTTGGATTTATTCAAGTCTTAAGTTTTTTATTTATCTAAAAAATACGATATAATAAAAATGAACTCCGAGCGAAGTTCGGTCGCCCTCACCTTTAATAACAAATTTTTATGTTTTATAAACATATAACTTTCTTGTTTTTATCGAAATGTTAAAGGTATATAATAGTCTTACGACCCACCCTCGCTCCGCTCGGGTTCGTCCCTAGTTACGTTTTAACGTTTAGTATAGATTTCTCAAAGATGAGATATTTTTCTGCAGTAAAAAATATCTTATATGTTGACCCGGATAACTAACTATAATTCCAAATTTCATCAAAAATCTGTCCAGTGATTTTCTTGTGATGTATTCCCAGACCGAGACAAGAATTTTAAAAACTATAGATTCGGCCTCTGTATCGATAATAATGACTATTTCAATAAGATTTTCTTTAAGATTATTTTTAAATATTCAATGTACAAATTCGACTCAGAATTTTATTATAATATGTATAGATAGAGATATAGTTAAGCACCTTTAATAGACAATATAAAATAAATAATATTTTATATAAAAGACTAGCAGAACCCACGGCTTCGCTCGCGCTAAAACGTCAAAAAAAAATCTCTAAAAAGGTATGTTTCATACAAACATGTATCCCCTATTTTACCCTCTTATGGGATAAACTTCGAAAAATGGTAAAACACGTATTTATTTAATTGTATTAAAGAGCATTCACAACAAGTTTCAAGTAATTCTGGTCACAAATGTTTTTTT
This sequence comes from Fabriciana adippe, assembly GCA_905404265.1. NCBI lineage: Eukaryota > Metazoa > Arthropoda > Insecta > Lepidoptera > Nymphalidae > Fabriciana > Fabriciana adippe. The sequence goes on from FR989988.1 coordinate 5,444,029, forward strand.
GGGTTGTATTATAACATGTTTTTTAAAGTAGCCTATCACTCTCCAGCCCTCCAACTAACTCCAAACAAAAAATCACGTCAATCGTCATCTCCGTTTCGACGTGAAAGAAGGACAAACAAACACACTTTTAAATTTATAATATTAGTATGGATACTCGCTAATTATTATAATAAAACATACCCTTTTGCTCTTATGTCATATTGGGCATTTATGGACTGGAACACACTTTGTCATTTTTATTACATTTTTACTAATAATACTAGCGACTCACCCTCGCTTCGCTCGGGTTCGTCACTAGGTTGAATCCCCATACAAACTTTTATTCCCGTTTTCACTCTCTTAAAAGATGATTTCCGGGATAAAAACTATCCTATATCCTTCCCAGGGTCTCAAACTATCTCCTTACCAATTTCATCTTAATCGGTCTTAAATAAATCTTAAATAAATTTTTCGCGAACTAACACGCCTTTTTATCGGATTATTTTAAATATTACACATTCACTAATTGATACTGTTTAAAGTAATTTAGTACGTTTCTGTGATAGAAATAACCCCATGCAATTCATATAATTTTTTGCTGATCACATTTCATGTATGTAATATATATTTTCTTATGTTGCTAGGTTTTGTTTATAGATAATTCCATTTACATTAATATAACAATAATTATGTTCCACAAAAGAAAACCTTGATTTGATGTAACAATGTCTTCAATATTTCCACTGGCTGAAAAAACATTCAATGCAAACAGTAAATGTTTCTCCTCAATAATCTGGATTTTACGATTACCGATTTATTGCTTGGGGATGTCGCTTAAATAACTATTTATTTATGGCTTTGGCTAGTAAAAAAATGCAATGTTTATGGAATAGCAACATTATTATATTTTAGATATAACATTAATTGCGTTTTAAAGATTTTTTTAAGGATCTAAAGTATAGGCTAATGACAGTAATTGAGAGCAATATATGTAGGTAGCCATACACTGCCCAACATTTTATGAGCCCTTGTTGTATACTAAAGCCATGAAGGAAAATATCGCTGATTCTGATGAAGATTGTTTTGTATGTAGCTAAGTATTAGTACACTTATTTAGTCCAATATTCTATGCCAGCATTTTATAGAATTCGTAATATTATATCGGCCTGTCTGAATTAATGTTTGGATGGATGAATGAATGGTGGATGGAGAGTCAACGTAATATTGATGATATTTTCATTGACCTTCGAGACTGATTAACTTGCAGAAATCTTTGGGTTCAGAGAATTAAAACTTTAAGAGTAGGTATCTGTTTCATACACAGGAATTTCTGTATATTTATTTAAAACTAGCGACTCACGCTCGCTTCGCTCGCGTACGTTCCTAGGTACGACGTCTTTACGGTTAGCTATGTTTATACATAAATAGTAGCTTGCTACTCCTAAGATATTCATTTGAATTATATAGCGATTTACCCTCGCTTCGCTCAGGTGCGTACGCCGTATGCGGATTTTGTTCACAATTTCATGGGTTTTAATTTTTTTTCAGCTATCTGCCAGTGAAAGTCCAGTCAATATCGGTCCAGTCGTTTCGGAGATTAGCCGGAACAAACAGACAGACAGACAGATAAAAATTGTAAAAAATGTTGTTATGGTATATGCGGTTATTCTAATATTACAAACAGACACTCCAATTTTATTTATCTGTATAGATATTCTAAATATATATGCACATTTATGTTTTTTTATAATTTATGAATATAAAAGATACCTATTTATGAAAAATAAAGCAAGCCGACAAAATAAACTCAAAATTATATGAAGAATTAATCTCTAATTAATCGAACGTTTTTTTTTTAATAATTGCCTTGTTATCTTTTCATCCAAGCTTATCTTTGAGATCAAATGAAAATTAACTAACTCAATTAGACTCCTACTAGCACTTTTGAATTTAAAACAGCTAAACAGTTAATCAGATTTGGATAGGCTGGAGATATAACACTTAAGGGGTGATATAAGTTATTTTTTATCCTAAGAAATGAAAACTTTTTTCAAGGATAGTGCGTAGACCTTGTAAGTATAGAAATTTTGTATAAATGCTAAGGTTTATTAAAAGTCAAAGTAGCCAGGGACGCTTTAAAGATACATTTTTTAATTAACAAGTATCATAAACACTAAATCCTAAAAAAATGCTTAGTCTAACGCTCTAAGCTGTTAATTAATTGAAGTAGGTGAAATATTAAATTCTCATTGGCTATTTTATTAGGCTGTTGCTCCTTATGGGTTAATCGGATAAATAAGATTTTTTGATCGACACTCGTCGATTTGTAATGAATACCTGCCACTATTTTATATTCTCATAAAATAATTGCTTTTTAGGTGCAAGAGTTTTTAAATGCAAAAAAAGAAAAGTGGCCTAACCTATAATGGTATGGTTTTTAATTTAAGTTCATTCGATCTTATTTGGAAAAAAAATGTTTAAATTCTTAAAGATCTTTAAAATCCGATTACTTAGGATTGTTTCTTTATAGGATCTTAAGAAATCGAAGTTATAGTTTATATTGCAAATCGACAATAGTCAGACGAATAATATCGTCGCATAGTGGAAAGTCTTTAGATTAAAAATTATTTTTAAATGACACCTCTGAAGCATGCTTAACACATCCTAAAATATAGTTATCAACATGTGACAATTAACGATAAGAATAGTTAATCGTAAATTGTCCCAAGTAGGAGAGGGACAAAAAATTTTCTAGAAAAGAATTGAAATTACTAGAAAATATTCACATTTTGTATACTAGAATGTTCTTATGAAAAGCATATATAAGAAGTCCGGCATATATAAAAATCTGTTGAATTTCGGAACTAAGAGAAGATTACGAAGAAATATGAAAAAGTGCAAAGTCATAGTGCAAGTTGTAAGAATTAAATTCTTACCAATGGCTGGTATAATAAACCCGTTCGTACTTTACCATACTTATTTCACTTTCATATCACTTATCACTTATTTAATACAATCACAATTTATATTATAAGAATTTACATTATGACACCTTTAACTTTCAACATTACTTCAATTCACTCCAGAAAAAACACTGCCTTTCTTTTTACAAAATATCTCTTTTATACCTTACAATTTTTCCATTTCCATATATTTCAATTAAAGGGTATATGTTTGGGACTTTATTTAACTTTATGTTAAAAATCGTAATTCATACTAAATACAGTTTTTGGTGTTGCTATCTCTACAAGCTTAGCAAGAAATAAGTATTACATATGGCTCTAAATAATAGTGATAACTACATTTACTCTATTCTCACACTAGTAACAATTCATAATATTGCTAACAAAGTGTTACCAGTGGGGGGAATAGTGCTCAGATACTGAGTTAAGCCAAAACTGTGTATGTATGTGCGTGTGTTTTTGAATCGCCGTAAGTGAGTCTTGTGAATCAAAAGCAATAAAATGCCTAAAGAGCAAAAGACGTACTTTAATTCCCGATCCCAGAACTACAATGAGAACGTAATAATATATTCATCCAATATCGAACGAATAAAACTTTGAATTTTTTATTGTGTCTAAGCTATTTATATACATTTTAATTTATGTATTCTTTTCGTTCGTTTAAGTCACTTAAAAAATAATATAAAAAGCTACGTTATTCAGATACTATTTAAATAAACTGAAGACGAATCAAATAAAAACAATAAAGCGGAATAGTAGCAATTTTACTCCATGGACCAAGAGTTTAAAATAATATTAACTGAAGGATAGGCATAATTATATGTATAACTTAAGCAGCACAGCCTAACGTGTCAACCTTTATCTGTCACCCTTAAAGGTGCTTTTGAGTCTTGTCTAGATGACGTGTTAAGTTAAGCCAGCCTTAGAATGCTATTCTGCTACTTCTATAAAGAAAAGTGACAGAGGTCTAAGGCAATGACAATCACAATATGTCTTTTAAGTAGAAATGAGCAAGCACTCCTAGAAGCCATTGAACATGAGATTTGAATTGAAAAGAGTAAAGTTGTAGTATAGTCATAATTTTAATTCGTCATTTTTACAATAGAATAGAAGTAATAGCTTTTAGAATGTTTAACAATGTCACATTCCCGAACAGTTTATTAAAATAATCTGGTAATCAAAGGCATTAAAAAGCCTAGTTTGATTTCAATAGGTCGATATTATAATAGGATTTACCAAAAATATAGGTTAAGCTTCCTGTACTTGAGGACGTTAGAAAATTTTAATTTATCTAATTTAAACTCTATAAAAAACAATTCACAGTTACTGTACATAAAAAATAAGATTATATAATATAAATTCGCGCGGCATGTAACGTAATTTTGAAACATTGTAGACGCAGGGTGCCAATAAAAAAGCAATTAACGTTGCCAGGATTCCGTATGGTGTGCGCATTATTTTCTTATTTCTTTACATTTGTTTTTATTATTATTAATCATATAATAATACATAATTTTTTATATTTAATTTGAAACGTCACTAATAAAATAATGGGGCAGGTATACCTATTCTATTTTGTATTTCCCATTCTGCCCTCCAAATACGAAGTAACAATTATGCTTAGTAATTATGAACTAAATAAAACTATAGCCGTCGTGAATTCTACACTATATTTATGTAAGGACTTAATAGTTATTAGTTAAGTTGAAAACAAATTGTTTCATTTGATATGTATGTAATTATTTAAAATACATCTCAAATAAGCGTCGCCCTGACACTTCTACCATATTACCGAGTACGTATGTAGAGTAATTGACGTAGGCGTGCTTGATTTAACTAAATATTTTTATAGCTTTGTTACATAATGGATGAGGTTCATCTTATATTTAGTGGCGGTTATCCTTTATTATTGTATTAGGTTATTCTTTGTTTTATATAAGAAAATTAAAGCCTTTATCTGTACTATTTCGTAGAACAGTATTAGGGGCGTAAGTTATGACTCGGATTATAAAGATATTCAACAGGTCCAGTATTTCAATCGGTATATTGAACACTTCACTTAATGTCTTTAGAAAAAACATCAAAACTGTTTTTATTAATGCTAGTTAATCACACACATAATTTTTTTGTTGTTTTTTTTGTTTACCTTTAAACAGATTTACAATAACTAACCTATATTTCACTTGTATTTGTATGTAACTTATAAACAATATATATGTATATATGTGAATAATTGTATAAATCCTTGTAGACTTTAATTAATTAATAAAATAAAATAAAAAATGTACGTAAAATGTAATATTTTACGTGTATAACTCTATTTATATAGAAATATTATGAAGGAATATTTCGAAGAGGATCTTTAGAAACCAAAAGGTAGCAAATAAGTATAAGACCTGTTTTATAGTAATTCGTAACTGTAACTTAAAGCCTCAACTAAAATCTGACCTGACAGCGGTGAAAGGAAAGATAGGATGACAGTGGAAAAAGGTAGATAAATAAGGATAGAGCGTCATCCTTGGTTGAGCGTTCGAGTTTGTTACGCAATATGTACTGAATGAAACGTAATTATACAAGTAGCAGTGGGTACTTGTACGTTGCATAGTTATATTTATGTCGACTTTATGTCGATATTATATGAGAAAGTAATACTTAACTGTCGAGTTGGCCTATTCATTAACACGCTTTTGTTAGCTTCATCTGTATCTATCTATGTACAATTTAATTCAATTGTTAGTTATTTGGTTTTAACCATCTATCTATATAACGGAATTTTTGCTCGCGATTTTTACCTACTTCAAAACGTCAGATTAACTTGAAATTTAGCACACTTATCAAGAACCGATGACAATATAATAATTTATTAAACAAATAATAATTTAATAAACTATAAAAACACGCTTTTATAGCAAGATCAAACTATAAAATGAAAAATAAATTATAGTTTAAAAAACTAACACAGACGTTTTAATGATGATCCGAACTAGATGACTCTTCACAGACAGGACTTTTATAGAACAGGTGGCGGACATTCTACTGCTCCTGATATTAATAATGTGGAAGACAAAGTGCTGGCAATATGCTACAATATATCTGGCTTAGATGCACGTAATGACAGTTATAATATTACAGGTAGGTTGTAAATTTAATATAACTTAAAAAGCAAAAAATAATTTTTATTATAAGAATAGTGATTAACAAAAAAATAATGTTATTATAAAAAAGCGTGGGGTGCTTTATACAATATTTTTATACTTTTAGAAATCGTAACAATGGAGTATTTATAACCACTGATATCGAGCTGGGTGCACGATATTTGGTAGTTGTTGTGATTATCTACACAGATAAATAAAATTGTAGTGTCTGTTTATAATACCAAAATAACCGCTTTTTACTAAATGAAATTATATACGGTAATTGTAAGAAAAACACAATTTATAAAATTTAAAACACTTGTTTATATATTTATTTACTATAAAAATTATCATACAAATAAGTATAATGAGAAATCTCATCCTATACAGAAGTTAGTACCCAGTTTATTTGCATTACGGATAGAGTTAATATAGAACCTAATTTTAACTAGATCTATATCACACGTGCATATAAATATGTTCTAGTCTGTAGAAATTCACCTAGAATTAAAGCAATTATTGCTCGAAGAAACAGTAAACACATTTGTTAATTTATTTACGAGTATACTCGTTTTGCAAATGTCTTAATTAATTTACATATGAACAAGATAAATCCGAGTTGAAATTTAGCTTCTGGTTTAATAATGTATTTCATAAGATATAACTAGGTAGAGGTAACTTGTTGTGTCTTGGTGGTAGTGGTTGGGGTCTCTGTAGTGTCCAGCAGTTCAGCCGGGCGTGAAACCAAGAAACTAAGAGGTGGCCCACCATGCGGATTGCTTCTGGTGCTTCTCTGACGGCAGAGTGAACTGTAGGAGCAACCCCTCGGTTGTGTGGTCTGCTTCGGCAGGCTTGCCGTTGGGGCGTCCTGGTTGAGTGCGTAAGCGATCCTGCGACATCCTATTAAGACGGGGGAGGTTCTGTTGGGTTTTAGTGGATAGTACTGGCTTTTCTAGCCACATAAATAACCACCCGTTTCCATGCAGGTGGTATTTATCTTACTGAACTACAACTTCAGACTAGTTGACATATCCAACGTTATGTCGAGTGGTCAGAATATTTATTTCCATTGTAATTTATCGTTTTGTTTAAACGATATCGATTGATAGCTTACTCACATACTGACATTTAATTTAATTTTTAATATGCAAAACTGACGATTCAAAAATAAAAGTCTATTTAAATAAAGTATGTTTTGCTTTGATTTGATTTGTTGAAATTGAACATGTCTAAGTGGGATGTAACATGTCGTGATGGGGTGGCTTATTAGTAAGTAGTAAGCGATGAAAGGTAGTTAGGGGGTGGCCTCAGTGGGCCTCAGTGGGTGTACCACGTGGTGGCTTCTGGTATTGTTCTGATAGCACAGTGGGCAGTGGGAGCAACCCTCTGGTTATATCTACCACTGGAGACCAGCTGAAATATATGTCTATATAGTAATGCCTACTTAATCCTTATTATAAATGCTAAATTGTTTCAATATTGGAATGTCTTTTTCTCATAAGAGGGTCCGTAATTTTTGTATTGAAGTAATTTAATTTAGTACTAAAGACTTATAGATTGTAGTTTGTCATATCTATATATGAGACCCGGGATTTAAACTCTCTTCACTTGGTTTCCCAAGCTAGCGCGCTACTACTGTCCTTAATTTTTATAATGCATTATAAAATAAAAGAAAATCTATGTCAATTTTAGACAATTTTCCTTAAAAATATTTAAGCTACAGTAGAGTAATTTCATGAAAATATTACTTATTTCTTACTTACTTACTACTTTGATTAATATGCTTATTAAGTAATTGACCAATTAAAATATATCACCTCGAGGACCGCGAGCACACCGGTGTGCTAGATAACAATTGAATTCTCGGAAATTCGCACGGATTTCTTAGAATTTGTCCGGGAGGGAATATTATAGTGTAACAAATGTATAAATGCTTATATTTTATTCATTTATAAACATACATTTTATTAATATTTAAATATTAATATGGTGATCAAAAAAGAATAACTAAATACATAGATTTTAAATTAATTTTATATTAAACTAGCAACTCACCCTCGCTCCGCTCGGGTTCGTCCCTAGTTACGTTTTAACGTTTAGCTCAGAGATGAGATATTGTCCCGCAGTAAAAAGTATCTTATATGTTGATCCGGATAACCAGCTATCATCATACCAAATTTCATCAAAACAGTCCAGTGGTTTTCCCGTCATGTGGTAACAGACAGACCGACAAAAATTCTACAAACTATAGATATGGCTTCTGCATCAATAATAAAGTCTATTTCAATAAGATTTTCCAAAAAATATTTAATGTACAGATCCGGATTAGTTACAATTTTATTATACTCGTATGTATAGACTAGTATCGTTAGCGACGATAAATGACAGCTTGTTTATAAATGTAGAGATCTGTCAGTAAACAATTAGGCTGATGCTAATGTCATGTCCATGTCACATTGTTGATGGCACATGTTCTAGTTTCTAGGGCAAAGGTGGAAAAAGGTCGGTATCGTTCAACAGGTGAGAAAAAATTTTGTATAGCTGGGAATAATATCGTTGTCCCTCACTGATATGATAAGCTTCGAGGTATATATACATAATACATATGTAAATAAGCTTTGTGCTGCAGATTTTTATAAAAAAATGGTAATATTCCACGATGTAAACATTTTTATTTAAATTCTCTGTTGTTTATTTAAAATCTCAGTTTTTATAAACTTAATCAATTAATTGTAAATTTCAATTCTTGTTACAGGTACTAGGTGTTCAAGTTTACAAAGAGAGAATAGTATTACTAGTGCTATCCTGAAAATATCCGATGACATTATATAATACTATACCATATATAAATTACTATATATAAATTACTAGCGACTCACCCTCGCTTCGCTTCGGGTTCGTCCCTAGACAATAACAAATCTATTCCACGGGAACCATACATTTTTCCGGGATGATATATAGCCTATAGCCTTCCTCAGTTAACGAGTAATCTAATGCAAAAAGAATTTTTCAAATCGGATTAGTAGTTCTTGAGATTAGCGCGTTCAACCAAACAAACAAACAAACTCTTCAGCTTTATAATATTAATATTGATTATATTAATATAGATGTAATGTAATAAATTGTTGAGTTTGATTTAATTTAAAGTTTATTCACTTCTTTCCACAGCATTTAAATAAAAGCTTGTTTTAAAAAATGTTTTTTTACTATTAGTTTATATGTTTATTTTTTTTCTGTTAGTATTCTTATCAGCAAACCCTTTCATTTGATATTCATACCATGGGGTTGCATAAAAAAACAGTCCGCCATCTTTGGAAGTCTGCCATATTGGATTTAGAATGACGTTAAGTCAAAAACTTGTTAGATTACAGGTGAAACTAAATAAAATTTTGTAATGATAAATCGCCATTTTGTGACGTCCGCCATATTGGATTTACAATGACGTCACTTTACTCATCGTATTCCGCTTATTAAGTCCTTTCATTTGATGCCATTGTTAATGTGGAAATTATAAATCGCCATTTTGCGGCGGCCGCCATATTGGATTTACGATGACGTCACGTTACGTACGTACGTTGTGTTTCGTACATCAAGTCCTTTCATTTCATGCCCATATCGTAAGGTTCATTATGGAAATGGTAAATCGCCATTTTATAACTTCCGCCACATTGGATAAAAAATGGCGGTATTTAAATAATCGTGCATTGTATCGGGAACCAAACTAGTGTGCCAAATTTCAGTTCAATCGGACTCTGGAAAGTGGGTCAAATTAAATTTGCAAGATTTTATTACACAGACCAGCACAGGTGAAACTAAATCAAAGCTTGTAAAAAGCGTGGGGTTCTTTGTACAAAATTTTTATACTGACTCTACTTTTAGAAATCGTACAAATGGAATATTTATAACAATATCTCGAGCACCCCACGCTTTTTCCACAATAACATAAACTTTTCCCGTTAATCACTTTATTCTTATACTAAAAAATATATTTTACTTTTTAGTTCAGTTCATCATAAAAGCGTGTTTTTTTAGTTTTTTAAACTACAATTTATTTTCTATTTTTTAGTTTGATCTTATAAAAAACGAATAAAACACGTTTTTTTAGTTTTTTTTTTAATATTTTTTTAAATAAATTACTGTATTGTCACTGGTCCTTGATTAGTGTCCTAAATTTCAAGTTAATCTGACGTTTTGAAGTGGGTAAAAATTGCGTTCAAAAATTCCATTACATAGATAGATGGCAGTGGTAGCCCAGTGGTAACGCATTCGCTTGGGAAACCGAGTGAAGCGGATTCACATCCCGGGTGTCGCACCTCTGATATTTTCATGTGCGAATCATTTCCAACATGATTACCACTTATCTTACGGTGAAGGAAAACATCGTGAGGAAACCTACATGTCTGAGAGAACCTAGCAAGTTCTTGAAAGACATGTGAAGTCCGCCAACTCGCACTTGGCCAGCCTGCTGGACTATGGCCTGATCCCCTTCGTACTGAAGGGAGGCCCGTGTCCATCAGAGGGACTTTAAAAAGGGCTGAATACTAGATAGATAGAGGTGAAGCTAATAAAAGCGTGTTAAAAAGGATTTCCGCAGGACGGGGACGGATTTAACAGGGGATGAAAGATTTTCAAAATACATGCATGTTTCATAAAATAAATGCATATCAATTTATAAATAAAATAACAAAAACAATTAAAATAAATATAAACAATTATTTAACTGATATAAATCCCTTATCTTAATAAAATGTTGCGTGACTAGTAAAATAGATGACGGCTTGTAAGCTTTCGTAAGTATTAAAACTTAACTTGGCTTACATAGGAGATACTGAAAATGTTATAACGTAGTTAAATGTGTATTTATTTATTAATAATGTAATGATTTTAATATATGCATTTCATTGTTTGATGCTTTTTAAGAAAATTGTGGCTCGCCCTTGCTACGTTTAAGAGTGAATCTGAAATATTTTTATCAACACGTTAATGTTTCACGAGAACTACTTAATGATAATATTTTTTGTATATAAAAAATCCTCTGTCACTCTACAACCCATCAACTGCCTAAGGGTAAAATGGTTTCGTCGATTGATTCCTGTGGGTAAGAATGACAAACAACGAACAAGTATTTATCATATAACTAAGGTAAAGTTATACTAGACTTACCTAAATTAATAAATTTTATAAGATATAAGTTTATTGTGTCCAGTTTAATTTTTAGCCACAATTTATACAACTATATAAAAGTTCAAATAACACGAGTTCATATATTAGCTATTAAATAAAAAATCCACATTCTGCACTATAATAACAGCATAAACAGTTCAAATAAACTGTAAGAAGTGGAGATCAAGTAAAAATTATTTAACATTCCTAGGCAGGCAGTGATGGATTTACCCATAGGCCCGTGAGGCCCGGGCCTAGGGCGGCATAATTTTAGGGGCGGCAAAATTTTCGGGAAGTCAAAATCCTAAATAGTCCGGTAAAATTAAACCAAAACATAAGTGTGAAGCTACATAAATTTACAACAAGCTGAAAATTGGTGAAATCGTTCAAAATATAATTATAAATAAAATTTGAAAGTTCCCCATCTTTCCCCTGTATGGAAAAAAAAATTTCAAGGTCAAAGGTAAAAAAAAAGAGTTTTTCGCAATTTTCAACAAAAGGGTAACTTTTATCATAAAAATACTTCGGACAAAAATTGTAGATCATAAAATTATCTATAAAAAATGTGTAAATACTTTTTTCCTACGAGCCACCGTTTCTGAGATGTACCGATTCAAAAATTTGTAAAAGTTGTAATCTTATTATATAAAAGGCAAAAGTAATTGCCTGATGTATCAACGCACAGGCCAAACCCTTAAGGCTAGCAAATTGAAATTTCGCACACCTATTCCTCATATGACGAAGGCATCTACTAAGGGAGGATTTTTCAAAATTCAACCCCCAAGGGGGTGAAATAGGGGATAAAAGTTTGTATGAAACTTTTTATTTTTTGGACATATTTGCATGAAATTTTGTATGAATTAAATATGGTAAAAATAATGAGTTGTGTATTTCAGCGATTTCTAAAATTCAACTCCTAAGAGGGTGAAATGGGGGATAAAAGTTTGTATGAAACTTTTTATTCCTAGGACATAATATTTGCGTGAAATTTCGTATTTTTCGTAATTTGATCGCAAGCGAAGCCACGGGTTCTTCTAGTCGGCATAATATGCACGAGTACGCCTCGTACATACATCTCTAGAGTTGTAATATATGTTACAAATTTTTGAATCGTTATATCTCAGAAACGGTGGCTCGTAGGAAAAAAAGTATTCATACATTTTTTATAGATAATTTTATGATCTACATTTTTTGTCTAAAGTATTTTTATGATAAAACTTACCGTTTTACTGAAAATCGTGAAAAACTCGTTTGTTTGACCTTTGACCTTGAATAAAAAATTTTCCATACAGGGGAAAGATGGGGAACTTTCAAATTTTATTTATAATCATATTTTGAACGATTTCACCAATTTTGAGCTTGTTGTAAATTTATGTAGCTTCGAATGTCTAAATTGACCGGATTAAAAGGCGAAAAAAGTCAAAGGCAATCCGAATTCAAAAATCGGTTATATTAGATTCTCTTTGAAATATGAAAAATTAAAAAAAAACCAGTAAAATATAATGAATAATATTATAACGATTGAATTTACTTTTTAATTAATCGCAAGATTATTTTTATAGTAGATCAATAGATATTTATTAACATGAGTCTTTATCGGAAAATGCTGTTGATTTATTTACAAAAGAGGAATAATAAGTTGAAAAATTTTGAGAAATGTTCTTCTATATTTTTTGTATTTCCAGTAAAAAAAAATTATTGAAAAAAAAAAAACAAATTTTAAGAATTCACTGTTTTCGGATTTTTCCCCTTATATGCATACAGTTACCCATCTGGACACCAAATTTCAGTTTTCTAGGTCATCTGGAAGTGAGTTAGGTTTTACTACTATATGTCAGTCAGTGATAAAAATGCTGATTTTTAGACGTTAATATCTCAATTACCGTTTGTGCTATATTTATGAAATTGGGGATTGTTAATCTAAGTGGATTAAATAATGAACCAAATTTTATGTTCATGTATCATATGTTAAATAGATTTTGAGTTATTACGAGGTGAAAAGTGGCTCCAAATGGTTCGTGTAAAATATACACACAGTGCTGCGTCGCCAGTTTCTTTTGGCTTGAACTTGGCTGGACACGATACCGCGTGTCTTGATGTTAATATTCATCTTTAAAAAGTTATTTCCATATTTATAATTTATACTCGGAATTCTATTCAATAAATTAATGTAGAATAATCAATAAGAAGTTGTATTTAATTTAATAAAATTTTATCGATAAAAATTTTAACATTTGAAAATTAAATCTTTAATTTTTAACCCCCGACGCAAAAAGAGGGGTGTTATAAGTTTGACGTCGTCTGTCTGTCCGTGTGTGTGTGTATGTGTGTGTGGGTGCGTGCGTGCTTGCGTGCGTGCGTGCGTGCGTGCGTGCGTGCGAGCGTGCGTGCGTGCGTGCGCGCGTGCGTGCGTGCGTGCGTGCGTGCGTGTGTATGTGTGTGTGTGTGTCTGTCTGTCTGTGGCATCGTAGCTCTCAAACGGATGGACCGATTTCGATGCGGTTTGTTTTCATTTGAAAGCCAGTTTCCTTGCGGTGGTTCTTAGCTATGTTTGGTTAATATCGGTCCAGCAGTGTAAGAGTATCAGCTCTTTTCCAAAATGAGGTAAGGCATTTTGGCTTATGATTAGGTACTTGATTAAGTGCTTCACGTGCGTAGGGGGTTTTTTAAATTTTTAATTTATATTGCTATAATAATCACTCCCTCACAAAGCAAAAAAGGCGGCCTATCAATCGGGGCCTAGGGCGGCATCAAGCCTAAATCCGCCACTGTAGGCAGGATAATAATAACGACCTGTTGAGTCTTTCTGTCTTACTCTAGCTTTATCAGTACGTGACACTTTCACCATGGAGGGCAAAGCGTCCGCGCGAGCCGGCACTTTGGGTCACACTGAGGTATTCCGATCTATAAAGTATAAGAGCGTTGCTGCCCACGGAGAGTGAATCCTATAGGCAGAGTAAATAAAAACGGTCAGCTGTCACAATCACAGCATATCAAAATATTGTATAGTTATTTATTGATATAATAAATTTAATTGAAATATTGGCAAAGTTTGGGTAGTTAGTTGTATGTCACAATATCAAAATTGTTAGTTCTTTATCTAGTAAATAAGAAGTAGTTGTACTTGTAGGACAGTGTGTATTAGAGCCTTATATTAAAAAAAATGATGATTCTTAGATTACATTACTCATTCTCTTAGATCAGATTATTATTTAAAGTCAAAATATATAAAAAAGATTTTTTTGTTTTTTTCGAAGATATATTATTAATTTAAAAAAAGGCAGTGGTAACGCGCTCGCTTGGGAAACCGAGTGAAGCAGGTTCAAATCCCGGGTCTCGCACCTCTGATATTTTTATGTGCGAATCATTTCTAACATGATTACCACTTGCCTTACGGTGAAGGAAAACATCGTGAGGAAACCTGCATGTCTTAGAAAAACCTAGCAAGTTTTCGAAAGACATGTGAAGTCCGCCAATCCGCACTTGGCCAGCGTGGTAGACTATGGCCTGATTCCCCTCGTATTGAAGGGAGGCCCGTGCCCAGCAGTGGGACGTTAAAAAGGGCTGAATACATTATTAATTTTAATTAGTCGGTGTTATGGTTTTATTTCACTTATAACCGTTTTATTCGTTGTTTATTATCCTTCCCTTAGTCGGTCGTAGTCTTTGATTTTTATTTCGTTAATACGAATTTTTTTTCGTATTAATGTGGCTAGAAACGACTATTATTAGAAATTTTAAATTTAATTGGCGTACCTATATACCCTTACTTGCTCGAGAGTAAGACGATGTCGTATAGAACCATGTTAGCAGAAGAATCTTTATAGAAATGAGTTCCCTCTCAATATACGCAGAATAAGAGATGACTACCAATACAAAATTTGTGACATCGATTTAAATGCGTTGAAATTTTGATGATAATAGAAAAATCCATGTTTAAGTATATTTAGGTACCTTGTTACACGTGTAGGATAGCTCAGGAAAAACCAGCATCATGTTTGAAAACTTATATATTTTAACTAGATTTAGTTAAAATTTATTAGGAAACATATATTCTCAACAATTTCTTTTCTCCAGTTAAAAATCATGGATTAACTCACCGCCGACCTTTAAATCTTTAAATCTTTCGTTTTATTTATTTTTTGTACTTTTAATTGTATTTTTTTTTATTCTTTTTCGACCTGACCATCCTCGTAATTTTCATTTTTTTAATCATAATTAGTGCGTTCGCGTCGTCAGTGTGGCCACTATAATAAATTAATAACTGTTTTGTTATACATTAAAATAGCGAAACCTTACACATGGAAAAATACATATTATCCAATTTTTAGACTTAAAGAATAAAAGGTATTTGTTATCTTTCTCCAATACTAGTCTACTACTCGTCAATCGTGCTCTCAATAAGACAGACTTTGATTATAATATAGCGGACTCCTAAATCTATACATATAATAAAATTGTAACTAAGCCGAATCTGTACATTAAATATTTTTTGGAAAATCTTAATGAAATAGAAATTATTATCGATACAGAGGCCGAATCAATAGATTTTAGAATTTTTGTCTGTCTGTCTGTCTGTCTCTTAACGCATCACGAGAAAACCACTGGACAGATTTTTATGAAATTTGGTATGATAATAGCTGGTTATTTGGGTCAACATATAGGATGCATTTTACTGCGGGAAAATATCTCATCTCTGAGAAATTTATACTAAATGTTAAAATGTAACTAGGGACAAACCCGAGCGGAGCGAGGGTGAATCGCTAGTATTATATATTTTTTTGACACATAACAACCATACTGTTTGGTTATTAGCCAAAGCTCAAACAGCTATATATTTTTTTGTTTCTTAGGAAAAAGTTTTCCCTGAGAATGGCGGATAAAGTAAAACTGCTTAACGATTTTAACGTGATTTTTACAAGCGGGCGACGGCGGCGGCGGCGTACGGGTGAGACAGTATATATTTGTAATGACAAATATATACTAATATATGCTATAATGATAGCCGCTAACATCTTGTTTGTCAATATGAAAAATAAAAGCTTTTTTAAACTGTTTCGTTAAATTCAGCCCACAAAGTAGATCAAGATAATGTAAATTAACACAAATATAAGTTTTTTTTTTACCTCCGAAAACTTAATTTAAATTACTCGTGTAAGTTCACGCTTATTTAACTTAACAAAGTTATCTTTGACAAGAAAATATTTAAATTGTTATATTTAGTTTGTAAATGTTTTGATTTCATACTTTAACATATCTTAATATTTAATATTCCTCAGTATTATGTTGTTTATTCTTGGAAGTGGCGAAGTTGAAAGCCTCGATTAAGTAGCACTAAAGGACGACCCCGGCTGAGTTTTTCATTAAAGATTCATAATCAATCCGGTTCAGCTCATTGTCAGATAAATGCTTGTATTCAAAAATCGTAAAATGAAGTAGCCTCATTTATTTTTCCAATATATTATAATGTTTAAAGATAAGCGATAAAAACAATTTGGTTTTTAAATATTAATTTCAATTTATTTTTATCAGAGATAAAGATCATTTTAATATTATTAATATTGAGTTCCAAGTAGAGAAATGTTACTATATGTGGTACAGAAATTTAACTCTTTTTTCCCTTAGGTATTCAATTTATAAAAACGTTTAAATAAGTGCTTCTTTCATTATGTCAAAAAAGAGCAAAAAGAGCTTTAATAGTGTCTACACAATTACGTAACAATTAGGCGAAAAAGGCAACCTCTAGGAGTAAAATTTAAAAATCTCTTTTTAGCGCTCTCTCTAAACTCAAAAGTTATCTGATCTGATTCACATCTCAAGGTACATAAGATGCGTCGGTTTATCATGACATTATTTAATAGATAAAGATTATTTATAGGTACGTATTATTATTATAATTAAATACTAGTGAGTGCGTAACTAGACGTTTTTTGCATGTGTAATATTACGACCCGCATTAGCTTCGCTTAACGACATGATTATATATAGCACAACGATTTATTTTTATTTCTAAAATGATAGTAAAAGCCGTGTCAAAACCCGTTGCGAACACTGGATGAATTAAACGGACAAACAGATAGGAGTGTCTTTTTATTTTTTAATAATATTCGTGTTGCGTATGCTTAAATTAAGTCAGCTACCTACATAAATTAAGCGGAAATCAAATTTACTATTTCTGGAGAATGTATGCCGAGAATGGAATATAATAACTTAAAGTTATAGCTTTACTGTAATTCACAGTTTTTCATTCTATCAACCAATAATAAAATAAAATGTTTCAAATTGAATATTACTCGTTTAGAGTGTCCAATTAAAAATATCGCCATATAAAATAAGCAATTTGTTAAAAAAATGATATTCTAGAAGCCAATTAAAGTTTTACATTGTACAAAGTATTTTTATATCTATTATTTTTAGTTTTGAATGATGAAACTAACTTATTTAATTAACTAAATAAAAAAGTTTTTATGTTTGTTTGTTTGTGTTTTTTTTTTCTGTTCGTACTAACTTTTCATTTTATTAACTTTTGTAAAAAATAATTAAAGTTTGTAGTAAATGTTTTAGAAGCTGCATGTAGCGGTTAGCTAAATTATTTATCGAAAAAATTCTGAGCACATTTCATCATAATATGAAAGGTATCATCTACTACCTGACAAGTAGGACAATTTGGAGAATTTAACTTTATCATTA
The DNA here is from genome assembly GCA_905404265.1 of Fabriciana adippe. Classification (NCBI taxonomy): domain Eukaryota; kingdom Metazoa; phylum Arthropoda; class Insecta; order Lepidoptera; family Nymphalidae; genus Fabriciana; species Fabriciana adippe. Next base: position 5,461,958 of record FR989988.1, read on the forward strand.
AAAAAGCAAATTGATTTGAAGGAATGTGTCCAGATGTAAGTCGTAAACAAGTCACATTATCATTTCTGTTGAGATGAACAGAGTCAATTTACGGTCTTATCAAAGGTTGGATTGGATGATTGGATAGCTTTATACCGAATATCCTTGATTTGCGATCGTTCATAAAAATGTTCCTTCCAAAATTTAAAACACAAATCCCTAACTATATAAATATAATCAGAAAATAAAGGATTAATAGGTATTGGCGGGCCATCTGTAATTCCTCCTTTAGTAAGTGTATCAGCTATTTCGTTTCCTAAAATATTAACGTGGGAAGGGATCCATTGTAAAATTGTGGATTGTTCAGCCGTTTTTATTTTATTCTCTTTTCCAAGGGAACTCTTTTCCAAGGGAACTCTTTTCCCAGATAAAAATATATACATATAGACTAGCGGCTCACCCTCGCTTCGCTCGAGTTCGTCCCTAGTGAAAACCCGTACATTTTCCTGGAAAAAGTAGCCTATGTGCTATTCCAGACTATAATCTACCTCTGAGCCAAATTTCATCCAGATCCGTTCAGCCGTTCTGGCGTGATTGAGTAGCAAACATCCATCCATACAACTTTCCATCAAAAAATCTATCTAAACATTTATATAGTAGTAAAAGATGTCAATATTACCTAAATCTCTACGCGCCAGTGAATGTTCCGTTATAATTAATTTGACCTGTTATTTTTCTATCCCATATCGCGCGATTATTCTATATCCCTACAAAAACAGTAATTTTACTTATTCTCTTTTAAATCTTATCTGCCAATTCCAAAAATCTTAAATGCCAAAAATTTTTGTTGAAATTTGTGCAGAGTTAAAGATAAGCAAATACAAACAAGAAAAGTTTTTTAATGATTTTCCAGGGTGAACAGCCACATGAACTCAATTTAGGGAAGTTTAATTAAAATAATACAAATAGACATTTTGATTTTATTTTTAACTAGGTACGTGCACATAGCTTTGCTACAGTTTAATAGATCTATATAAGAGGAATAAACCCATAATACATTGTTTTCATGTAACGTTATTGGTTTCCGCGGCGCACGCTAGTAAAACTCCCAGTCGACATGATTTTTTCCGACATCTTCAACAATCATCATTATATTTCAGTCTATTTACACAAAACTAATGAATTATACACCTAAACCTTCCTCATGAATCACTCCGTCTATTGATGAAAACCGTATGAAAATATCTGTTTGTGCAGTTTTTGAGTTTATCGCATTCAAACAGACAGGCGCTTAATTTTATAATATACTAGCCAAACCCGCGGCTTCACCCGCGATCAAATTACGGAAAAAATGAACTTTTTCGCTATATATACATACTTTATTATTTGCAAAAATAAGTTCACATAACTTAGTCTACGCTAGAAACACCAACCACAAATATATTACAATGATGGATGTTCTGTCTTGTTCTGGGTTCTACTAAAATGGCCCTGTAAGAAGCTATCCTTTATTAAGTCTACTTTTAATGATTGGCCTTGAGATATATTAATGATCATTGCAAAGCAAACACTAAGGAGAAATTACAATATATTAAATTCAAAGGCGTAGTCAGAAGTTATCAGTGGTATTCGAGGTATGAATTCTGATTCCCCCCGAGCACATCCAGCGAACACAGTTGTCCCTATGATATTCAATGAATTACTTACAGTCTAATCCCGTTACATAGCTTAGGTACTTAATGATCACTTCCTGTGTTAGAAACAATCCAAACTTAGTGACCGAAGCGTGCTATCCGGGAAACAACTCGGCAAGAGAATTAGCAACTTTTTGTTCTAGTTTATGGGGTAGGGAAAGAAATCTATTTGTTTGAAAATCATGCTTATTATACGCAAAGCGATTTTTATATAAACTTCCGTCTTTATCCTGCAGAAATTATGTATTAGTACTAGAAAGCATAGTAGCAATTTAGAGAGGATGTCAGAATAGGTCATGCATATTCACATGGGTAGTTTCAGCATAATGTTAAATTATAACGCCGACGGTTTTCTGTGAAACAAGATACTCCACTTGTTATAACAGACAATGTGATTTTTCATACAATAATGTTATACCTCACACTAAAGAATTGTATATACGAACCGCGCTAAAAAATGTCAAAGTCAAAAATAGTAGTGACTTTGCTGTTTATGCTACTATTCTCTATTTTGTTATATAAAGGTAATTTTACTATCATCATCTAGGTTATTGGTCGTAAATAGGTACATTTGTTGTATTTTTCAAGTATTAGTTCTCTTCCCCTTGAAAAAGAGATAGCATTATATTAGCTTATTTATTTTTTTTCCCTTTAATATAACAAAAAATCGCTAGCTATTTTTATTTATTAATAATTATTTACTTATTACTAATTACTATTACCTACTGTTTTAAAACGTATATATTATTTTAAAACATTATTGTTTGGGTTCATTTTTAGTTTTATGACAATGTATATATAATTCCTTAGTCTGAATTTTATACTTAAAGCACAAATATATGTGACCATTTATTTATTCACTAGAGACTCACCCTCGCTTCGCTTCGGGTTCGTCTCTAGACAAAAATAACTCTATCCCACGGGAATCGTAAATTTTTTCGGGATGATATATAGCCTAAAGCCTTCCTCGATAAATGGACTATCCAACACAAAAAGAATTTTTCAATTCCATCCAGTAGTTCCTGAGATTAGCGCGTTCAACCAAACAAACAAACAAACAAACAAACAAACAAACAAACAATCAAACAAACTCTTCAGCTTTATAATATTACTATAGATAAATACAAATAATCTAAACTTTAATACTATTAAAATGTGTTGTTTATATTCATAATAATTTTATTACGGGAACGACTGAATGAGCCCGAATACATAATATGTATATTATATGTAAGACAAATATATTTCTCATAATAGTATAGTTTAAATGTCGTTTGTTACTCCTTCACACTGACACGCCTGGAAGGACTTGGATGAAATTTAGTATATAGATAGACTACGGAAAGACATGACCACTGCTAGGCGCTTAGAAACCTCAGCGATGTAAGGGTAAAGTCGCAACTTATTTTTATATTTTTTGTATTATCTCTAAAACATGTATTTTAATAGTGTATTGTAATTATTGTAATTTTAAATAAATTGTCATATAAACTTAATATTTAAAATTTCTGCTCCCGTATTAGGTTTAAAATAAATAGTTTTTGCTATTTCCACGGTAGCAATACCTAACCTACCATTAAAATATTTTGCTATCTTTTTGGATTAAGTAATCTTACCAAAAGTGACATTAATTTTTTTCTATATTCCATCTTCATCTTTAACTTCCACAAATAAAGGGTACGGATGAGAGTGACAAAGGCTATAAATACATATAAATCGAAATCGATTTTGTTATATCCTCAGGATATCTACCGTAGAGCCAGATACTTCGACAGGCAGTCGTCAAATATTCATATCAAAAATATGACGTCAATAAAAAAGATGAGCCTATATAAATATTCCTAGATACCTAATGTTAACTGTAAAACCTATGTAGTATATATAACATAAAGGTATATTCTAACTTTTAAAATAGTACTTTAAAAAAAAACTTTTATTTGCTCTGTAAAACACATTAAGATTCCAAACAAAGCTTTATTTTTTACTATGATATATTAAAACTATGGGACGTAGAATTTGGCTAAACTGATTTATGTTAGCACGTATTGTTTCATGACTAAACGATACCAAGCTGAAGCCCATCAATTAAGTCTATTATTAACAGTATGGCTCAAGTATAATAGGCTTGCGATTAAATTAATAGTGCGATGCGTTATAAACTTGCATCTAATATCTATTCATTACGTTACTTATCGAGTACGTTATGTTTTTAAAAACTTTTTTTAATTTAATTTATATTAAAGGGAACGTTCAAATTAGAGGTCAAGCAAACGACTCAAGTAAAATATAATAAGTTTAAAAAAACTTAAATAATTCTTCGTTGTTCGTTGATTAATATAGATCACTTTTGTATAAAGTACAGTAAAGCGTTATTGTGAAGATTTGGTTATGATATGGCTGTCGTAGCTCAGTGGCAATATGCTCGCTTAGAAAATGAAGGGAGTTTAAACCAGGTAGCATCTAATACTTTCTTAGATTTACGCGAATGTTTGACATTTAAATAAAACTATCTTTTCGGATTTTTTCGCGGATTTATTTTGATTTTTGGTTCCCGACGTTTCGATTGCTTTACAGCAATCATGGTCACGGGAGAGACTGAGGTGTTAGATGTCTCAAAGGTATTATATAGTTGTTACAGACAGCCTACCCACAAATAACAAAATGAATTCAAAAAACTTGAAAATTGGCACCAAAGTACCTTACAATATTTGTTAATTTTAATTTTAAAACATTTTTAAAACATTTTTATAATTTTAATTACTTTTATATTATATAATTTTATATAATTTATTTAATTTTAGCTTTATTATTATAATTATTACAATTTTTTAGAAAATTTATTGATTAATAATCTATATTTAGTGTTGCCATTATTATATTTATAACTATAAAGAAAAAATAAATTATTAATTATTTAAGCCACATTATTATTCTATGTGTAATTTAAAAAAATTAAAATTAATTAAGAATTACTATTTGCAAATGAAAATATTAATTTGAATACTAATTTAAATTACTGTTATTTTGATCCGCACAGTAAGAACTTACTACATCTAACTGTCTGTTTTGTTTAGATATATTATTTGATTTTATTATATTAATGACAGGATCCCATGACGATGGTAGTTCCCAGCCATCTTCCCTATTGAAATTTGGATGTTTTTTAATTTCTATGGCTTCCCGAATCATTCTAGGGCGATATCTGTTTTCTTTCGCGAGGATTTGGGGTCTATCGAAGCGAATATAATGGCTTGGGCGGTCCTGACTATGTTTGCAGACAGCAGATGTTGTATTACGACGGTGTTTCACATCAGCTATGTGTTCCTTGACCCGAGTTCTAATGGATCGCTTTGTTTGTCCGATGTAAGAGAGTCCACAATCACAATCAAGCTTGTAAACTCCTGCCCGTCTACCACAATTTCAAATTCGTGCGTACGTCAAGCAGTTGTCAATCTGTCAAAACAAACATTGGACGAACCTACTATTCAAGTACTAAGTAAAGGCTTAAATTTTGCTGTAGCACCGGCCCGCATCCCTTATGAGAACATTATTTGTGCGGTTGAAGACGTCCTGGCCAAAAATATTATGAAACCTGAGGATATGGAGGCGATACGTCAAGATGTTTCATCTTTGTTACGTCGAAGTACTAAGCCCAAACCTAATCTCAGTAAACAACAGTATTTAGCGTTGAAGAACTTACGCAGCAGGTCAGACATCACCATACTACGCGCAGACAAGGGAAATGCTACCGTCGTGATGGATACATCAGATTACAATAGCAAAATTAAACAACTTTTGTCGGATGAAAGTACATATAAAAAGGTTAAAACAGACCCAACCACCTCTGTTTTAAATAATACTAAAAAATTAATTAAGAAACACTCCGATGCATTGAATCTTGATGTTAAAAACCTTATTCCATCTTGTGCAAAGCCGCCTAAACTTTATGGACTTCCAAAGATACACAAACCCAACGCTCCGCTACGTCCAATTGTGAGTCAAATCGACACACCGACTTATAAATTGGCCCAACTAGTAGCGAAAGTACTCTCAACACTCAGAGGAAAAACATCAGCGTTCACAAGAGACTCTTACCATTTTGTTAATGAGATAAAACATCTACAACTCAATGACAATGAAACAATGGTTAGTTTTGATGTACAGTCTCTATTTACCAGCCTACCAGTAGAAGACTGTGTCAAAATAGTATCAAGAAAGCTACTGGACAATAGTATGCAAGAAGAATACACTGAACTTTTACAACACTGCCTTACATCGGGCTACCTATTGTGGAATGATGAATTCTACAAGCAAGTGGATGGAGTGGCCATGGGTTCGCCTGTCTCCCCCGTTGTCGCTGACATCTTCATGGAGGCCTTCGAGGAGACTGCCTTAAACACATCGCCCGTGACTCCTCGTTTCTACAAGCGGTATGTAGATGACACTTTCACAATATTACCATCTGATAAAATATCTGTATTCTTAGAACATCTTAACTCCATAAACCCTAAAATACAATTTACAATGGAACTGGAGTCTAATAATTCCTTAGCTTTCTTAGATGTATTAGTCATACGTAACCCAGATAACACCTTGAGTCATACTGTGTATCGAAAGAAGACCCATACAGATAGGTACTTGAATGGTGAATCTCACCACCACCCTTCACAGTTAGCTACCGTGGGAAAATCTTTGTTTCAGAGAGCACAAGGGATCTGTGACGAGCAACACCTGGCCGGAGAGCTGCAACATGTCAAGCAAGTTCTGCGAGACAACAAGCTGCAAGTGCCGCGCCTACGTCACAGGGACCGAGTGAAACCAGCCACAGTCGAGCGCGTCCCTGCAGTCCTACCTTACATGAGAGGAGTCACTGACAAGATTGGCTACATCCTAAAGCGAGCTTCAATTAAAACTTACTTCAAGCCGCCAAAGAAAATAAGTCAATTCTTACCACCTGTCAAGTGCCACATCCCTCTACAAGATGCAGGAGTTTACAAGCTTGATTGTGATTGTGGACTCTCTTACATCGGACAAACAAAGCGATCCATTAGAACTCGGGTCAAGGAACACATAGCTGATGTGAAACACCGTCGTAATACAACATCTGCTGTCTGCAAACATAGTCAGGACCGCCCAAGCCATTATATTCGCTTCGATAGACCCCAAATCCTCGCGAAAGAAAACAGATATCGCCCTAGAATGATTCGGGAAGCCATAGAAATTAAAAAACATCCAAATTTCAATAGGGAAGATGGCTGGGAACTACCATCGTCATGGGATCCTGTCATTAATATAATAAAATCAAATAATATATCTAAACAAAACAGACAGTTAGATGTAGTAAGTTCTTACTGTGCGGATCAAAATAACAGTAATTTAAATTAGTATTCAAATTAATATTTTCATTTGCAAATAGTAATTCTTAATTAATTTTAATTTTTTTAAATTACACATAGAATAATAATGTGGCTTAAATAATTAATAATTTATTTTTTCTTTATAGTTATAAATATAATAATGGCAACACTAAATATAGATTATTAATCAATAAATTTTCTAAAAAATTGTAATAATTATAATAATAAAGCTAAAATTAAATAAATTATATAAAATTATATAATATAAAAGTAATTAAAATTATAAAAATGTTTTAAAATTAAAATTAATAAATATTGTAAGGTACTTTGGTGCCAATTTTCAAGTTTTTTGAATTCATTTTGTTATTTGTGGGTAGGCTGTCTGTAACAATTATATAATACCTTTGAGACATCTAACACCTCAGTCTCTCCCGTGACCATGATTGCTGTAAAGCAATCGAAACGTCGGGAACCAAAAATCAAAATAAATCCGCGAAAAAATCCGAAAAGATAGTTTTATTTAAATAAACAGGTAGCATCTCTCATATTTTCATATGTGAATCATTGTCAACACGATGGTAATTCACCTTATGTTGAATAAAGAAAACATCATGAGGAAACAAACAGATCTGACAGAACCTAACTTGTTTTTGAAATATTTGTAAATTCTCCCAACAAGGGGCCTTACCATCACCTATTTTAAAACATTCATACTTCAAGACTGTTTTGTTTCAAGATTACAATAATCTTACTTTTATTCGTACCATGACCTTTAAAAAGCAAGCTTGTTTTAAAATTGTTTAGTGATGCGACAGAACGAATGATTTGTCTATTTCCTCCTATAAAAGAAAAGAAATAGTGCTATATAAGTTGTATAGCGTTATCCCTGTCACTCCGAGAGTCGTTCGTAAATATGATTAGTACTTACCTAGGATAAAATTAAAGAAAAATATTATATAATTTAATTTCAAATGTACATGTTTTCCACAAAATATACGCAATCTATGTCTTTTTTATACTATTTATACAAATAATTTTAGTTTAGTTTTAAAAATTAGGAAAACTATTAGAAAAGAAAATAAAATAAATTATGGCTAAACTGTGATACAAAATTCGGAACAAATTATTTACTTGACAACCGCCTGACTGTTTGTTTACTTGACGACGAGTGAAAATTAAATGTCAATAAGATGATAGTTTGTTTATGTGAGCTTTTAGAGTAGAAAAAAACAAGTTGAACTTATTTTATTAGTAATTTATACTATATGAATTAACAGTTAGAAACAAGGTAAGGTGTACTGAAACGTTTTATTCATTAAATAAATTTTTAAATCAAAATAATACTAGCCTACATAGTTTCACGAGTACTTCGCAAAGGAACCATTTGGAGAGGCAAAAAAAAGCTTAATGTTTTTGGGATTTTTTTTATTTCAATTTAATGCTTAATATAACCTATATTATCTTCACCTACACTTTTTTTAATTATAAAGCTATAATTTTTCAGCTAGGCATAAACAAAAATAAAATAAGCACTTTAAAAACGTTTCATTTATAAAATTGTTTTTTTAGGATTTTAAGTGCTGCTTTTCCCTGAATCAATGGAGAAAATACCTCCACGTAGCCTAACTCTGCTGCTGATCAAGGAAGTACTGTGTTGTTGATTACTACTATGGTGCTGTAATTGAGTTTCCTTTATTACATATTTTGTTACTTTATAAAAATAAATATATTATTATACATACACAGTTGTTATAATTTTTGTAAGTTTTTTTAGGGTTCCATACCTAAAGGGCCTATATAATCGTATAGAAATCTTTCCATCCAACTTCTTATGTAATTTTTGGATATAATAAAAAAAATCATAGTAATATTATAAACGCGAAAGTAAATCTATCTGTCTGTTTATTATTCTATTATATCTTACGTATTCACACCTAAACCTTGATATTTTGTAATGACGGCATCAAGTGAAACGAGTAGGGGGTCGAAAAATTGAAAAGGAAAGACTAAAAGTAATAGTACTAAAGGAATTACTAAACTAGAAATAAAGTTTCTATATGTATTTTTATTTACTATATTTCCTTCGCATATGTAAATTCTCATCACAGAGTCTCGTTACAGAGTTTGTTTTACATATTTTTATAATAGATAATGCTTAGTAAATGCTTCTCAATTGATGTCACAAAGGTCACATTCGAAACATAGCTGAAAACGAGATTTAGTGTACTACAAGCTTCTGCTTTATAAACTTTTAAAATCATAAGTATTTCGAAATTATTACACTTCTAGAATCAAAGTATACATTAATTACCGACATACTAAAATTACACGATACGTGTCTCAATCGAGAGATTTACGAAAATAATAGGTTTTATTCCATTTATCTGGCACAATCAATTACCTTTTATATTATAAATTTTGAAAATAATAATACATCCGTCGCGTATCAACAACTTTTACAAGATTGCTAATTATGACAGAAAAGTAAGAATGCTATTTGTCAAAATTCACCTCATGGTACGAATTGAATGAATGATAATAACATTTTCTTAGTAATTTTGGTGTCGTGACGTCACAAAACTGCTAAGAAAGTAAGAATGTTTCAAGCTTATAATAACCTTGCTTTTAAGACGTCATGGTACGAAAACTCAAAGTAAGATTATAGTATTCATGCTATAAGAGTTCATGGTAAGGCCCCTGGGGCCTTACCATGAACTCTTATAGCATGAATACTATAATCTTACTTTGAGTTTTCGTACCATGACGTCTTAAAAGCAAGGTTATTATAAGCTTGAAACATTTTTACTTTCTTAGCAGTTTTGTGACGTCACGACACCAAAATTACTAAGAAAATATTATTGTCGTTCATTCAATTCGTACCATGAGGTGAATTTTGACAAATAGCATTCTTACTTTTCTGTCATAATTAGCAATCTTGTAAAAGTTGTTGATACGCAACGGATGCATTATTATTTTCAAAATTTATAATATAAAAGGTAATTAACTGTGCCAGATAGATTGAGTAAAACCTATTATTTTCATAAATCTATCGATTGGTACACGTATCGTGTAATTTTAGTACTTCGGTAATTAATGTGTACTTTGATTCTAGAAGTGTAATAATTTCGAAATACTTGTGATTTTAAAAGCTTATGACGCAGAAGCTTGTAGTACATTAAATCTCGTTTTCAGCTATGTTGCGAATATAACCTTTGTGACATCAATTGAGAAGAATTTACTAAGCATTATCTATTATAAAAAATGTAAAACAAATTCTGTAACGAGACTCTCTGATAAGAATTAACATATACGAAGGAAATATAATAAATAAAAATACATATAGAAACTTTATTTCTAGTTTAGTAATTCCTTTAGTGCTATCACTTTTAGTCTTTCCCTTTCGCATTATCGACCCGCTACTCGCTTCACTTGATGCCTTCATTACAAAATATCGAGGTTTAGGTGTGAATACATATAATAGAATAATAAACAGACAGATAGAAATTAGAATTACTTCCGCATTTATAATCTTACTATGATTTTTTATTATATTATCCAAAAATTATGTAAGAAGTTGGATGGAAAGATTTCTATACGTATTATATAGACCCTTTAGGTATGGAACCCGAAAAGAACTTACAACAATTATAACAACTGTGTATGTATATTATTTATTTTTATAAAATAACAAAATATGTAATAAAGAAAACTCAATTACAGCACCATAGCAGTAATCAACCACATAGTACTTCCTTGATCAGCAGCAGAATTATTAGGCTACGTGGAGGTAGTTTTCTCCACTGATTCAGGGAAAAGCAGCGCTTAAAGACCTAAAAAAACAGTTTTAATTAAACGTTTGTAAAGTGTCTATTTTATTTTTGTGTTTGTCTAGCTGAAAAATTATAGCTTTATAATATTAAAAAAGTGTAGTTGATGATAATATAAGTTGTATTAAATATTAAATTGAAATAAAAAACCCAAAAATATAAAGCATTTTTTTGTGTCTCTCCAAATGCTTCCTTTGCGAAGTGCTCGTGAAACTACGTAGTCTAGCTAGTATTATATTGATTTAAAAAAATATTTAATGAATAAAACGTCTCAGTACACCTTACCTTGTTTCTTGCTGTTAATTCATATAGTACAAATTACTAATAAAATAAGTCCAACATGTTTTATTCTAATCTAAAAGCTCACATAAACAAACTATCACCTCATTGACTTATAATTTTCGCTCGTCGTCAGACAAATAAACAAATAGTCAGACGGTTGTCAAGTAAATAATTTGTTCCGAATTTTGTATCACAATTTAGCGGTAATTTATTTTATTTTCTTTTCTAATAGTTTTCCTAATTTTTAAAACAATACTAAAATTATTTGTATAAATAATATAAAAAAGACATAGATTGCGTATATTTTGTGGAAAACATGTACTTTTGAAATTAAATAATATAATATTTTTCTTTAATTTTATCCTAGGTAAGTACTAATCATATTTACGAACGACTATCGGTGTGACAGGGATAACGCTATACAACTTATATAGCACTATTTCTTTTCTTTTATAGGAAGGAATAGACAAATCATTCGTTCTGTCGCATCACTAAGCAATTTTAAAGCAAGCTTGCTTTTTAAAGTTCATGGTACGAATAAAAGTAAGATTATTGTAATCTTGAAATAAAACAGTCTTGAAGTTAGAATGTTTTAAAATAGGTGATGGTAAGGCCCCTGCACTTGGCCAGCGTGGAGAACTATGGCCTCATCCTTTCGCATTAAAGGAAAGCTCGTACCCAGCAATAGGAAATTTAAAAGGGCTGAATGAATAAAAATGTAAGATGTGATCCAATCAATAAGAAACTATTTTTGAGTATTAACATTATATTTATGAAGTCTAGATAACTGTTTTCACTCACTGATTTCGTTTATTAAGGCAGATGAAACATGAAATTGCTAGCGTCATTTGTTATGAAAAAAAAACGGAAATCTCTGCCGAGGGAGACTCTGATATATGCTACCTCGCGTTTTTAATATGAATTTCTTGTAATGGATGACATGGTAAATATTACAATAAAATTATCCTACTTTTCTTTTATAAATGATTTAATTTTTTGGTTTCTTTTATCTAAAATGATATTAATTTCTATGCTTTTATAATAAAAAAATCCTAATGAGTTTAACTATTATCATAAAAATAGCATCCTGTTCTTTCGCTCAAGCCTTTACTGTAAATCTTATATCATCATAGTATAAAACAAAGTCGTTTCCCGCTGTCTGTCCCTATATAATATGCTTAGATCTTTAAAACTACGCAACGGATTTTGATGCGGTTTTTTTAATAGATAGGGTGATTTAAGAGAAAAGTTTATACGTATAATACATGCATAATATAGTACCTAGAGAAACTCTGATAATTTTAGAGGTTTCTAATGTGATGTCGTAAATAAACACATTTTTTGCGCTTACATTGCAAACGCTGGCTGGACACACCTTAAAAAGGTCTACGAAAAAGTCTGCGATGCTATATGTCTATCTCTTAAGGATAACATACTATATCCATTTTACTAAATCCAGTCTCCATCCAGCTAGTTTTAATATAACTAATATATTTGTTATAAACTTGCATAATAATGATGTGAATTTCAGTTACCTAATGATGTTTATAAATATCGTTTGTTTATTCATCGACTGTATATCTTTCGAAATGTTATTCCGATACAAATTCATAATTAAAACCACCTAATAAAATATTCCAGAATTTTATTTAATGTATCGATAGTAACATTGTGGCGACCAAAATACGATAGGTTACTAAAATATTAACGTAGCGTGATAATAATTATCATTATTAAAAAGGGATTTGAAAGCGCCCGAGCCTAATTTTCTTTATAAAAGTTAAGTTCTTTTGTACTAAGTGCAGGATAATAGTCCTTGAAACTGCCGTTAAGGCCCCAATAAATTTGTATAGGTACTAATATCTATATATCTATATATATATATATATATATATATATATATATATATATATATATATATAAAATGCTTTGTCCTGACTTACTGATCGATCAACGCACAGCCTAAGCCACTTTTCACAAATTTTGACAAATTTCATATACAATGTAGGCATCCGCTAAAAAAGGATTTTTTGAAATTCATTCCCTAAGGGGGTAAAATAGGGTATAAAAGATTGTATGAAACTCTGTCATTCTTAACGCGAAATGCACGGAAATTGGTATTTAGCTGTAAGATAAAAAATAAGAAATAATATATATATTAGATTTTTTTCGAAATTCATCCCTTGAAAGGGTTAAAGGGGATGATAAAGTTTATATAGGCTCTGCTCTTAAATACAATTAAATAAATATTTATTATAGCATTTTTTGAAATTCGACCGGTAAGGGGGTAAAATGGGGGGTGAAAGTTTGTATGAAACTTTATGGTTATTGCAGGTAAAGTGGTATTTACCTTTAAAATGAAAACTAAAACAATACAAATATCATTTTTTTTTCGAAATTCATCCCTTACAAGGGTAAAGGGGGGTTGTGCAGTTTATATGAGGAAAAAATTATTTATGATCAAAATTACTTGAAACTTGGTATTAATGCTCTTCCATACAATTAAATAAACATGTATTTTAGAATTATTTTAAATTCAGCCCCTAAGTGGGTAAAACTGGACGGTGAAGTTGGAGTTGTTGAATATATCTAAACAGAGTAACATGACTCATGTTCTCCGTAAGTGCACACTTACTGTGTTGGATATAAAGTAGAAAACGGAAATTAGTCCGAATCTAAAGGAAATTTATGTAAAACTTCTCGGCTGGCCACAGCAGTGACATTTACAACAGACCTAGAGCGCGAGAGTGAGAACCTACCTAGAGAGTATCTTGCTATCTACATCCTCCTTCTGAAGGTTGGCACAACTGTAATGAAAAAGTCACCTAAGTTACGTAACGGAATTAGACTGAGTGTGTGACTGTGTGTGAGTGTAATAAAACTAACACGAACTTATTTTTCAAAGTAATAAAGTTTATTTTTGTCGTAGTTTGATCGCGGGCGAAGCCGCGGGTTCTGCTAGTAGACAATAAATGGGGTGAGTTTTACTGAATTAACAAAGAAATATTATAACTTGTATTTAATATTTTTTAAGAATATACGTTTTATCTATAAAATTCTACTAAATAGCAAATAATTAGGGTTAATTTTGTTGATATTTTCTGTTACATTTAAACTATTTATTGCACTACTAGCGGCTCACTCTCGCTTCGCTCGAGTTCGTCCCTAGCAAAACAAAAACAAACCTATCCCACGGGAACCGTACATTTTTCCGGGATAAAGGGTAGCCTATGTATTATTCCAGACTATAATCTATATCTGTGCCAAATTTCATCCAGATCCGTTCAGCCTTCTGGTGTGGAAGCGCAACAAACATACATATATCCATACATCCATACATCCAAACGTATACATTCTTACAAACTTTCGCGTTTATAATATTAGTAGGATTGATGATATTTCTGCAATCATCAAGGCAATTATTGGCATACTTACATGTTGGTTATTGCTTCCCATGCTAAAGGTTAAAGGCTCGATTCTCGTAAGGCATTTGTTATACTCTTATACAAATATTTTTAAAACATACTTAAATATTTAAAACGGGTGCTCCTTTATTAGAAGTTTAAAAGAAATTACTCTTGTTTTACTATAATATTTCAATATGGCGTTAGTTACGAAGCAGAACGTATTATACAGGCGTAAAGGACGGTTGATGCCGTTCAGGCTGTAGCGTATCGAGGGCGAGTTGCTTTTTATTATATCAACTCATAAATATTGGATATTGTCTGCTCTTTTAGATTCTTTTATACTATTCTTGACATATTTTTGTTCGAATTTCTTATCTATTTGCTCTTAAATAAATAACACATACTTAATAAAAAATTTTTTATCTTTTTTTGTAATTTAGAAAAGCTCGCACGTGATCTTATTCAGTTTGGGAAAAATGGTTATGTATTGATTGAAAATCAATCGAACTCGCGATCACCAGCCAGAACAAAATATCAACCCGACGCTACGAAGGTCGTTAGTTATTGTATTATTACATCAATTACTTTTATTAACCGACTTCCAAAAAGGAGGAGGTTCTCAATTCGTCGGAATCTTTTTTCTTCCTTTTTTTATGTATGTTCACGGATTACTCGAAGACGGCTGAACCGATTTGGAAAATTTTTTTTTGTTTCAAAGGGTATTCTTCCCCGGTGGTTCCATATAAATTTTATCGAAATCGGTCAAGCGGTTTTTAAATAAATGGCTAAATCAAATATGTTTTTATTAATAAAAATCTTTCTTCTTATAAGTTACAAATTACCTGCTTATTACGTCTACACTAAAAATGGAAAAATAAAAACTTTAAAAAAAAAATAAAAACCGACTTCCAGGCACTGAAAAATAAAAAATAACTAAATAGGGGTTTTCATTTAGAATAGATACTTAATCAGATATTTTCGAAGTCGCTGCCAGCCAATACAAATCAAAGCACACCGACTTCAGTGCCTGGAAGTCGGTTTTTAGTTTTTTTTTAAAAGTTTTTATTTTATTGCTATACTCTAACTATCTTTCACATAAATGATATAGATATTCTTTTATAGAAAGTCATTTTCAGAATTACTTGTAGGTAACAATAATCTATACGTATAATAAAACTGTAGAGGTTGAATGTCTGTCTGTACATAGAAAAAAAAATACTAAAAACCGAGTCAGGGGGATGTAAGAAGAGAAATAGAACAAATCCAGGTTTTTTTTTAATTTTTTTGTTTTTCTGTCTATGTGTCTGTTCGTACAGGCTAATCTCCGAAACTGTTGGTCCAATTTAAATGAAATTTTGCATGGTGGTACCTTATATCCCCAGTCAACATTTTAAATACTTTTCATTCCGGAAAATTAAAGAGTTCCTGTGGGATAGTTAAAAAACTATAGTAAATTATACAGCTTAGTACACAAAAACTACTGATTGGATTTTAATGAAACTGTACAATAATGTAGCCCATGCATCAAAATAACAAATAGGCTACTTTTTATCCCGGAAAAATTTACAGTTTCCGTGAGATAGATTTGTTTTTGTTTGTCTAGAGGCGAACCCGAGCGAAGCGAGGGTGAGCCGCTAGTGTAAAAATAAATTACTTATACTTTGTGCAATTTACATAGTTGAAATATATTTCTTCTTTTTATTGTATAAAAGATAGTAAGAAGCTTTTAAAAATAAAAATAATCAGTAAAGAATGACAAGAACTTTGCTCATTTTAGAGCATAGCTTAAAACTTTTTGCGCGGCTGAAATTTTAGCTGATAATTAAATAATGAGCGCGAAAAGTTTCCTTTAATATTAAAACTGTTTAAGGACAAAATGGAGAAGGAAAATTACAGTTTAATTTCAGTTACGACTTGGACTGGTTGTATGTAGATTAGATCAGAATAGACACGTGCGTTGAAGTGCCTGTATATACTCGTATTTATGCAAATATTAAACAAATAAAAACGCCAACAAACTTGGCCAGCATGGTGGACTATGGCCTGATTCCCTTCGTATTGAAGGGAGGCCCGTGCCCAACAGTGGGACGTTAAAAAGGGCTGAATACTACAAACAAATAAAAATACATTCTAAAGTCATCATTGGCTAGAGAAATTCCTTTTTTTATAAAATAGTGTCTGGGAAAAAAATCAATTTAAAAGAAGTTTTTATGTTTTAGTTTTTTAAGACTAACTTTAAAAAACTAAAATGTGATGCTCGTGACCAACGGTAATGAAACTTGAAAGTTTTGCTAGTAGCCATTGAAGAGTTTCATACTAGTGATTTTCACTATTCATCTCCTGCATTCATTATTACATTATTACATTTTTTTTTAAATATGTTGGGACATTAACACACAGCACCATCTAGTTCCATGGTAAGCTACGAGGCTTGTGTTATGGATACCAGATAGTTGATACACTACACATATATAACTTTAAATACATACATATTATAAATATAAACACCCGTGACTGAAGTACAAACATTCGTATTCACCACACAAATGTGTGCCCCCAGTGGGATTCGAACCCGCGACCGTTGACATAGCAAGTAGAATCACTACAAACTGAGCCAAACGTGTCGTCAAATTACATTGGCTCGGTGATATTAAATTATTAAAATATGTACATATATTGTGATCCAGATTTCACGTAGGTATTTACAAATTTTAAATCGTATCGATTAGTTGAACGTAACGAAAAATTGAATTTCAAGATTTGATTATTTGCATAGTTACAAAACTATTAAAACGATTTTTTTTAAATCTACGATACATAGTTTTGTATGCAATATAGTGTCTGATCTGTTAAATTTGTATTTCTTTTCGTTCGACCAGAAGGAAACATTTCCTGTAATTTGGTCTACTTTACATTTTCTGAACATTCATATGGAGATACAAGTACTCGTATATGTAGATGTTGCACCCGAGTTATAGTATTGATTGTAAGTATAAGAATAACTATGCTTTGGCTCTCATTTTTCCAATATCAAAGGCTCGAAATACATAAAATACATGAATTCTAACGGTTTTTAAAGGTATTATTGGAAAGAAACGTAGATTGACTGACGTATGTAGATTTATCATTTATTTATATATTATACTAGCGACTCACCCTCGCTTCGCTCGGGTTCGTCCCTAGCTTGCATTAAATCACGATTGATCAGTTTTCGACCGGAGAGGAAAAATGATTAAATTACTAAAATGGCTATTAAAAAATAAGGGTTGATCGTAGAAGGGTGAAAATTGAGGATTGTATGTATTTTTGTATGTTGTATCATAAAAAAATAGAAATTAAAAATTTTGTCTAAAAAATAAAAAATAAAATTTAGGGGTGGACTACCCCTAACATTTAGGGGGATGAAAAATAGACGTTGGCCGATTCTCATAGATACCGGATAAGCACAAAAAATTTCATCAAAATCGGTCAAGCCGTTTCGGAGGAGTATGGCAACGAAAACTGTGACACGAGAATTTTATATATTAGATTTTGAACTTATGTTTTTTATGTTTACTAATTAAATGAAAATGTAAACTAACTTTAACAAATAAATATGTAAATTTTCACATAATTTGCAAATAATTAACATAACCTGAATATATATTAATATATTCAAGAAACTTAACAAATATACAGCACAACATAAAATATATAGTAACTTTCTTTATAACTTTTGATGTCATCTATCGAAAATCGTATTTTGGAAATCTTAAATACTAGCATTTAGATGAATTGGTTGGGTTTAGATTATTATTATCTTTACTTAAATAGCAAAAAAAAAAACCGTTTCTTGTGTATATTCAGCCCTTTTTAACGTCCCACTGCTGGGCATGGGCCTCCCTTCAATACGAGGGGGATCAAGTAATAGTCTACCACGCTAGCCAAGTGCGTGTTGGCAGACCTCACATATCTTTCGAAAACTTGCTAGGTTCTCTCAGACATGCAGGTTTCCTCACGATATTTTCCTTCACCGTAAGACAAGTGATAATGATGGAAATGGTTCGTACATAAAATATCAGACGTGCGAGACCCGAAACTTGAACCCGGTTCACTCGATTTTTCAAGCTAGCGCTTGGGCTGAGCTACCACAGTCTTTTAGTTTGTTTTCTTGTGAATTAGTCTACATTTATGGCCCTATTTTAACAATAAAAAAATAAATTATTGTTTAAGCTCATAGGAGTAAATAACACTACTATTATAAAATATCTTATATATTTAAACGAGCAATTCTTGTATATTTATATCTTTATATATTTATTTATACCGGCGATCTCGGAAACGGCTCTAACGATTTCGCTGAAATTTGGTATGGGGAGGCTTTCGGGGGCGAAAAATCGATCTAGATTAGTCTCTTGTCTGGGAAAACGCGTGTTTTCGAGTTTTCATACGGTTTTCTTTTGCATTATTCTACGCAGAATATGTTCGATATTTATGTTCGTATTTCTTACACTCAGGCATAAGCATCGTGGTCAAGCGACCAAAGTGCAAGATTAACATTATATGGATCATATTGGATATTGGATACAAAGTTCTACTTTTTTTTTGTATTTATCCAAGTTTTTAGTTTTTTTTAATCTAAAAAATATGATATAACAAAAACACCGAGCGAAGCTCGGTCGCCAGGTACTAAATTATAAAATCTTGTACATATTATATATATATTCATTCTTCACGGCTGTAACGTAATAACAAAGCATGAAATTTAATACACAAATAGATTGACTTGGAGTAACACGTAGGCTACTGTTAGTAACGAAAAATACTAAAAGGTGGTGCTGCCTGTATATAATATTGTAAAGATGAGTATAAAGGCATCTATGGACGGGCAAAAGCGCAGCGAGGATAACTCACTAGTTTAAAAATAATAACTTCTGGAATACAAAGCTAACAGAAATAAATTTAAAAAGGAAAAGTGTCGTTGCTATTCTGGTGAGACAGATCTAAGAAACTCTTTTGGACAAACAAAGTTTTAATCGGTCAATTGCAACAAATAAAAGTTAAATTGCTTACTGTAGATTTGTTGAATCAAAGACAAGTGGAGTGTGCTTAGTAGCTGAAACTTTGTACGAAGCGGCGATTGAGATATTTCCAATTTTATTTTTATTATGTTTCTTAAAGGTAAATGTTTTGTTGATTTATTTTGTAACTATAAGCGAAGTGCTTCGCTTAAGTGAGTCTCGTAGTCTATCTATATATTAAACAATGAAATTCGTCCAGCTGTTTGAACGTTAAATTAGTAACAAACAAACACACACCCATACCCACATTTCGTACATATAAAAGAAGTCCGATTGTAATGATTTCATTTTTAAGCTTTATTAAATTTTAAGGAAATTCAAAATATATTGTAAATTCACTAAACTGATAGATTCCATTAATTATTGTTTTGACAAAGTTAAAGTACTTTATTTATACTTAGATATAAAACTTTCAATATACATATATAAAATATTTTAAAAGTTCGACAAAAATACCTAGGAAAAATTTTACGGTTAAAAGCACAAGTTTGGGAGCCCGATCCGAGAGTAATAAAGACCGTTTTAGGTGTAAGGCATATTTTTGGGGTAAATTACGCTTGAGAAGGGTTTACTTCCTCATTTCACAGGCACGGTTTAACAATAGTTGCTTTCATAAATATAATTTATTAACATTCAATATCTTTTATGATCTTTTATATCTAACTAAAATATTAAAAAACTTATTTAATGTTTTTCTTAGTCTAGAAGACATTTTATTCTTGTTGCGAGCCTTGCTACCTTTTTGTGTATGTCTACATAACACTATTTCCTTCATCAACTTGTTTTTATCTTTTTAGTTCGCTATCAACCGCTTTTTCTTTATTTTTTAATATATTTTTTGTACGTTTGTTTGTAAATTACTGATTGCAGCTAGTTTACTCGAAGAATTTTGGTACATTGTAATTGAAATTCAGGAGATGTCGCTCATGTGAATCTGAGTGGCAATACTGTAATAAAATTATGGACAAATTTATATTAGTTACTTCTAGTTGTATGAATACGAAAAGTATTAAAGTGTTATTTTATTAAGTTAAATTTAATTTCGACCTTTATTTTGAATTCATAACCTAAATTCAATCGTCCACTTCCTTTAAAGTTTACAACAGCGTCAATTGTATAAAATTATTATAAAAATATATCTACCTTCAAATTTTATTTCATGAAGAGCTTACAGACCTTTGTAGTCTGTATTTCAAAGATATATAAGAAATGGCTTTCAACAAAGTAAGTGAGTATTTGTTTTTCCGAGTAGACTTTCTGATTAAGATTAAAACAACAATAAGAACTTTCCGTTAAATATTGAAATTATTCTAACTTTAACTATAACAAAAAAGCTCCTGGCTACACGCCATATTGCTTTTATTATTTTTTTACAAGTAATTTTCAGTTATTGACAAATGGTTTTTTATACTAGGATTTTTAATTATTAATATTAAAAAGGGTGTAAGAATTTATTAAATATTTTTATATAAAATTTTATAAAATTTGAATAATATATATTTGCATTAAATATTTTAAATAACAGGCAACATTTATAAGCAGCTATTAAAAAAGCCCTGTACTGGTTAATAAAATAGTTGCAATACACTTAAAATTGAAGATACGATGGTATCGTTACCATCGTATCTTCAAGTGTATCTTATTTGGTACTAGGGGCGCTCTCGAGCGAAGCGAGCGAGGGTAAGTCGCTAGTTTAATTTTTTTGAGCGAAACCGTATTTCTTTTTGTAAAATAAAAGTATCCTAAGTTACTTCTTATAACATCAGCTATCTTCCAGTGAAAGTCCCGTCAAAATCAGTCCAGCCATTTCGGAGATTAACTGGAACAAATAGACAGATAAAAACTTAAAAATTGTCTTTTTCTTTTAAGTACCGTATATAATTTCATATGCCTTTAGTAAAACACTTTTACGTCGACATTACAAATAGGTACTTCAATTTTATTTAACCGTACAGATTATCTTAATTAATTAATTTGTTGTATTCGACAAGATAGCACAATGTTTGCTGATGACAAATATGGCGCAGATTGAAATTAGATTATCACGAAGTCCTGATTGTGCCTCTGTTGTACATTTGATTATGAGGTCAATATTGTTAGAGAATGTATTTATTATAACATTTTTGCTACATACTTTTTACTTTTTTATTTGCAAGTTTAACTTAGTAATAAACATACGTGGTAATGCTAAGTGGGCCCTATTTGTATTGGGCGTTTTCTTTTTTTGGCGGCTTGAAGTAAGTTTTAATTGAAGCTCGCTTTAGGATGTAGCCAATATTGTCCTGGGATCCTGTTATTAATATAATAAAATCAAATAATAAATCTAAACAAAACAGACAGTTAGATGTAGTAAGTTCTTACTGTGCGGATCAAAATAACAGTAATTCAAATTAAAATTTTACATTTGCAAATGTAATTCTTAATTAATTTTAACTTTTTAAATTACACATAGTATAATAATGTGGTTTAAATAATTAATATTTATTTTTTCTTTATAGTTATAAATATAATAATGGCAACACTAAATATAGATTATTAATCAATAAATTTTCTAAAAAATTGTAATAATTATAATAATAACAGCTAAAATTATATAAATAATAATCCATATTCAAGTATAAAAGTAATTAAAATTATAAAACTTAAAATTAACAAATATTGTAAGGTACTTTGGTGCCAATTTTCAAGTTTTTTTAAATTCATTTTGTTATTTGTGGGTAGGATGTCTGCAACAACTATATAATACCTTTGAGACATCTAACACCTTAGTCTCTCCCGTGACCATGATTGCTGTAAAGCAATCGAAACGTCGGGAGCCAAAAATCAAAATAAATCCGCGAGAAAATCTGAAAAAATAGTTTTATTTAAATAGCGATTCACTCTTGCTTCGCTTCGGGTTTGTCCTAGTGAAAAACAATAACCTATCCCAGGGAACCGTACATTTTTTCGAGATATAAGGTAACCTATGTGTTATTCCAGACCTAACCTATGTGTTATAATCTATCTTTGTGCCAAATTTAATCCAGATCCGTTCAGCCGCTCTGGCGTGAAAGAGTAACAAACATCCATACTCCCAAACTTTCACATTTATAATATTAGTATAGATAAGGGAACATAAGGGAAATGTAAAGTAGAAAAGCTTTGTCTACCCAGTGTCTTTATGACTGACTATCCAAGAGAAGATTTTGATGTTATTCTAGTGTAGGCTTGTGACATAAGTAAGAAAAAATGGTTTTAAGAATATTAATTATTCTTTAAAAACATTGTGACATACAAACACGGAATTAAGGTCGTATAAGCATTAAATCGATAAAAATAATATAGTTTAGAGAACAAATATGTGCCAAGGTACCTTTCAAATTAACCGGAAAGAAAGCTCGACAAGACCATAATATATCGCATTGAATTTCTTCAACTTTGTGACCTGAGCTACTGGAAAGATGCCAATTTTTAATATAATAAGTACGGTGCAATTATAAACGCTAATAGAACTATTATATCGTTTATTTAGGTAACTATAATCATTAATAAATAATAGTTTATTGCCTTTAAAATAATTATAATACAACAACAGCTTTGTCCAATATTTTTATACTAAACTACCGACTCACCCTCACTTCGGGTTCATCCCTAGGCAAAAACAAATCTATCCCACGGGAACCATACATTTTTCCGGGATAACGGTTTCCTCAGTTAACGGGCTATCTAATGCAAAAACAATTTTTCAAATCGGATAAGTAGTTCCTGAGATTAGCGCGTTCAACCAAACAAACAAGCAAACTCTTCAGCTTTATAATATTAGCATAGATATAGATTTACCCCCAAATCGAGAATTTTCTCATTTTGTGAAATAGTTTATAAATAAGCTTTCTGTACTTTATTCATTTATTTATTTATTTTGGAAATAAAACTTAACCAATAACAGTTCCCAATGTTACAAAAATACATATATCAAAGTTAGCAGAGAAGATGCAAAACATAATTGAATTGATAGTATTAAATAAAACAAAAATCTTACAAATTAAAAAAAACATATGTAAAATTAAAAATTTACTTAATTAATTTCGACATATAATTTATACAAAAAAAATGATTATAAGAAAAACAAGTTAATTTATATAACTTTTCTTGAGCAATGTACTACTAAATAAACAAAAAATCTAAAGATGTTGTTTAAGATGTCATTTAATCCCAGATTTCCCGAAACACACATCAATGTATAAAAAAGATTTAACGTTATTTAACTAAATTATATTTCACTAGCGATCTCTAAGCTCAATAGAAACATCTAAAATGATGACAATATTTTGACATAACTGAATTTTTACGTTGCCGCATTAAACGTGGTCGTACCGTTTTATTGTACGCGTTTATATTGTTTTTTTATTATTCTAAAAATATTATACTCATATAAGTGGTAATCCTTGAAATTAATAAAATAAAATTTACCAAATATGTCCTATACTGACACTAACTACCGTGGTGGTCGTGAGTTCTAGTTCCGTACGTGTAACGTCAGTAATAATAATAAAATAATAAATAAAAATATTAGGACATTAACTTAGTAACGTTTGTCGGAAGTAATGTTAGCCTTGCAAGTGTTTGAAGCTGTTAATAAAAAAATTCTTATGTATCTTTTTAATATAAAAAGCTGTGTGAGATGTCACTATTTTCTTTTATGCCCTTAAGAAAAATAACGTAAAAAGTAATTAAAAATAAATGATATATTTAGAGTGATACTTTATATCAATTTAATTTTTAATGCAATAAAATGAGTTTCTTTATTTGTCCTTGTTCTCATCAATGAGAATCCCTTCCGTATCAAAAAGATAATCGGCGACTGGAGAGAAACAGGCTTTCTCAAATTATCGAGTAAGCCTTATGATTATTGAAAAATTAAAACACGTTATCGTTATGTCCAAGTTATTATTAAAATTAGACCTACATAGAATCTCATAGTATTAGATAAATACACTAGTTTACACTTTAATGCGCATTTACTTAACCTTTCATAAATAATTGAGGCGTTTATGTAAAACAATAAATTAATCATTGTGGTTAAACCTTAGATTTCTAAAGTTTATAGTACCTGGTAATACTTACGAGTACGTACATCTCATAATGAAGAATTGCCAGAATCGCTTTTACCTAACAATATTGAATGAGTTGGGACATAGTTATTAATAATTTCTTAAAAAAACCTTTAAGGATATTTTAAAGTTGTAAAATTGCACCCTTGGGTTCGTGGGTCGATGCGAGGCGGGGGGCGGGTCGGCTTCAGTGCTCTGTCGGATCGTACTGAGGACACTCGTTCAGCCTCAAACGCGCCTGAAAAAGTATACACGCCACAGGTGGTTATAATAGTGATTATAAAATACAAATTACAAAGGAACTTTACGAAGAACTTTCATTTTAACTTTGCTCAATAAATTACGTATTACATATTTTATAGCAACGTATTCAGTTAATTTTATGAGTTGTAGCAAGTAATTACAGTTTGGAAAACTTCGGTGATAAAGGTCAACTTCGCATACGTACATACATATATGTTAAATGCACATGATTTGTGTTTGATGCCTCATTTAAACTTTACGTTAAAAGAATAAACTTTAGTTATTTTTTTGGATCAAGGATGATTTAATTAAGTGTTCGTTTAAAAATACCTTTCATACAGCTGAAAAGTTAAAAATAATGTACATAAGAAATTAGGATGGATGATCTTAGTTTATGTTATAGAATTTAAAGAAGATTAAATTTGAACCCTATAAGTCTAATATCCATATTCCACAAAATAAAGTAGAATCAATATCTATTCCGTACCTGTTAGTAATATCTAAATAGCCTGTGATCTAGATTTTATTCTGTTACTTGGATATTTTAGAAGTAACGTTCGATTGAAAAAGTTCATGCTACGAGTAAAACCGTTATTATTATCTTATACCCCCGCCAATCATTCAATTACTCTGGGTTAAGTAGAACATTGTTTCTAAATCAAAAATAATTTATGGACAAAGATGGAGGCTTAAAAATAGTGTTCACTAATACGTAGTTTGAACTTTTTTTTTGATATGGATGCTTAGGTAAATTAGGAAAATTTTTACTACATAAGTGGTATGTCGGTGTGCGGTATCATCAGATAATTACTAAGAAATAGAATAAAACCTATAATTTGCTATCACTGTTATGTAAATAAAAAAAAATACGAATCGAATTGAGAACCTCCTTCTTTTGGAAGTCGGTTAAAAAGCAACAAGTTATTGCAAGTAAAAATCGTAAAAAATTATGATCGTCTTCACGATGTAGATGGGCAAATATCTATCTATACGCGAATATAAAGGAAATTATTGGAATTACTTCTACTTCGGCACTTACCGAATTAAACTGCAATCTTTAATTCGTTTAATTATTTTGTTCCTTCTCTTTGGATTTCCAATGAATTGTCTATCTAATTTTTAACTGTTATAAGTAGGTATTTTCTGTTTTTTTTTACAATTTTAATTTTTTAGACTTAGGCTTCCTTAGGCTACTTTTATGCTTAGGAATAAAAAAATATAAAATAGTCATTTTGTAACAAAAATGTATACATATGTAGTAAAAATGTATACATAATGTATATATAATGTATACTACATTATATATACATTATGTAACACTAGCCGCTGACCGCGACTGTATCTATGTATATGTAAAGAGTTTTCTTTATTTTCTTTAATAGTTTTTAGGGTCTATCTAATAATAAGTTCAGAGCTAAACATAAATGTTGAGTAATTATCCCACGGGAATGGTCTAACGAATACGTTACAATACATCCCAAATGAAGTAAGTGCATGATAAATTCAGTACCTATATAGCCAATATAGGCCAAGATTCACACTAAAAAAAGAAGACACTAAGAAAAATAAATATTTAAATATTTTATAATATAGAATTTTGGTAAATTTTATAGTATCTTATTAAAATTATCTCCTACAAAACTTTTATCGGCTAGTTTTTTAATTCTTACATTTTGTTTTCGTTTTTGGTATTCGAAATAACAGTTAGATCCTAATGTGTAGATCATAAAGTAATCAAGTTTTAGTAGTTTGTATATTTTAAGTTGAATTAAGGTGAACATATTAAGGTCCGTTTATTGATGATCATCTGATTCCCAGTTTGCCAATATACCGTAATCAAACAGAAGATACTCGTGGTCTGGTTGGTAGTAACAGAGAATTAATTATCGATCGCAATAATGTACGAAACAGGCACATTTAATCCAAAAACGTAATAGAAACCGCAGAACGTAGCTAGTCTATACTGGACTAATTATGATTTCACTGAATGAAATGAAAAAAATCACTAGATTCATGGATTTTTTTTTGGTAAAAATATGCTTTGAAATAAAGTTTTTTTTTCTTATTTCTTATTGAAATTTCATTTCAAATTTCAGAGGGAATTTGTAGAGATTTCTATAGTGATAAAAACAAACAGTAACAAGAGTTCGAATAACTCTTAAAAATTGAATAGTAGTTGTTGGAAATGGCGAGCAAAGTATAAAAAAGTAACTCAATGAACATGCGTTATCTTTGCCCCAAGTAGAAAACGTTCTTAAAAGTTAAAGTTATTTTATCGAGTTTTTGATAGATCGTAACGATAATTAGATTATTTAAAGAAGTTACTGTATTTTATCATGTGTTTTCTTTGTAATTAAAGCTACATCTTCCATAGTAATATAAAATCTATTATAATAATAAAAGATAGAAATAGATAACGTTAAAAATATAATTTTCCTTTTTTCTTATATAATTTTTTACAGATTACCTCAATATAACCTTTTTAAATAGGTATCCCTTACTATAATAAATGATGATATTTAACATAGTCATCCGTACTAATATTATTGAAGGCAAAGTTTGTTTGTTTGAACGCGCTTATCTCAGAAATTACTAATCCGATTTGAAAAATTCTTTTTGGATTAGATAGCTTGTTTACTAAGGAAAGCTAGAAATATATATTTATTCCATACTAATCGTTAAAACGTACTTAGGGACGAAGCCGAGCGAAGCGAGGGTAAGCCAGCCAGAAGTGAGATAGTATAATAATAAAATATTTTTTTTTCAAACAACAAATCGCGGATTTTAGACATACACTTAAAATGTTACAACTTTTCTAGTAAATAACTTATTTATTTATGTAGACCATTGACAAATACTAAAGTACTACAAATAGTAGTAGTGTTACAGTTGTATAGTAACTAAACGTCTACTACATTGTTGGCTTGCAATTAAAGTTCTTTGATGTCCAAACTTATCTCATTACGTGTTAGTTTCGACTTACGTGTAGTATGCCTATACATTGAATTTTTACTATTTACGTGGTTACATTTCAGCTGATGTACTGGTTTCTAAAAACTCTGAAGCATTTAACTTTTCCTACTTTATGTATTTCGGAAAAAAAATATTTGCATTTCGAATTTTAATATTGTTTACGGCTTTCATAATGTGAGAACGCGATTGTCATACTACTTATTATGCCTGCATGCATACATATGATTAAGTGGGATTTATCGGCTAGAAAAACCAACATTACCCACTAAAACCCAACGGAACCTCCCCCGTCACAAGGGAACGCCGCAGAATAGCTTAATACGTATTCAACCACGAAGCCTCGACAGAAGCCCTACCGAAGCAGACGAAAACAATCATGGGGTTGCTCCAACGGTCTACTCTGCTATCAGAAAAGTACCAGGAGCAACCAGCATGACACACCGCCCACCGAGGTGGACCGCTTCTCAGTGCGTTTCTTGGCTTCGCGTTCAGCTGAACTGACGAACGCTAACGAGCCCCCAAGATTGATTCAAAGAGATATTAGGAATTAGAAATATGCTGATGTTACTGTTATAAATATCTCGTGTCATGGTGTTTGTGGTCGCACTCCTCCGAAACGGCTCGACCGAATTCAATGAATTTTTTTTGTATATTTGGTAGGTATGAGAATAGGTTGTAAAGTATTTTTCACCCTCACCATCAAGTGTCTCATATAAAAGACTCGATCTTATTGACAAATAAAATTCTTTAAACAGAATATTTTATTAGGTAGGGGACGCAAATGGCGCGATACCGACTGTCATACTTACTTTTATATGGCATCCTGGAAACGGCTTACTTACTGGTCCAAATCGTTTGCCATGAAAATTGGTATTTTTGACAACTCTTGCATTTGACAGTATTTCCGTTAAAACAATGGGTGATCGACTACTGTATAGATATTTAATACTAATATCATCTATACATAAAATAAAATTGTAACTAGGCCGAATTTGTACATTAAATATTTTTTGGAAAATCTTATTGAAATAGACATTATTATCGATATAGAAGCCGAATCTATAGTTTTTAGAATTTTTGTCTGTTTGTCTGTTTGTTACCGCATCACAGGAAAACCACTGGAGTGATCTTGATGAAATTTGGTATGGTGATAGCTGGTTATCCGAGTCAACATAGAGGATACTTTTTACTACAGGAAAATATGTGAGTCGCTAGTTCTACATAAATTAATTTGAAATAAAAGATTTTATGTTTATAATATTTATAGTAGCAGCAGCAGTATTACTACATTTATGGTATATAAATGACACAATACACATTTAAAATACCTTTTTTACCATATTCGATTATTGATGTATACCTAATATTGACAAGATTATTGTCATTTATGATAGCAGGACATCTCTCTTTGTTTTCGCTTAAAAGGAGAAATTACTTTCATATATTAATAATTATTAAAACGACATTTAATTCATTATGAATGTCTTGTACATTGTCTTATTAAAATTAGTGAGCTTTTGTTAAAATGACATATTAAGTATTACATATCAAGCATTAAAATCAGTCTGATAGAGACAGGAGGCGACGTAGTGGTAGAAGTATTCTTCCTTTGTTATGTCTAAAGACATGGTTTAGGGCTATTTATTTTCGGCGTGTGTTTTGACTCTAAATATTGTACATCTATATATATTAAGGTAGTGGTAGCCCAGTGGTAACGCGCTCGCTTGGGAAACCGAGTGAAGCGTGTTCAAATTCTGGGTCTCGCACATCTGATATTTTTGTGTGCGAATCATTTCCAACATGATTGCCTTACGGTGAAGGAAAACATCGTGAGGAAACCTGCATGTCTGAGAAAACCTAGCAAGTCTTCGAAAGACATGTGAAGTCCGCCAACTTGCACTTGGCCAGCGTGGTGGACTATGGCCTGATCCCCATCGTATTGAAGGGAGGCCCGTGCCCAGCAGTGGGACGTTAAAAAGGGCTGAATACATACATACATATATTAATGTATTATTCTTGTAAATTGTATTATTTCTTAATTGTATCCTATAGGATATGTGGTATACCACAGCGTTAAAATGCCACCACAAAGATATGTTTGTTCAGAGTCAAAACATTTCTGATTTTACGGCTCTTATTTACTCCAAATCGAACCCCAATCGCCGCTAAATATATCTATGTATGTTCATATTTTCTCTCTCCCTGTTTTGTCTCACATTCGTGCGTGACAATAGAATTACCAACACATTAAATTTGTCCCTTCCGCACATAGAAGAGTAATGGATAGCTAATTATTTATTTTTACCCTTGTTATCGATTTCACTTAGGCAGGGACCAAATTTCGGTCAAAAGGTTTTTAAAGTAGCCCTTTTTTCCCTTTGGAGGTCCATTTTTGTATATGTGTATTGTTTTTTAATACATTTTTATCTTCCGTATGTATCTTAAAATGTAGCTTAGTGACATACTATTTTTTAACGTGATATACCTACTCGTATTATTGATACTAAAATTTATAATGGTTATAATTTTTATTTTTTTATGAAAGTTGTTTAAAGGTTTCATCAGTAGTTATGGTATACACTTAACTTTTATTCATCATATCTATTAACTAATTAAAAAAGACATAATATGTATATTTATACAAACGTCTGTATATTTTTCAATATACATTCAGCACTGTGTACGCCAAAATTAATGTACATTGTTTACGATACTATATAAAATTTATTGTAAAGTATCGACTTACCTTCGCTTCGCTCGGGTGCGTCTAGATATGCGGATTTTGCTCACAGTTTCATTTAATTTAATTTTTTTGTGCGGAGGCCTAATTCTTTTTCTAAAATAAAAGTAGTCTTAGTTACTCCTTATAACATCAGCTATCTGTCAGGGAAAGTTCCGTCAAAATTGATTTAGCCGTTTCGGAGATTAGCCGGAAAAAACAGACAGAAAACACACAATGTATAATAGGAGATGTTCATCTGAAAATTAACCCCTATGTCAAAATATAATCTTTCCATTACTATCATAATTCTAAAATAGCTTAAATTGATTATTCTTTGATTAATAAAATTCAAAAATTAATATTTCATAAAAAATGAAACTAAAGTTGATTTTAATTGGGCTGACAAATTGAAACATAGCTTTAACATTATACCCCAAAGGTTACTAACACATTCCGTGTTGTGTCAGTTCGTTTGAAAAGGGGTTCCTTGACATTTACTGTCACGTAAAAACTGAAATGTGATCCCGTGACTACCGTTCCTAAAGATTTTACTTATGAATAATATAACAAGTCACAGGTACCTACCTATTACTATGTATTATTTTTGAAATAAATACGATAACCGAAGTTCCTTAGCAAGGACATAATTCAGTTTAATTAAACTTTTGTGAGAAAACTTTTTTCACTCTCTTAAAGTTTTCTCTAGTCATGTTAATTTTAATATTAATACAAAGTATTTTATAAGACTTCGCCTTTATGTACGTTCCGAGGTTTTGACGAAAAAAATAGCGTAATATATGTATGTATGTATAATCTCTAACTACTTTAAAGGGTAACTCTTAAAACAGTGAAAAAACCATAAAAATCGATTTAGCATTTCGAAGATTAGCGAATACAATCAAGCAAACTGATCTTTTAATTGGTGATTGGTATGGTATAAATAAAATTATATAAGCTTATTATGAAGAAGTTATTCTTAAATCACAGATGGACACTTCAATTTTGTATAGCATAACTAAGTAAACTATTTATTATTATTTAATCCTTTAATACACAAAACAAAAAACGATTTAAAAAGGATACAAAAATGTACAAGTACTTGTATCAGTGTAAAGGCAGCCTTATTACTTAAAAGTGATTTCTTCCAGGCAACCTATGTATATCAGAAAGAAACTTGTAAGGTTGTATAGATAATGGTTGGCGCAACAAAAAAGTAAAATTAAATACAAGGTGTATAATACACTTACTTAAATAGTACATATTATAAAATACATAGAAGATAACGTAAATAACTATAAAGGTATATAGATATATAACAAAATATATAGATGAAAACAATTTAATATGTATAGGTATAATATATATATATATATATATATATATATATATATATATATATACTTACATAAACAGAGCTTACATAAATATACATAGACTTACAGCGATAAATAGTAAATTATTATGTATGTTATAAAAATAAATATACAAAATCAAATAATGATAGAATAAAAGTGAAAGTTTGGGCGATGGTGCCTCTTCGAGTGCAATCAGGGTGGATAGCACTTCTGTTCCTGGTTAATTTAGGACAAGGTATGTGTTTTATTATTATTTTATAATAAATGTTCTCCTTAATATATAATGCATAATTGATTTATATTCATTTATTTTTAGATAACTTCTTTTAAATTAGCAATTTTATAGCGATCATAAAAATTTACGATAAGAGTAAAGATAGCGATAGTTTAAAAATATAATACATACGTTAAAATGTTAAAGCGCACTTCTACACAGAGAACATCTATCAAAGTTCAGTAGTGGTGAATCATGTGATTCTTAAATTTTATTATTGTACGACTGCAGACGATGAGATCCAGGGTTTGATTTCCTAGGTTTCCTAGGTTTCCTAGTCAAAAAGTTACTGAGTTTTTCTGTCTGTTTCTGTTGTTTTTTGTAACTGTTCTGACTTGGAGAAATTTTAATATCTTTTACATAGATGGCATTTTTTTCTATGTACAGACATTCGACCTCCACAGTTTGTTATATGTATAGATAATTAGTAATTATATTTTTTTTAGATGAACAAAAAAGTCGTGCATAATTATTTTACTAAGTTACTGAATATCGATGTATTTAAACAAGACTACGATTGTGTGTAAATATCGATATTCATTGTAATGCTATAAAAATAATACATATTTTGTAATCATAGTAATATATAGGTATTATTAGAAAAATGAAGTATATACTATAAATGATAATTGATAAGAGTAACGACAAAGTTACGTTACAGGAAAGATTTTTCTACCTGTCACTTGCATCGTGCTCAGTGAATCTCAAACTGTATCGAAGAGATCTGTGTCGACTAATAAAAATGTGTGGCTTCCCTACAAATGTACATTTTTCTATATTAATATTATAAAGAGGAAAGATTTATTTGTTTGTATTTTTTTTGTTTGTTTATTTGTTTGTTTGTGTGTTTGTTTGTTTGTACCGAATAGGCTCCGAAACTACTAAATCGATTTCGATGAAATTTGGTAAGAAGATAGTTTGAGACCCTGGGAAGGTCATAATATAGTTTTTATTCCGGAATGGGGATGAAAGTTTGTTTGGGGAAGCAACCTAGATGAACCCGAGCGTAGCGAGGGTAATCCCTAATTTTAAACTAAACGTCAAAACGTAACTAGGGATAAACCCCGATCGGATACTTGATCAATCGCTAGTGTTATATTAAATTAGAGCTGCATAATTAGCAGCGAATTCATTTTATAAAGTCCCAAAAATAAACCAATAAAATATCTAGCTAATCCTCCTAGCTACGTAGCTAACGAAATACTCAGGTTCAGATAGTGAATGTTATTCATTAGCTGTATCCTGAAATCCAATTGAAACTAAACAAGCGATTGGATTAGAAACTACCCTTTATATCTACTCTACAAAGCACTTCGCTGGAAGTTTTCTATGTTTAATATACCTTTTTATTGCAATTTCGTAGCTCCAATCTCTGATATTATATTAATCTATGCATCTGACATATAAATAAAATTGAAAGGTTAGTGTGTTTTCATTAAATCCATTTCCTTAATATTAATTTGTTTCAATTTCTGTCTGTTTATCTGGTCTAATCTATAAGCTTTACTGTTTCCAAAATATAACCGTATCGTGCAAATATAAGCTGAAAATTAGGTAGCCATTTGAAATCACAAACAAACGTCTGTCGTGTTTAAGGTTCCACTGCTGGGCACGGGCCTCCCTTTAATACGAGGAGGTTCAAGCCATAACCCACCACGCCGGTCAAGTGTGGTTTGGTGGACTTCACATGTCTTTCCAAAACTTACTAGGTTCTCTCAGATATGCAGGTTTCCTCATGTTTTCCTTCACCGTAAGACAAGTGATCATAATGTTAGAAACTTCACATGTGGTTTCAATGCAACTTACTCACCATCAACATTAGTAAAACCTATATAAAACCTATTTAAAGCAAGGAACAAAAAAAATCATAACCATACAACTCTTATAATCAAAAATGTTCCATTGCAAGAAGAGAAGGAGGAAAAATATTTATGTTTAATACTTGACACCTATCTAACTTGGGATTCGTATATTGGCAACATAATAAGCCAACTTACCAGATTAATCGGTTATCTTAGAATTACGATCCGATGTTTGCCTCGTCGAGCCCACTTAATGATTTATAATAGCCTAGTGAAACCACATTTGTTATATCTGATTGAAATTGGGGTATTGCGTCAAAATCTAAATTAGCTCAATTGCAAGTCTCACAAAACAAATGAATAAAACTACTATTTCATTAGCCTTACTTAACACCATCTGAAAATTTACAAAGAAACTAAACTAATGAATATAAAACAATTGCACTACTGCACTACCTGTATACTCACGTGTAAAATAATAGATAAGATATTTCATACTGCAGAGTATCTTTTGTAAAAAAAGGTCTAAGGGCGGTTCCTCACTGGGAGAATTCGCTTGTAATGTAACAGTTCAGATTCGAACATTATGTAAGTGAGGGAGAAGAACTGAGCATTACTAATATTAATATGCTCAGTTCTTCTCCCTCACTTACGTTATGCTCGAATCTGAACTGTTACATTACAGGCGAATGCTCCCGCTGCGGGACCGCTCTAACACATAGTTATGTTACTCGACGTCCTAGCCACTTAGTGCTACCTATAACTAAAACCAAGTCTGGACAAAAAGCCATAACTTTTGAGGGAACAAAACTCTATAATAGTTTACCGAAAGAAATAAAAAAAATTAAAACTTTTAATAGCTTTAAGTCTAGGTTATATAAATATATTCTTTGTAACTAATGTTTTCAGTTCTACTGATCAACTTTCATAATTTCTTATATATTTATATATGTTTCTCATGTAAAATACTTAT
This sequence comes from Fabriciana adippe, assembly GCA_905404265.1. Lineage (NCBI taxonomy): Eukaryota > Metazoa > Arthropoda > Insecta > Lepidoptera > Nymphalidae > Fabriciana > Fabriciana adippe. Next base: position 5,496,996 of record FR989988.1, read on the forward strand.
TCGTAATGAGAAATAAAGTTCTTTAAACCAAAATGATTCGCTCATGAAAATATCAGATGTGCGAGACCCGGATTTGACCCGCTTCATTCGGTTTTGTTGAGCGAGCGCGTTACCATTGGGCTATCACTGTCTCTACGCCACAAGTAGACGCTTGAATTTAATTAATAATTACCTATAAGTAGAAATAATAAAATATAGTAAATACCTAACAGACAATTGAATTTAATTAAAAATAAATAAATACAGTACAACGAACTTAAGATAATTAGTTTAATTATTATTTATTTATACCACAATTTACATAACTTCTTTTTGGTATATCCCCACAAAATCGTTTAATTCGATATATTATTATCGTTAATATAATTATCGTCTTCAAAATTATTATCGAGATAACTAAAACAAGTAATTTACAGGTAGTGGACAAGCGACGGATGTGGAAGTGCGTATTGTTGCGCCTAGCTGGGTCGCTCGCGGGGGCTCAGCCACCCTCCGCTGCATGCACCAGGTGCCACCCCAATTGCTATACAAAGTGGAGTTCTTGAGAGCTGGATCAAAGCTCCTCCAATATGTCAGAGAGAGGAGACCCCCTTACACAAATTACACTTTCCTTGGAGGGAAAATTAATGTAAGTTCATTTTTATTTCTATCGTATAGATATATTTTGTTGTTTTAATACTATATCGGTGTAGCGTATAAATTATTTTACTTTGACCTGCCTTAGCTTCGTCTGTGTGCGCCTAATTAAAAATAATCCGTAATCGTAGTATTATAAATGTGACAGTTTGTGAGTATGTTTGTTACTCTTGTACGCCAGAACGGCTGAACGGATCTGGATGAAATTTCGCACAGAGATAGATTATAGTCTAAAATAACACATAGACTATTTTGTTTGTTTTTGTTTTAGTTCCGCTACTGATTACATATTCGTGTATACGGAAAATACGAAGTCATCAAAAAAATCACTATCACGAATGTAAAGTAGCCTATGTTTCTAATGAATTTTGCCAGAAATATTTGTAGTTTTTTTTATATAAAGTTAGGAGTCGAATAGGGGCTGAGTTTTAAAGGGTCCAAGTTAGTTCATCCATATAATACTAATAAATACGTGGTCAAAATTAGTCTTCTAGCTCAGAGATATGGTTAAATATAAGTAGTAGTCTTCTATGAGTAATCTTCATAATACATTATAGCTACTAAAATTCATTTAATATGGATGAAATGCAACGATGAAACAATTATGACTTTGCTAAATGCATATTTTAGAAAATTCACGTGAAATTTTCATATTGTTGGAACAAGTTAAACATTATTCTATCGCGGTAAAATACCGCAACTTTGAAAATACAAATACTAAAGTACAATGATAAATGAGGGTATTATCTCCATTGTAGAGGTTATTAAATTAAATTTATTTGAATTTAAGTACAATAACAAGCATTTTATTTGGACTACTTCATTATATCTTTATTATTTTCTATAATAATGTCTAAGTACACACAAACTTACAGCATACACGTAAGTTGAGAACTTAAAATAATATTTTTGTTTATTTGAATGGTTTACTCGTACATATTCGTATCACTCTCAATTTTCCATAGGTGGGTGGGGTTCGCTGTTGATTCGAAATTAATTATTGAATTGAGTTTATTGCAGACAGTAAAATAACACAACTTAAAAATACAGCTAAATTTAAAATTTAATGCTTTGGAAGTCGATTGAAATAGACAATAGAAAAAAGTTCCATTCATTTAAAGTACTAGTATCTGGGCGACCGAGCTTCGCTCGGAGTTTTTGGTCAAAAGTACAATTCTCTATTTAACTTGCTTTAAAAACAAAAAAAAAAAAAACTAAAACTTGAATAAATACAAAAAAAAACAGAAGTAAAAACTTTGTACTCTTGTGTAAAAACTTATGCCCGAGTGTGTGATATTTTGCGTGGAATAAAGCGTAAGAAAACCGCATGAGAACTCGAAAATACGTGTTTTCCCAGACATAAGACTAATCTAGATCGATTTTTCGCCCCTGAAAATTCTAACATATTCAATTCAATTCAAAAACAATTCAAATTTCTGCAAAATCTTTACAGCCGTTTCCGAGATCACTGGTATAAATAAATAAATAAACATACAAGAATTGCTCGTTATTCATGTCATTACAAGTAGTGAAAAACTTATAAACTAGGTAGTGCGCAATTGGTTAAGTGTTTTTCTGGCTTCATCATCAGATTCTTTATTGATTGGTGTATTGTCACCAAAGGCACATAATATGTAGATTTAGTATATCGAGTAGCAGCTTACAAATACTTAAAAATAAATTACTCTTTGGCGAGCAGGAAATATACAAACGAAACGCATTACGGAAGTAAAATAAAAGCTTGTAGAATGATATTTTCTTTCACGACCACGATTTCAGAAGTGTTATTTTGTAAGCTCATCAGCTGAATCCGTGAATATATTTTAGACAATTGTAAGAAGTGTAATCCCAGATTCAGCTGTCGTATTACATAAAAAATCTTATAGAATAGCACTACTGGCGGTGTCCAAAATATTCAAAGTATCTCTAAATTATAAAATAATACAAAGGTATTACAGATGTCTCTCGTGACAGAAAACTCTGTCACGCTCGAGGAATTAGATCCGACTGCCTCAGGGCTGTACTGGTGCGAGGTATCCCTTGAGACGCCCATTTTTACAGCTGCGTCTCCACCTCATCAGCTTACTGTTGTATGTAAGTAAATAATAATTGTATTATTTTGTTTATAATTAAGAAAAATACCTACTAAATTACTATAAAAATCGTCTTTATATATCTTCATTCGGCGTTTTTCCTTGTAAAATGGTGTTTCTTTTTTATAAGACCTATATATATATATATATATATATATATATAGATAAAATAAAAATGCAAAACCTAAATAAAATAATGTTCCCAATCGCTAGAGCCATTTCTAATGTACACACAATTAATTTAGGAATTGCTCATTTGATATTATAAGATGTGAAAAGATAACTTTGTACTTCTTATTACATACATTGCGCGGACGGAGGAATATGAGCATTGGCATATTCAAAGTTTATGTGGAGAAGGGTTGTTTTTGACCGAGGTTCGGCTCGCGTAGTTGATTACCATATAATTACTCCACTTCTAAATCTGCAGCCTGATGTTAGAAAACCGATAACCTTCATATACAATTTTATACTAATACGTAAAGCTGTGGGATTACAGACTGATAAGTAGAGTCTCTTTTGTAAAATTTGTACTAGATATGAATACGATAATCAAACAAATTAAAAATATAATGTAAGCTATGCAATTTAATAAAAATTTTACATATATGTAGTATACTCCGTATATCACACACTTCACTGGCTCGTCAACACACGGTATACGTAAGTGTCACGTCCGCTCTCCCCTATGGCTCATGCTGGACTGCCCTACCCGCTATATCGTGAGCATGAGACAGTGTAAACAACTATTACTATAATTATTATATTTACACAAACACTACAATATATATAAATGTAGTTTAGTTATAAATAAATACATACAAAAATATTGAAATATCCATACATATATTTATAAAATATTTTCAATATTTGTGAACAGATCCACAAAAGCACCCGCCTATCATAACATTCGGTAAGCCGGACGTGGTGGTGGGCGGGCTCCTTCGCGCCAACTGTACGAGTGCGCCGGCTGCGCCCGCTCCTAAGCTTACCTGGTATATTGATAATGAAAAGGTAAAATGATATTTTAACTATTCATGTGACTTTATTAAGTTCTATTCGGTTTGCTGAAGCTTTTAGAAGGTGAATAGAATTTTAATGATTTTTTAAGGCCTCTCTACTCTTCATAAAGTAGACAAAAAAAGTTATACTCAACTAGCATACCTAAGTTGTATAAATAATTAGTTTTAGTTTTCTTACTAAGCTTATTAGTTCTTACTAACCTAATATATGTATACTAGTGATTCACCCTCGCTCCGCTCTGGTTCGTCCCTATTTAGTATAGATTTCTTAGCGATGGGATATTTACCCGTAGTAAAAAGTGTCCTATACGTTGACTCAGCTATCATCATACCAAATTTCATCAAAATCTGTTCAGTGGTTTTGTCGTGATACGTTCCTAGACAGACAGACAGATGGACAGAAGAGACAAAAATTCTAAAAACTATAGATTCGACCTCTGTATCGATAATAATGACTATATAAATATTTTCAAAAAATATATAATATACAGGTTCGACTCAGTTAGAATTTTATTATATGTATAGATGTAGATTCTCCTTACTCAGTTTAATAATTCTTTACATATAATTATAATATTCTAAAACTTATTTATAGGTTCCTGAAGAATCTATAAGGTATTTCTCTTATCGTGTGTCAAGCTCAACAAGAACTAAAGGAGGTGGCATTCGACATAGAAAGTACCAGCATAGATATATCGCGCCAGAATTGAATTACACTGCCAAATATTGGGCATTAGTTAGCGAAACAACGATATTACCACCTGCTAATTTGACTAAGCAAAGTAAATGCACTTTGAAGGACGATCAAAATGTAGATTTTGTTAAGGTATGTATATTATGTAGGTACATAAAAAGCTACACTATATTTTTAACTTGCAGAACCTGCGGCTTCGCTTGCGCTAAAACTATTAAAAATACTAAAAATGTAGGTTTCTTACAAACGTTTATCCCCTATTTTATCCTCTTAGGGGTTGAATTTTAGAAAACGCTGAAACACGTAACTCATTATTTTTGCCGTACTCAGTTCATACGAAATTTCATGCAAATATTATGTACAACGAATAAAAAGTTTCATATAAACTTTTATCCCCTATTTCACCCCCTTGGGGGTGGAATTTTGAAAAATCCTTCCTTAGTGGATGCCTTCATCATATGAGGAATACGTGTGCGAAATTTCAATTTTCTAGCCTTAAGGATTTGGCCTGTGCGTTGATACATCAGTCAATCACTTTTGCCTTTTATATATATAGATAGATTTATTGAAAGTCAACAATGTACCAACAGTCAGGAATGAAATTACTCACAAAATGACTAACAAAAGTAACCGACCAGGCAACTTATGTTTTTAAAATCAACGGTAACATTATTGATTTTTGTGACCCCTCATAAGGTTCCTTCCATATAGGATGTAACTTCAGGCCTTTTTGTGTACTGCGTTTTGCAGCAATACCAATGATCTTTTTCTTTGGACCAATTTTTTTCTTTGGATTCCTACCTTCTTATATATATCACTATGATTTCTCTTTATATCACTATGAAGATATAGTTAAGTTTGTATTGACAATACAAATATTTAACATATATTTGTACATATGTGGATGTGATCACAAACAAAAATCAATAATTAAAAACAAAGAGTTTGTCATGATTTATATTTTACTTATGAAGTAATTGCAAAAGTTTGTTACTACTTCGCATCTAAACCGCTAAAGTGAGCTTTTTGAAAGCTTATTTCGGACTACTTATTTCGAGAACACTTTGCATTGAAACTGTTGAGGTTGTTGCATGCTTACTGTCAAATAGTGAAATCTTCACTAGCGAAATAGGTTATTTCGATGTTAAGTGATATGCTAATAAAGCTCGGTTTTAAAAGATCGCACGATGAGAGTGCTTTTTGTAAATCTAAGAAAGTATTACGCTTTTTGTGGATTAAATTTTAGTATTTGGATATGATACTACTAAAGGGATTTTATTGGCAGCAGAACTAAAACGTATCTTTTGTTGTGTTAATAAATAATCATTTTTCTTTCTATAAAACCCAAATGAAGTCGTATTGTTTAGTTAAAATGGTACACTGAATTGAAAATTATTTCATCAATTAACTTTTTAAATTTTATCAATAAATTGCAATCGGTCTATTTTTAAAAGTGTTATTTTTTCAAGCGAGAAACCCCTTGAGGATAAGTACATTAAAAAAATATTAAAATAAGGCCATAAGGTTGACAATTACCATAAATAACGTATAACATATAAACATAAAATACACCCGAAATGAGTAATTCGTCCCTTTAAATAAATATTATTTAAGAATAGTTTCTTGATTTTATTTTGATTTTTGACTGTCGACGTTCGAACCCAAAATAAATTCGTAAAAACTTCAAACAACTTTCTGTACAAAATGTCATACATTTGCCATTCATGAATTTAAAAAGTATTGATTACTTTTTTTTGAAATAAGTCAAAAATAGCCCATTTTCTAACAGATTCGTGAAAGAACAAGAGAAGTATTACCTCCCATATCTCTATGGGTGTCTATCGCCGAGCTCCGCACGCCGGCGCACGGGCGACTGCGGCTCACGTGCACCGCGACTATACCCGACGAAGTGGGCCCCGGAGAGCGATATGCTGATATTAAAAAACAAACTGTCACAGGTAAAACATGTTTAATTTTGTTTTATATAAAATTTGAATATAATTGAATAAAATATGGTACGTTCTAACATTTTTTTAAATAATGAATATTAATGAAACTATTACCGCTTGATGATGACTAAAGAGTTTTAATAAGACAATGTCCTTCTGAATGAATGATATAATACTTGTGTATATGACGTAAAACGTAATATTTGTCATATTTTTCGCTTACTTGTATGAATGAGTTCCTGATAGATATTTCGACTTTGGTCACCCACACTTACTAGAAGCACGTGGAAAATATGTTAAATACTCTGACATTTTAGATAAAACTATCTTATCGGATTTTTGCGCGGATTTATTTTGATTTTTCGTTCCCGACGTTTTGAATGCTTTACACTTTACAGCAATCGTGGTCACGGGAGAGTCTCTCCCGTGACAGGATAGTTTTATTTAAAATGTCAAATATTCACGTAAATAAGGTATTTATTAAATTCTCTGTTTTACTAATCAGTGACCATGAAAGTTTAAATACTGATATAATACTTATAAATGAAGACATTTTTAGATAAATAAATGACCTGTTTGTTCAAAACTGTAATGTGCTAAGTAGTAAGTTATATTTTAATGCTACAAAAGGATTTATATTTTTTCTTTTTCAGTAGCAGTAAATGAATTAAGTTTAAAAAGACCGCGAACAGAAACCACTCATGCAAACGCAACTTCGTCTAAAATACAACAATATCATCCAATTCTACTTATCGGCTATGGAATTATCATAAATGAGCTTCGATCTACGTACTGAATGCTTAAAATTAACAGATTATATAAATTAAAGGTAGCTAAAAGTGTGATGAAATATAAGCATTTTGTTTAAATTCGATAAGGTCTTATACTGTGTTCTAATATTATTAATTGATTTAAAATGAACGCACTAGTCGTTTTATCTCAATTGTTTTTTATTCGATGTCGTTGATAGAAAACTAATGTATGACCAACAAATATATTATTATACTTATTGTTTATTTTAACCATTCCTAGATACGTAGCTATGGCTATATGCAATATGTCTATAGTATAACTAGCGACTCACCCTCGCTTCGCTCGGGTTCGTCCCTAGCTTGCATTAAATCACGATTGATCAGTTTTCGACCGGAGAGGAAAAATGATTAAATTACTAAAATGGCTATTAAAAAATAAGGGTTGATCGTAGAAGGGTGAAAATTGAGGATTGTATGTATTTTTGTATGTTGTATCATAAAAAAATAGAAATTAAAAATTTTGTCTAAAAAATAAAAAAAAAATTTAGGGGTGGACTACCCCTAACATTTAGGGGGATGAAAAATAGATGTTGGCCGATTCTCATAGATACCGGATAAGCACAAAAAATTTCATCAAAATCGGTCAAGCCGTTTCGGAGGAGTATGGCAACGAAAACTGTGACACGAGAATTTTATATATTAGATATGTAGTTTGTGAAAAATATAAACGAGTCTGTGTTCGTATAAGATATTTGTAATAATTTTCTTTTAAAATATTTATATTAAAATGAATTTAACTTTTAAATTTTTATATTAAAATGAATCGATATTTTTTCAAGATTTCACTGTTTAATATTTAATTTAAAATTATCGTCATTAATATTTGTTAAGAAACGTTATGAAATTTCGCAATTACTTGAATTATTAGTGTTGTATGACACTTAAATTATCGATTTTAATAATTCAAAAAGTAATTAATATAAAGCAAGTTTTTTGTAAAAGTAAAGCAACAGTTTAAAATTAAATGGTGTTTTATGTGTTTTCTTTAATTATATATAATGTGTTAAAAATATATTAAAATATAAAACATTTTACGTATAATACTCGTAGCTCTTAACCGCAGCTGTTTATGCTTCTTATGAGTAGAAATATTTATATATATATATATATATATATATATATATATATATATATATATATATATATATATATATATATACATAAGTGTTTTGTTTAAAAAATGTATAATATGTACATAATAAGAATTTATTTTCATGTTTGGTTTGAATATTTGACTATACCTTTATATTGATTACCAGCCCGACTGCATTATAAGCCGAGGAAAAGTCTATAGTCTGCGGGGGCTTTTATAACTGTTCATAGTCTGCCTTGTATCTTTATTTAAGTTTGCAATTCGAGAGCTTATCGTTTGTCGATGTAAAAGTGGCAATGTACTAAAATTTTAGCAACTGAAACAAAACTATCGTTTCGTTTTTTTTCGCGAATTAGATTTTTGGTTCCCGACGTTTTGAATGCTTTACAGTAATCGTGGTCACGGGAGAAACTAAGGTTTTAGACGTTTTAAAAGTCATAATATAGTTGTTACAGTCAGTGCCTATCCACAAAATTGTAAAATGATTTCTACAATACAAAAATGGCACCAAAGTACCTTACAATATTTGTTGATTAGGAACCAAAAATCAAAATAAATCCGCGAAAAATATTCGAAAAATAGTTTTATTTAAATGTCAAATATTTGCGTAAATCTAAGAAAGTATTATAAGAATTATTATTGACAAAAAAATATTTAATACTAGCAGAACCCGCGGCTTCGCCCGCGATCAAACGACAAAAAAAGTAAACTTTTTCGCAATACATACTTTATTACTTGCAAAAATAAGTTTGTGTAAGTTTTATTATTTGTTAAAGTATAATATATAAAAACAAATTTAATTTTAGCGATCGTAACTCAAAATATCCAGTATCTTAAAATATGTTAAGCGTATATTTTGTAATTAATTTTACACTTTAGGTATTTAGCAAGCTGCACTACCTGTATTTTTTGTACATTTTTCTACTCCATCTTTCCAAAGTTAGAGGAAGAGAGTACAATGATACAATCGCATACAATGTTTACGACTTTAGAATGTATGTACACTGAAGCTTACAGTCTCCCCCTTCTCCTTTTTTTTAAGTTACATGTATAAAGTGCCATTCTTATTCTCGCGTGGACTGAAAAATTTGCTCAGTTTTAATTTCCAATGAATTTATATGTTGTCATATCGAATTTTTAATATTATATCTAGAGTAAAACTCTAGATTCACTTAAGTTAGTCTACACTAAAAAAACCAACCACAAATATAGGTAAGGCTCTCTCTCTCGCACTCTAGGTCTGTTATAGTTGTCGCTACTGTGGCCAGCCGAAAAGTTATACATAATTTTCCTTTAGATTCGGAATAATTTCCGTTCTCTGCTTTATATCTCACACAGATAGTGTGCACTTACAGAGAACTTGAGCCATGTTACTCTATTTAAATATATTCAACAACTCAAACTTCACCGGCCAGTTTTACCCACTTAGGGGCTGAATTAAAAAAAATCTACAATATATGTTTATTTAATTGTATTGAAGAGCATTAATACCAAGTTTCACGTAATTCTGATCATAAAGATTTTTTTCCTTATATAAACAGCACAACCCCCTTTTACCCTTTTAAGGGATAAATTTCAAAAAAAAATGATATCTGTATTGTTTTAGTTTTCATTTTAAAGGTAAATACCATTTTCTGTGCATCAATTACAGAGTTTCATATAAACTTTCATCCCCTATTTGACAGCCTTATGGGATGAATTTCAAAAAATGTTAAAATACATAATTATTTAATTGTATTGAAGAGCATTAATACCAAGTTTCAAGTAATTCTGATCATAAATAATTGTTTGCCCATATAAACTTTATCATCCCCTTTTACCCTTTTAAGGGATGAATTTCGAAAAAAATGTAATACATACATTTCTTATTTTTCATCTTAAAGCTGAATACCACTTACCGTGTATTTCGCGTTAAGAATAACAGAGTTTCATACAATCTTTTATCCCCTATTTTACCCTCTTAGGGGATGAATTTAGAAAAATCCTTTCTTAGCGGATGCCTACATTGTATAAGGAATATGTCCTCTAAATTTCACGTTTCTACGACCAGCGGTTTAGGCTGTGCGTTGATCGATCAGTCAGTCAGGACAAAGCATTTTATGTATATATAGACTAGCAGAACCCGCGGCTTCGCCCGCGATCAAACCATGAAAAAAATAAACTTTTCGCAATAAAACATACTTTAATACTTGCAAAACTAAGTTCGTGTAAGTTTTATTGTTTCTTAAATATATATGGAAAACAAATTAAATTTTAGCGATCGTAACTCAAAATATCCAGTATCTTAAAAGTTATCTTAAAATTTACACTTTAGGTATTTAGCAAGCTCCACTACCTGTGTTTTTTGCACATTTTTCTACTCCATCTTTCCAAAGTTAAAGTTCCAAAGGAAGAGAGTACAATGATACAATCGCATACAATATTTACGACTTTAGAATCTTGTAACTCGGCTTATGTGGGTTTTTTAACTAACACACTAACAGGCTAACATCCACGTTATTTTTAAAGATCCAGTGCTATGTACACCTGAAGCTTACAGTCTCCCTCCTTCTCCTTCTTTTTTAAGTTACACATATAAAGTGCCATTCTTATTTTGCTGCAGCTTTTTGCCCGCGGCTACGCTCGCGTGGACTGAAAAATTTGCACAGTTTTAATTTCCATTGAATTTATATGTTATAGTTGTCACTGCAATGGCCAGCCAAAATGTTATACATAATTTTCCTTTGGATGCAGAATAATTTCCGTTCTGTACTTTATCCCACACAGTAAGTGTGCACTTACAGACAACTTGAGCCATGTTACTCTATTTAAATATATTCAACAACTCAAAGTTAAACGCCCAGTTTTACCCACTTAGGGGCTGAATTTAAAAAAAAATCTATAATACATGTTTGTATAATTGTATTAAAGAGCATTAATACCAAGTTTCAAGTAATTCTGATCACAAACAATTTTTTTCTTATATGAACAGCATAACCCCTTTTACCTTTTTAAGGGATAGATTTCGAAAAAAAAAGATATTTGTAATGTTTTATTTTTCATTTTATAGGTAAATACTATTTTTCGTGCATCAATTACAGAGTTTCATACAAACTTTCATCTCCTATTTGACAGCCTTATGGGACGGATTTCAAAAAATACTAAAATACGTTTTTATATAATTGTATTGAAGAGCATTAATACCAAGTTTTAAGTAATTCTGATCATAAATATTTGTTTGCCCATATAAACTTTATCACCCCCCTTTACCCTTTTAAGGGATGAATTTCGAAAAAAATCTTATACAAATATTTCTTATTTTTCATCATAAAGCTAAATACCACTTTTCATGCATTTCGCGTTAAGAATAGCAGAGTTTCATACAATCTTTTATCCCCTTTTTTACCCCCTTAGCGGATGAATTTCGAAAAATCCTTTCTTAGCGGATGCCTACATTGTATAAGGAATATGTCCTTTAAATTTCACGTTTCTACGACCTGCGGTTTAGGCTGTGCGTTGATCGATCAGTCAGTCAGGACAAAGCATTTTATGTATATATAGATAAGTTATAAGTAGATATAATTGCCGGCATTGGTTTGACTACTTAGGGCTGATTTATCGTCATTCATCATTCATCATCATCATTATAATAATACTCCTTAGTGTGCACCAAAAAAAATAAACAAATACAATACAAAATATATAAAGAAAAGTTGTACTGACGGCGGTCTCATCGCTTAAAGAATTTAAATGTTAATAAAATTAATAATAATATATTATATTATGAACAGAACAGTAAAATTTTTCTAATTATATGTTATTAATATACAGTCAGGTTAAAATTTACCTGATAACTTTTATCTGATGATGAAAATATCAGACCTTAGTGAGTAATGTACCAGGCTCGGCGTTACATGTCTTCCTGCAGCTCTTTACACTGACTTGTAGAAAAAGTAATTTTTAGGCTAAGTAATGTGATAAGTTGAAATGCGAAAGAGCGAAATATATTTGAAAGTAGAGTTGGGTTCAAAAATTATGAGATAAGTTGGAAAGTACAACGCTATCAACCAACAGTCGCTTCATTTATATATAGATATGTGTAGACATATAATCTGTTTGAGCCTGAGTTGAAACTGTACATTAAATATTTTTTGGAAAATCTTATTGATATAGTCATTATTATCGATACAGGGGCCGAAACTACACTTTTTAGAATTTCTCTCTGTCTGTCTGGGAACGCATTACGAGAAAACCACTGGACAGATTTTGATGAAAATTGGTATAATGATAGCTGATTATCCGGGGCAACATATAGGATACATTTTACTGCGGGAAAATATTTCTGAGAAATCTATACTAAACATTATAACGTAACTAGGGATGAACTCGAGCGGATCGAGGGTGAGTCGCTAGTATTTTATATTAGCGTTAATAAACAAACTATAGCAAAAGTAGCCATATTACTTCGTGATTCGTCTATACCATCTACCAAAAACAAAGAAATATGTTTTAATAATAATTAATTAGTACCTAAATTAATCATTATTAAAACATATTTTTAACCGATTTCCAAAAAGGAGGGTGTTCTGTGTTCGTCGGTATGTATGTTTTTTGGTCTTTAATACTTAAATTCAAATGACATTTGTAGTTTTTGGTTTAAAAATAGTATTCGCCTGAGAAGTTTAAAATACAGCTCTTTACCTACAAAAATAAAACGTTCGTTTTGTTTTTAAAAACTTATTTGTTGATATGATCAATTTTATATTTAATGATATCAAGAAATTAATTTTATTAGTAGGTAAAGCATGAAGCGATTGTTGGTAAAGTTTTTTTTAATATTTTTGGGTCAATTTAAATAATTGTGGTAAGTACGAGTATGTTTAATTTTCTTAAAGTGTATAATTCTACAATGTGGTGAAATAAAAGCTAATAATAAAAATTAAATTGTATTTTTTTTTATTTTAGAATAAATATTACTTATTAGTATAAAATATAGGTATACATTATGAAATTAAGTAATAGCAAAGAAAATACATTTCTTTATATACACTTTAGGTAGTCCGTACGACATGATTATTTCATTAGAAATTTTACGAATATTCAAAAAATTATTGCTCGTTAAATTAGAAAAACATAAAAAACAGACATTACTTTATAGTACTCGAAATGTGACGTGTAAATTATAATAAGTAACTGAGAAAGCGAGCTTCGCTTGGTGTTTTTTTCTAAAATCGTGTTTTTTTCGGAAAATAAAGATAAATTTAATGAGCAGAACCTTATCTAAATACAAACTTTGAATGAAATCGTTAGAGCCGTTTCCGAGATACACGAAATGAATTTATAAGAATTGCTCATTTAATATTATAATAAGATTTTCTTATTATGTATGTATTAAAATTATATAAAAACGATGACCATTTTTACTTGTGCTGTTGGTCGTTTACTTCAAATCAAATTTCATTTGAATTTGAATAATATTTCAAGAGATGATGAATAAATGGAATTGAAACACTAGAGCGAACCAGAAATATATTGCCATTGAGAACGTCGTATTCGCTCCTATTCTGTAATCTCTTTAGGCGGCAGCTGTGTGCTCAAAACACTTTGCTAAATAAAGCTGATGCTACAGTAAAAATAAAAACCGACATCAAAAAAAAAAAACTAAATAGTAAAAATTAACTGATTGATTTTCATTTACTATAGATAACTAATCTATAAATAAAATATAAAGAATACCTTAAGATTTACATTCCCATAACTTACAGAACCCACCTTCATCTGAGTTCAAATCAAGGCAGTTATTTTCGCTTATGTAGAAATAGAAATGCTGAGATAAAAAATCAAGGAGATCCAAAGAACTACTTTTATAAAATTACGAAGAAATTATTACCTTAAAAGAACTCGACAAAGTTTTTTAAAGTATTGAATGTGACTATATTAAAAAAAGTAGTATATATATATATATATATATATGTATATATATATATATATATATATATATATATATATATAGGTATATATATATATATATATATATATATATATATATATATATATATATATATGTGTATAAAAAATAAGTAATAAATAAATATGTCGGAAAATTAACACACAGCACCATCTAGTTCCATGGTAAGCTATGAGGCTTGTGTTATAGTAGATACCAGATAGTTGATCCACTACACATATATAACTTTAAATACATACATATTATAAATATAAACGCCTATGACTGGAGTACAAACATTGGTGCTCAGCACACAACTGAACGCCTCCAGCGGGACTCGAATCCGCGACCGCTGGCACAGCAAGTAGGGTCACTACAAACTAAGCCAAACGTGTCGTCTTATTGTCTTACTTTGGCTATACCTATAGATTATGTTTTCATAAAAAATATTGTAGTTTACGAGGAACAACTTATACGTTCATAATATATTAACATGAATATTGATTTGTTTACTGCAAAGCTTATTTAATTAATAGAGCTTTGCAATACTAAAACTACGACTCAAATGGAAATTGTGAGTTACGGTCCTGGAGATTATTTAAAAATTAAATCATTTAAGCAGCCTATAATAAGTACCTACTTCTCCATTGTTATGTAACAATAACATATTTACGTAAATATGTAAAGAATGCTTTCAAAATATGTTTGTAAATAACGAAATCTACTTGTAAAATTTATCTCAACTGTCGAGTTAAAGGAGGTTTTTCCTTTGAAAGGCTGATTTATGGCGCCCAGCTAAACGTCAATATTGGATTTTCAAATTAAATTTATTGTTATTGCGACTTATATTTTATTTATAAGTATAATAAATAAGTATAATAATTGCTAAAGTTAGATACAAATGATGTTTACATTACTATTTGTATAGAAATTGAATTGACATTTTTGCGATGAAACTTCGGAAAAACTTGCTTTCGAAGCTTAAGCACAATTGGATAAGCTATTGACTACTAGGTTCTATCTACAGCAATTGTACAGAGAAATAAAAACAGAACAACCAATAAACAATTGCATTTCGACGGTAAAGTATCAATGAGTAATAACTGCACAAAGGCAAACTTTTTAGAAGCAGAAAAAAAAATCATTTCATTGCATATACATAAATTATGTGACTTGTATTTTTTATGCGGCTTTTTTTAGTTTAATATATTAATAGCGAAAGATTTTCAATATTTCGATAAAACATTTTAGATTTTCAAACAAAATGTAAATTAATTATTGGAGTCAACACAAATAATGTAAAAAAAATATGGTTTGTTACACATAATATTTCATTATTTATTCAAATTGTAAAGAAAAATACCTATAAACGAAACCAGCCAAAACGTGTATTAGCGCTGTTATTTCAATATTTGCGTAATTAAGACATAAGTAGACTAATCATGGGACATGCTTACATTATGAAATTGTTCCAGCATAGCTTTGGCTTGGCCTGTCGAATATTACATACTTCGTTAACACGATACTCACTGTTTATGTCGCACTAAACAAACATGTGTCTGATTTCAAAAAAAGAGGCGGGGCGGGACTGTGTATACCGATTTCTCGAAGACGGCTTGACCAATCTAACTAGATCTAAGTAAGGTATAAGTCAAGGCCTGATTGATTTATTTCTAAACTTTTCAAACTGCATTGAATCAACGGATCAAATATTTTTATTAGAAATAGTTAATAGATCAAAATGTACCATATTTTAATTTTTTTTTGTACAGTAAGTGGTTCCATCGATGCGCGCGATTATTCTGCCATCTAGTTTAAAATATTGGTAACAAATTATATCAATATTCTGTGATTTTAAAACAACATCTAAATTGTAAAATTAGTTTTTTGTAATTTAAATGTGAATTATAATTTTTAAGAAGTGGTAAAATTATCGTGCTTAATTATATTGGAGATCGAAGTTGAGTTATTATATAAGTTCTATGTAATGTCATTTTCTTTTCGATTTTTGAATGTTAAGGTTGTTTGGTCAAATCTAACATCTATGTCAGGAATATGGAAGAATTTTGGGCTCCGCGTCGACATATACTATAGAGTTAGTATTTTGTTATTACAATTATAGTTATAAAACACTCTTAATCTTAATGGTCTTCTAATTACATTCCTAATAATATTAAACGCATACTTACTCCGGTATGTCTCAATTATAAAGCAACTATTTGAGAGTGACAATAGTTTTCATTAATATTGCAATTATGAGTTTGAATATCAGCCAACGTAATTACAAGTACATGGAGTAGAGAAAGCATTTGTATTATGCTAGAGATCGCGAGTTCGTCAACGAAAATGGTGAACGAAATAAAGCAATGACCTAAACGAATAATTAACATTAAAGTATGTTTGTAATTTTAATATAAGAGGTTTTTACTAAATGCATAATATGAAAGTATAGATATACGGTACTTATAAGATAAACAATTTTTTTTAAATTTTTGTATGTCTGTCTGTCTGTTCCGGCTAATCTCTAAAACAGCTGGACCGATTTTGTCGGGACTTTCACTGGCGGATAGCTGTTGTTATTATTTAATATTTAACAGTTTTTATGTCTGTATTCTATAATATGAAAAATAATAAAACGTGCCTAGGGACGCACCCGAACGAAATGAAAGTGAGTCGCTAGTATTCATTATAAATTTAATAGCTATTATATATATAGTGTAAGAATTAAATCTACGAGCACATAAATGATTAATTGTCCAAGAAATAAATGTATTTTTATCTGATATTTTATTGACCTGTTGAGAATCAAAGATGTTTTTTTAATTTCAAGGGAAAAATAATCTCCGCTTTATTGTGCCTACCTATAATTTCTAATCCAGAAAAGATTTGGTTTTGATAAATCAATACAAAGGTGTTACTAGGAGAAAATTTAATATAAATCGTGATATCCTTCCAAAATGTGTACAATTTTATTCATGTTCTTGCTACATCTTGGGCATTATTACGATACGAAATTGGACTTATAGATCTATATCGATTGTAGGGAAATTGTTAAATGCTCTGTTATAATATAAAACTTAGTGTTTATTAAAAAAGAAATAAGCTTTTTAGAACACGAACTTCAATATTATTATCATACTAGGGACTAGCTCTCGCTTCGCTCGGGTTCGTCCCTAGGTTGCTTCCGAAAACTAAATTAATTAATTAATTTGGTTTTAATTTTTTTTCGTGGGACCCTATTTTTTTCTACAATAAAAGTAGCTTAAGTTACTCCTTATTACATCAGCTATTTGCCAGTGAAAGACCCGTCAAAATCGGTCCAGCCATTTTAGAAATTAGCTGGAACTAACAGACAGACAGACAAAAAATGTAAAAAAATGTTGTTTTGGTATATGTGTCGTGTATAAATCCATATACATTTAGTAAAAAGCGGTTATTTTAATATTACAAACAGACACTCCAATTTTATTTATCTGTATAGATTACACCACGTTTGACAAGTGTTGTTTCTCTTTTGTTAAATAATTGTTTGAAATTCGTAACCTGTTGATATTAATGGCGCTTTGCCAACTTCCGAAGCAGTTCAGTTTAAGCTGTCATGATACTTTAATTTTCTCTTGTGATATCTGTTTGTGACGTGATGGATGGCGTGAAATGCACAGTATTAAAAGCAAAATGTCTAGAGATCCCGGATTCGAGTCTCAGGAGAATATTAATTGAAAATTTAGAAATGCTTAATAGCAGCCTGGAGTTGAGATGATTACTTACATATATGTATACGCACTTAAACGTACGTTACTCTTGGTGTTTTTTTCTAACAAGGAGATTATTCGAACAATTGCTATGGCTAACATTATTTTAGAAATCGTTACATTTGTTAAAAACTATCGACTCGCTTTTATGTATACATGCAAAGTAATAAATCTTAAATTATCGACAGGTCTCCGTATACCTCGCTGATGGCATATGCGACATCCTTGGGGTTCCTACGCGTGCAAGACAACTCACATGGATGTTTGTCACCAGGGTTGGCCAGCAATACTTTAGCTCAAACAGATTTTCTCTGTCGATATAAGGCAGCTGGTTTATATCTCCGATGAGGGCCACTTCTTCTGCTCCTGACAGTCGGGCTGCCATAATTATGGCCCCAAAGTGGTTCATGAGGGCTTCATCAACCGTTAGGCGGTTGCACTTCGTGCCCTCTGGGAAGCCATTGACCAGTATGGAGGCCATGGTGCGCACCTTTGATTTGGCTTTATCGCCAAAACGTCCCACTAGCTTCTCCCTTAGGTCTCTAGCGCCCTCGACTGTAGTGGTGGCTACTACTTCGTTGTCCTCATCGAAGTGCCTGATGATGTGAGTTGTTTTACCGCATCCAGGTACCCCATTTGTCCACGTTATTTTTGGCAGTTTCCAGTCCACAAGAACGGCTCCGACCCCAGGATCGCACGAGATGGATTGTGCCATCTCGAGCATCCTGTCGTCCAGCATTATTCCTGTGCACTTGGCTACTACCACAACAGGGTCTCCCTTGGGTGTTAGAAATTTGGGGGGTCTGTCTTCGTGTCCCTCTGCTTCAACCAGGCCCACAAAGCCTTTTGTGGCGTTATAAGCAGCCATGTACGACCCCGACATTTTCCCTTGGATGACTTGGGAAGTTTCGTTGTCGTAAACGGCTGCCTCTGCTTCGTCGAGTTCCACCTCCAGTAGCTTTTCGCTTCCTATCTGGTAGGTCTGCATAATCTTTTTGCAGGTGGCTATATTAACCTCTCGGGTTGCTTTAACGATAGCCTTGAACTCGATGAAAGCATTAACAGCATGGTCCAGTGGGTTTGACGCTGGTCTTAGCTTTGGTGGTGTGACTTGACCCATGTACATCATGAAACATCTACTCATCAAATCCAGCCGTCCACTCCCTCAACATGGAAAGGTACACAGACGCCCAAATACCATCTACCCGAAACGGAACCCTATATCTGGTCCATACTCAGGAGGAAAAGAAGCTCTTGATGAACCAGGGATACGGAACTGGTGAAGGGTCGTGCGTCATGACCATCCATGAAGCCCAAGGCCAAACCTACGGAGAGGTCATCATCGTCCGGACAAAGAGCATGAGGCTCCGACTTCACGACAGTGTGCCACACGCGGTAGTCGCGGTGACTAGACACACTAAAACCTGTGTCTATTACACCGACGACGGTGACGATGCGATCGGTAGGTTTATTGGACGAGCGAGGGGGGCCTCAACCAAAACCATCCTGGAACACAATCTTAAAATGTCCATCCTGAAACGTGACACTAAAGTCACCGAGGCGGTGCTAGCCCAAATGCGGAGTGGGGCAGGATCCTCGGGAAACTAACACAAAAAAAAGGGAAAAAAGAACAAAAAAAAAACCTGTATTTAGAATAAGTATTAATTATAACCTAACAATAAGGACTACTACATATGTATATAAAAAAAAAAACAAAAAGAAAAAAAAAAAAAATTGCATGTTAAGTTCATTAATTAATGCCAGTCAGTGTCGGACCACGTCCTTCAATGTATAGCCTTAAGTACCGCTAGTTCTAAGTATAAAAAAAAAAAAAGTGTAATCGCCAATCATAAAAACAATGTTATAAAAAGAGCACGGGCAATTAAAGCCTGTGGATGTAATAAATTGAAAAAAAAAAAAAAAATTATCGACAGGTCAGAACTAACCACTAAATTATTTAATAGGTATCAAGAATAGGTCAGCAAAAATAAATAGCAATCGGTGTAATTAGTAAGTCTTAAAGATACATTTTAAATTTTGATGCGTTAAGCTATAATAGTTCAGTAAAATATTTAGCTACAACGTAATGTAAACATAACATATTACATATCATTCGAACGTATCCATACATAAGGTTCAAGTGCCATGAGCGAATTCAAATATGTTATATTATGTAAGAGAGAGTTCTACGAATAATGCTTTTGCCATGACTTAGCAACTAAGTAAGTGAAGTAAACGTAGTATCACAGTCTATAAAACAATACAGTCATCCAACGAAGCCGTCTAGACAGGGCAATCGTGCGGGGTGTGAGAGGTGAGACGCGGGAAGGCGAGCCCGAGCTGCATACATTTCTGCCGCCCGAATTAGTTAGCAGCTCGGGACACGACTTTAAGGGCTATCGCGCGTTTGTTTTAATTTGTAAGCAATTAAAATTGTTCATACTACTAAATAATAAATTATTTATTAGGATGAGGATTTTTTACATAATTAAGTTTAATAACTCAAATCCAGTAAATCTAGAAACCGAAAATATTTGTCCGTTTCCCATTTATAATAAGTGATTTGGAAATTTATTAATTACATTATATCATATAAAACTAACTTTGCTAAAAATTGAAAATAATGATAAATTTATATATAACTAAATTGAAATTGACTTATGTAATATAATTTGCAAGATTTAATTTATTTTTATTATAACTTAATTTATTTCATTCTAATTATCTAGTTATTCATTAAATTAATTATAATGTTACACAGAAATATTCATTTAATCAAATCAAATAATTATTACACCAATTGTATATTTTATTTTTTATTAAAGGAATAAAAGGCTTATTATTATTATTATATGAAACATTGTAAAACTCTATTTGAATTTGCCTCCGCGAAATGCCTTTTTGTATTCTTTGCTATGAAGAACTTCGATAAATAACTAAATAATAATATTATATTTTAATTAAATTACAAAAAAAAAAAACTGTAACAACCCTGCGTAATGCGAAGTACGCTACGCGTTGTCGGCTTTTCCTAAAACATCAAAGGCGATAGCCCACTGTTATTTTTTAGTACACTGTGGTAGTATGAAAGCTAGAAATGAGAATAACTTCCGCGAAATGTTAAGATCATATTCAGTTAAAGTGATTTAAGAAAAAAGACACCTTATAATAACAATTTAGCATTCACAATTATTTGTCGCACAGTGATAACATGCTTGCTTGAGAAACCAAGTAAAGTACGTTCAAATCCTCTCACACCTCAGGTTTTGAGTGAATGAAAACATCGTTAGGAAACCTGCATGTCTGAGAGAACCTAGCAAGTTTTTGAAAGACATGTGAAGTCTGCCAATCCGCCCTTAGCCAGCGAGGTGGACTATGGCCGGACCCCTTACATTAAGGGAAGGCTTATGTTTAGTATGTCTTGTGGGTAGAAGTAACTAGGGAGTCATTAAAAAGGACAGCTTTTTTTATAACTTTATGTTGTTTAATTTGTACTATTTAAAAGTGAAATTCATAGTGGAGATAGATATCATAGAGGGTTTATATCATAAACTACAGAATTAAAATTCCCAGGAAATATTAGGAAGAACACTGCAAATAATTTGATTCAACTTTTTATATAGTGATACCATACGTTGCAATGTAAACGTAAGTGAGGATAGGTACATTTTTCTTGAAATTTATATGGGTCGCAGCACACGGGGCATATAAAACTGACAATATGAAAGTGAATTTCGCTGAATCAGTCCTACGTTGAGTCTTTATATAAAGATCCCAGACAGGTATAAAATTTGTATTCTGTCACACGAATCAATTTATTTTTTTTGTGTTAAGTGTACTTTTACTACAAATATTGACTCATATTTTGTATGTTATATAATATATAAATATAATAAAATATATAAACTCATAGATTTAACTCTCTTTTTTAACTAGGGTAAGTACCTACTCTCCAAAGTTTTATTGTATTTACTATCTACTGTTTTTATTGTAATATTTATTTATATAACAAAAAAATTATTTATCTAGGTAATACTAGAAAATGTTCACTAAATATTGCACATTATACCAAAAATATACATATATTATAAGCGACTCACCCTCGCTCCGCTCGGGTTCGTCCCTACTTGCATTTTAACGTTTAGTATAGATTACTCAGAGTTGACATATTTTCCCGCAGTAAAAAGTCTCCTATATGTTGACTCGGATAACCAGCTATCATCACACCAAATTTCATCAAAATTCCTCCAGTGGTTTTTCCGTGATGCGGTAACAGACAGACAGATAGATAGACAAAAATTCTAAAAACTATAGATTCGGCCTCTGTATCGATAATAAAGTCTATTTCAATAAGATTTTTCAAAAAATATTTTATGCACAAATTCGGCTTAGTTACGATTTTATTATATGTATAGATGAAGTACATAATATGTCAATAACATAAAAATGTGTCAGCGATAAAATTTAATAAGCGAAAAGAAAATTTCCAGAAGCTGAAAATAATTTGTCGAGCTTGCAAGCGCTTATAAAAGGTTATAGAGCAAAAGCCGTATCTTAACCCACCCCTTCATTTGTGAATAATGAATGGCGTTGCGCAGACAACCGTCATAGCATATCTAAAGGGCATTGCCTTCATTTGTTTTGTAGGAAGTACCTTACAATAGTGTGTATTTCACACATACTATTGTAAGTATGAAATACACACTAACCCGAAATGGCGAAATTGATTAATTTATTACGACTTTAACTGGCGAATAGTGGACTAATAGGAAAGGCGAATGAGACTAAAGTTAATCTTGGTAAAAAGAACTCTAATCACACGAAGGATAAGTTTTCCTTTCTGCATGCTGTAATATAAAGTGAGGGTCGTTTTTAGTAATTGTAAATAAAAAAAAATGTGTCGTAAGTCTAATCAGTTGGATAACAATAGATAAAAGTTAAATGTAAGCACTCGATGTTACCGTCAATCACTTGTAACATAATAATACAAATATAGCACTATATTTATTTGTATATCTGTTAGCATACTATAAAACCTTTTGAAATATTTGCCGACTTATAGACACTTAAAAGAAAAAGGAAACTGAATGATGTTTTTATTACACTTGATACCTAATCAGCTACTTTTGAAGTCGCTACAGATCTTCGAGAAATAGATGCCCATATTATATAAAAAAAATATGTACACGTCGAACATAGTAGGCGTCTCGTGGCTCGTTCTGTCGTGGCTCATCTGTTTTGGTTGTCGATCAAAAATCAAATGTGTCACATTGTACTGCTTGAGATTTGCTAAAATAAATAAAAACTTATTTATTTAAGTTATTTAAATTTGAATCCATTACAAAGAAAATTTATTGATAAATTATGCATTTTTTTACACGTGGTTCTTAGAGTTTAATCGTTGTCGAAATTCGTGGGAGCAGGAGGTGGTGTCTATTGCCAATGCCTATGTTTAAAATTAGTTTATATTCTCAGTGTTAAATTCAACCCTTTGGGTAGTGCTAAATCAAGATATTTATATTTAACTAGCGACTCACCCTCGCTCCGCTCGGGTTCGTCCCTAGTTACGTTTTAACGTTTAGGATAGATTTCTCAGAAATAAGATATATTCTCGCAGTAAAAAGTATTCTATATGTTGACCCGGATAACTAGCTATCACTATATCAAATTTCATCAAAATCTGTCCAATGATTTTCTCGTGATGCGGTCACAGACAGACAGACTAAAATTCTAAAAACTATAGATTCGGCCTCTGTATCGATAATAACGACTATTTCAATAACATTTTTCAAACAATCTTTAATGTACAGATTCGACTCAGAATTTTATTATAGGTATGTATTATATAGAAATTAAATTAGAATATTAAATAGAATTTTATTATAGATATTTTTACGACAGATGACATTTAGAACTCGCTGAACATTATTGACCTAGAAAGCAAATTAGCTGATGTTGACTCAGTTAAAACAGTCTTCTGATACTTAGCATAGAAAGGCTTAACAAGAAAATTGAATTGAATAGCATAGAAAGGAATTAAGGGTATAAATTGGAAAATAGCAATCTTCGTATCTTTAAGAACATTTTAGATGTAATTAAAGGTTAAGGTTTTTATTTATATGTGAGACATATTAACTTGGTAAACGGTTGGATGAATTAAAATGAAATTTTACTTATTTTAAACTTTTCTTTTATTCTCAACTAGCTTTTCCCGCAACTCTGCCCGCGTATTTTAATCAGTATTACTATATTAATATAAATTGTAGTTACTGCAATATGTTATTCTAATGTATAAGCATGCTGTAAAGTTTCATCAAAATCATACATATGTACATCCATTAATCCATCCTTACAAACTTTCACGTTTATAGTATAGTAGGAGTAGGAAAGAACGAGTCCTTAATTTTGTACTTGAGAATATACAATATACATATCAATAGGTAAAAGTGCTATAGTTAGTCAAAATTTCTTCAGAATTTTCTTACTTCAAAACTTAAGCTAAGGTAAAGTTTTAAAATCAAAAACTTCTGACGAAAAAGTAGAATAACCAGCTACCATCATACCAAATTTCATCAAAATCTGTCCAGTGGCTTTCTCGTGATGCGGTCACAGACAGACAGACAGGCAGACAGACAAAAATTAAAAACTATAGATTCGACCTCTGTATCGATAATTATGTCTATTTCAATAAGATTTTACAAAAAATATTTATTGTACAGATTCGGCTTACTTACAATTTTATTATATGATGGATAACAGTACTTAATGATTATAACTTCAATTAAACACATGGTAGTAGTGGAGGTATAAGGTACCTACGCTCGCCGGTCTCCGACACATCTAGCTATTCTCGTACGTACGTACAAGCTTTGTAGGTTAATCGACACATTAGCTTCTTCATTAAAGTCAATTACATTTTAATTGCAATTTATTTCTTTAATGTTCCTCAGGAACCTTGTCAAAGGGACGTAGATATAATTAGATTCTTCATTTAAAAAAATTGTGTATAAAATTATTTTTTATTTTATTTTATTTGGGAAACACACTATTTTATAACATAAGTAGGCATACAACAAATACAATATTACACAAACCAGCAAAGTTTCCACTAATTTAAACACATATACTCATAGAGTAGACAACAAGAAATTTATAAAAGAAAAAAAAATATTATAAAATTATATAACTTAACGCCTCTACTCGTTTGAAGAGTTTCTTCGACATAGAAATACCTTACGAGAAGTATTTAATATATGCCACACCAGTATCAAGTGTTTAGCCCATTTAAATTTCATTTAATAATATTTATTTAGTTTTTCCATGTTATCCATTTCAAGAAAAATATCATAAAGGTATAAACAATTCACAAAGTAACTTTTTTAAGAGTTTTTTTAACAAAATGGTAATTGCTAACTAATCTTTATTATTTATTATAAAACAATAAATTATTAAATTAATATTAGCGGCTTCAACCAGTAGCGATATCTAATACTCCAAGTTCAATAAGAAAACAAATGATTCCATTAATGTTAATTAAACTTTATATATGTTTACGAAATATTTTGCAATAGAATTAAATAAATGTAAGCAAATGAAAAAAATGATCACGTTCCGATTACTAGTTTCGGAGAAATGCGTGGACAATTCATACATACAAGTAAACGTACATACATTACATACAGAATTCTATAGGTGTATGTATGTACATACACCTGCATATAAAATTTTGTATACATTCTGGTTTAGAAGCTCTAATAGATAATTATCATATCTGAATATTTTGCAGTTCCAATAATTATTACATACATACGTCTCGAATTGATTACCTCCTTTTTTGAAGTCGGTTAAAACGAAAATGTTAACTGCCAACAGATTCTTGTCATAACAAGATCATTACATTAATATTGAAACCAGTTGGGGCGACATGTGGCGACACCTACTAATTCAAACCTTAAACTAATAAGATAACTGTTGAATATTTTTTATTACTAGTTTCACCTAGTGGTTGAAATTCGACCATCATCATGATTGAAAAATTTGAGATAGACATATATGAATAGGATAATTCTATATTTGTTTATCATATACAAAACTGTTTCCAATTTTTTATTGATCACACTAAAGCTCGTCAATAGCTCTAAATAAAAAAAAAAGGTTGGCAAACTGAAGAGAAGAAGGTACTGAACTGTTTTATCTTTGCCTATTTATATATAGATTAAGCAGTGGTAGTCCAGTGGTAACACGCTTGCTTGGGAAACCGAGTGAAACGGGTCCAAATCCCGGGGTTCTTATATTTTCATGTGCGAATCATTTCCAACATGATTACCATTTGTCTTAGGAAAACATCGGGAGGAAACCTATATATCTGAGAGCTCTATAGCCTGATCCCCCTCGTACTGAAGGGAGGCCCGTGCCCAGCAGTGGGACGTTAAAAAGAGCTGAATACATATAGATATCAAATGAAGAATATATCCAGTTACTGAGTTAGGGACTGAAAGTTGACACACGTCCGAATCTTATGATGTTTTACATGATAAATAATATATTAACTGCCATCTAATAGAATTCACATATACTATTTTACTACAAAAAGTTTAGATTCGTTATTCTATTTGAAATATAAAATGATGTACAGATGGCAATAATGTCGTATCATAATATAATAGAAGCGCCATCTAGTGAAGAATAAATATATTATGATGCGAATACTATGACTCAGTTAAATTTGCTTCCGTAAGATCGCACCGTGTACATTTATTGTATAGCTAGTTTGTATCTGTCTTACCTGCAATTTAGGTTATGTTTACCTCACAAATACTAAGCATTTATTAATAACTAGCAGAACCCGCCGCTTCGCTCGCTCTAAAACTACAAAAAAAAAACTCAGAAAAGGTAGGTTTCATACAAAATTTTATCCCCTATTTTACCTCCTTAAGGGATGGATTTCGAAAAATGCTAAAACACGCAATTATTTAATTGTATTAAAGAGCATTAATATGAAGTTTTAAGTGATTCCCGTGTTTTCCCGTGAGATGATCCCCGCGGTAAAAAGTGGCCTATGTCACTTTGCAGACCTCCAACTATCTCCACATAAAAATTAACGCCAATCCGGCACTCTGTTATGACGTGAAAGAAGGATAAACAAATAAACAAACACACTTTAACATTTATAATATTAGCATGGATGGTATATATTATGATATATAATAGGGCTTGCCAAAATTCTACTAAAACCTATCAACTTGATTTTATTATTGGTAAAATTTATTTTTTCACTACCTTTAACGTGTTAATATTGTCTTTACGTCCACTCCGTTCTTCTTCTATTTTTGTGGTTTTTTAAATATTGCATGTCCTTAAACTATATTCAATTTATACGCATTTCTAAACTTTTCCTTGTAGTAACAGAACATGCAAAAAATTCGATAGGATGACGGGAATATAAGCAGTATTTTTAATTAAAAAATGTCGAACTTGCATATATTATAAACTTTCATTTCCAATTTAATCCCTTTCGAGTTTCAGGGGATCATCCTCAACATACACCCTTGTTATCAAACCATACTCATGTTTTCTTTTTCGACCAATGAAAAAAGGTTCCTCGAATTTTACCTCATTTTATCCGCTTTGAGAACGTGCACTCTGTGTTTTCTATCAGTCTGGTACAACGTATTGCTCCCTATTTGATTTCCTATATAACTTTTTTGAATGTTATATCAATAATTCTAAGGGTAAAGAATGCAGAGTCGATGGTATATATTTGCCAAAATTGTCAAATTAATCTTTGTTTTGTTGCATTTTTACAAATGTTTAAAGCAATGGCATCTAGTTGACAAATGATATCGTGATCTTTATCTTTCCTTGATTTCGTTGATCGCAAATATATCAGGTGAAGAAGATTCATTTTCGTTGTTCACTTTGTTAGTGTCACAATCGTCGTTACATATTCATAATCACAGTTTTCTACACGTTTAATCATATGAATTTTAATATTTGATATATCATAATCACTGTTTTTCAATGATGGCGCATTTTGAATTATTATCTAAAATTAAAACTAAGGTCTTAGCTAAAATATTACTGAACCGTATTTCTCAAAAGCTGGGAGACACTTTCAAAGAGGAGCAGGCTGGTTTCCGCCCTAACCGCTCATGCATCGACCATATAAACACTATAAGGATCCTTATTGAGCAGTGTGTCGAATGGCAAAGCCAGCTATATTTTGTCTTAGTAGACTTCGAGAAAGCATTCGACACTGTAGACTGGTCAGCTTTGTGGTCAAGTCTGGAGTATCGAGGAGTTCCTAGCAAAATAGTAAGCATTATTCGCGACCTATACACCGGTAGCTTTTGTCGAGTTGTTCATGATGGGACACTGAGTCCCGCTATTGAAATAACGTCTGGAGTTAAGCAGGGATGTCTATTGTGGCCATTATTATTTATAATTTTTTTTTTTTATTTATTTAATTACTTTAAAAGCAATAACAACTAAACTAAGTACCTAACATAGTGACTTTAAACAATAAGATTTTACATTCTAGCAGAAAAAGGTAAATAAATCCTCCTCTGTCATGTATAATTAATAAATAGTAACAGAGAAATTAATAATAGCTTAGTTTCCATAATACATATAAATACTAGCTTACTAGATGATGATAATTATATTAATACGTATTACGTATGTCTGGTTAAATATTTCGGAATATATTATTATTTTTATTGGCAATAGCAAGTCGATTTAGAATATTTAAAAATAATTTTGCTAATAATAGTATGAAACAAAAGTAAGCCTTTAATAAAGTTCAGTGAGTTGCATGTGCGTTCGTGAAGATTTCTGACATAGTATCGTTAATGTACCATAGATGTCGCACATACGTGTACTTACTATATGTATATGTGCAATGAGAGATGTTTTATCCTGATCCTATTCTACTGAACTAATCTTATACTATTCTAATCCTACTATTGATACACGTTAGCTTATTTGCAACAGACTATATATTTTAATTTATACAATAACAAGATTCTTTATATTTAATCATAGATGGCGTGACTAATCATAAATACAAGTAATTTTGATACATATGCCATCACCGACGATCCATTTTAATATCCTATCTGATAATAATCAACAATGAACGAACATGATGGGTAGTAGGTACACGTGTCATATCTGATAATTCAAAACTTTTAAATTGAATTCGACAGGTACTACCGTAATTTATTTTATCTGCTACATATTATATCTGTCAATAGATTAGGTTTATATGTGGTTTATCAATTATATTATGTGCTTAATTGACTAACATTATAAAATCATTTAAGTTTATTAAACAAATTAAATTAAAATATTCAGTTATAATGTCTAATAATAATATAGTCGATAAGGCTATTGTTCACTATAAACTTGTATGGATGTAATATCTCGAAATAAATGAAAATAAAGAATATTTATTTATTTACTTATTTATTTATTTAGAGTAACCAACAGAACATACACTTAACCGTTCAAAAACTACATATCTAAATTTTACAAATGGTAAAGGTTGTTCTACTTAAAGGCTACCACGACAAGCGAAAACATAAATATGCTGATGCTGTTATAGACAGTCAGTGTGTTAAGGTATTAACACACGGCACCATCCAGTTCCATGGTAAGCTATGAGGCCTATGAAGTGTGTTATGGACACTAGAGAGTTGATACACTACACATTTATAATCTATTAAAATACATATATATTAAAAATATAAACACCCGTAACTGGAGTGCAAACTCAACACACAAATGAATGTCCCCAGCGGGACTCGAACCCGCGACCGTCGGCACAGCTAGCAGGGTCACTACAGACTGAGCCAAACGTGTCGTCAAAGAAAGATGTGGTGAAAAAGCATACCTACTTATACAGTATTACATATTGCAATACATATTTTACAGCAAGATGCAATACATAGACATCTAAAAAAGAGAACAAAAAAGAATATTCCTTACGTTAAAAAATTATGTTAATTTAAAATTTGGGAATTGTTGTAGGTACAAAAGTTTTAAGTTACTCTTTGTTAAGTGTCAGAAAATATATCGATGTCAATAGTTTTAGACTTAGACAGTGTGTTGTATTGACTCACCAGCCTATTAAAAGTACTAAATTTACTTAAGTTAGTTCTGAAATCTTTGACATAAAACATAGGTATCTAGATTTACGAGGCATTTTAGAGGGTGCGTCGAATTTAATTTTTTCTAATAGTTGTGGGCAATCTATTTTTCTGTTAACAATTTTATAAAAAAAACATATTGTCGAGCATATGCTTACGATTTATTAAAGAGTCCAACTTAAAATGTTTCAGTCTGTCATTGTAAGAAGGTAGTTTTTTTGCAAGACCATGTTGAGAAGACAAATGCCATAGAAAGCGTTTCTGAACTCTTTCAATTCGTTGAATGTGAACACCGTAGTGTTGAGACCAGACTTGGCTGCAATATTCGAGACCACTTCTTCCTAACAACTGGAATATGCTAATCTTTGTATTTATATTTTTGAAATTCCCTATGTCTCTTAATACAAATCCTAACATTTTAAAACCACGATTACAAATTTATTAATTATTTTTAATATAATATCTCATAGACAAGCGGCAATACGTACAAAAACAATCCGTCTATGTGCCCGCAATACGTGAATTGGGGTATTTATTTGATGAATAGCATGTGAAATGGCAGTAAAACGTGTGTAATAAAGTTACTTTTTGCATAAACGTCACTGTTTTATTTTATTTTATTTTATTTGGGAAACATACAGTATTTTATAATATAAATAGGCACATAACAAATAGATTATTACATAAACCAGCAAAGTTTCCACTAATTTAAAAAACACATACACATAGAGTAGACAAGAAATTTATAAAAGAAAAAAAAAACATAACATTTAAATTATTATTAATACAAAAACATCAAAGTGTAAAAAAAAAACATTAACAGCTAATAATTTCTCTTACGAGTTTTTTAAAATTACTTATAGTCACTAAATGTATATCAGTATCAACAAACTTTTTGTTATATAAATTACAAGAACGTAACAAGAAAGTATTCTGCATATGTTTAGTGCTAGTTATTGGGAGGTAAAACAATGACTTGTTACGCGTATATTTAAGAGAAGGACATCTGAAGTTCAAATTACTTAGAAGATATGGCGAGTCAGTAAAATTATTTAATAACTTATAAAGAAATAATAGATCTCTCTCCATTCGACGACGCTGTAAGGAGGGCAATATTAAGTTGTTTTGGTTTACAGTAGAGAATTTATATTGAAGATACTTTAAATTTTTTTTTGTACTCTTTCTAATTTTACAATATGAGTCTTGTAGCTAGGGTTCCATACTACTGAACCGTATTCCAAAATAAGTCGCACAAGCGATTTATACAGTAGCATAAGTGTGCTGCAATTATTGAAGTCCCTAAGAACAAACTGTTCAAAAAACTGTTTTTGTGTTAGAAGTTGTTCCGTCGAAAATGAAGCGATATAACGAATTTTCAGAGGGTTTTTTTAAGGATCCGTCATCGTCTACCTTATATACATATTACATATGTGTATACAGGTTAAACACATAACTCTCCTTTGGACTTCGTAGGGTAAAAAGCAATCGGAGTGACTCTCATAATATATGTCGGGGTTGAGTAAAGAATTCGAATATCCTAAGGAGGGTTGGGTATCTTTAAATGGCTCTTTAAAAATGATGTTGATGTGTTTACAATAAAATGAATAGGAGTATATTTTTTTTCTAAGCTAAATACTACGTGAGTATATGGTTAATATGTGTATGATAGAAATAGTTGATCTTTTAAAAAAGTCTTTATCTCGTTAAGTGTGAGTCGAACTCGCTCTAGAACTATTAGTTACTTTATAGTTAGGTTAGTAAGAATATAATGTCTTTTAATGTAAGCAAAAAGTCATGTAAGTAGTAGTATAATATTGATAAAGAATATGAACGAACATGTAGGTAATCCTGGGACTGATTACTTTTAACGGAATAACTCTTGAAGCACAAGAACACATTTATCATGGACTATTACTGCAAGTCGATAAAATCTACATCGAGGATGAAGCTTAAAGAAAAATAAAGATGGGCTGGGCAGCATTTAGTAAATTTTGTCGAGTCTTTTCGTTATTAATACGCAAATCTTAAAGATAAAGGTCTGTACCGAGTGTGTCCTATCTCTTATAATGTACAGAGCAGATATTTGGACACAGACGGTGCGATTGGTCCACCACTTTAAGGTCTCTTAACAAAGCTATATTCGGAGTTTCTCTGAAGAATCGGATCAGAAATCAAGTAATCCGACAGAGAACCAAAGTAATCGATATAGCCCTAAGAATTAATTAGTGAGTTGAAGTGGCAATGAGCTGGTCGCATTGGTCGGTCGAGTAGAAGGGTTCTAGAGTGGAAACCACGGCTCGGCGAACGAAGTGTAAGACGTCCTTTAGCTAGGTGGAGCGACGACATACGCAAAGTGGATGCCAGCGGTTGGATGCGTAGAGCTGAAGATCGGGCTCAGTGGCATGCCATAGGACAGTACAAACTAAACTAAAATTAAAGATCAATTAATATGCAGTGAATTAAAAAAAAAAATATTTTAAAAATAGTTTCAGGTGTGAGCGGCAGCTAGTTCGATAAGTATTTAATAGTACTTATTTAATCAATAAATGCATTTATACATACTTATTGAAATAATTTATTCATATTTAATATCTAAACTAACTCTGGCCCACGATTTCATAAAAGCAGTAAACTTTTCCCAGTAACTTTCCAAAGGTTTAAACTACCGTAGATCAAAAGTTTAGCTTTCTAGCCCGAAATTCAAATTAAAGTTTTATAAATTCATTTAATTATAGGATTGTCAGATAAAGACTGCAGACTTATTAATGTAAAAAATATGCTAGTTTTTATTGCAGCTTGTTTTCCTTTTTCTCGAACTTTCATCAAACTAAATTTAAATCTTGTTTGATGTAGAATGATTGACAGTCTAACAGGGATGAAAAGTTCTGCCACTTAGCTTAATTTTTTTTAATTTATTATTGCATATTGATCTAGTCAAAAGAAGAACTATAAAATTTTTATTAGTAGTTCCCAGGGGCGAGAAAGTTTTTAACCATTCCTATTGGAGTTGGAGCGCGTTTAAACTCTAATAGCGTATCCCAGTTACCTGCTCAATGCTCATATTTCAATTCTTTGCAGTGCACTTTCTTAGTTTATATAAATTACTAGCGACTTACCCTTGCTTCGCTCTGCTGAGTAAATCTAAAAGATACTTTTTAAATAGATAAAAATAGTTCTTGCGAGTGTACCTTAGGAGATAGACATATGTTACTACAGACTTTTCTGTTGGTATTTTTAAGACCTACAATTTTTGACTCGACAGAATAAGTTGTTATGTTTTCCTTGGGAATTAAACATTTTCCTATAGTAAAAGGTATTCTAAATGTTGAACCAAGGAGTAAGTTACCACTGTACAAAATTAAGTTAAAATCGGATCAGTGCTTTTTGCGTAAAATGAACATAGATTTTTAGACATAAAGACAAAAAATTCAATAACCATTGTTTTCGGGTCTATATTTTGTACACAATACGTAACAGTCATTGTTTTTAAAAACCATTTAATGCACAGTTTCGCTTTGTTACTATTTTATTACACATATAGATATGCCTTTTTATACTTAAATACTTTATTACTTATTATAATCAAAATACTTTAAAGAATTAATATTTGATTTTTACGATACTGAAAATTAATTTTTAGTTGATTAAATTAATTAATATAATAAAAAAAAAATACTTCCATTTGATAATTTCTGAATGTTTCTAATAGTGATAGCAAGCAGCTTTATATGACTAGAAGATTCTTTAATTAAAATTACTAACATAAACATTACATTCACAGTCGCCTTCCTAAAATTCTTGATTGACTGATTGACCTTCCAATATCAGATCTTTAAATTACCTACCTTCATATGTATAGTTCTCAGTTACAAAGTTATGATAAATTTTAGGATTTTAAAATGGTACCAGATAGAGTTTGAAGCAAGAGTTAGAAAAATAGGTTGTACATTTTGAACAGTATAGACAGGCAGACATACGAACTATCTAAAAATTAACAATTAACCCTGTTATTTTTTTTTTAAATCAACAGTAAATAACTTTTAGGCTATCTCGGTTTACTGTAATATACATGTATATGAATGTTATCTTACAATAATTTTACACTACTACAACTACAACTGTTTGCCCGAAAGAATATTGTTAAAATGATTAAATAAATGTTGTACAAATGTATTCATAAGGCTTACAAACTTTTCAAGCTTTAAAAATTATGAGCAACGATTAAATATTAAGTGAATAAAAACAAAGTTATACGTACAATGTACATATTTAAATTGTCTGTTGTGTTAGGTCGGCTTATTCTGCCCCATGTACTCATACGAACCAAACACTTTTTAAACTTAGTTAATACGGAGAAAGTGGTCATTAATTGAAGATATTTTTTTACCATAAAAATCATACATCTAACTGCAAGGATATATGCATAAGACGAAGTTGCAAGTGATCCTAGAACTTTTATTTTTCCAGGTATAGAGAACCTATATACATATTTTGCTCTGAGAGTATTATTCAAATAAACTAAAATAATCTTAGATAGATATAGTTTTGAGCTATCATGGCCATAGAAATGTTCGAAAACGCAGTTCTCCTGGATTACATGACTTTAAACAAGTTTTTAAATAAAACTATATTTTATGATCAGACAATAAAAACTGAATGGAAAATAAATACGTGAAAAAACTTTTAAAAAAAAAATAAAAACCGACTTCCTGGCACTGAAAAGTAAAAAATAACTAAACAGAGGTTTTCATTTAAAATAGATACCTAATCAGATATTTTCGAAGTCGGTGTGCTTTGATTTGTATTGGCTGGCACCGACTTCGAAAATATCTGATTAGGTATCTATTTTAAATGAAAACCTCTGTTTAGTTATTTTTTACTTTTCAGTGCCAGGAAGTCGGTTTTTATTTTTTTTTAAAAAGTTTTTATTTTTCCATTTTTAGTGTAGACGTAATAAGCAAGTAATTTGTAAAAAGAAAGATTTTTAATAAAAACATAATATTCGATTAAGACATTTATTTAAAAACCGCTTGACCGATTTCGATAAAATTTATATGGGACCACCGGGGAAGAATACTCTTTGAAACAAAAAAAAAATTTTCCAAATCGGTTCAGCCGTCTTCGAGAAATCCGTGAACATACATAAAAAAAAAAAAAAAAAAAAAAAAAAAAAAAGATTCCGACGAATTGAGAACCTCCTCCTTTTTGGAAGTCGGTTAAAAAATCCGAAAAGATATCAAATATTCACGTGAATCTAAGAAAGTGTTATTCAAACAAGATATATTATGTAATATGTACAATATAAATACATATATTCCTCAAGTAGTGTGCTCATATTAATGAAATTTTCTTATAACTCCTATACTGGATGTACTAAACATATAAAAAAGAGAATATTCTTCTCTTTCGCCTTACCTTAGGCGCAAATAGAGAGGCACATAGAGGCTCTTATTTAATATTAGTTTAGAGTTTCTTATTTGCAAAAGTATATAATAGAAAAAACTTTGCTTTAAAGAAAAAAATAACTCCGTAATGGTGCATACCAATGAAAGTCTTTTCGTAGCTAAACTGTTAATAAACAAAGTTATCATTGTATTTTGAAATAGTTTTGATACTCAATGTAGTTAAAGTTTTAAATAGAATAGTTGAGAAACTTTATAGATTCGCTTCAATTTATATGAATCCGATAACTGGGTTATTGGGATGAAATTCAAGCTGGTTCTGACAACTTCGACATAGTTAAATTTACAATTCTGCCCCAAGTTAGGCATTTTGCTATACAATAAATTTAAAAAGTGGTATTTATATGTATATTTCGCATTTTATGTTACTTTGAAGGCTTCTTTACTGTTGATAGATTCTGTTATCTATATATATACATAAAATGCTTTGTCCTGACTGACTGATCGATCAACGCACAGCCTAAACCGCTGGCCGTAGAAACGTGAAATTTGGAGGACATATTCCTTATACAATGTAGGCATCCGCTAAGAAAGGATTTTTCTAAATTCAACCTCTAAGGGGGTAAAATAGGTGATATAAGATTGTATGAAACTCTGTCATTCTTAATGAGAAATGCATGAAAATTGGAATTTAGCTTTAAAATGAAAAAATAGAAATATATGTATTAGATTTTTTTCGAAATTCATCCTTTAAGAGGGTAAAAGGGGGTAATAAAGTTTATATGGGCAAACAATTATTTATGATCAGAATTACTTGAAACTTGGTATTAATGCTCTTCAATATAATTAAATAAATACGTATTTTAATTTTTTTTGAAATTCATCCTCTGAGGCTGTCAAATAGGGGATGAAAGTTTGTATGAAACTCTGTAATTAATGCACGGAAAATGGAATTTACCTTTAAAATGACAACTGAAACAATACAAATACCATTTTTTTTCGAAATTCATCCCTTAAAAGGGTAAAAGGGGGGTTGCGCTATTTATATGAGGAAAAAATTGTTTATGATCAAAATTATATGAAACTTGGTATCAATGCTCTTCAATACAATTAAATAAACATGTATTGTAGATTTTTTTTAAATTCAGGCCCTAAGTGGGTAAAACTGGGCGGTGAAGTTGGAGTTGTTGAATATATTTAAATAGAGTAACATGACTCAAGTTCTCCGTAAGTGCACACTTACTGTGTGGGATATAAAGTAGAGAACGGAAAATATTCCGAATCCAAAGGAAAATTATGTATAACTTTTCGGCTGGCCGCAGCAGCGACAACTACAACAGACCTAGAGCGCGAGAGAGAGTACCTAGCTAGAGAGTATCCTGCTATCTATATATCCTTCTAAAGGTTGGCACATCTGCAATAAAAAAGTCGCCTAAGATATGTAACGGGATTAGACTGTGAGTAATTCATTAAACATTATAATGGCCACTGTGTTTGCTGGATGTGCTCGGGAGCAATTAGAATTCATACCTCGAATACCAATGATAATTTCTAACTACGCCTTTGAGTTTAATCTATTGTGATTCCTTCTTAAAGTTTGCTTTGCAATGACCTTTTGTATATCATAGGGCCAGTCCTTAAAAGTAGCAGGCGTAGACTTAAGAGAGGATTGCTTCTCACAGGTACATTTTAGCAGAACCCAGAACTAGACAAAATATCCATCAATACATAATTTAAGTGAATCTAGAGTTTTACTGTAGACATAATATTAAAAATTCTATACGATAAATTCAATGGAAATTATGCTAAAAGCTACAGCAAAGTAAGAATGGAAATTTATATGTGTAACTTAAAAAAAAAGGAGCAGGAGGGAGACTGTAAGCTTCAGGTGTACATAGCATTGGGTCTTTAAAAATAACGTAGATATTAGCCTGTTAGTATTTTAGTTAAAAACACATATTAGCCGAGTTACATGATTCTAAAGTCGTAAACATTGTATGCGATTGTATCATTGTATTCTCTTCCTCTAACTTTGGAGAGATGGAGAGTAGAAAAATGTGCAAAAAATACAGGTAGTGGAGCTTGCTAAATACCCAAAGTGTAAATTTATTTACAGAACATACGCGTAACATCTTTTAAGATGATGGAAATTTTGAATTACGATCGCTAAAAAGAAATTTGTTTTCCTTATTTTTGCAAGTAATCAAGTTTCATCGCGGGCGAAGCCGCGGGTTCTGCTAGTATTCAATAAACTTGCGACTCACCCTCACTCCGCTCGAGTTCGTTCCTACTTGCGTTTTAACACATAAACAGTATCCTATATGTTGACCCGGATAACCAGCTATGACTATACCAAATTTCATCAAAATCCGTCTAGTAGTTTTTTTGTGATGCGGTAACAGACAGACAGACAAAAATTCTAAAAACTACAGATTCGGTCTCTGCATCGATAATAGTGTCTATTTTAATAAGATTTTCCAAAAAAAATATTTAATGTACAGATTCGGCTTAGTTACAATTTTATTATATGTATAGATATATGTATAAATTGTATATAATATGTTGTATTTGTATTTTACTTTAGTATCTATTTATTTTATACATACATAGTTTATTCCAAATAGTATCATTCTATTTTATGGATCGATAAGCTTTACTATATAATATAGTATATAAGTAATAATATCCTTGAAGTAATTGAAATGAAATTTGATTTATATAGGTCATATAGGCTATTGGTATAATACAGAACAATTTCTAGTTGAATTCGATATTCTGTAAATATTTTTTTATTTATTAGCCATTTGTAATTTTAGAGTAATTTGCAAAAAAATATACTACCTACTATTAATTAAGTCTTTGAATTCATAAGTCCTTTAACTTTAGGCTAGTAATAATTGTTCATTTTTTACGAAATTTATTCAAAAGATATTGCTGTAGAAGTATGTGAAAAAAAATCTTGTTTAAGCAAGTATAATATTAAAAAAAGTAGTAGCCCTTGAACACTTACTTTAAATAACATTAAAAAAAATCACATTTCTCCAAAACAAACTAAAGTCAAAAGATAACAATGTCACTAAATTGAACTTTCCGTATTTTATTTAGTTTCTCGAGGAAATCAAATTACAACTTGTTGAGTCGGTTTACCGTCCACTCTCTCCCCATGAGCGTGGCTTACACGACTATTTTAAATATTCATTTCTAAACTACAAAAGATTGATACTTTTCGTCTTTATTCGTGGTTGGATTATACCTGGCTTATAGTTAGAGGATATGCAGAGAAGCCTCATTTTCAACTAAGTTTGTTTCTGTTACACGTCAGTGAGCAACACTGAAATGGGAATAAAGTAAGTTGACTTGTTTTTTAAATTAATAACCAAAATATTTATTTTATTTTATTTTATTCATAAAGTTATATATTTATAGTTTAGTAAAAAGTTTGGAAAAGTCAAATTTTAGAACATTTTAGTATAGAAATGGCAAATTCAATATTGTTATAAAATTGAACCGCTTACCGCTTCAGGAATTTCCGTCAACAGTATAAAAGGCAAAAGAGACGCTTTGTCAAGGGTTATTAAAAGCCCACTTCCATAATACTTTGCTTGTTCTATTTTAATTTCTCTGTGCCTAGAAAGGCTGATTTACTTAACAAAGATATTAATATTTTTCAAATTATGTTAAAAGTTTTATAAAGTATGTTTTAGTATTGTTCGATAATATTATAATTCTTCTCATATTATAACTACACTAGCGACTCACCCTCGCTTCGCTTCGGGTTCGTCCCTAGACAAAAACAAATCTATCCCACGGGAACCGTACATTTTTCCGGGATGATATATAGCCTTTCTTAGTTAACGGGCTATCCAATGCAAAAACAATTTTTCAAATCGGATTAGTAATTCCTAAGATTAGCGCGTTCAACCAAACAAACAAATAAACTCTTCAGCTTTATAATATTAGTATAGATATTATTTAACATGTTGTATTTATCTTGATCTTGCTTCTAGTAATTTAATTAATTATTTTCTTTTTTAACATTTTAAATTTGAAATACCTTTGGATGAATATCTTCAAATAGGTAAGAATTCTATACACATACTGGATTTTTATTATGTTTACTGTAAGGCAACTTTCTTTCATCATTTCTATTGCTTCTGAAATGGAAAAGTTCGGGCATATTAATTTTAATACTGCTACTTTTAATAATGCTACACCGTGATTAGAGTCAACTCAAGCAACTCAAACTTTTTTTTTATTTATAAAACTTTATTATATCAAACTTATTTATATCAAACTTTATTATATTTTAATGTATAAGTTATTAACATTTTGATAAATTAATTTTGTATTATGTTCAAGAAGATAAATTAAGGAGTATTATTGATATTATATGGAGTATCGACATATGCCTATTTTAGTCGGCAATATCTATGTTTTACTGTGTATGTATCTCAGCTCCTAAATGGATAAACAAATTACGATGTGGTTTTTCCTTTTTTCTTTTCGCAATATCATAATAGGAAGATAAAGAATATACATGCCTAATAACTAATATTGTAATTACTAACACTAAAGTTTTGTTTTTTTTTATGATTCAGATTAATTCTCCTGCTCGGTCTTCTTATAGGAGTCCTCTATTGTCTTCATATTCTTGCTCAAGACTATCAAGCTATATCAGCTCCTAAATTGCTTCGTCTCCTTTTCAAGCGAGATATAAACTCTACTGGATCTGTAAGTTTATATTTTTGAAATGCAAGTATTGTTAGAAAAATAAGTTATAATTGGACTACTATTAAAATTGCAAAACTGTATATACATATTTGTTACAACTTCATGTTGAAATTAAAATTTGGATAAAATTTGGTACATATGTATGTAGATAGATAATGACATCGAGCAAGGGGGTAAGTCGCTCGTATTTCTCCTTAGTTAAAATCCTTAAAACATTTAAAATTATTATTTGTTCCGCTGATTAAGGGGTAACAAGTTGTAATAAACGATAATCGATCTATCTATGAGGTGGCGGTACTAAGGTAGCTCTAAACAATAAAAAATGTCGTACTTACGGGAAAATCAATTTAATGACATAGTAGGACCTTTGCCCTATTTAGGAAGGAGTCTAAGGGTCACGTCCACAAATTCCATTATAAAAATATCTTCTAGCTAACATCAGAATAAGCGAAACGGCGGCATCCACTGGTGTAGCTAACCAAAAAATTGTTTTTCGAAATCGAAGACTTACTATTGTTTTAAATAATCAAATATACGTTTTTGTATCATATTTATTGCTTAAAGTTAGTCTGAAAAGTTCTAGTTGATTATTCGCTGAAAAACTAAACGTATTTCTCACTCATACCATTTCACAGTAACTTTCATTTGGCGGAACTTTGTCCACAATTCTATCTGGCATCCTCGGAGACATTTGATCTTATTTAGTTTTGTATTGGAATACACTTAGATTTGTCATATATAAATTGCAGGAAAAGCATTCAAAATAACTTACGAGTTTTATAATCTTTACTATTTTATATATAGAAAGCTTTAACCCAAATTGATTTATTTACATTTTATACAATTAATATATTTAAACAAGTATACAATTCTTGTTTAGTTATTTATTTATACCGGTGATCTCGGAAACAGCTCCAACGATTTCGCTGAAATTTGGTGTTGGGGGTTTTCGGGGGCGAAAGATCGATCTAGATTAGTCTTATGTCTGGGAAAACGCGTGTTTTCGAGTTTTCATGCGGTTTTCTTTCGCATTATTCCACACAAAATATGGTCGATTATTTCTTACGCTCGCAAGCGGCCAAAGTGCATGATTGACAATCACAGGTGTCCGAGTTCGAATCCCGGTCGTATACAAGGTTTTCACTTTTGTATTTATTCAAGTTTTTAGTTTTTTTTTTATCTAAAAAATAGGATGTAACAAAATCGCCCATGTACTTTTAGTCCGGTCAATTTAGACATAAAAATAGTGGTCAAATAACAAAAAA
This sequence comes from Fabriciana adippe, assembly GCA_905404265.1. Lineage (NCBI taxonomy): Eukaryota > Metazoa > Arthropoda > Insecta > Lepidoptera > Nymphalidae > Fabriciana > Fabriciana adippe. Next base: position 5,538,520 of record FR989988.1, read on the forward strand.
TCCCGGAAAGCCAAATATTGGCGGAGAGCTAGGGTTTACCATTATAAATAAAGTTTTAAAAATTCCCATCAATCCTATGTGCGCTACAAAAGTTATTCGGGGTCAAAGGTCAAAATTTGAGGTTTTTTGGATTTTTCTCGAAAACGGTAAGTTTTATCAAAAAAAAAACTTCAAACCAAAGTTGCATGACTATCCCTATGGGAAAGAATATTCCATAATAAAATATATCAAGAAGTGTATTACAATATATGTAATAATATAGTTAAAGTAATAACACTTAACGGTTAGAAAGGCATGGCTAAGTAGATAAGTTACCATGCTACATAGTCAAGCTTCAGAAACAGAGTTTGTCATTAGAGTACTTCACGAACAATGGTTCATGACACCAACGTGACGTCTGTCTATGTTTCTAGCTAGGAAAAATATTTTTCATGACTTTCTAGTCTTTGAACGTATTTAAATGTAAATTTTCTTTCTTTTTTTTTAAAGTAATATGAAGTAAAGTTTGCAAGATTTATAAGGTATACTATAAAGTAAAGCGATGTTATCTCCAGACATTCGTCATCGTGTAAAATTTCACTTGAGTCAGTGTATTTACATAATGGATCAACTATAACGTTATAATTCTTTTATAATTTCTCATTTTTTTTTGTATAATCTTATGTATGTGAATTGTTCTATTTCGTGAATGCGATGTATGCGTAACAGAAAGACCGACAAAAATGAAAAAAAAAATCGCATGTTTGGTACGTAAGTACCTAATTGCGCAATCACACGACTTTTTATACCTACATTACTTATTTGTACTTCTTAATTTTTTTTAGAATGAACTAAAACACATAGCTGTTCATTATATATATGATATTGTATTTGGTACATTGTCTATCTTCATCTATCATCTCGTAGCAAAGGAGTAATAGATCGACCTTTTTGCATAAATATTATTAGTTTATGGTATTTATTGCATAAATATAGAGTGCATGGAGAATGATATGATTCTGTCATCTATGTATACTAGAGGATCAACTTCGTTTCGCTCGGTTTCGCCTCTAGAAAAACAAAATCATATCTATCCCACGGGAACCGTACATTTTTCCGGAATAAATGGTAACCTATTTTATTCTGTTGTATGAGCTATATTGCTGTAAAGTTTCATTAATAAAAGTAAAAGACTAACAAGCATCCATACATCTATACATCCAGACATCCATACAGCCTCACAAACTTGTACAATTTATTTGGTACCGTGGGATATTCGTAGTTACAAAACATATTTACTATGTAAACACTAAATTCTTACTCAAACATGACAAAAAACAGATCTTTGATATGTACTCTATACAACTTACTCGTGTATCCTTAAACTTATTTTATACTTCTTTATTGTGAAGCGACCCGCATTTGAAATGCTACACAATTAGAGGAAGTTCGTTTTAACAGCAATTTTTGTAAGATAAATACAATAGTAACATTACTTTTTGATGTTTACCCAGCTGTATTTGAACTAAGTTGTTTACTTTTTACCCAAGTATCGAAGAGAGTAATGAGTTTTTAATGTATGTAATGTATCATTTATCTATGCTTTTTGTCTTTATGGCTCGAAGTAAGATAATAAGGTATAGTTAAATTGAACTTTCTAAATAAAAAAGAAACCGCGTAACCTATTTAAGTTAAAGACAGGGTTGATTAAAAAAAATATATATATTGGACAATTAACAACTTGGATAAAAAAAGCTAGTGAATAATAAATTCCAAACATAATTTTACGAAGTTTTTTTTTTTGCTAATGTTTTTATATAAGTTTAAAAAAATAATGTTTAACTTATGGATAGTTGTTTCCTTTTTTCAGTTTATATTTTTACGCTGTTACTTCTTTTTTATTTCTCTATATTTTGGTACTGTGCTGTTGATTTAAAAGCATTCAGAATGTAGAGTCAAAGCTTAAAATTGAGAATCTTTTATTTATACATGTTTAAAATATCATTAAAATAAATGTCAATATATGTTTTTTTTATTTGATTTGATGCTATTATACTAACTGCTACATGTAGCGTTGTCCGTAGAAATTACACAGCTATATAGCCTAAAATGTTGAATGCTTACCATGCTTTACGTGCCAGAATTGACTCGAGTAATTGAAATGAAATTTAGGCAATTTACCATATTATCTGTAAAAAGTTATAATCCGTATGTATTGTATATTTTTATGTATTCAACCCCTTTTTCACCGTCCAACTGCTGGGCACGGGCTTCCCTAAAAAACGAAGGGGATAAGGCCATAGTTCACCACGCTGGCCAAGTGAGGGTTGGCAGACCTCACATGTCTTTCGAAAACATGCCAGGTTTTCTCAGACATGCAGGTTTCATCACAATGTATTCTTTCACCGTAAGATAGATGGTAATCATGTTGGAAATGTTACATGAAAATATCATAATATATGCATTACCCGGTATTAGAACTCACTTCAATCGACTGCCCAAGAGAGCACGTTACCACTGGGCTACCACTGCCTTACAATTTATTATATGTAAAACAATTAAATACTATTACCCGTAAAGCTATCTATAGGTATAGCAATAATTTATTTTACACAGTTGACAGGTGATAGACATTCAGACGTGTAGACAGATTCAAATGTGGTGTGTTTTGGAGGTTTTAAAGATAAACGTCTTCTTCGGTTGGAGACATATTTAATAATCAAAATATCTTAAGTATAATTATAATGAAAACTTAGCTTAATGGGTGGTCGACCATATATGGATGATATATGAGCGCTTTATATAAGGTAGAGCTTACATTAGACTTAATGCTATACTATACTATACTTTACTATGCTATATTATACTATACTTAATACATAAACATTTCACACTTCACCTCCGGGGGTGAAAGAAAAAAAAAATATTTTAATACATTTTTTTTTTTTAATATTACATACTACTTAATAAATCGTTTTGTTCGATTCTTATGCACTATATCTATTTTCTTATCCTTACTTATTTTTACATTTGGTCCCATATCTTCTAATACAACAAATGGTCCATTGAACAGTTCATCCAACTTACCACCTGTTTCTGATTTCACTAAAATTAAATCATCCTTATTGTAAGTAATAGGGTTAACATATTTATCATATTTTACTTTACGATTACATTTACTTTTTAATAAATTATTTCGGGCATCCTTAAAAGCAACTTGCAACTTATATTTTAATTCACTACAATAATTTTCTGGATTATACATAGGTTCTATTGTATTGGATAATCTATTGGGAATATTGCATTGCCTACCAAATACAAGTTCAAACGGTTGGTATTTTGTTTCGGTATGGACAGTGGTATTAAAACTAAAACACCAGTACGGTAGCCAATAAGACCAAGATTGCTTATCTTTGTCGCAGTGAATTCGTAAGAATGAACCTAAATTTTTATGAGCATTCTCCAATGCCCCAATGGATTGATGATGGTATGCTGTTGAGGTAATATTATCTATATTTAATAGTTTACATACCTGGGTTATGATGGAAGACGTGAACTCTGTTCCTCTGTCTGATGCTATTATTTTGGGTATGCCGAATCTTAATATAAAATTATTTACTAATGCTCTAGCTACGCTTATGGATTCCTTATTTTTTAGTGGATAAGCTTCTATAAACTTGCTTAACTCACATTGAATTGTTAAAATATATACATTGTCGTCATAATCTTTTGGTAGCGGGCCCACTATATCCATAAATATTTTTTCAAACGCGTATGACGCAGTTGTCGATAGAGTCATAGGTTCTTTAACGTATTTACAATGTTTAGATTTCTGGCATTTAGAACATTTTCTAACAAATTCTCTTACATCAGCTTCAAGGCCTGGCCAGTAAAATCGTCTTTTAATATTGTTTACCATTCTACGAACACCAGCATGGCCACTGGTTGGTAGTAAATGAAAATCATTTAATATGAATGATTTTTCTTCATCGTTATCTATCCTAGTTACACTTTTTAAAATGCAAATTCGTGGTCCGGACCACTTCTTAGTCGACTTTATTTCATCATTTAAATCGTTAATAAATCTTTCATTATTTTTATCTTTTATTATGCATATTTCTGCAATACTTAATTTTTTACAGAAATTACTCAACATGGTCACAAATTCGACTCGCGAGAATTGCGCCTTAAAGTTGAGATTAATGTAAATTATCTGTTTACTAGGACAATAAGAAAAACATTCATACTCATCACTTATACTGTTTCCCTTTCGTAACTTATCTAATTCATAACCCTGTATCAATTTCATTTCTACTGAACCACACGGCTTTCTTAATAACTCTACAACTCTTGGTTGATCAGGCCTTTCGTTTCCAGAGTTATTAAGGAAGGGTGTATCCTTTTCCATGATACTCTCATCTACCTCTTCCATTTCTTTTGTTTGCTTTCTTGTTAACACAGCCATAACTTGCTCATTCATACCTTTTAAGTCATTAGATGTAATATATATTCTTGACAAAGCATCTGCTCCTACGTTTTCTTTACCTTTTACATATTCGATTTTAAAATCATACTCTTCTAACGTTAACCTAAATTTCATTAACCGACTAAAAGGATCTTTCATTCCAAATAAATATACTAATGGTTTATGATCAGTTTTAATAGTAAAATGCCTACCATACAAGTACGGTCTAAAGTATTTTACACTCCAAACTATAGCCAAAAGCTCCTTTTCTATTGTTGGATAATTTATTTCTGATGCATTTAAAGGTCTGCTCGCGTACGCAATAGGTTTCAAATCTTTATTAGTCAAAACTGCACCAATAGCGATTCCCGATGCATCTGTTTGAAGAATAAACTCATTTTCCGGAGAAAAGTCTGGATATTGAAGGATAGGGGGAGAGATCATAGCTTCTTTAAGAATATTAAATGAATTTTGACATTCCTTACTCCAAAAAAATGTTGAATTTTTCCTAGTAAGTTTATTGAGAGGAATTGTTATATTAGCAAAAGAGGGTATAAATTTCCTATAATAATTACAAAATGCAACAAATCGTCGTACTTCATCAGCATTTTTAGGAATGGGATAATTTTGCAACACTGAAACTTTTTCAGGGTCTGGTAATATGCCTTCTGATGAAATTACGTGACCAAGATATAAAATTTCTTTTTTTAAAAATTGGCATTTACTTGGATTTAATTTTAAATTAACTTTTCTAAGTCTCTCAAAGACATCAATCAAATGTTTGTTATGCATTTCTAAATTTCTGCCGAAAACAATTAAATCGTCTAGGTATATGAAACACTTTTCAAATGTAAGCCCAGACATAGCTACAGACATAACTCTACTAAATGCACTTGGTGAAATTTTGAGACCCATAGGTAGTCGTTTCATTTGGTATTGGCCTAAATTAGTACAAAATGCAGTGTATTTACGATTTTCTGGGTTAAGCGGAATTTGATAATATCCAGAACTTAAATCAAGATGGGAAAAATATATGGAACCTGAAAGTGAATCTAATATTTCAGTGATGTTAGGAAGTGGAAATTTATCATCTTGAATGTTTTCATTTAATTTTCGATAGTCTACAACTAAACGCCACTTTTTTTCTCCTGTTTTGTCACTTTTTTTAGGAACTAATAATATTGGACTAGACCATTCACTCTTAGATTCCTCTATTATATCATCTTTTAGCATGCTTTCAATTTGCTTTTGAACTTCAGGTTTCAGGGATTGAGGAATCCTGTATGGCTTTATATAGACTGGACTAGTATGGGGCTTTAGTGTAATTCTCTGTTCATAAATGTCTGTCGTTGTCAGTTGGTCACCTGGTAAATGAAAAATATTTGCATATTTCCGACAAATAGTACTAATAGATTTATTTTCTTCTGGATTTAAATGATCTAATTTTAAGATTGATGATAGAGTATCGGCTCTTTTAGCGTTTGCTACAGTTTTATTAAAATTACAAATATTATAATGATTTAATGAATGAACCTCAGGGATGAATCTAGGTAATTTTATGTCTTTTTCACTAGTATTCAAAATTTTAATTGGTATCTTGCCATCCTTTATTCTTACAATCGTACTTCCTAAAAACAACTCTTTACTTAATTCTTTCGCGCAAACCACACAATCACCTTCCAAACCTGATTCTACAGCTACATAGTGTATTGACTCACTCCGAGCCGGGATAGACAAATAATCCGTAGTATAATCCGGTATTTCATAAATTGGCATAAGACATTGTTTTCTATTAGAGTGAAGACTTAAAGTATTAGAATTTAAAAATATATCGCATCTAAAATTATTCAAGAAATCTAATCCAATAATGCCATCTACTTTTAACGATAGATTGGTGAAAACATAAAATTTATGATGAAAAGATTCACCATCTTTTGTTTTTAATGTTAGATACACATGACCTCGAGATTTTACTTGACCTCCTATTCCATTTACTATAGTCTCACTTTTATAAATTGTAGTATTTTTTTGTAGAACTTCGTTTCTTATAACAGATAACGAAGCACCAGTATCTAGTAAAAAATAATATTTATATTTATTTATTTCAAAAAGAACTATTTTTTGTTTATTATTTAAAGTAAAAATATAATCCTTAAATCCGAAAAAACTGATCTACGTCATCTTTTTTTATAGGCTCGCTGACAGTATTATTTGTATTTATTGGAAATACATTACGATTACTACGTTTAGTATCCCTAGAAAATTGACCGCGATTTGAATGTTGATGATGTTGTTGATTTCCACGGTTATAATACTTATCACGTGAAAATGATTTATTATTATAATAACCACGTCGATTATGTCCTCTTGTTGTTGTAGGATACCTATTATAAAAATTATTGTACCTACCTTGAAAACCTCTTTTACCCCGAGCCGAGGATCTCCGTATGTGCATGATTTCAGAGTTCGTTGAGGTCGAGGGCAAGAAAATTTCCTCGTCCTTTGCCGCTTGGATTGCGTCTTTAAGAGAAGAGTAGTTTCTAGCTGCAATTATTGTACTTAATTTACTATTTTTTAAACCATCCGAAAACTGTTTAATTGCTGACTTTTTGTTCAAGGGCTTAAGAACACTATAATTAGAAGTATTTCCGTCTGCTTGAGATATTGTTAATTCTGTGAAAAGCTTTTCGATTTCACTGCCATATTCCTCAACTGACCTCCAACCTTGAGTAGTCTGTTGAAGACGTGCTTGAATAGCCGTAAATGATTTTTTCGTTAAAAGATGAATTTTCATATCCTTAACAATATCTTTGACAGAAGTATAGTCTGTCAACATGCGCATTTTAGCGTTTTCGGAAAGTCTACTTTTTAAAATAAATTTAATTAATAAAGGAAAATCTGAATCTTTAAGCATATCCGCATACATTTCGATACCATCAATTAATTTTTTCGTAGTCTCCTCTACACCGTCCATAACCGGCAACAAACTACAAGCCGTTTTTAAATCGAAATCCATTTTTGTGGAATAACTTTCTGACTTAATACACAATTTTTTTATCTCTAAATATATAACATTAATATTTTCATATATCTCAATAGCTTTATTAATTATATCCGACTTTTTACTATACTTTATATTTTCTAAAATTAAATTGCTACTTGATATAAGTTTTTCACACTCATTTAATTTATTTTCTATAATATTTCCAGTAAACCTTTTTTTACCAGACTTTATTAAGTATTTCTTTATATCGATTAAAGAGTTATATATTAAACATAATTTTTCTGTCATACTAAATCTTAATAATTATAATAAACATCGAATCTTAAAATAGCGCATTGTAACATTACAAACAATAAAATACTTAAGTACATCGCGTAATTTGAGCGGGAATGGAATGTCACATCTTTCCTTTTCGGGCGGCGCGTATCATATTCGCGAGTGTACACGCACCGAATATTGCAATTATTATTAATGCATAGTTTAAACACTTACGTGGATCACAGTTTAGGGACGCACTTACACACTTTACTTTTAGTCGCCTCCTTCGTTCGATGATTTTTGAGTACGACCGCGTCGAATCATACTCGCAGTTCGTTGTAGCGCCAGTGAATTAACTTCTCCATGTAAGATTGGTTGGCAGCTGATCCAGCAGCATTTTGTCCATATATTCTTACTATCTATATTTTCATATTATCTATATTTTCTTATTATATTATATATATTTTCTTTTGACGCGATGACTTTTTTTGATTTGACACATATTTGGATTTATGTAGAAACAAAGCGCAGAAAAGCAGGTCTCTTCAGCAGGGTCGCCATCAAATGTGGTGTGTTTTGGAGGTTTTAAAGATAAACGTCTTCTTCGGTTGGAGACATATTTAATAATCAAAATATCTTAAGTATAATTATAATGAAAACTTAGCTTAATGGGTGGTCGACCATATATGGATGATATATGAGCGCTTTATATAAGGTAGAGCTTACATTAGACTTAATGCTATACTATACTATACTTTACTATGCTATATTATACTATACTTAATACATAAACATTTCACACTTCAAGATAATAAATATTCTAAAAACTAGTTTATAAGGGATAGATGTTTTCATTACAAGAAGTAAAATATTTAATCATAATATATTTAGTGTAATCAAAGTCAAAGGAAAACATAGTGAGGTTAGGCCTTTTTTAAGCAACTGTCAAGAAAACTGTTAGGTTTATAATGACCAAAGGTTACCTTGTGACGGTCTAAATCTTGCCCTATAATAAATACGAAGTAAATTATGCTCTAATATTTAAATACTGCTGTAGTAAAAATGCAATTTAAAATTTTCAAATTGTAGCTTTTCTTTGAAAATTCTAAAGTTATTTATATCATTCTCTTTTTGCTTCTACTTAAAAACCACTGCATACTATATTTATTTGACGTTGATATTCTTTCCTAATCGAAAAATGATATTTTCACAGAGAATTTTGTCTGAGATTGGTTGATTATTTTTATATCTATCCAGGTTTTATCTAAGTCTGGACGAAATATTGTAATAAAAATATCTTTGTGAAAGATAGCATTTAAATTGGACGTCTAGAAAAATACTCTCTAAATAGGTAGATAGATATATTTGACAGATTAATTATTATTGGGAGGTTACCAAAAGTTTTTTTTTTTAAATTTAGTATGTAAATAAAAAAATAAATTATATCTAAAACGACTTTAAGATAAAAAAGTAAGAGAATTGCTATCGCAAATAAAAACGATGGTCAATTTCAGAAACATATATCGGATAGAATATTTACCGAGCAATCTCCCTCGTGTCTTCTCCATTCTATGTGGCATTGGAGAAGTAATCTGTACTAAATGGCACGTTATGAAGCGATTAACTTGGTCAAACCGTCCTCCAAGATATCAGAATCAAATATAATACCTTCTTTTTTTCGCAGTTTTATCAAAGAATTTTTGATTAATTCGATGTGTCCTTTGTAGAAACTCGTAGCTTCCATTATAATAAAATAATACTTGGGCGAGCGAGCTCTTATTTGTTATATCCTATTTTTTAGATTTTTTAGAGTAAAACGTAATCATAAAATAAAATTTTCATTTTTAATTTGGCTTAAAATAAAAAAAAAAAACTAAAAACTTGAATAAAACAAAAGTAAAAACTTTGTATTCGACCGGGATTCGAACTCGGACACTTGTGGTTGTCAATCTTGCGCCTTGGCTGCTTAACCACGATGCTTACACTCTAGCATACGAAATTAGCTACCATATTTTGCGTGGAATAATTCGATAGAAAACCGCAGTAAAACTCAAAAACACGCATTTTCGCTGACATAAGACTAATCTAGATCGTTTTTTGCCAACCCTTACATACCAAGTTTCAGCGAAATAGAGTGTTTCCGAGATTGCCGGTATATATAAATAAATATACAAGAATTGCTAGTTTAAAGGCAATGCAAAGGCAATGGTAAGATAACGCAACATTATTTTAAATGTTTACTTGCTGTAATTAATAAAAATTCTGGATTAAACAAGCATAAATGAAAAGATAAACCTAACAATGTCATTAGCGCCCAAACCTGCGAAGAGAAAGCGAAAAAATTTAAGTTATTTTTTAATATGAAGAATTAAGATGTTTCACAATTACTCAATTTCGATTTTTAAGAATGTTTAGAGAATCTCCTAACGCAAGTAGAATAATATTGAGTCTTTATTATTCATCATTACTATTTATTATTTTATTGTATTAATTTAGTACTAGTGTCCATGTAGGGTGCTTTCTAAGTATGTTTTTAACCGACTTCCAAAAGGAGGAGGTTATAAATAGATAATAATACATAGTTATTGCGAGTGTACCTAAGGAGATAGACATAATATGTCGATCTTCTGGTATTATTTAGTTTTTTCTTATTTTAATATATTTTTTATAACAGAATTTTTCTGTAGGCATTTTTAAGAGCTACAATTTTATAGCACATTGTTTTGATGTATCTCTTAAGTTTTAGCAAGCGTTAGTCATGTCTAAGGATGACAGATCGACATCGACAGAACCAGTTATAGTGTTTTTCCGTATAATCCAGAATAAAAGATTTTCCTGTAGTAGAAGATATGCTAAATGTTGACTGAGTAATTATTACTACACTAAATTTAGTTAAAATTCGTTCAGTACTTTTTGCGTGAAAAATAAACAGATATACAGACTTCATTATACTATTGTCTATGTTCTAATGAAGAATTTATTTATTTGTTATTAAATCAAGTTACAAATAAGTCCTTTGAAGTTACTAAGAACTTTAAAATTAAGGAATACCCTTAATTTTAAAATTCTTAGTAATACACTATCGTATCGCAACTTGCTATTTTATTAAATAGCAATAGTGATAGTTGTGATGGGCAACAAAGAGAGAAATTATTTTCGTAAAATATAAACACTAAACATTTGTAAATCCTATTTCGTCTTAATATTATAAAATATTTATATGTTTTATTATTAAATATGTGTTTTACTACGTACTAGACTAAACTTTATGCACTGCAAGGTAAGCGGTAAATTTCACGTAAATATATATTCCAGGGGATATATTTCTTCGTATTTCTTGGAACTTAGAAGGAGAAACGGAAATAAAAAACCAAATTACATCCTCCATTCTCCAGATATGTTTTCAAGAGTTTTTTTTTATTTTTATCTGTTGTATACACATTGCAATTATTTTTCAGAAGCCTACAGTGAGATGGAAAAAGATATTAAAGTATGACCCAATACAATGTGCCCGGTACCTCTATTGTGATCTAGGGGCACGTCTGCCAGACAATGAGCTGAGACGAGGCTTCATCTACATGCTGACGTAAGTATTTTAATATACGAAATTATTAAGCCTCCAAAGCGACATTCATTCGTTGTGTGATTCAGTTTTTCTATTCATCTTACTCATTTTCATTGTCCGTTATACTTCATATTATAAATATTATTACCAGAATACACTTAGTAATGTCATGCGTATGGTACTTTAGAGAAAACCAGCTTAGTTTTAAAAAATAGTAGCATTGTGTATTTATATGTATGTTTCCAAATTTTGATTTTGCTTCAACAGTATTTTTTAAAATTTACTTTTTAGAAGAAAAACTTATATTATAGTAAATTGAACTAGAGAAATTTCCAGTAATTCTTAGCACTTGTACGTATAAGTGTCTTAAAGTCTATTCCAACGCGCGTTTTATAAGTGACCGGCTTTGCTTTTCTCAGGCCCTAATTATATTTCACACGTCCTTGGGTTTAAAGATTTTTTTATTGTTATATTACTCGTATAAACGACCTCAATTTTTTTATGGAGTATTTTACTATAAAACACCTAATTGGTAGCTTAATATTGGTAGTCGCTATCGACAAAAAGAAGTTAAATATATGTATGTATATGCGAGTACGGCCGCAAGCTACAGCTTGTCATAATTTAAACATAGCTTAATACTTTCTTAGATTTACGCGAATATTTGACATTTAAATAAAACTATCTTTTCGGATTTTTTTTCGCGGATTTATTTTGATTTTTGGTTCCCGACGTTTCGATTGCTTTACAGCAATCATGGTCACGGGAGAGACTAAGGTGTTAGATGTCTCAAACATAGCTCATAATATTCATTATAATATACATATTTCTTTACAAATTATAAACTTCACTTTGGCTGGTAGTGACAGGAAAAACATATTGTTTTATATTATATAAACCTACACATTTAATAAAACCCGTAACTAAATTTTATTAAAAAGAAAATCAGAAGAACAACAAACAAAAAATGAAGTATTTCACAAATTCTCTATTTACACTCTTATTATAATATAACTTAATACTTTTATGCACAACTTAATGAAAACACACTTGAAGACTGTTGAAGAACTAATTAAGTATTAATTAATTTGCACTGAAAGTCGACCCTAAGACATTCAATTATTTTAAGTGGATTCTTTTTCTCGGACATGTCGGCCTAATAAAGTTGAGTCTTTCAATGTTTTTTTTGTCTCAAGGTAAAATCAATTATTAGCCCTCTAGATTAACTGGTCGAAATGCTAAGATTATGAAAGTTAAACAACTATATCTACCAAATATACTTGATGGGTGGCCGTGCAGTGGTATGATGCCTAACCTTTTTAACGTCACTTTGCTACGCATGTGTCTCTCTCATTTCGAGTGGGATCACTGTAGTCCAAGCTGATCAAGTACGGTTTGCCACCCAAAACTAGTTAGGTTATCTCAGACATGCAGATTTCTTAATAAGATTTATATTCACCATAAGCCAAGTGGTAATTATTTTGAAGATTATTCGCAATGAAAATATCAACGGTGTGAAAAATCTAAGAAAGCTATTACTAGTCATAATAAAATAATATCAGATTAAAATCCTATATACAACCAATATAAATTTTTTGTTTAGAGTCACAATAATGTTTTCAAGGAATAAGTTTATTAGTAGGTACTCGCATTACGACAAAGTATATAATTTTACGTCACAGAATTATTTTATTCCCGGTTTCTCTAATTAATTCGGTTGGTAGTACATTTAAAATAGATATGTCTGGTCGGTACTTATAAATACAACTGAAGTGCCTCTCAGTTGTTCCAAGAAAATTAATTACCCTATAACAAGCTTATAATATAATTATTAGCATCTCAAATTCTAACAATAGTTTTTGATAAATTAGTTAATCTAGGTAAAGGCAGTGGTCCCCCCCCTAACGTACATTCACCTTGTCTTGGTGGGAGGGCTCATTAGCGTTCGGCAATTCAGACGGGTGCGAAGCCAAGAAACACGGAGGTGACCCACCTCGGTGGGCGGTATGCCTTGCGGGTTGCTCCTGGTACTCCTCTTATAGCACAGTAGACTACTGGAGCAACGCCATAGTTGTTTAGTCTGCTTCGGCACACCTGCCGTCGGGGCGTCGTGCTTGGGTGCGTAAGCGATCCTGCGACTCCCCAATAAGACGGAGGAGGGTCTGTTTGGTTTTAGTGAGTACTGGTTTCTCTATACAGGTAGTATACTAAATACATTTCCCAATATAAAAAAAGAAAAAAAGTTCAAATCATAAGTCTCACACCTCTGACAAGTGAAGCAGGTTCAAATCATGGGTCTCGCACCTCTGTTATTCTCATGTGAAAATCATTTGTACCATGATTGTCCCTCGCCCTACGGTGACGGAAAACATCGTGAGAAAACAAGCATGTTTCTAATGACATGTGAAATCCACCCCCCCCCCCCCTCCCCCCGAATTTAAGGTAAGGCTGAAAACAGTGAAAACAGTAGTGCATGGCATTCCGAGAGATGCCCGCATTTTAATACGAGTTTAGTATTTTTATGATTAAAATCATAAAATTCCGTATTTTTAAAGCACAAAGAACAGATTGGAACATAAGACTTGGTAAAGCCGCATTAAAGGCTAGTGTAAAATACACTTTAAGTTGTGGTAAATTATTATAATATATGTATCTCTTTAGCGCACGTAATGTTATACAGAGTTCTAAAAATAAGTACGAAGCTAAGGTAGGTAAGGCCTTAAGGGGGTGAAAATGGGGATGAAAATTTGTACGAGGTATCAACCAAGGGACGAACTTGAGCGAAGCGATAATTAGGACTGTCAAGCGGTGATACCGATAAGATTCCATCGGTAATATAAACTGCGTGAATAGTGTCCATATTTCTAAAATGACGAAAGTATGCAAATACTAAACTTGATCCCCAATATGACCCCTTTAGGAGATAATTTTTAAAAGTTCTTTCTTAGACATCAATTTCGATAAAAAAGGATCTCTTGTATAAAATTTCATATTTCTAGACTCAGTACTTTAGGCTATGCACTGTCTGTTAATCAGTAAGTGTTCGAGTATATTAAGCCAGATTATGTCGATTCATGTACGAAATTTTGAACCGATTTGTTGCTCCGTATTAATTGAAATAAGGGTGAAATTTAACTCAATCAAGCAAAGTATTAAACTAAATTATACATAGGTATATCGGATTCTCTGAAAGAGCAATTTCGGTGTAACGTGAGGGTAATTTTACCTCACATTGGGATAATTCAACTGAATCTAATTAGTATGTATACTAGATAACAGTAATGTAACTTTGTCTTGTAAACTAATTGAAGTACCTGAGCCGTCTCAAGTACGGTCCGAACGCCCATATTCATAGTTATACATATAAGCGATACCTAGCTTTATAATGAATGAGGGTCAAGTTTAATCCACAAGATGGGTTTGGTGCACAAATAAAAGGATTGTCTGTATTTCCTTTTTTAAGCTAACTTTTAAGGACTAGTTAACACCGAATTTTTATATTTATAGCTTCGCTTAGTATAGTATATTAGTAACTAGCAGAACTCGCTCGATCTCGCTCGCTCGCGATCAAACTACGGAAAATACGACATTTTATGTAAATATGTCCAAGAATAAAAGGGTTTGGCTTGTGTGTTTATTTAAAACTTTCATCCCCTATCCCTCCCACCAAGACAAGGTGAATGTACGTTAGGGGGGGGGGGACCACTGCCTTTACCTAGATTAACTAATTTATCAAAAACTATTGTTAGAATTTGAGATGCTAATAATTATATTATTAGCCCTCTTAAGGGTTGAATTTTAGAAAACGCTGAAATAAGTAACTCATTATTTTTGCCGTACTCAATTCATATGCATGCAAATATGTCCAAGGAACAAAAAGTGTCATACAAACTTTTATCCCCTATTTCACCCCCTTGTATTTTGAAAAATCCTTCTTTAGTGGATGCCTTCGTAATATGAGGAATACGTGTACGAAATTTCAATTTTCTAGCCTTAAGGGTTTGGCCTGTGCGTTGATACATCAGTCAATCACTTTTGCCTTTTATACATATATGTATGTATATAGATAAATGTTAGCAATATTATGAATTGTTACTACGAGTAGTATGACAATAGAATAAATGTAGTTATCACTACTATTTAGAGTCAAATGAAATACTTATTTCCTGTCAAGCTTATAGAGATGGCAGCACCAAAAACTGTATTTAGTATGAACTATGATTTTTAAAATAAAGTCATCAAAACATATGTATACCCTTTAATTAAAATATGTGGAAGTGGAAAAATTGTAAGATATAAAAGAGGTATTTTGTAAAGAGAAAGGCTGTGTGCATTTTCTGGAGTGAGTAGAAATAACGTTGAAAGCTAAAGATATCATAATGTAAATTCTTATAATATGAATTGTGGTTGTATTAAATAAGTGATAAGTGATGAGAAAGTGAAATAAATATGGTAAAGTACCAACGGGTTTATTATACCGGCCTTTACTCTTTAATAAGGTTTAAATTCTTACATAAATAAGAAGATAATAATAACGTACACTTTGTTCTGTGTAAATATTCTAAATTCGTTAATAAAATTATTAAATGTTACTAATGGCGTTGAACTGATTGAGTAATATCTATAACATAGTAATTAGTAATCCATACTAATAATAACGCGAAAGTTATTCTACCTGTCTGTCTGTTACGTTTTCACGCGTAAACCGCTGAACCAATTTTGATAAATTTTGGTATAGAGAGCACCTTGGAGAAGGACATAGTTTTTAAACTTCTACGTTTAACTACTTTTTGTCGCAAAAATAAAACTTAAAAGTGGATGAAATGGGGGTTGAGAGTTTGTATTGGGAACAGATCATTTCTCAAGGTAAGGATTATGATTTATGATGTATGTGAAATTCGTTATATATACCTTATAACATTGGTAAGAAACAAAGAATGTTTCGGCGTTTTTGACTAATCAAGGTAAAATTGAATAATGTCCTCCTGACCGATTCCGGCCACGGCGCCCAATCTCATTGAGACTAGCCAACTGCGCAGGAGATATTATAGTGCACAAGTGTACGCGCAGACACAAGTGCACTCTCTATTTCTGTCGCTCTCATACTCCGGTGGGACGACTATTCGACACGACCGGTGAGAGTTAAGTCTTTCTCCACTGTAAAATACTCGTATGTACAACAAGTATTTGTTTTGGTCGCTTGAACTAATAACCACTAAGGTGACCCTATAGTCTCCGCCACCCGCTTTCTTTTATAGAAAGGTAATATAAAGAAAAAGAAAGGCATTGTATCTTTATTTGCACTGAAAAACCAGTACCAAGTTCCAATAAAAATTGGCACGAAATATAATATGACTTCGCATATAAACTTCTTCAATACTTTTTTCAAACTCAAAGAAACATTGAAATTCGTACCGCACTTTAAATTACAATTTTTTAATTTCAATTCAATTTTTTAATTTTAATTAACAAACATACTATGTTTTAAATTTTGAGAAAGTATGTAACCCTTTCAGCCTTTTGTTGAATGAATTAAGATAAATTGCTCTATAAAAAAAAAAAAAAAAACTGTATAAAATCAATATACGCTGTAAATTTTTTAATGTAATTAAATTTTTCCCTTTCTATTACGATTCAAACTACATTTTTTATAAAATTATCGCTTTTATATAAAATAAAGTTAAGATGTAATATTGTAATACTCGTCACTAGGCAAATAAAAATATAAAATTAATTTTTAAATTATATATTTCGCTTAGTTTCTTTATATTTCCAAAACTTTATATAATTTTCAATACCTGTAGCAAATAGCCATAATAATAATTATTAATATATAAAAAACCAAACGTGTATGTGTGTACAACTTGCTGTTATTGAATGCTTTTCATCCAAACTAAAAACTCCATAAATCGCCCAACTATATCATAATATACACAGCTCGCTTAACTTTATATTCCACAACCCTCGCCTTTAAACCTCTCGAACAATAAACCAAACGTCGGTTTTTGCTAAGCAAGCCGCAAGAGAAAGTTCCAATTGGATTTCATGTATAACTTTATGGGTGGGTCAAGTTTAATGCTGCTTGATGGCGATTAGTATTAGATCGTAGCTTGAACATATCTTATAACTTTGCCCTTCATTATTTTGTGGGTGCTCCTGCTTAGTACAATTAGTTTTATTTGATAAATTAATACCGTCACAGATTAATTTGAGGAGAAAACTTATTTCCTAGCTGAAAATATGCATGCTGGGTTGTAATTCTTCTAAATTGGCTATTCTATTCTTTTTGATTCCCATGAGATATAGGGGTGTTGCAAAAATAATAAAGACGTAGAGTGTTTATACCAAGACCAGGTCAGGACGGAGTACTAGTTTCTAATAAATTCTATCTTCGTGTGTATAATGTGTACTCAGCCCTTTTTAACGTCTCATTGCTGGCTACGAGTTGAAGGGAGGCTTCAATGCGAGAGAGATCAGGCCATAGACCAAAATTTTCACGTAATTGTGACTTATTACCTTATGCAGAAATTGAATTGGCGATATCCGACAATAACCTTAAGTAAGATTTCGTGTTAAATAAAAATAAGCTATACAAATATTTTAAAGTGTAACATTTAAGACCAAATTCAATTTTTTACATTACTTTGGGCTGATATTAAAACGATGAAAAAAGTATTCTATTTTCAGAAGTTGAACTTTTACTTTCAATTTAAAAGGGACACCAATATCGCTTGTATTATATATAGGATAAAATTGAAAAAGAATCCTTAGGATCAGTTCATATTTGCAAGCCATTTCTTTATTCGATAAAAATATGTGACGACGTTTAAATTAGAAATAACCCAAAAGGAGAAATATGTACCTACGCAAATGATGTCATGCGTGTTTACATTAAGACTTTCACAATTACATCACAAAACGAGAAAACCAAGTACATTTAAAATAGAAGTCATTTCTACAAAGATATATTCAAGGAACCGGCAAGTGTTTTAATCGAGGTCACTCTCAGTTAAACGGGTTTATCATGTAATGATGGTATTTATCGCGTTTCACGACTTAAATATTACTATTTTCTTACTTAACCTTCTATTATAGCATTCATAAGGATGTCAGATTCAATTATCTAAGAAGTCATGATCGTCATATGACGGTGACCCGTAGAGTTTTTATAATTTTTGTACATTATAGTTTATAACATATATTCATGATAATGTTTTTGCATAAGAGAAAAAGTTTTTTATCAAACCAAATCACAATATACTTTACTCAAATAGACTTTTACAAGAACTTTGGAATCATCAATTTTACATTTTTTAATCAAATGTACGTCCGTGAGGAAGCTACCGCCAGCTCGGAAGGTAGTTTTGCTAAGAAAAGCCATCGAGAAACTCAACAGTTGCTTTTTTTAAAAAAATAGTTTACAATATTGTAATACAATGAAACTATGAACTATCCTACTAATATTATAAATGCGAAAGATTGTGAGGATGTATAGATGTATGGATGTTTGTTACTCTTTCACGCAATATCTACTGAATAGATTTAAATGAAATTTTACAATAATATAGCTCATACATCAAAATAATACATAGGCTACTTTTTCCCGGAAAAATGTACGGTTCCCGTGGGATAGATTTGTTTTTGTTTTTGTAATAAATATGTATATATTCTATGCTAGTATCGACAAATATTAACACCGCACATTTACATAAGCTGAAAAGTATTCCGCGACAGAATAATATGCCTTGCTCAACAATATATTAATATTTTTTTATGTAAATTGTAAGTTAGTATTTATTTTGTGTTTATCACTATTTCTTAAGTAACTACGAATGTTTTGCCAGACATTACAATATAAGAATTAAGATACATATTACGTATGTATACATACAATGATCGCAATACTAATGGTCATATATCTATGTATTGTATATGTTTTTTCATCCATTGTAACTGAAAGGTGAGAAAAATTAATCCTAAGTTTATGTCGTTGCAAGGAATTCAAGTTATATCCTATAAAATTTTACTAAAACTGGTGTAGCCGCCAAATCTTACTTTTGCATTTATAATATTGAAGTTAAAATTTAATTTCACTTTATGTTTATTATTCTCGCAAACTTTATAACTAACAATAGTTAGGCAAAGTGCAACTTTGGATACCGCCACCTAGATCAACCGTCTTGATAATGTCGAGAAGAAAAGATTATAAGACTTATTTTATTTCAATTGGAAAATATTTACAGTGTAGGTGACTTATACATTTAACCTAATATATTTAATTTATCATATTTATATATTAAACTTTTCATTCAATAAATAATACTTATATTTTATTTAATGTTGAATTCACGTGTTAATATCATACACACACTTACATACACACAACACGCACACTAAATTATTTATATTTATTAATTATTATTTATTCATATTTATTAAATTCACAAGCATAGCCGCGCGAAACCCGTAGTATACGGCAGATCGGAATTTGTTCTTCGCCTACCGGCCACTAGTAATTTTTTTTTTAAAACAGTCAGTCGATGCTTTGTCACCTGATGCTAATTACTCGTCTACTATACATATAATAAAATTCTGAGTGGAATCTGTACATGAAATATTTTTTCGAAAATCTTATTGAAATAGTCATTATTATCGATACAGAGGCCATATCTACAGTTTTTAGAATTTTTGTCCGTCTGTCTGTCTGTCTGTGACCGTATCACGAGAAAACTACTGGACAGATTTTGATGAGATTTGGTATAATGATAACTGGTTATCCGGGTATACATATATAGGATACTTTTTACTGCGGAAAAATATCTCATATCTGAGAAATCTATACTAAACGTTAAAAGGTAACTAGGGATGAACCCGAGAGCGAGGTTGAGTCTCTAGTTTTATCTAATATATTTGAACGAGCAATTCTTATATATTTATTTATTTAAACTGGCGATCTCGGAAACGGCTTTAACGATTTCGCTGGAATTTGGTATGTGGGAGTTTTCGGGGGCGAAAAATCGATCGAGATTAGTCTTATGTCTGGGAAAACACGTGTTTTCGAGTTTTCATACGGTTTTCTCTCGCATTATTCCACACAAAATATGGTCGATAATTTCTTACGCTCGTGCATAAGTATCGTGGTCAAGCGGCCAAGGTGCAAGATTGCCAATCACAGGTGTCCGGTTTCCCCCGGTTGAATATAAAGATTTTACTTTTATTTTTTTTGTATTTATTCAAGTTTTTATTTTTTTTTTAATCTAAAAAATACGATAAAACAAAAAAAGAACTCAGGTACTATAATTTAATCGTTTTTGTGAGTTATTATATGTGGAATTCTCGTGTTTGTATTTTAACTCTTTATGTTATTGTGTATTGACTTTTCAATAATAATTATTTATTAAGTGAAGTAACATACTTTTATTTGTGTTCTCTCGTCACGTCTCACAACAACCACTAAAAAGATGTGAATTAATATTGCTTATTACTCTCACTCTATTGTGTTTATTTAAAATTAAGATTTCTTTAACGCAAAGATGTATTTATTCCCTTTAAACAATTTAATTAATACACAAACTAAAATATGTGCAAAGTAGTTTAAATTATACCCGACCAAGTTAATGCAGGGTAGTAAAATTCTCATTGAAATTTCATTCCTGCTGATTCCAGCTTAGGCGTCAAAGAAGAGGATAAAATAGCTCAAGGGGTATTCAAGACTGCATACTACGAAGGAAAGTTACATCATGCAGAATACTGCACCAAGACATATTGGATGTGTCCATTTAAAGCTTCCGTGTTGCTTGATTTGGTGCGTTACTTGTTAAAAGAAACTGACCATGAGAATGCATAGTTTTTCTCTCTCGTCATTTCGAGTTATTTAGAGAGTATTAATTTAATTTAATTTTGATTTTTCGGCTTGGTAACTTTACTGTTATAGATAGTTTTAAAAAAACTTGAATCACCAATGATGTGGAGTTTATTGATCTTGGGATCTTGGGATTGAAGACAAAAAGAAAATATTTTTAATAAAGCCGTTATAACTCGTGAAAAATTCATAAAAAGCAGACCTTCATATATCGAGCAGTGGACACCGATCAGCTTAAATTATGATGATGATATACAAGTATTTGGGTTATCATGATATTGAAGTTGTAATTCGTTTGCTTCCAACCATACACTAAACTAGTTAAAATTCTAACCGAGACAAATTATTTGGTCGACCTAGATAATATGTACTTTAATATTGAACGATGAGTTTTTAGTTTTACTTTAATTTTATAATAAAATGGAAAACGTAGATAAATATATAGAAAAAAGTCTTTTCTAAGTACTAAACCAAATACTATATAATAAATACTGTTGATTATTATTATTTTATATATATTAAGAAAATATTTTATGTGATATCTGTTAATAAGAAGTAGATTTACAATATAGGTAGATAAATATTATAAAAAAAGTGTTAAGTTTTCCTTTTCTACATAATGGTCGTTCTCTCCAGCCTTTTTTCACTTTGTTTTCAGAAAAATATTGTTTTTGTATAATTTCCATACTTTTTCCACATTACTAGGTAGTAGGTATTTATAATAGGTAAAATTTAAAATTTCTTTACTTATTGTTACCCTTTTTGTTGTTACACGATATCATCGCCAAGTATGAACTGTGAACCAATTTTAATGAATAGCTTATGAATATATTATGTTTAATAATAACTGTACCAAAAAATGTCAAAAACATTTAACTGTTTTTTTAAGTTATTTATACGTATACCTATACCGGTATACCTTCTTTTTTAAAAGTTTTGTACCTCGATACTACTTTAGTTCTCTCACTGTGGTATACATATAAACTTTAAAGAACAATGAATATATGAATGAAATTATTAAATTAAAAACAATATTAAACAATTGATTTAAAAGTTTTTGTAATAATTATACTAGAGCTTTATGTTTAAGTTAAGTTTAACAAAAGTTTTGTGTGTTCACCTTGTTATTTTTTTACAATTTATAATAAATATTAACAAGCATCAAATTACGTGTACTTTTTTCTGAACGAGTATACAATTTCTTATACATAAAGTCAGGTATTCTGTTTATGATCAATGTGTAAACTTTTACAACAGGTTCCTAGAAAACGTTCAAAAAGCTTCTATCGCTAATTTCAAAAAAAATTGTTAAAGAACGTTTGTGTAGATATGTATAGAAGATGGCACGCCCTGGGAATGAAGTGATCTTCTCCAGGCTACTTCAACTTTATAGAATTATTGTAAATTATAATTTAACTAACAAAAAAGATAAAGTAATAATATTAGTCCCGCTGAGTTTCTTTCACCAGTTCTTCTCAGATCTTAGGCTTCTTCTTTCCGAACTGGTAGTAAACTCATGACGTTCAGTACAAAATTGTAATAATTTAATGCTGAATAAAATATTTTCAATTTGAACTTTTACACATTGCTACGAATACATAAAAAAATATAATTAATTTTGCTATCTAAAAATATAAAATATTTTACGGTCCTGTTGAATGAAGCTTTACGACTTATTACTCTTTTATAACCTATTTTCCATTACAGGGAATTCATTTTGGGAATATTCATACAATAATAAATAAAGTTGTTTCATTAATAATTATTAAGTATTAAGTATAATACATCAATTAAGTATATTTAATAATAAGCGTAGTAAACTTTTGATTAGCGCTGTATAGTTGTATTGTAAATACTTAAGTTATATTATGAGGGGAGATAAATAGAGAGTATACATGTATATTACATTGTTATTATTATCCGGAGGTCCTGGGTTCGAGTTGGTTTTGGTCAAGTTTAGCTATAAGTTTTTCTGTTATAAAATTCTCAGTAACATCCTCGAATTGGACAATTGGTGTAGTTGAACACCCGTGCCCTCGGTGACCAGGTAAAGTCGTCTGTCCTGCTTCTGATCTCTCACCGGAAAATAGAGTCAAAAAATAATATTTATAATACCAACATGGTACTTGCATATTAGTGAAATTACTTTCGATTATCATATTATTAATATATGATAGATTTGAGTAGCGTATATGTATTCATATCTGTCTGCTATAACGGTCTTCACGCTGTATATAATGGTTCCACGGATTTGTGTAAAATATGAAATACGTTCGGAAATGCATTTAGACAAGAGGTGTGGGATTCACCGGCAAAGCCAGTACTACCCACTAAAACACGACGTAACCTACCCCGTCTTAATAGGGCGACGCAGAATCGCTTATGTACTCAACCATGACACCCCGACGGTAGGCCTGCCAAAGTAGACCGCAACAGCCATGGGGTTGCTCCAATGGTCCACTATGCTAGCAGAGAAGTACCAGGAGCAACCCGCATGGCACACCAACTACCAAGGTGGGCCACCTCCCTGTGCGTTTCTTGGCTTCGCGCCCGGTTGGATTGTCTGGCACTACCGAGCCTCCCCACCACGACAAGGTGAACGCCCGAAGGAGGGGGAGGGGGGGGGGGGGGTTGTATTATCCTTAATCAACACGTCATGTTAACACTTTTTATCTTTTTATAGACCGTCGACCGTAAACTAGTCATTAATACTAGTGTTCGTTCAGTGGTCAAAATTCAACCATAATCCTTATTTAAAATTTGAGGAAAACATATTATATTATACTATTATAGAATATTATAGAATAGTATTAACCTATATATATATATAAAAAAAAAAAACGTTTTCAAATATTTTTTTATTGATAACATTAAAATTGACCATTGCTACTAAATAAAAAATAGGTTCACAAACATAGAAGATAACGGTACTGATTTTTTTTGTCTTCACCTATTTATATATAGAAATATAAACTAAAATTATAAAGAGTTTGTTTGTTTGTTCGTTTGTTCGTTTGTTCGTTTGTTCGTTTGTTCGTATTTTTATAAGAAATAGTGGAAATCCAAAATGAACACCTACTTTTAACTAATACGGAAGAATTAATGTAAATAAATCGATAAAGTTTGGTTACAGCTTTGCTATTAACTGATCAATATTCAAATTAAATCAGGTAAGCAGACTTTATAAACACCATCGAAAGTACAGAATTAACCATATACTTTTATTTAACAATAATAATTTGTCAACTAAAATTAAATTATGAAGAGTTTGTGAGTTTGAATGCAATAGGTACTAGAGAAAGATTATAAGAATAGAAAAAGAAAACTACTTTATACAAGTATTTATATTATATCAAGTGCGTTTGGTCATAGTAAATCGTAAAAGCTAACAAAATCTTTAATAAAACCTGTTGTAGTTTCTAGTGATAAATATTAATATACTATCTATATATACATAAAATGCTTTGTCCTGACTGACTGATCGATCAACGCACAGCCTAAACCGCTGGTCGTAGAAACGTGAAATTTGGAGAACATATTCCTTATATAATGTAGGCATTCGCTAAGAAAGGATTTTTCTTAATTCATCCCCTAAGGGGGTAAAATAGGGGATAAAAGATTGTATGAAACTCTGTTATTCTTAACTCGAAATGCACGAAAAGTGGTATTTAGCTTTAAAATGAAAAATAAGAAATATATGTATTAGATTTTTTTTCGAAATCCATCCCTTAAAAGGGTAAAAAGGGGTAATAAAGTTTATATGGGCAAACAATTATTTATGATCAGAATTACTTGAAACTTGGTATTAATGCTCTTTAATACAATTAAATAACTACATATTTTAGCATTTTTCGAAATTCATTCCATAAGGGGGTAAAATGGTGGATGAAATTTTTGTATGAAATTCTGTAATTGATGCACGGAAAGTAGTATTTATCATTTAAATGAAAAACAAAACAATACAAATATCATTTTTTTTTTCGAAATTCATCCCTTAGAAGGGTAAAAGGGAGTTGTGCTGTTTATATGAGGAAAATTTTTTTTATAATCAAAATTACTTGAAACTTGGTATTAATACTCTTCAATACAGCTAAATAAACATGTATTTTAGTTTTTTTTTATTCAGCCCCTAAGTGGATAAAACTGGGCGGTGAAGTTGGAGTTATTGAATATATTTAAAAAGAGTAACATAAGTCAAGTTCTCCGTAAGTGCACACTTACTGTGTGGATATAAAGTAGAGAACGGAAATTATTCCAAACCCAAAGGAAAATTATGTATAACTTCTCGGCTGGCTACAACAGTGGTAACTATGCTACTATCTATATTCTGCCTCTATAGGTTGGCACAACTGTAATGAATAAGTCACCTAAGCTATGTAATGGGATTAGACTGTGAGTAATTCATTAAACATCATAGTGGCCACTGTGTTAGCTGGATGTGCTCGGAGAGAATCAGAATTAAAGACGAAATCTTATACGAACTTATTTTTGCAAATAATAAAGTATGCTTAGCGAAAATGTTTATTTTTTCTGTAATTTGATCGTGGGCGAAGCCCCCGCGGCTAGTTATATTAAAAATCTCTACGCATTTTTTAATATCTGAAAGTTAAAATACATTTTATTCAAACCGTTGAAAGGCTCTCCTTATATTTAAAATTAATATAAGAGATATTTCGAATAACACTAATTTAAACTTTAAGAGCAAGTATCGAGGCACAAGAAAATGAAATATTAATATACGGGGAAAATGACATCTATTTTGTACTTAATAACAGAATGTAAATCAAATTTCCTTTTACAAGCTAGAGCTTGGGCCAGTAAGAATTTATTGGGTACTTTTGAAAACTTACAAAGTTTTAAGGACTTAACTTTCGAAGTAGATCATAAAATTACCTGGTTTTAGTGCACTTTTAAAAGAAACTGCTTATCCACAACGTACCGTTGTAATAGATTTTGTTTTTTGCTGTAAAAGCACAAAATCCTTTGCCGATGAAACGATGTTTGTTGCGGTTTATTTGTAACAACCTTCGGGTGAGAATAATCTCTTAAAAGCGTAGTATCGGAGTAGTGAGGGAAATTGAATAAGTTCTATCGTTGGTAGCGTTTTGTTAAAATAAAACAGGCTTAGGGTATACATAGTTAATGTGTATGTTACGAGTAATTTCTAGTAAACTTGAGAACTTGATAATTTCGTAGTTTGTAGGGATAAATATTTCTTTAGTACGGTCGCTCTCAATAGACTACAATAGTTAGGACGCTGCAGTTTTAAATATGTTAAGTATTGTCAATTATTCATTATTCTCCGCTCGATGTCAAATATTCGCGTAAATCTAAGAAAGTACTAGGCTAACAAGGTTTTTCTAAAATCATTTTGAGTGACCATTTTATTAGGCTTAAAGGAGTCTGCCCACTACACCGTCTCATACCATGACCGTGCTATGAACGTATCAGGCACGGAAACGAGCATGGCACGGACTACTATGCCCACTAGAACGTATCAACAGCGTATCATACCCGTACATAACGGTTTTAGTGCTGCGTATGCTCACCATTGCGCTGCCTGCGCGCACCGGTCCCGCAACGTCGCGTGCCAGGCACGGAGCATACCGGCACCGGCAAAATATTCTCGTCGACAATTGTTGCCGCTCCGTGTACGGCACGCGACGGTGTCGGTCGATGACGGAACGGTCTAGTGGGCAGAGTCTCATACTTTTCAATACAAATAATATTTTTTTTGCCTGAAACGGTCCTAGCACGGTCATGGTATGAGACGGTGTAGTGGGCAGAGTCCTTAAATTGAAAATGCACCGCTTTAAGTGACAAGGTTCTTCCTATACTTTCAAACTGAGAATGATTTGAAATTGTTTAGGGTTTAATAATTAGGGACAATCGAAGTTTATTCTTTTATAGAATAGCATTTTAGTAGATACTTTGGATATTGGGTCCAGTCTTCAAATTCCTATAATATCTTTAATGTTAATTTATTAACTTTAATTCACCATGGGTGACAAAATTGGGGAGATTCGTGTTGTATGTTACTTCGAACGAATTAAAACTCCAAAATCCAGTCTTAGCTATATAACTACATGTGTACCTACAGAATATAATATATATATATATATATATATATATATATATATATATATATATTTTAAATACAGCTTTTTTGCCTCTGTTGCTCCTCTAAAAGAATAATGCTTTCGAGGAAACATCTATAACAATAAAAAATGAAATAGGGATAATAAATATGTTGCTATTGTAGAAATATGGATGTCAATTCAAAGCTAGTAAATAAAATAATATTGTATCATATTGAGAATAACTAAAATAAATTAATATTAAAAAAACTTTTTTGAAAACAAGTTTTTATATCAT
Source organism: Fabriciana adippe (assembly GCA_905404265.1). Taxonomy (NCBI): domain Eukaryota; kingdom Metazoa; phylum Arthropoda; class Insecta; order Lepidoptera; family Nymphalidae; genus Fabriciana; species Fabriciana adippe. Next base: position 5,566,028 of record FR989988.1, read on the forward strand.
GTAAATTGTGTAATTTAATAAATGGGTTTGAATAAATGGGTTTAGCAAACATTTTCATTTGATATCTATGCATAAAAAAACAGTCCGCCATCGTTGGGAGTCCGCCATGTTGGATTTAGAATGACGTCACTTATCTAACTATGCATTGTCATCTAAACTAAACGTACATATATGCAAAATTTTAGCTCAATCGTTAAGGATAACTGCTTTAAAATTCAATTGCAAGATTTGACCCGAACGAATATACGTAGAAACATTGCAAGCTAAATAAAAGCTTGTAAAAAAATAATTAAAAAAAAAGATAATTTAAAAATATAATGTGTCTATTTTGATTTTGGTTCGATATAGATATATTTAAACTAAATTAACTACTAATGAAATAAACGTTAATATTAGCAAAGCAAATTTAATTATTTTTATTAAATGTGGCATTGATTGATAAATCATATTTACTTTACAATTGTAGCAAAATATTAAAGTTGCAAATAAAAATATCATAAATAAATATCGTTGTTTCATATTTCTATAGTCCAATTATTATCAGTACAATGAGAGCAGACATTCGTTTTATATAGATTTATTCATTTATTAGATACTATGGCCAATAGCCATAGGCTTATCTTTGATTTATTCAGCTTGATAAAAAATATCACGTTTCGACATCAATATAGTATAGTAGACAAAATTCGCACTGTTATTCGTTAAAAAAATATTATTTAAAGACAAAATGTACAATTTTAACTCTATCATATACGAGAGAGCCACTCACTCTCCTATTACCAATTCTTAACTATGCTGGTACTTGTTACCTTGATTTAAGAGAGGAGCAATTGAATAAACCTGAGCAATTTTCAAAATTTCTGAATTCGGTTAATATTTGGACTTCGTAAATATGATCACGTTTGCGAATTTCGTAAAAAAATTAAGTGGCTCCCTATTCATTTTCACAGGAATACTCACGTTCTATGTCTTTTATACAATATTTTATTTAATCCTTGTACACCTCAGTATCTTAAAGATAGGTTTAAATTTTTAAGTGATTTCCACTATTTTCCTCTTCGTTCTAAATTTAAAAATTCCTTCACACTCTTCTTCTTTTTATACTCACTCCTTTACTGTCCACTGTGGAACTCTTTACCAAATAAAGTTAAACAAGCAGAGTCTCTGTCAATATTTAAAAAAATAACTAAAGAATACTATCTTAACCTATAAATTGCATGCATGTGCATGTATGTGTATGTATGTATGTGTGTGTATGTATGTATGTATGTATGTATGTATGGATGTGTCGATATATGTATGTATGTACGTAAATATTTGTTTGTTTATGTATGTATTCATTTGTAGATTTCCTTAAGATTGTTTGCACCCTTTCCTTCTTTCATTCTCTCTACTCAAATGTTGCCTAGAATAAATCACTCTCTAGCAATAAGGCTGCATATTGTACTATTTCTGTTTAAATCTGTTTCAACTATGTAATATAAATTAATGATGTACAATAAATAATATTTGATTTGATTTGAGCGAGCCACTTTGCTTTGCTTTACACTTCGATCCATATTCCATGCAATTTGAATCCCGTTTTAAAATGTTATGTGAACGCGTTACATTTTATAAAGCTACTTTTTATTCCAGAAAATATAGCGGCAATAGCAATATGCCCTATACTCGCCAGTGAAAGTTTTTAAGAAAGTTGGCAAAGTCATCTTTAAATTTTATGACGCGTAAACCCTATTTTTTATTGAGATAAAAAGTAGCTCATTCCTTTTTCGCCCAATCGGTACCATTGTACTGGTTATTAAAAATACTATCATTTATTCAATATTTGGGAAAATTATTAACTTAAGATCGTTTCTTTGAAATCATCTTTATTTATAAGTTAATAATGTATTTATGAGTATAACTTAAATATAACCTAGCAATATTTAAGTAAAACAAATTGCTTCTATAAGAATAACGATTGATATGTTTTCATAATTAGTCAATTAAACTTAAAGTAAAAAAATATTTATTTACTAGCGACTCACCCTCGCTTCGCTCGGGTCCTTAACTCGGGTCCGTTCCTAGGTACGTTTTAACGGTTAATTCGGAATAGATTAACTCTGTGAGAAACAAAAACAAATTTGTTCCACGGGAACTGTACATTTTTCCGGGATAAAAAGTAACATGTATGCTATTCCAAACTATAATCTAGCTCTATGCTTTTCATCCAGATCCGTTCAGCTATTCTGGCAAAGTTGAATAACAAGCATCCATCCGTCGAAATTTTCGTATTTTTAATATTAATGGGATTTATTATTATATATTATATGCCATGAGGCTTAAAATAGTCCTTTCTTCTATGATCGTTTACATGATACTTATTCTATTATATGAATATTTTTTGGGTTTTCTGAATATTCAAAGAGAAATTCATTGAAACGTTTGAAAAGATAGTATTGCCGAGTTAAAATAAATCTTTATAGAAAGATTTGTGGAATAAAATTCGTAGCGTAGCGTGGTAAATTCGTATATCATTCATTTGATTTTGGCCTTATATACGGATATTGAGCTTTTATAAAGCAGATTCTTGGTTACTAACCTTTGTATATTATGTTATATACTAGCGTAAAATCTATATCTAATATATTTAAACGAGCAATTCTTGTATATTTATACCTTTATTTATTTATACCAGCGACCTCGGAAACGGCTCTAACGATTTCGCTGAAATTTGGTATGTGGAGGCTATCGGTGGCGAAAAATCGATCTAGATTAGTCTCATGATTGGGAAAATGCGTGTTTTCGAGTTTTCATGCGGTTTTATTTTGCATTATTCTACGCAGAACATGGTCGATAATTTCTTACACTCGTTTATAAGCATTGTGGTCAAGCCGACAAAGCGCAAGTTTGGCAACACATATGCCCGGGATCGAGTCCCGGTTGGAATCCAAAGTTTTTACTTTTGTTTTTTTTGTACTTATTCAAGTTTTTAGTTTTTTTATCTAAAAAAACGATGTACATAACAAAAAAGAACTCCGGGCGAAGATCGGTAGCCCAGGTACTATGTTATTAATTAGAGAATAAAAAATAAATTATGCAATTGGTTTTATTACCACTTAAGTGCATTGGTATGTAAGTATAAATTTTATTAGAATTTGTATTCTGTATGATCCGCGTTACGCGGAGTAAAATATTTATAAAACTAACGCTAATAAATTATAATATAAAGTGTACCTTGTACGTGGACTTAGCCGTGGAAGCGTTGCCGGGCCCGGAATCCTTAATCCTGCGTAGGCACTGATCACTAGGGGTGTTTGTGTGTATGTGATGTATAAATATATAAGCCCATAATTAATCCGACCGAAAATACTTATTTTACTTTGTAACCGAAACAATTCAAACGAGAGGAGCACTCGTCATACCGACCGAACAATCCCGAATCCAATTGACAACTGTCATCTGTCATTTCAGACATGACTTAAGACAATAATACCATATATAAAAAATACTAAACATTCCCCCGCCCAAGCAGTCCCAAACTGCTTTAACCGAAACTAAACTAATCTTAAATTACCCTAACACCAGCCTAAATACTAATATCCTAATCTAAAGGCAAACGTGACAGCTTAGAAACTGCACGTTGCAAAATCGTACCTTTAGCAATTCGTATTTCCGCGAGCCTGACCACACCATCTGTTCCTGGGTGTAAAGCTATTATCCGACCTCGACGCCATTGAAGAGGAGGAGTATTTTCCTCCTTTAGTAAAACCAAATCTCCAACCTTAGGTGGATTTATTGAATCATTCCACTTAAAACGTTGCTGCAGGGTGTGGAGATACTCCAAATGCCATCTATGCCAAACTCTTTGTGACATTTGCTGTAGAAGTTGAAACCGAGATAATTTAGAAAATTTTATATCCTCTAGTGGATATTCGGGAACCGCATTCAACGGCTGGCCAATTAGAAAGTGACCAGGAGTTAATATTTCCAAATCATTGGGATCCGACGAAAGAGGACATAAGGGCCGTGAGTTTAACACCGCTTCAATTTTACAGAATAGAGTGCTGAGCTCTTCAAAAGTTAAGGTAGTTTCCCCAATAACACGTTTTAGATGAGTTTTCGCCGATTTAACTGCAGCTTCAAACAAGCCTCCCCACGATGGACACCCAGGTGGGTTAAAGATCCATGTAATTCCACGTCGAGATAAATCTTGACCTATGTGACCTTCACTTTTATCCAAAAAACTAATTACTTCCCTTAAATATCTATCACTTCCTTTAAAATTAGTACCACAATCCGACCGAATAACCGAAGGTAGGCCACGCCTAGAAACAAACCGAGTAAGAGTGGCAATAAAAGCCTCCGTTGATAATTCCGAAACCAATTCTAAATGAACAGATTTAGTGGTCAGACATACAAAGACGCATAAGTAAGCCTTGATGATTTTTGGATTACGATGTTTATGTGACCGTACAAAAAAGGGTCCCGCAAAATCAGTCCCAACACCTTGAAAGGGTTTAGCAGCTACAATTCGATCTCTTGGTAAGTCTCCCATTAAGGGTTGCATCGTAATTCCCTTTAACTTATAACAAGAAACACATTTAAATGTAACCTTCCGTACTGCCCTTCGAGCAGAAAGTACCCAATAATTCCGTTGCAAAATAGCTAAAAGTGCGTTTGGTCCAGCATGTGAATTTTTTAAATGTAAATCCAATATTAAAAGATTAATAAAATGTCCCGATTTAGGAAGCAACAATGGGTGTCTTGCGCTATAAGATAAATCCGAATTTTTGAGTCGTCCTCCAACACGAAAAAGACCGTCCGAATCAATAAATGGGTTAAGCCGTTTTAAATGTCCGCTCAACGTTTGTCCGTTCCGAATACGTTTCATTTCCATATGAAAACTCTCCGTTTGAATAAGCCCAATCAACCTTAATAACGCATCGTTACGTTCTTGAGGGAGTAAATAAGCCGTAAGTCTCCGATTATCTTTCCGTTTACAATTATTAAGAAATCTCCGAATCCAAGCAGTAACCGATATAAGTTTATCTAAGGAACTATAACGTTCAATAAGAAAACCGAAATTAGGAACAAATTCCGAAGTGGTAGCTACGAGGCATTTCATACCAGGCAGCTCCGAATGAGTAACTTGAGATGTAGTTAACACAGGCCAATGTGAATCTGGATATGACAGCCATTTTGGACCCCACCAGAGATTATGATGCACTAGCTCCGACGCATATAAGCCCCGTAAAGCACAATCTGCAGGGTTTAAATCTCCCGGTACATGTCGCCACGTAATTGGTACTGAAGAATTTTGTATTTGTGATACTCGATTCGCCTCAAATACTTGAAGAGTATGAGGAGAAGTTCTTAGCCAAGCTAAAACTATAGAACTATCAGTCCAACCGAACACCTCCTGGACATCAACGGTCCTTTTCAAACAAAGGCAAACGTGATGTAGAAGTTTTTGCAAGAGCACGGCTCCGCATAATTCCAGCTTTGGAATTGTTAGTCGTGATCTAATTGGGGCGACCTTGCTTTTAGCCATAACCAAATTAACTGAGGGGCTACCATTATCCGAAACCGCACGCAAGTAAACAACAGCAGCATATCCTGCTTCCGAAGCATCCGAGAAGCCGTGAACCGTAATACATTTAGCCGATTTAGGAATAATACATCGCGAAATCCGAATATCTCTAATATAAGAAAGGTCATTTCTAAAATGATTCCACTCATATTCAATATCTCCAGTTATAACCTCATCCCACTGAAAATTACCGAGCCATAAACGCTGTAATAAACATTTAGCCTTAAATATGATAGGGCATATCCACCCACTGGGATCATACATCCTAGCTACCGTTGATAGAATTTTACGCTTGCTCACTGTATCTTTGAGATCCAAATCCATCCGAAACGAAAAGATATCCTGTATAGGATTATATTGTATACCTAAAACCGAAGTTAAACTTGGCAAATCTGGGTTATCAAATATAAGAGGTAACTGTTGATGATCATATGGCAAATTCCGAAGTAAAATTGGATCGTTCGAGATCCACTTGCGCAACTCATAACCTCCCGAATTCATTAGCTTGATCAGCTCTTGTTGAAGCTCGAGCGCTTCGCTTTGTGTGGTACAACCAGTTAAAATATCATCGACGTACACATCGTGCTTCAAAATTGAAGCAGCTCTGGGATAACGTTCGCGCTCCCGCTCAGCCAATTCCAATAAAGACCGAATCGCTATAAATGGACTAGACTTTAAACCATAGGTATTTGTGTTGAGCTCGTAAGTAAGAAGAGGCTCATCAGGAGACTCTCTCCACAGTATAAGCTGGTACCGTCTATCCGATTTATCAATAAGTGTTTGCCGAAACATCATCCTAATATCCGATATAAAAACAATTTGATGCCGTCTAAAATTAATCAAAATTTCCGTTATATCCTTATGTAGCTTTGGACCAGCGTGCAAACAGTGATTCAAAGAAACACCCGAAGTAGTAACACAGCTACCATCGAAAACAACACGTAACTTAGAGTTTTCATCCGAAACTTTAAATACCGCATGATGAGGTATGACAAAATATTCTTGGTCACTATTAAAATCAAAGTTTGATACCGACATGTGTCCGAGCTTTAAATATTCACGCATGAAATCAATATATTTTTCTCGCAATATGGGATTTTTAGTAAACCGTTTTTCTAAGGCAAAAAATCTTTTTTCCGCCGACACTCTCGAATCACCTAATAAAGGTCTATTAGACAAGAAAGGCAACTTAGTAACAAACCGACCGTTTTCTAACCGAAAAGTATTATTAATATAAAAGAGTTCACACTCCTCATCAGGTAAACCCAAACGCGATGCCATTGGTGGTTCTTCCACCTCCCAAAACCTTTGTAAGGTATCCGCAATAGAAACACCGAAATATTCCGAACTATCAATTAAACTCGATTCAATATATTCCACTGGACCTAAAATAATGTATCCGAAAACCGTACTATACGCCGTAAGACCAGAAGAATTTAATATAATTTTGTCACCTCCGACTAGTGAACCGAAAACATCCGAACCAAGTAAAAGATCCACTGGCTGTGGAATATAAAAATCTGGGTCTGCGAGACTTAAACCCATAGTTAAATCCGTTACCGATTTATTCAAACAAATTAACGGTTGATCACCGACAATTGTATCCATACATACTACCGTTGTAGTTACTCTAGGAAATGAATTATTTAATGGAGAAAATGTAACCGAGGACCTTCCGATAATATTAATATTTTCAATACCTCCTACTCCTTTAACCCGTTCCGTACATTTTTCTAAACATAACCCCAACCTACCCAATAACTTAGAGGTGATCAATGACCCTTGAGAACCTGCGTCCAATAAAGCCCTAGCCGTAACGCCCCTTTCCGAATCCGAATTAAAATAAACCTTAACCAATGCTGTAGGTAATAAAACAGTAGCTTTAGGGCACGTCTCAAGAGGGTAGGTGGGGACCGTATCCTAGCGCCGACCTGGTGAGTAACCACGTGAGTCAGTATAAACAGCCTCACGCGTAGCGTTCCGTTCATCATAATGATGACCATGGTTTCGACCGTTAGAGTTACCAACTCGTTCCACTTCTCCCCGTTGGTGCGGCGAAGAAGGTGACGTACGAGTTGGTGAGTTCCGAGGAGATTTTCTAGCTGTTCTATTATAATAGCGACCACCCCCGCCCATGCGAGGAGGTGACCGTTCCGTAGAGTTCCGATTAATATCCCGCCTTTGTTGGGTTCCCGACCGATTGAAACAAAGCATTGGATGATGCTTATTACTACCACAATGACAATGAGGAATTCGGCTGCACACTCGATAAGAATGAGGACCTAAGCAAAAGAAACAAAGACGTTTAAGGTTAACTAAATCTTTTCTCGCGAAAGGTGTCATTGCTTTAAATTGAGAGCAATGATTCAGAACAGAATGTTTTGTTTCCCCACAGCAAGCGCATGGAGGAGAGACTTCAACCGCAGCATAATGACCAGCCTTACGTGAAGGCTTTGTTTGCCTCGCATTGTAATCATTATATGAACCATGCGTAGGTTCCGAACTTGCACATTCTAAAAGCCGACATTCCGTTTCCAAAAACTCAACCAATTCCGAATATTTTGGTATAATATCTGTTTCACATCCGAATTTCTGTTCAAACCGAGATTTTAGTGTAGTAGGCAATTTTGACAAACATATATGTAAAAGTAAAAATGACCATTCCTCGACAGGAAAACCAAGCCGCTCTAATTGATTTACCGCCATAATTAATGGATTTAAAAATTGAGTCCGAAGTCCATTAAGGCGAATAGAAATTACAGGTAATTTTAAAATCTGGTCAACCTGAACATCTGCCAGCCGTCTAGTATTTTGATAACGCTTCATCAAAAGATTCCGAGCAATACTGTAACCTTCATCCGAAATTCTAATATGTTGAACCAAACCGCGAGGTTCACCGGAAAGACATGACATTAAATATGCTAATTTCTGCGCAGGAGATAAATCCGACCGCTTATCTACAAGGCTATCAAAAAGATTATTAAATCCAACCCATTGATCCATATCACCATCAAAGGATGGGAGCCGAAGTCCTGGTAAATGTGATAACAAAGCATCCAGTTCCATCCGATCCGATTTAATATTTTCCGAAGTAGAAGCCGACGTAGGAGGAGATTGTTGCAATTTAATCGTCATTAATTTATCAAAAGCTTCCAAAGCACGAGTATAGTCCGCCCGGGCCGCAACCACTATTTCTCTGTCCGCCGTAATAGTCTCATCCGCGAGTTCAAGAATACGTTGGTAAGACGTCTCAAAAGCCGTAAATTCCGAATTCACCGTTAAAAGCCGTACCGATAAACGCATAGAAAGTTCTGGCCTATCTATAAGATCAGCACTATCTAACAACCATTGCAACTTTACTCTAAATTGGGACCAATGAAACCGTACAGACATGATAAATAACTATTAATAATCAAGCCAAACCAAAAATAAAAAAAAAATAAAAATGTTTCAAATAAAATATTAAAATATTCCGAACGTTAAACTATATATAATATTTTATTACAATTATAATTTCTATAAACCGTTAATGCTAATCTTTAAACACAGTATAATATAAAGTATATAATACTTCTTAACTTTATATCATAAATTTAACTTTCAACAATGACATCTTAAACCGTATGAAACAACTCGATAATAATTATCCTATATATTTCACGAACAACCTTTTACTTCTTATTCCAAGTTTATAATATGTATATTTCAATTAATGCAATTTTAATGCTAATTTCATTGAATGAAATAATGAACCCACGATTAGTAACATACATAAATCCAAAAATCACCAAGATATAATCCGATAACCATCATAAGTTTATTATATAATTATTATATTGACAATGTACGTATAAAGGTAACGAACACAGTTCAACGCCGTATCAGCTGTCTCCGCAACGCGTGACAAAATGTTAACACAATAAGGGGTAGATATAAATTACCGATTTCTCGCAAATTAAAGATATCGTGTATTATACACGTAAAAGACCGAAAATGTAACCACGCTCTGCTACCAAACTGTATGATCCGCGTTACGCGGAGTAAAATATTTATAAAACTAACGCTAATAAATTATAATATAAAGTGTACCTTGTACGTGGACTTAGCCGTGGAAGCGTTGCCGGGCCCGGAATCCTTAATCCTGCGTAGGCACTGATCACTAGGGGTGTTTGTGTGTATGTGATGTATAAATATATAAGCCCATAATTAATCCGACCGAAAATACTTATTTTACTTTGTAACCGAAACAATTCAAACGAGAGGAGCACTCGTCACACCGACCGAACAATCCCGAATCCAATTGACAACTGTCATCTGTCATTTCAGACATGACTTAAGACAATAATACCATATATAAAAAATACTAAACATATTCACTGTAGGCTTAATAAGTGTGAAGTATCTGCTTCTTACTTTTTCAAGTTGTAACGGCTCAATACTCGTAGGTATAAGTGATTTGAAGTGCTTCTTTGTATAGGGGCACCTATCACGTGAGCAAAACTAGTTCATATTATTACCTCACAAAATTTGGGTTACAATTAAAGCAAATGAACAAATTATGTAAGCTGAATCCTTGTAATAATTAAATCATCGAATTAACCAGTTTCCTTGTCAAAGGGTCTACAAGGATAACTATATCCAAAAGGTCAAAGGTATCCAACCAAGTATTAGATATATGTATGTATGTGCTTACCAAAGTAAGTATCTGTGGTGTTAATTAGTTTCGATCACTCCTGTTAATTATATATTGCAAGTAATGGATGGCTGTGTGACTTTTATCGATTTTTTCGATACAAAGTCCAAGAAGTTAAGTGTCGCTGCGTAGTATTTTAATGTAAAATGAAGTAAGATTACTTTTTTTTATAAATAATATGGCTTATTTTTTTATTTTCAACCTTCCTTTACAGTTCAACTTAAGGTTCATCGCTTATAGCAAAAATACTATAGACGCAGCTTAGAATGCTATAGATAAAGTATTTTATTATAAAATTATAAAAATAATATTTTAGCACATATACACATATACGTGGATTTATGGAGGTAAGGTTTTCAGAGTTATGGTAAATTTTGTCACGTTTGCCTTTATCGTTTTAACAAGTATTTTCTTTGAAATTGTATTTTTGAATTGAAAATAAGATTGTCGCTGCTTAGAGATTCCCAGAAATGCGAGCTTCAGGGTTTCAACCTGCATCCCTCTATTCCTAAAGCGATCGTACTTCCATGAATATCCTTTCTATCCTATCCTTTAATATGACAAGTTTTCTTGTAGTAGTAAAATACGAAATTTAAAATTTATTGAAGCCATTTTTGATGTTAAAGAAATATTGATGGATAAATATTGATTGATATAGATATTTGAACTGACAATTCACGCCAATTTAAATAAAAAGTAATGGATGCTGTAAATAGTATCTCACAAAAACATTTTCATGTAAAATATTGCCAAGACGAGACCATATGGCTCGCACTGTCAAAAAGTTATCAGATCTCATGTAAAGCCAAGCTTCTAACTCTACACGCCCTAATTCTACAAGCCCTAACCTCACAAACTCTACACCTTAGTCAAAACATGTGGCTTGGCAACATTTTACATAAAAATGTGTTTTGTGAGATTTCACTTCTTTTTGTAATTTGCTTATGACAAAATTTTTTTTATTTTATACATTTTTTCTTTCTTTTTTACGATGTATTTCTTCAGCTACTGCGCGGGGACGAGGGGGCAGGAGGCTTTTGCGCTGTATTTGCTTCGTTATTAATCACAACTAGTACACATTAGGCGTTTTTCGCGCGCTTACTTCCATCCCCTAATTAAAAGGGTTTGGGGGTTATTTACCAAATATCCTGAAATATGTATTTTATTATTTATATCAAGAAATCTCTGTATCAATTTTCAGACCTCTAGCATCAAAATTTGCGGAAGTTTTATACAAAATCCTATCCCCTATTTTAAGGGGTTGGGGGTTAAAGTTCCATGTTTTGGATTTTTTTGTTGTTTATGTACTAATACTAGCTTACATACTAAATTTCAGCTTTCTAAGACTTCAAAACCTACCCTAAGAATTTTGATGATGATGGAGGTAATTGCGATTTGTCGATAGTTGCAGCGATCGGCACGACTACCCTTATTAGGTACTGGCTGAACATTGGTAAGCTTCCAAGAATTAGGCACTGTGCTAGTTTGGAGAGAGTGGCGATACAAGCGAGTCAGTATGGGAGAAAACTCAGGCGCACAATGTCTTAGGACCCTTGAAAGTTGTCGGTCCACTGGCCTTAATTTATTAATTTTAATGTAACGTTATATAATTCATTTACTTTGTAACAAATAACGAGTTTCTATAATTTCATTTTTCTTGTGTTTGATAAACAAATTATAAAAAGACACATACAAATATTAGGTATTTCATTAGGGTTCCGTAGTCAACAAGGAACTCTTATAGTTTTGCCATGTCTGTCTGTTCGCAGCTTAGCTCAAAGACTATCAGTACTGTAATTTGGTATATACATACATATTACTCACGTCAAGAAAGTGGGAAAAAGCAAAATCTTAAAAAAAAACATTTTTTAGGTTACCTCCTCTACATGTAAAGTGGTGATGTTTTTTTTTCTTTGGATAGGTTTTTAAAAAATATAGCGATTACGTTTGTAAAATATTAAGCCTTAAAATATTAATTTTCCTTAGAGTCAAATGTCAAAAATTTCAAATAATGTTGTTAGTTGTGTAAACAGTTAGTTTAGAGTAACACTGCCAAAAGTCCCAAAAAAAAAAAACTATTTACTTAAAGTTATTTATTTAAAACTATATTTAAAATTACAATTATAATTAATATGTCTAATGCTACGCGATGTAACAATTAGAATTTAATATAAAAATAATTTTAATATTGAAGTAAACTTCTATCGGACAAACAAAAGTGTAGGGTTACGTTATGATGCAAATGCCTGCGAACGTGGGAGTGCTGACTCCGTTCCTCGTGTCGCCAGCGTACTACGTTAGGTCGGCGCTCCACCTATAGCTATACTCTATAACAAGGTAGTAAATATAAGTTTATGAATCATTTAAAAATATGATAAAATAAAATCGTAACATCATATGCTTGGAAACAACAAAAAGCTCTCTTCTTACTCTGAATTATTGTGATGGGCAACTACGGAACCCTACATTGCGCGTGGCCCGACTCGCACTTGTTAATATTGTTTTATAATTATATTTTGGGAAATATTAGTGTAAAGGGGCAAACGGGCAAGAGGCTCACCTGGTGGGAAGTGATCACCTCCGCCCATGGACATCTGCAACACTGCAGGGCTTGCAGATGTGTTGCCGGCCTATCAGGAAAGGGAGGGAGGGAGAGGAAGGGAGGATGGAGGGAGGAAGGGAGGATGGAGGGAGGAAGGGAGGAAGGATGAAGGACGGGGAGGGAGGGGGGAGGAGGGGGAGGAGGGATGGGGAGTGGGCCTCCCGGATTCTCACTTACCGGATGAAACGCGACAGCATAGCTGCCACTTCACGCCAGTCTCCTGTGAGAGAGTGGTACTATACGGGGCGCGCCGGCCCATTCGGCTGCTAGCCGAAGGTAACAAGCATGGCACTACCACTTTAAATATCTGTTGTTAATAAAATAAATTATATGTTCGATTAATATATTTTCTGGCATTAATAATGAAATTATCTTTATATTAATAAAGACTTATGTGAACTTGATAATTGAAGACAAATTTCATGAGGTGGAAGACATTTCCCACTAAATTACATTAAGTTAATCTCAATATATCTACGTCTCTAATATTATCATTAATATCGCAACGATATTCGTTGAGCACTTGCCGAGTAATGGACGAACATTCTATTAAATATCATTGTCGTGTATATTTGTGCAGTTTTTAATAGATAGCGTTAACCTAAACTGATTTAATTTAACTTAACAGCGCAATTTTGCAAATTATTAATGTTTTAACGGTTTGATATAGCTTTCCTACTTAGCATTTTTTAACAGAAAAATGTCCTCCTGCCTTAAGTTGATACTCAAACCTTACCTTTAGGTACTAAAAGCCAAGGCCGAGAGTTTTTTTTTTGTTTAAAACATTTCTGTAATGTCTCAATTAAGGAAAATATCATGGCACGTGCCTGATAATAATTTTGTAAATATTGCTTGAAAATAACTTCGTACTTCTGCCAAGCAAAAAATATTAAGAAAACCAAAACAAGAAAATATTTTTATTATAAACAATTTATAATATACCTGGACAGATACCTACTTAAAAGAAGTAAGATTTTTACAAAATTACATTCAAATATCTAGAGCTTCCAAAGTCATTATTAAGTTGATCCGTATAGAGTTTATTTTGGGAGCGGTATAATCGATGACAGCGCTGTTGATTTAACTTTATAACTTTGACTTAACTTTGATAAAAAAATATGTAAAAATAAAAATTAATAACCGAATGACAACATAATAATATTTAATCTGTATAAATATTATAAATGTGAAAGTTTGTGAGTATGGATGTTTGTTACTCTTTTACGCCAGAACTGCTAGACGGATCTGAATGAAATTTAGCATAGAGATAGATTATAGTCTAGAATAACACATATGCTACTTTTTATCCCGGAAAAATTATATAGTTCCCGAGGGATAGGTTTGTTTTTGTTGTTCTAGAGGCGAACCCGAGCGAAGCGAGGATGAGCCGCTAGTTAATAAGATAAATTAAATTCCGGCAAAAATAAATAATTACTTTTTTAATTTATATACCGTATTCCGAAACTTTGCATATACATATATTTTACATACACATTTCTACATAAAAAAATAATTTCTTATCATGTGGGAATAACGTTTTTTAATCGCATTTAAAAAATTCTTAATGCCTTGCGAGTAATAAATCATACTTGTACCTAATGTTCAAACCAAAAACCAAAAATCATTACAGCAGTTATTCTGGTTTTATGTATAAATCAATACATATAAGTTATTTTGAGATCACAAACAGACATCTCAATTTTGTAAAGTACTGCTACTTACTTTTACTTTTTTCAGATGGCCTGTCTCTATAAATATCGCAGGTGTACATACAACAACTATGGAACAGATAAGAGAATACGTAATATCTTCTGATACATTTTAAAACTACACATTACACCTCGTGTACCCATGGAAACTTGGTGGAGCTACTATGTCAAAAACCTTTCCGGGCGGGAGTACAACATATGACCAAAGTTTCATCATAATCGAATAAAGTTAGGCAAGCATAAATGGTAAAGAAACAGAAAATATAATTGTGTAATAAAGGAGAAGTCCATAATTTTTTTACTTAAAATACGTTAGAATAAATATCTAATCATATAATTATCTTACAGGTAATAGGGCTCACTTTAAGAATCACTTGGACCAAATCCTTAAATTGATTTACCTCCTCAATATATTTAGTAACCGTCAAATTGGACATTTAAGTGTTAATTCGACGTTAGTAGAGACGTTAGTAACTGGAATAGATGTTAATATAGCCCGAGAGTTGTTGAACATTTTAGGGTAGGTTTTTGAGGCACTACTGAAAATTTTGTAATTTTCCTTGAGGGACAGGTAGCGGCACCCTAGCAACCCTTGATTTTTTTTTCATATAGCAGGTAAAAAAAACTATGAAATTAATCTGGCTTTTTGGGTTTGTCTTTAAGTACCTATATTACTCTCAAAAAATACCAAAGTGCCTCAAGAACATTTTTTTCATTTGTTTAAAAAAACCATTTTGCAACAGTCGGGTTAACATTTAGATCCGACTGATTGGTCTGACTTTTTGATTTTTTAATTCCTTAACTATCTAACTTAAGTGTTTAAAAATTTCAAACGCCTCAAAAAAATCATTTTTTAATAAAGATATTTCCCTTAAAAAAAATCAAGGGTTGCTAGGGTGCCGCTACTCGTCAGCCATACCTCGACTATCTTATTTAGGGGTCCTTCAAGGACAATTACAAAATTTTCTGTAGTGCCTCAAGATTCTACCCTAAATTGTTCACCAGCTCTCCTGCCATTAATAGACACCAAAATTTCCAACAGTATTCTAAAGTAGTTAACTAATATCTTCCTAAAATCTAACTATCCTTAGTAAAAATTGTAGTGCTTAAAGTATATTTTTAAAAGTGTTTGTATTGCAACAAATGCTCTTTTTATAAAAATATGTTGATATTGCAGATACGTTTGGAAACGCTTTACACATTTTTTCATCAGAAGTGAAAAGGTTTCGCAATATTTCCACTATGTTATATATCAATATAGAGAAAAATGTGAAGCTAGGAAATAAAATTGAATGAAATAAATTTTCTGCTAAATGTTCATTTAAATAAACTGATGCTTCAATTTTACGTGTAAATTTTGCAAATCGTGAAGGCACAAAAGAGGTTATCCTATAACCGTTCATTTAAATTATCTTCGGCAGCATATTTTACTTTTATGTATTATATCAGATGTAACTTTGTAATAAAATAGATTATTACATTTCCCAATTACGATTTAGAATTTTCCAATGTAAAATATTTGCCCGTTTGTAAAATAATATAAAATCAAAGTAATTAAAATTATTTCTACGATGAAAAGGAAATAATATTGCCTTAGAAATAATTAGTAGTATTGCTCCTGACATATAGAAATTATTTTATTAATTTGAGTGTCACTTGCGAATGGACTGAACGATTCCGCAAGACGATCCGACGATTGATTTAAGAGTATATTCAATGAACTGTTAATAAGTTAATTTAATTTGTCCGATAAATTAGTACATGAAAAATATTTTTTATCACATAATATTTTGTTGATTTTGTATTATATATTTATAAAAAAATAGAAATAACCTTGAATTTTTTTATGGGTGTGTCGGATCCTCGGCGTCATGTTATGATAAGTTTTTTTTGCTAGTACATAAAACAGTCGCAGATATTTTTACAGTTAGAAACAGTTTGAAAATTATATCACTCAGGCAATTCTGACTTAGACATCAACTTAATCTATATTTTACCACACGATAAAAGCCTCGGCTCTGTCCTTGTTAAACGTCAATTAAACAAAACTTTAATTATTCGAGAGATTTGAGATAAATATTTTAAGCAAAGTGCCTCAGTATTTTAAACCCTAAAGTGTTTGCTTTATTTTGGCAGATATTATTAATATTTAAACATAAATTAAAGTGGCTGTCTGTAGTTTTCAAACAATGGGCTTTTATTAAACTCAATACATTACGTGTGCGGTAATTAAGGAAACGGCGGAACTGTTTTTAACGCTAGGACGGGACTTGGCAAATATGACATGTTTCATTTTCTATTTCAAATGGAAAAGAGAGAGATTTCCGGTGTATTTAATGGAAAATGGAGGCTTGTAAAAAAATTTGTGTCTGAAAGTTGATTATTTATTTTCTTTAACTTGTTAGGGTGTCTTGGTTCCTTATCTTAAGGACATACATATATATCAATCAGTCATTTAATACAAAAAAATATGATCCCTATTGAACTTTAGGGCTGAAAGAAAGTTGTTCATAGGTATTCCGTCGGGGGAGGCTGACACCTTCCATATATCCATAAGTTAAACGGGTTTGTAGTTTCAAGAAACACACAATGAAATTGGGCATTTCTTAATATTTAGAACGTTGGGAGTGGGTGTTGTTTTTATAAAAGAAATCTCAAAATAAAATCGAAAATAAAGAAGCAATAATTATCGACTGAATGCTGCAAGAATATATTAAAAATAAAATACCTATAATAATATAATTCTGCCTCATCTATGACATTTTTTGTTAGAGTAGCAATATACTATGTATTGATATAGTTAACGTAAGATAAAAATGTATTAAAATATATTGTTTATTACAACAATAAAATAGATTTAAAATAAACAAAAAAATTAAAGAGTGCGTGTATGAATGTATACACGCGCAAGAAGTAAAACTTCTGTAGGTTATCGGTACTCTTTATGAAATACAATTTATGTTTTAAATAATTAGGGTAGGGTGAGATACTAAAAAAAATTAAATAACGCATATTACAATCATACATTTATAGATTATCATTTAAGGAAAGAATATAATATTATATATCAACTGTCAGGCAATAACAACGGCTACCATGGCAACCTCGCCCGATCACACTTTTCGTAACGCTCTGGTCACGCATTCACCAGCTTACTCAAGTCAAGCGTGCGTAAAGAGGATTTACTTCAAAAAAATGCTTACTTAAAAACAATTATCTAGACGTTGTTGGATTTTCTATCAAGATCAATAACGATCGCTTACTGTCTTTTTTGATAATATTGTGTCATAGAGCTTGAATTTTACATATAGTGTAGTAGGTACTATGGGTGGTTGGGTAGGATAGGAAAGCGAAACGTGGATTAATTTTTATAATACATTTTATCTCAAACATCTCAATATGAGATCTATAAAATATTATATTTTTCAGTTTATACTTCAGAACTGATAATAATCACAGTTATCTGTCACTGCTTTTTTCTTAGGGACATTTGTGTTTTAGTTACATGCTACATTATTACTTTTGAATCTTGTTTTATACACAACTTCATTGTATAAGAGGCAGATGTAGTTAAGGTTAAGCTTTTAATAATAACGTAATGAAATCCATCCTGATCGTGTCTTCGTGTAATATGGTAATGGTTTAGGTGTATAATTCATTAAGGTTTTGTGTAAATTGGCTGAAGTATGATGATGAATGTTGAAGCTGGGAGCTTTATTGGCGTGCGCCGAATATATTATAAAGTATATAAAAACAACAACATATAAAGTTATATGAAAACAATGTATTACAGAGTTATCCCTCTTAAAAAGATCTACCTATTAAACTGTAGCAACGCTATATGCACGTACCTAGAGACCCACCCGACCAAAGTTAGGGGAAAACACTAGTTTTACATATAATATGTAAAGGAAAAATTATCATCTAAAACTAGTTACATCTTTTTTTTAAACGAGAAACTAGAGTCAGTGTTTGCGCATTTTAACCACGGTATGTATTTAATACCTACATTTCTAAAAATCCTTTTACCCTATAAAAGTAACCTTTTATACTCTCTGTTAAGTATTACTCCAATCCATTACTCCAGCATTTTATGCTGAAGGGTCAACATATATTTTTTTAAATATATATATATAATATATATATATGGTATTTTGGATATATCCATTAATATTTACAATAAAAAAATAAAAATAATACCAATTTCATAATATTATCACTGTATAAGTAATTACTAATTTTAATATAATTAAGTGGGAACTTATATAACGATAAAGAAAAGCACTACGATCTGGAGAAAATACTGAAATTCAGACTTTTGTTAATCCGAAAAAAAGAGCTTTCATCTGGCAGTGGAAAAATAAAAAGCTTCTTTACTTTAAATATTTAAATAGACGAAATATTTTAATTACTTTGTATCTATGCTAATTTTACAAAGAAGTATTTGTTTATTAATTTCTGAGTTTGGGAATCTCTGGAATTTAATTAATGAACTGATACTTAGAATTCCGCAACACAAGGTAATTTTAAAAAACAAGGTAATTCATGAATATTATAGATGGTTTTAGGTTACCATAACACCTGGAACATATAAAAGGTAACTGCCTCAGCGGTTAGGTGTCTAGTATGTACGGCTATAGGTCCCGGGTCTCTGCATTCGAAGACGTGCCAAGTATAGTTATTGAGTTTAGTTTTTAGTAAACTTGGGAATTTGACTTACTTTTATGTATGTATGTTCTTTTGATTAATATTGATCACGGCAGCCAATATCACTGACACTAGTCGTGTACGTAGGATATAGTAGACACAAATGCACTCTGTAATTCTTTCACTCTCAAACTCCGATGGGACGACAAATAGTTCTATTTCTAGGGATATAAATTATTTTATATATTGACCTAGGCAATAAAATACTAATAATATAAACTTATAAAATAATAATTTAAAATAATTTATAAAATTAAATTATAAAATAATATAAACATATTAAGTAAAATATTATTTCTTGATATTAAGTTTTCGTTTATATTAATTGTTCTTTTAATGTTACTAGATACATAATCGATTTTTTCAGAATTAATTCACAGATATCATCTTACTTGTAGCTTGTTTTCGCAATCGCTTTTTACATAATCTTTATTTATATTGGCGTAAGCTGTAGGAAAATTCGTACAGTAGTTCCTAAGATTAGTCCGAATCACAAACTCGGTAAAACGGAAGACTTTAATTTATAATGAGCAGTAATAACAATTTCTTATTGAACCTAATAGCAAAGTTAGTAAAATATCAATATTATTTTATGATACAGAATAATTGAGTAACATAATAAGAATTTAATTTCCTTTATATCTCTATCATTTTCATCGGTAATTTGAATGTAGCTGATACTGACGTAATTTGCCCGTCTTGTAAATTCCAATTTAATCAAAGCCACGTGTACAAAATATGCCATACAAAATTCATGTATCTTTTTATTTCAAAAAAAGTATCTAAAAAGTTATCATTAAATTCAATAATGACAACACGTTTGGCTCAGTTTATAGTGACCCTACTTGCTGTACCAGCGGTCGCGGGTTCGAGTCCCGCTGGGGCATTCATTTATATGATAAGCACAAATGTATGTACTCCAGTCATGGATGTTTATATTTATAATATGTATGTATTTAAAGTAGCATATGTGTAGTGTATCAACTATCTGGTATCCATAACACAAGCCTCATAGCTTACCATGGAACTAGATGGTGCTGTGTGTTAATGTCCCAACATATTTATTATTATTTATTTAATTTCATATGACTTTGTTAGAAACACATGAGAAGATCACGAATCATAAAATAGTGATCTTTCATCGAATACATACCTTAATAATAACCGTTGTATTTAATTAGGTACAATATACCAGTTAGTAGTGCTATTGTTAAAGTACTTTAATATTGTACAATGGCGCTACTTTTCATACGGAGCCTATATCAAAGGCAATACCTATCAAAACGAGTTTTTTAGCAGTGTTTAATAGAGAGTTGAGTATCTTGCAAGTTTCAAGTGACACTGCAGCATCAGGATAGTTTAGCTCATTGAAGTAACGGGATACCAAGTTACGAATCGATTATATCTGTGGAAGTTGTTCATATCCTTTTTCCGTCTAGAACAGAGCGCACAAAGGGCTGAACGGATTTTCTTGATTTATAGCTAAGAAAACTCTCGATTAAATTACTTTTCAAACAAAAAAAAATTAAAACGTTTCATCCATTTGGGCGCTACAATGCCACACACAGATATACAGATACACACGTTAAACTTATAACTATTGGATTAGATTTTATTTTGATTGTTGGCTGTATGCGATGAGGATTTGCCTGTTTATTTTTATAAGGTAACACCTGGTGGCACTATATTTTTTCCTCCTTCCGGTTTTTGTCAAGACGTTTACTTACTGTGCAAGTGTGGTTTTGCTAAAATATTAAAACCTTTTGTAAACTTAAGAAGTCTTGTTTATTATCCTAGTCTCAATTATAACTCCCCTCTTTTTGCGTCGGGGGTTAAAAAAGTATCCATTATCATCTTAATTACCTAATATTATAAACGGAAAAGTGAGTTTCAATGGTATTCTTAGGACTAACTCAATACAAACTATCTTAATAAAAAACCGAGCTCTAGCCTTGTACAAATGAAAATGGATAGTAATAATTTCCATTAAACAGCTGAGTGAAGTATTATATATTTTTTAATGGACACAAGAATTTGTTTCTGATCAAAACGAGGTATTCATTGTTGTGCATACATTGTTATTTCAACTTCTCAATTTTTGGAGTCAGGTAAAAAGGTCTTACACGTAAGTAAATAACTCAGGCTGTAGACGGAGTCCGCCAAAATAAATGTCAAAGTACAAAATAGTAGCGCGAGTTTTTATGCTACTATTCTTGACTTTGCCATACATTTAGTTTCTTTACAGAATAAGCATTTGTTCTCTTTCCCTTGAAAGAGAGATAGCATAATTTAGCTTATTCATTTTTTTCTTTATTGTCATAAAATCCGTTAGTCATTTTTATTTATTAACATTTATTTATTTATCATTAAGTATACAAATTATCATTTGTATTTTAAAACATTATTATTATTATGACTTCATGTTTAGTTCTCTTAGAGCTATGTCTACATTATTCCTTTAGAGATCCAAAGAAGTGTAAAGAAACGTAATTTTTAAAATATATTTCACGGTTCTTTTAATATCGATAATATTTGTTGCTTTGAAAAAAACAATAAAATCTAAAACTAAAAGTTATATTTATATAAAGTAATTTAAGCAATCTCTTTTTAAACTATTACTTAGGACAATAGAGAAAATTTATTATTAATTTAATATGAAATATTGAAGATTCAGGAAATTGTTCTGTGTATTATAAATTAGAAAGGTATTTTAGTCATGAGCCAAAAAATAAACAAAATTTGTATCACATTTATTAAATATAAATATCCTTTTAAATAAAAAGCCGCTTGACTTTTATCTAAACGGTACAGATTAATTTTTATTTCACATTTATATGTTGCTTTAAAAATTTAAATATCTGAATACAAATTATCTCTTATTCATAAAGAGGACGTAACATCTTGTTCAGTGCTCCATTATTTATCCATGTTAAAGGAAAGCAGTGTATTTTGGTATCGCATAATAATTTCCAAACATCGTTTTTTAAATTAAAACAAGCTAGATAACTTATATATCGGCATTAAATAATATTGAACACACCATCATTATGACGATAAGGCTTTTTGGTTAATTTGGTACATTTTATATTCTTAAACCTTTTATTAAAGAATCGAACTTAACTAAGTTTTAACATTTCTATAATGAAGCTGTTTTTACTTACCTACGTTACTAGTATTTCGCTAATGAGCATCGATAAATATATTCTTAAAAAATAAACTAGCGACTCACGCTCGCTTCGCTCGCGTTCGTCCCTAGGTACGTTTTCACGTTTAGCTATGTTTATACATAAGTAGTACCTTGCTACTCCTATGATATTCCTTTATTTTATATAGCGATTTACCCTCGTTTCGCTCGAGTGCATACGCAGTACGCGGGTTTTGTTCACAATTTCATGAGTTTTAATTTTTTTTCGCGGAACCCTGATTCTTTTTCTAAAATAAAAGTAGCCTAAGTTACAACACCAGCCATAGGCCAGTGAAACTCCCGTCAAAATCGGTTCAGCCGTTTTGGAGATTAGCCGGAACAAATAGACAGACAGACAGACAAAAATTGTAAAAAATGTAGTTTTGGTATGTGTATCGCGTATTCATATCCATATGCATTTAGTAAAAAACTGTTATTTTAATATTACAAACAGACACTCCAATTTTATTTATTTGTAATCTGTAGAGATTGATTGCGTACGCTAACATAATATTTTTTGTAAAGAATAAAATTTAAATTCAAAATTAAAAAACGATCTAAAATAATATATGAAAAATAAAAGTAATAGATTTATGTTATTACTTTATTCAGTCATTTTTAACGTCCCACTGATGAGCACGGGGCCCTTCAATGCAAGGGGGATCAGGTCATAGTCCATAACCCTGGCTAAGTGCGGGTTGGTGGACTTTAAATAAATAAATAAAAATCTTTGTCGGAACAAACTGACAAGTTACAATATAGATTGTACGATAAAGACTACATTAGTTGAAAACTGTGTTGTAACCAATAATGTCCACCTCCAAGATTTTTTATATTAATTTAATAACCAGTAGCTTATATAAAAGTAGTAGTAGCATAATAATATTTAGACATAGTTGTGAATTTCACTTTAAAACATTGATATTTAAATATAAGACAATGTGTGAGTGTGTATGCATGTGGATGCGCGTTTGTATATGTGTATGTGTAGGTTGTGTATATATGTATGTGTATGTTTGTAATTGTGTGAGTGTAAGTTTTAACTAACACTTAATTAGGGAATAAGCAATTTTTCAGTTTCTTCGTAAGTCAGATCCTGTAACCAGGCTATAGTTACACTTTTGCAAACATGTAGTGTCCTTGGAAATATATTGATAATTTTATTTATTATATTATATGTATATATTTAAAGAAAAATAATAATAATGCTGTCTACACAAAGCCAATCGATAGGTCTTACAAACTATATATGATCTACGTTTATTGATCATTGTATGGTCCTTTGAATGGTGTTTGAGAGTGTTTCCGTTTGTGCTATATATAATTTTCTAACCGATAATAACCGTGCTATTTTATACAACTCATCGGTGGGGAACAACATGGATTTAAATGTCACAGTTTTAAGGGTATTTCTTTTAGCCCTTAGAAGACGTAGTAGCTTAGTTTTTCCAGTACCTCCCCAAGCTATAATGCCATGCGATAGGATTGATTGTGTATGTGCGTAATATACATTTTTTATAACGTTAAGTCAATGATTGGTTTCAGTTTTTGAAAAACGAACTTTACCTATATGTTACTAGCGACTCACCCTCGCCTCGCTTCGGGTTCGTCCCTAGATAAAAATGAATCTATCCCACGGGAAACGTACAATGTTCCGGGATTATATATAGCCTATAGCCTTCCTCAGTTAACGGGCTATCTAATGCAAAAAGAATTTTTCAAATCGGATTAGTAGTTCTTGAGATTAGTGTGTTCAATCAAACAAATAAACAAACTCTTCAGCTTTATAATATTAGTATAGATTACTTACTTTTATTGAAATGTCGGACCTAATTTTAACTATTTCGTAAGCCTAATGGTCCTCCGACAAAATATAAATATGTATCCACATTAAAGAACTTGATCACTATCGCTAACTACTCATCAAGGCCGTTTAAATGAGTCTAAATACGATGCACATTCAAACTAAATTTTCAATGAGTTGCATAATCTGCTGTCATGTTAAGCTTATTGTCGGATCTTTGGTTTGACGCACAACAAAATTTGTACCAAAATTCAAATAATTAACAAGTTATATGTATATTTACTATGTATCACATGTTGTTTGTTGTTCAAGAGCTGGGTCTGACTGGATTACCTAGTACTGAGTTTATATTATTGCAACTTCTAATATTGCCTTTTGAATAGATCAGATAGGTGAAAAGCTGATTTCCCTTTTACAGCTGAGCTTTCTTTACTTTAATCCATTGAGAAGCGCGAGCACGCCGGCGTGTCAATTAACAATTAATTTCTCAGAAATTATTCAGGAGGTGTTAAAGGAAAATCGCCGGTAGTTATTGGCGAAGCTTACTGTCAGATATGTATCATACATAGCTAAAAACCACCTAAACTAGATTTCTTTTAAAACGATCACATTTTAATTGGCTCACCATACCTTGCGAGCTACGATACTATAAATAGACATTTAGGATGTTTATAAAGACCCTCCTTTTTGTTATTAATCACTACACGAATAAATCTATAAATAATATAATAAAATTCTAATTGAGTCGAAACTGTACATTAAATATTTTTTGGAAAATCCTACTGAAATAGTCATTATTATTAATACAGACGGCGAATCTATAGTTTTTAGAATTCTTGTCTGTCTGTCTGTCTATCTGGGAACGCAACACGATAAAACCACTAGACAGATTTTAATGTTTGGTATGATGATAGTTGGTTATCCGGGTCAACATATAGGATACTTTTTATTACGGGAAAATATCTCATCTCTGAGAAATCTATACTAATATTATAAAGCTGAAGAGTTTGTTTGTTTGTTTTATTGAACGCGCTAATCTAAGGAACTACTAATCCGATTTGAAAAATTCTTTTTGCGTTAGATAGCCCGTTAACTGAGAAAGGCTATATATCCATCCGGAAAAATGTACGGTTCCCGTGGGATAGATTTGTTTTTGTCTAGGGACGAACCTGAACCGAAACGAGGGTAAGTCGCTAGTTTACTATAATGATACTTTTAAATATTAACCAAAATTATTAATGTTGAAATATTTTATAATAATCTATTATTTAGTTAATAGAAGTACCTACTTCTTGTTTTTAAACTCATATATTATTCACTGTAACTTTAGCTAAAGTAGTGCTTTTAAAACTATTAGTGTATTTTACTTTTAAAACTTTATTTTATAACTACAGTAACATTTCCAATCTCTTAGCTTTCCCTTCTATATATTTATCTTAAAGTCCCTGCTACATTATTTTATTGCATACGATCATAAATTCGCTCCCCTATTGCAGTTGCAGACAATAGTTATCTAGTCTTTGTACAATAGTTTCTGCAGCGTGAAATTTTAGCGCGATGTTATTTATGATACGATGCCAAAGTCCCCTTAAAAAGAAAAATGGTTGCCGATGCGGTTCCCCTTCGCAGTTACGATATATTAAATTAAAGCAATTTATAAGTCGGCTTCCGTTCCCGATCTGGCCGCAATGCGACGAGCCGCGAGGGTGTCTGAACTCGAGCGGAAATATCAACAAAACTTGGGTAATGACGCAAAATATTATATTTGCTTTGCCGCATCGGTTGCGACAAGTTCCGAACTTATAACATCATAGTTCTAAGAAATACAACTGATGTCACGAAACGAGCAAGACCTTTTAATAGTTCAGCAAGAAGTTATACATAGTAAAAGAATGAAAGAAAAAATTGTTATGAAACCATCATCTTTATAATAAGAGAAAAGATAACAATAGTTTAAAAATATACATAAAATCAAATTTATTAATTTACAGAGAATTTACATATATGTAGAAAATTCTAAGGGATTATTCCCTATAGTCAAGACCCAACCATACGATTAAACAACCAAATTAAATTATTTACTACATTACGAGTATATGCTCATAAGGTAAGCCGTATGATCAAAAAATAGTTTTATAATGGTTGTTAAACTTTTTAAACTAATGTATTCTTGGCTGAGTCAGCACTGCAATCAAACAATAGTATTTTGCAGATGATTCACAAGCCACCGGCGCCGTCTAGACGCGAATCTTGAATCAGAAACGTGAAGGGGCTGCTTTTGACTAGTGAAGGAGCAACTAAGAATAATAAGTTTTCTTAAAAGAGGTATCAAACGAAGCAACAATTTTTATAACTTTATGTAGGTATGTATGTATGCACTTATTTATTTATTTTTAAACAGGGCTCCCAATTGAGAAAGCAATTCTACATGTTTTATATTAATACTAGCTAATAACAAAATCTAATCTATGCCTCATGAACCATATATTTTTCCGGGATAAACAGTAGCCTATGCGTTATTCCAGACTATAATCTACCTCAGTGCCAAATTTCATCCAGACCCGTTCAGCCGTTCTGGCGTGAAAGAGTAGGTAACAAACATCCATACTCACAAATTTTCAGATTTATAATATTATTACGGATTTATAATATTATAACCATGCATATATGGTGAACGATACCGTATAGGGAATCACAACTAGCACCGAAAAGTATGTACCTACATGATGATGTTCTCCCGACCGATACCGTCTACAGCAGCCAATCTCACTGAGAGTAGCCAACTGCGCAGAAGATATTATATTGAACAAGTGTACGCGCAGACACAAGTGCACTCTCTATTCCTGTTACTCTGAAATACCAATGGGACGATAATTCGATAACAAGATCGGCAAGAGATCAAGCGCAGGATCGACGGCTTAACGTGCTCTCCGAGGCACGGTGGTGAAACACCACCAACTTCTCAACTCCTGGCTGTTACTGGGTACTTTCTTCAAAGAAAAGATTCATTAACTAAGCTTGACCCGACACGGGATTCGAATTCAGAACCTCCAAATGTGCAGCCGTACATGCTAACCACTACACCACCCAGGCAGATAAAAAAAAATTATGTACAAAATATAAAGTACATTAGAAAAAAAAAAACGAAAACAATCTTACTTAATTTAACACTGCCTAAGGAGTCATATAAAAGAAAATAATATAAGAAGAAAAGCCTTATACTAATATTACAAAGCTAAAACGTTCTTTGTTTTTGTTTTGAAGATTATCAAACACACTATCTAACCCTAATGAGCGAACGAGTCCTACTTAGTATTATATATAATATAAACGTGAAACTTTGTGAGGATGTATGTATGTATATTTTTATGGTGCACCCAAATACACCCAAAATATAATTAGCTGATTTTGATAATACTTTACAGTAATATAGCATATATATATTACAAAGATATAATAATAAATAAGTGAATTACGCTGGCAGATCCGTGAGAAAATACTATTCATACATATTTGTATAAGCTGCGCGAGCGGTATAACTTAATAAAAATTTAACTCAGACTGATGGACAGGTCCACAGGCAGCATAGTCTAAATCACATAATATAGGATACAGTTATATTATCATTCCTAAACATTTAGCGAAATAATATTGATTTCTTTCACTTCTCTTTTAAATTTTAATATTAAACGATATAAATAAAAAGTAAATAACTAGGTTTTAATTTAAAGCGGTTATTTCAACAGGTTCAGATTGCGTACGTATCTGTTTTTGAGGTTTTTATGTCTCGCCTGCTTTACAGTAAGGACCTTTTTTTCTGATGAATGGTTAATATCAAGCTGATATTAATATATACGAGTAATATCTACTATTAAAAATTCGAGTTTCTATATCAACGCAATTAAAGTATATGACCACTACTAACAAACTAATTTGGACATTTATTTTTACTCAATTTCTGTCGACTTTGACTGAGAAAATTTGGTTAAAAATGATTTTTGTATAAAAAAAGGTAAAAATTGGAATTCGTTAGTAGTATTGACACAAAATATTTTATTGCGATTACAAACTTACAATTTCTGCAGGTCAAGCCTCGAGAAAGTGGTACTTAAATCGAAGTTCCGTTTTCAATTACCATTAATCGTTATGCATTTTTTATATAGCTTCCTTATGCGATATTTGTTTCTGTTACAGCTACAAAAAAACATTAAAATCTTTAAAAATAAACAAGTAAAAACTTTAATAAAAGTAAATAACCCGACTTCAAGGCACTAGAGATTAAAAAAATAAGTATAACAGGTCCACCCGCATTTTAGACATTATATATTGTGTTATACGAGTATTTTGATATAAACGAAATAAAATATTGAGACTTGTTGATGTTTGATACCCAAATGAGGAAAAATGATGACTTCTAATTTGCTAAATAGCATAAGATATCGAATATTGTCTAAAGAAAAACTTGGCGGATTTCTCTGATTGTGATATCTTCTTAGTAAATGCTGTACAACTAGCAACTGTATGCGCCTGAAGCTATAACTACTGCTAGGTTTGTCGCTGTTCTGATGATCTTCATTTTATTGTGTGGTGTATCTAATCTAATCTAATGTGTAATGCTTGTCCAACAGTGATGTATAAATTATTTAAAAATTAAATGTTCTAAGTTATCCTTATTTTATTAATGGATATTTTTATTTTATACTGCTTCGGTAATCTAGTGGCTAGCAATTAGCATGTACGGAGATCCGGAGATCCTGTGTTCAAGTCCCGGGTCCGGTTAAGTGTATTGAGTATTTCTTTCAAGAAATTATCAGTAACAGACTGGAGTCGGGAAGTTGGCGGTGCTCCGTGTCTTCGAGAGCATGTGAAGCCATCAGTCCTGCGCCTGATCTGTTCATAGCTATTATCATGGCGGGAATCAGGGATGACAATAGGAAAAGTCATAGTAAAAATGGAGTGACAATGAGATACCTATAGAATATTTCTGAATGTACTATATACTATAAATTAATTTGAAAGAAGGAGTGTTTAATTGAATTATAATAATTAATTATATTAATTACACACAATTTATGCTGAGGCAATCCAGTGTAGTGTTAACCCCAGTGGTGAAGCGCTCGCTTGGGAAACCGAGTGAAACGGGTTAAAATCTTGGGTCTCGCACCTCTGATATGCTCATGTGCGAATCATTTTCAACATGTTTACTACTTGCCTTACGTTGAAGGAAAACACCGTGAGAAAACCTGCATATGTGAGAAATTCTAGCAAGTTTTCGAAAGACATGTGAAGTTCGCCAACACACCCTCGGCTAGAGTGGTGAACTATGGCCTGAATTCCCTCGCCTCGAAAGGAGGCCCATGCCTAGTCACGTCCTAGTGCGCCGTTAATCTACACATATATATAAAAAAATAATTAAGTATCTGATGTAAATAGAAGTACTTAAAATAGTAGGACAAACAAGTTCTTTAACTAAGTAGACATTTGCTTCGACCCCCAAAAGATTTTCGGGAGTATTAAAAAGGAAGATATAAAATAAGTAACTTATGCTTATGTTGTTTTCATAAGACTTTCTTAGATTTAGACTTTCTTAGATTTACGCGTATATTTGATATTTTAAATAAAACTGTCTTTTCGGATTTTTTAGCGAAGTTATTTTGATTGTTGGTTGCCAACGTTTAGAATACGTCGGAAATCAATAACCGCATCGAATAAATTATAATTAATTTTATTC
Organism: Fabriciana adippe; assembly: GCA_905404265.1. Taxonomy (NCBI): domain Eukaryota; kingdom Metazoa; phylum Arthropoda; class Insecta; order Lepidoptera; family Nymphalidae; genus Fabriciana; species Fabriciana adippe. The sequence goes on from FR989988.1 coordinate 5,596,030, forward strand.
ATTTTCTAGCAGTACCAACGACTTTGTTCGCGTGAACTGAAGATGGCGGAATACGAATAAAAAAGGAAGAGTTTCATTGAGAAGTAAAAGTTTTATGAAACCTCACACAAGAATTCATCTATACCTATAAAATATATTAAAATCGTAAAGACTTTAAATGTGAACTCAAATGTTTTATTTTTCTTAAAATATTACTTTTATAGATATTATAACGAAAACACGTACATGTGACTTTAGTACTTTTCACTCTGTGTCTGTGTTTGTTAACGCATCACGTGGAAACGGCTGGTTGAATTTGAACAGTATATTGTGAGAATGTTATTTTATATTAGGATAACATTTAGAATCGTTTTTGTCCTAAAATTAAAATAACTCTTGAGAGAGCGGGGATAAAATTCTTATGAAAATTCTCATGGATTTTCATATAAAATATTTATGTAATAATTATTGCCCAATAGTTACGTCTAAATTTTGTTTAATTATTCCTTTAATTAATATTAATAATAATTAATAATCTTACTACTATTATAAATGCGAAACTTTGGATGGATGGATGGATGATTGTTACTTAATCACGTTAGAACGGCTGAACGGATCTGGATGAAATTTGGTACAGAGATTGATTATAATCTGGAATAGCACATAGTTTACTTTTTATCCCGGAAAAATGCACGACTCCAATGGTATAGATTTGTTTTTGTTTTTCACAGTGCAAGGGATCGAATACCTATAAAGCTTAGGTCACGTCAAGTTTGCTGCGAAATAGAGGACAATAGTTTCATCACAACTTAGTGTTTATGCCCCGTCAATTTATTTTTATGAAATCATAATAAAAAAAATAATAGCATTAAACTTTCTTATAATATTTTATAAGTACCTTTATAACAGCAAAACTGTATAATACGTATCCTTAAAACTGAAATCATCAATCAGAACAATCAGAAGCTTTTCCTAAAATTGCATTCCATAAGGATATAAGGCATATTCGCTGTTTAAAAGGAATGCATTAAATGCCATGACTACGACTGACAATTTCATGGATCACCCTGATTTGATTATTGACTTATTTCTTAATTTAATTCTTAGTAATTCATTTTTTATCGTTTAAGTATCCTAAGAACTAACAAAAATATTTTAAAAAGTAAGGATTAAAATTAACAATGCCAAAGACTATGATAATAAACTTTATCGTCAAACTGATACACCTTAATAAAAAGGAGCTTTATTCTTATTTTACATAAATTATTATACGTTGTTATAACACCTCCTGGTTAATTTCTAAGAAATTAATTGTTAACTGGACCACCGGCGGCTCGGCGGTCGTTAACAGGATAATTAGCAATCCAGGGAACACGTCAGCATTTAAAGGTAATTAACGAACCTGGCTGTCATTCAAAGAATATCAAATACCTTTATTGCTGCAATAAGAGGCATTCGTCATTTAATAGATTTTTTACGTTTCGTTTAAGTTGTAACTATTAAATATTATATGGTTCAACGTAAAAGCTCTGCTTAGTTTCTATTTTTTACACTAGTTTTGAGATTCGCTCATCTAATTGTATTTATTTACTAGTGATCGCCGCGTGGTTGAAAATCAACCATAATTTATTAAGTTTGATCTATATTGATATTCTTTTTTCAAAGTTATATAAATAATCTATAAAATCCAAAAGAATTTTCAAACGGGCCCATAGGTTCAGAGATTTGCACGTATAGACAAATAAACTTTTCCCCTATATATAATGTAAGTACGCATATAATATTGATGAAGGTTATCTAAAATCATATTACATCTTTTAGCTGTGAAGTAATTATATATAAATAAATACGCGCGCGAATTCGCGGGTAAAAGAAAGTCAATAAATTTTGGCTTTCTGCAGTCCTTTTCTATATAATCTTTAACTATACAAAAGCTCATCCTCCTCCGTTCATGCAATATGCTTAAAAAGGGGTTCAAAGTTTTCTCTTCACGCATTAATATATAGATTACACAACCACTATTGATTAACCCTGTTGTATATGAGTCTTTGTACAATAGTAACCTCCATTTTTGAATTATTAGGCAACAAGTATTAAATTTTAATTAATTCAGCCATCTTTGTATTACACGCGTTAATGTGTATCTTTTCATAGAGAGAAAAAAAATATATATATTTGTTTCTTTGAAATTTGAATTTTTAATCTTTTACCCAATCAATTATACTCAAATCAAATAGTTAAAGAAATTCAATGTATAACTTTATTTCTTTTGAAAGATATAATATGTACCTACATATAAATGAACAAATTATAGTTATAATAAAAGTAAAAAAGTACTTTAATTAAAACAACATATTTTAGTACTTCCATTATGTCATGTCGTCCTTTCTATATTCACCACACAAATTCTGCAAGGAAGTATAGGTATCCTAAATCCAAAGTTCCTAGGAGCTGTCGATAAGTTTTTGAATTATTAACTTCATAAGACGTTAGTAGTTTAAAACGGTTAATGCTCATATTGCAATTACACCGCAGCCAAGTTTGTTCTTCGCATAAACTTGGAAACTATTCTAGTATAGGAAAGAATGAAATTAATGAAATTATTATTTTCATTCTTGCTTCCCCATACAAACTTTCATTCGCATTTTCACTCCGTTAAGGTATGATTTCCGGGATAAAAACTATTCTATATCCTTCCCAGGGTCTCAAACTATCTACTTACCAAATTTCATCTCAATCGGTTCAGTAGTTTCGGAGTCTATTCGATACAAACAAACAAACAATCAAATCTTTCCTCTTTATAATATTAGTATAGATATAGTTAAAGACCATACCATATTAAAATAATTAAGTTATATAGGTACTTCAAAAAGATTCATAAAACAAATATAACTAAGAGTAAAATAAGTATCAATAATTTTCGTAATTTTAAGTATTATATGGATTAACGTTCGCATATTCAGAGTTATGGTTTCTTAGGAAGTAAACCATTTTATTAGTGAAACTTATTCAGATTGGAAAAAATCATAAAAAATCCCAGAATCAGAATCCCACAAAAAAAAAAAAAAACTACGCCACTTTTACGTCATGGTAATGTGAAAACGTTTTTTCACCGATTGATCGGATTAGAATTTTTAAGTAATCTTATACAAAAAGCACACAAGTTGCGTTAGTTGCTAGTTTTTTTAGTTTATTTTGTGATATAACGTTTGTATCAATAAATGAGTTAAATATTAGTATTGTGAAAAAAGAAAAAAAAACTTTAAAAGTGGCACGAAATTCTGAACGATTATTGACTTCATACCAATATAATACCGATTATTGATGTTTATGGAAAACTTTCCAAGGAACTGCCCTGAACATGAAATGATTGAACTTCTCTGTATATTTCACAATCATAAATTCAAAATAATAAAAGCGAATATTGCATTTATAGCTAAAAGCACTCAGTGTTATAAAACAGAAAATCTTTTATAGGCTCTAGAAAGTCCAAAAAGTCGTTAAGACTCCTAAAAGTCGGCTGCGACAAAATAATGCCGGTAAGTCACACCCGGCGACACAGTTTACTTGTGATACAGCGGGAAAACTTTTAATCCTGGCTTTACGTTTCAGTTCTGTACAGCCATAGCTTACGGACGAAATAAGTTTTATTGCAAAATTACGACAGTGTCTTTTTATGTACGTAAAATTATTTCTTGTTACTCCTTGTAGCTCTGACCACCTGTGTATTTCTATTTCCCCCGCAATACTGTATAATATATAATATGAACTATGAATTGTAAAAGTTCCCATAAAACGGCGAGTTCAAGCTATGTTTTGGATAATTCGACCGATTGAAATAAAAATCGGGTATGTTTTTAAATTATTACGTAAAAATAAACAAGTCTAATTGAGATCCGCCCAGCTGTTAATATATTTCAGGTAGAACAATAAAAATTGAATTTTTAAAATAGAAAATGTTTCCTTCCTTGATGCAAGATAAAAGTACGTCTCCGACTGCAAAATACTGTGTCCCTTCGGCAACTTGTATCCATCTTTTTAGTTCACTTTTTACGCAGTCGGGTTGTTTATTTTTAATGGATTTCCAAAAAGGAAGAGGTTCTGTTTTTTTTCATGTTTGTCCGCCAATTTCTCGGAGACGGCTCGACTGATTTTGATACCTTAAACAGTATTCTATTAAGATAGGTCCTGAGGTGAACTCATTAAATTATTTTTAACATAGAGTTGGTTATCCTTTTTCGAGAAAATCAGGAAGAACCATGAAGTTTGAAGTAGTAAGTAGCAGATTTAATAAGACTTTTTTACCAACGTCTAATTGTCATATCGACTTGAAACATAGCAAGCGTTTATATAGTCGAGTAATTTGGTGTCTTTGAGCTGAGCCTCGGAGAGCACGTAAAGCCGTCGTTCCTGCGCCTTAATTTTCACTGGTCGTCTCTAGTAGTTGTACCCACCAGAGTATGAGAGTGATAGGAATAGAGAGTGCACTTGTATTTGTGCGCATACTTCTGCACTATAATATTTTCTACGCTGATGGCTAGTCTTAATGAAATTGGCTTCCGTGACCGAAATCTTCGGGAGGACATTATGTGGTGACGGGAATTAGGTGAAATAAAACACAACCGAATCCGTCGAGTAATTCTTTATTACTGCCTATACTTAATTATTATATTATACGCTTACATACTAATATACAATCAAATTATATATAATGTATATAAAATAATGTAAATGTTTATACAAAACTTACAATTTCTGAAATTGCTTTGAACTTTTGATTCATATGTTTTTTATCATCAAAAACTACAAAAAGGCGTGACAGGAGACAGCTACATAGTCAAAATGAAGTGTTGTTTGTTGGTAAGAGTATCTTGAGACAGGTGGATCAATTCAACGTTTTTATAAAAAGTTCGCAATATCTAGAAAAAGATTTTACAGCAAAAATTTAGATAAGTTACCTGAAAGCTTAGGAAATTTAGAAGAAACTAAAAGTTCAATATTAAAAATAGGCTTATTCAAACTATGACAGGATAAGAACTGTCAGGACAGTTTTGCCACTGCCAGACAGATAATTAATAGAGATAATTTATGGTAATTTTTTGTAAGATATAAACAGAATAATTTGGGCTTGACTCTAAACTGAAGTTCAGATTTCTATACAAATATGAATTATTGTATACATTTTCAAACTCAGTTTTTACAACTGCGAAAAGATTAAAAAATGAAAGGGGAAACATAGAAAAAGGAGACAGTTGTGTTTTGTAATGTATAGTAATAAACTCATGTTGATTTATTACCAAAGGAATAAACCTCATAAAATATTCACGAAAAATGTGTAGGCAGTCCTTGACGATAACCGCGTAGCTTTGAAAAAAAATATTGCGAAGGAAACATCTTTTACTCTTCGTAAGGTACTTTGAGAGTTATTTGGACAGTGATGGAAACGTAAAGTACTTGAAATAAAAAATAATGCATATTTCTTAAAAAAAATATTATACATTTTTGTTTATCAAGCATTAGACTATCCCATTGTACAAAATATCTTTCATTTCCAGGGTAAAAATAGCCATAGTTACAGAAAAAAGGAAATGCAAACTTAAAATGATAATAATCGGATGAGGCTTGTAATTTTTTTTTAATTATATGATAATTAATAATGTAAGCATAAATAATTATATAAATAGATTTTATAGATATACGTTTTGTTTTTTCTCGTAACAGCCGAAGTTTTCGAATCACTTATCCAAATTCAATAAAGCCCAATCTCGTGACTACTCACTTTATTATCAAACTAGTGAGCCACGAATCCTGCTAGTTTCTTTGTCGTTTCAGTCTTAGTTTAGTCTATGTGTAAATGTACATATATCAACATTAGATCTCACACAAGTTAGTAAAAAAATCTAAATAAATTAATCTACCTACTATACTAATATATACCTACCTACAAAAAAATTCGTGCCCGAAAGTTATTTCATGAGATACTAAAAAGCACTTTATCACTTTGTATCAAAATACTAATTTAAATCCAATTAAGGTAGTGGTAGCTCAGTGGTAACACGCTCGCTTGGGAAACCGAGTGAAGCGGGTTCAAATCCCGGGTCTCGCACCTCTGATATTTTCATGTGCGAATCATTTCTCAACACGATTACCACTTGCCTTATGGTGAAGGAAAACATCGTGAGGAAACCTGCATGTCTGAGAGAACCTAGTAAGTTTTCAGAAGACATATGAAGTCGTGGTGGACTATGACCTGATTCCCCTCATATTGAAGGGAGGACCGTGCCCAGCAGTAGGACGTTAAAAAGGGCTGAATACATACATCCAACTCTCCTTTTTTTTCCTATCCTATTTTCTCGTTTCCTGAGGTAACCTTTTCATTTTTCGGGATAAACATACTCTATGTCTTGGCTGAATATACAAAACAATTATCGTAAAAAAATTGATCAACAACCGTCCGGTTACGTAGTTTTTATGTGAAATGCGAACAAACACAGATTGACTTTGATAAATTTTTTTTATGTTGGGACATTAACCACAGCATTATCTAGTTCCATGGTAAGCTACGGGGCCTGTATTATGGATACTAGATAGTTGATACACTACACATGTATAACTTTAAATACATACATATTATAAATATAAATATAAACACCCATGACTGGAGTACAAACATTCGTGCTCATCACACAGATGATTGCCCCCAGCGGGACTTGAACCCGTGACCGCTGACACAGCAAGCAGGGTCACTACAAACTGAGCCAAACGTGTCAACAATTAATTTAATTAAAATCTTTTATGATAGAAGGCGTTGTATGAAATTAGATCTTACACATTTTATGTTTGAAGTTTTTTGTTATATGTATTTAGAAATCAAAAACTTTTTCTTTGACTTACATAATACAATAATTTGAATTGCTAAAATTTCAAAACAAAACAGTTTATTAAATTTTAATGATCCTAATTACAACGTAATAATTTAATTTATATCAATCATTATAATAGAAGAAATATTAACGTTTATAATGTTATAAAGGTAAAAACATTTAAATTAGAATGTATTTAGGATATAGAAGCTAGATGTAACGTTTTTATAACTTTAATTTGACTGTTCAAGTGTTTATCTGTAGATATAACAAATATTTTATATTTTCTGCCCCGCACAACCACTTTGTGAAACCAGCTGTTGCGAGCCGTCTTTCCGAATAGTTACGACCTGGCAATCTTCAAGCAGAGCCGGCAACGCATTTGCAAGCCCTGCGGTGTTGCAAATGTCCATGGGCGGCGGTGATCACCTTCCATAAGGAGGCTCCTCCTGCCCGTTTGCCCTCTTGGTCCCAAAAAAAAAATACTAGCATTGCCAGCGTAAAAACCAAATTCTTAGGTTTTGTATATTAGTATACTCTTACATATACCAATTTCATAGCGCACCGCATGATTGATAAATAATGGCGGTGATTGACAATGCCACAAAGGTTCTTTCTTTAATCTCATATTTGATTTAGTAATATTGCACTTTTTGTTTTAACAGTAACATTTATGTAACGTAACAGTAACGTTGTCTATACTTCTGTTTTGTTTGTTTACTTTTAGGCGATAAACTCTCAAACTACTGAATTAATTTTAATTATTTATTTACTAATAGACAACTATTGATTAATTTTTATTTAGCTAATTATTTAAATTACTAATAACTTTTCTTAATGTTTTAAATTTGTCGCGAAACAGGGTTAGCGCTAGTTCGTAATATTTTCCGAACGATTTTCAAAAGAAGGTGTTGGTGAAAGTGAGAGTTCCAGAAGTCCATAATTAAGGTAAATAAGTAAATAATTCTAAGCAAATGGTTTTTATCATTTCATATGGCTCGGCTAATATTTATTAAAGTCGTAAGCATTTTATTGCGTAAAGGACGCCATTCACCTTTCAAGAAATGGTGTCAAACAATCTGAAAAAGTTGAGGTATGTCAGTTTCTAAAATACTTTTTCATAGTTTTTGAAATATGGAACACTTTTAGTTACCCGCTTTATCAGTTTAGCAACCATAAACTTGTTTTTCATAAAATTTTAAAAAATAATATGAAACGAACTTATTTTTACGGTTGATAAAATGAGACGATATTGTGGAAAGTAAATATTATTCGGATTTATTTTAGTGTTAACACGTAAGTAAGAAAACAACACAGTATTTTGTTATATGGAACCTATAATGCGCGAGTTGGACTTCCATTTGCTCAATTGTTACATTAAAAGATTTACAAACATTAACATTATTTACTAAACAATAAAAATTTACAAATATTTTCATTTGAGATTCGTTTCGGTCAACAAAATATTACTAATACGTTATATCACAGATCATAATATAATATTGGTTATATGTTACTAATTTATAAAGCCAAAAAGTTTGTTTTATTGATAATTTAAACACGGGCGGGGCCGCCTGTAATTTAGTAGTAATTCTAATAAAATTATAGAAAGGTCATATTTGTATTGACGAATATCTAAATACAACACATAAATATGTCATTATAACTGTACTATGTAATATGTTTATGTATATACACATATGTATGTGACTAAATTTTACTGTATTATTATGTACATGTACGTTTGTGTATATCTATAATAACTATATAGAGTTGAATTAGTATCTTATATATGTAACTTTGTATATATGTTTATTTACATTTAGGTTAAGTAATGTACACTTTTATGCACCATTTCCGCTCTTTTCTGTTATTTCCTGTATCCTTCTCTATCGGTTGCCTGTAAGAAATCGCTTTCAGTGATAAGGCCGCCTTTGCACATTTCTTTAATTGTATTTCTTTTTTTGAGTACGTTCCATTTTACTGTGCAATAAAATGTTTAAATAAATAAATAAAAATAAAATAAATAATTTTTATTTTTGGAGTTATTTTAATGAAAAAATTTGATAATTTTTTTCAAGATAAGCTATCTTTTATAGTTTTATGCCATATTTAGTTGATTACCTTGCTAAAATGTTTATAGTATCACCGTCATTTTAGTCTAACCAGTTTTTGTATTTTTTCTCAAAAATGATATATACTTTTCCGCGGAAAAAATCCTATATGTTGACCCGGATAACCAGCTATCACCATACCAAATTTCATCAAAATCTCTCCAGTAGTTTTTTTGTGATGCGGTAACAGACATACAGACAGACACACAAAAATTCTAAAAACTATAGATTTGGCCTTTATTTCTATATATAAGATTATTCAAAAAACATTTAATGTACAGATTCGGTTTATTTACAATTTTATTATATGTATTGATTATACGTCTAGTATCTAGTATAATAACGTTCTCCGACTCTACTACGATTAATCCATCTGAGAGTAGGAATCTGGGAAGGAGATATAATAGCGCACTATGTACATTATGGTCTTACAGTCTGGTCTTATGATATGTAAATCGATAAGACAGGGTACGAGCAGAGCCGGGTCCACCCTTAGCGCCGCCCTTGGGCAAGTAAAAAATGCCGCCCTTTATCGAAATTTTCCATAAAATGCGTAAAGTTTCGATAAAGTTTTAATATTTTTAATTATTATTTTTTTTTAGTATATCACTAAAAATATTTATAAATGATATCAATTCTTCGAAAAATGTTCCTACTAGTTGGTCTTTTTTATTTTTATTTTTTGAAAAATAAAAAAGCATTTTCGATAACGCGAAATTTTTTTTATCCCGCCTTCCAAATTTTGCCGCCCCTAAAAATTTGCCACCCTGGGCACTAGCCCCGAGTGCCCCTAGTGTAAATCCAGCGCTGGGTATGAGGGACAGTACCCGATACTGTATAATGTACATATTGTCCAAAGCAGGTTAGCCCAACCCGGACTTCAACAATGGACCTCACAATTTGTAGTAGTACACAATAACCACAAACGAGTGGCAGATGTATATCAACGTATACACGTGGATGGAGCCCCAGGCAAGTTGCAAAGTAAAGCGTGTCTTAACAAACATTGAGAATGATTTGCTTGATAACGGGAAAGTACTCGTACATAGCTAGGTATATAATATTTTATATAATTCATATTGATTTGCAGTCAGAAACGTGTATCTTTTATCTATACAGATAAATAAAATTAGAGTGTCTGTTTGTAATGTCAAAATAATAGCTTTATACTAATGCATATTTTTTATTTATTTATTTTATTAAATAGTTCATACAGGTACAATACAACAATAATTGAAATTTAAAGGTACAATCATAAACTCATTCGAGTTTTACCGTGTACCAGCGTCGTCGAAAATATACAAAATTTATGACCAATTAACCACACACACTATCCTAACAATATATATACGTGTATCACGAGTATGTTACAATTTTACCATGGTATCTTAAAGTAATAATTATAATTATGTAATATTAAATAATTTGCGGGTAAAATGTATTTTTTACTGAGACAAAGGAATACATTTGTTGACGGAGTTCGAGTAGCTTCTTGCGGTCATTAGTTAATTACACTTGTATTTTTTGCAATATGTATAGGGTGATTCGTATTTGTATATTATTTTTTTTAATTAATGTATGCTATAATATAGTTAGATTTATTAGTAAAGGCAAAGAAAAATATTCAAAAGTTATTAATATTCAACCATATTGTATATTTACCCGTTCAAGATAGTATTGTTTTAATTTAGATTTTATATTTTTTCGTGTAATTGTGTTTTTCAATGGTATTGGCAATTGGTTAATAAGTTTAGGTATAATATAACGTAATGATCTTTTTCCGTACATGTTACAATATTCTGGTAGTATAAGATTTGAATTGACCATGCTACGAGTTGTTACGTTTTTTGGATCTCTATGCTTAATCTTTTTTAAATTTTCATTAAAAAAGTTTTCTTTTAGTAGCGTTAATTCAGTTTTTTCATGTATTGGTATAATCTTAAAGAATGCAAATAATTTTTGATAGTTATTAATAAATGTCTTTTTTAAATTTTCTGGAACTATTTCTTTTAAAATTCTTAATTGCAGGAAATATATTTGATCCAAGTGTGTTTTATAAGTTCTTCCGTAACTTGATAAACCATAAGATATTACTGATTCGGCCAAAGAAGTATAAAGTAATAAAAGTGTTTTATACGGTATCTTACATTTTATTAAATGAAATTTTGCCAATATCCCTCTTAGTTTGTCACATACGTGATTTATGTGCATTTTCCAGTTTAATCTACTATCGATAACAAGTCCTAGATAAGTATATTTGTTTACTAGCTCTATTGCATCACAGTCACAAGATATCTGCACATTACTGTAATTATTTCGATGTAAGCAATCATGCGTATGTACTATTAGTGTCGGTTGGAAAGAGCTTCTATTTTGACTAGTGCTGATGTACATCAGTTTGGTTTTACTTGCGTTAAGCACTAAACCGACGTCGTGCGACCACTTCGCAAGTGTATCAAAGTCATCTTGCAGTTGAGCAAGGGTATCTTTTATATTTATTCCGGCAGCTATTAGACAGGTGTCATCTGCAAATTGATACATCTCACTTTTTTTAATTACGCTTGAAAGACTGTTAACATACGTGAGATAGTGTAGAGGACCCAGCACCGATCCCTGAGCCGTGCCTTCCGTAACCTGTACAGTATAACTGTCTGCATCACCAACTTTGACAACGTATTTTCTATCATGTAGGTAGTTTTCGCACCATGTGTGTAATTTACCTCTGATTCCGCTATCATACAATGATTGTAGCAGTTTGTCGTGTCTAAGCGTATCAAACGCCTTACTGTAATCAATAAATACGATCAGAACGTGTTCTTTGTTGTCTAAATGTCTGTATATACTATCCGTAAATTCTGATAGCAGTTGTGTGGTGCTCTTATTAGGTTGGAATCCATATTGATTTTTTGATAGTATTTTATTACTCTCATAAAATTTGTAAATTTGGTGGCATATGTGTTTTTCGGCAATTTTATCAATAGTAGGTAAAATAGTAATTGGTCTGTAGTTTAAGTAATCTTCTCGACTGCCTTTCTTATGAATTGGCCTAACAATCCCGGTTTTCAAAACAGTTGGATATATGCCTGTTAGAACGCTTGCATTTATTAAATTCGCTAAAACCGATTTAATTTTGTCGCATATTTTTTTAATATCAATAGCTCTTATTTTATCTACACCTGGGGACTTATTAGTACTTAATGACATAATAATTTTTTCTACGGATTTAGTGTTTGCCTTTTTGTAGCGCATGGTTACATTTGCTTCAGAGCTATAAGACGATTTGTGAAGCAATAGTTTAGAGCACTTCGGGATTATTTGATTCACACTATTTTTAAATGTATTTGCAAAGTTATCTGCTATATCTTTGCAGGTGGTGTTATGTTTTTCAAAAGCATTACGAATAACATCATCAATGGAGGACTTTATTCTACCCGTGATTCGATTAAGAATCTGCCACAGACGACTATGATTGCTTTTATTGTTTATTATATCTGTTTTTATATTATTATTTTTATTGTTTTGAATAATTTTATTAGCATAGTTTCTTGCCTTATTGTACTTTTGTTTTAATATTTTATCGTTCGTATTTTTTGTCCACTGTAAGAAAAGCTCATCCCTGAAATTACAAGCATTCGTAATTTTTTTATTTAACCAATCATTATTTATACGTTTTAAACTAGATTTAATTTTTATTTTTTGTTCAGATTTTTTGTAGCACTCTGTAAAGCTTGTATGTATATAATCGTGTATAGTTATTGGGCAAGTCGTGTTGTCTATTTTTTTCCAATCTATTGAATTTAAATATTCACAAACTTTTTGATTTTTTAAATAAGTTTTATATTTCGGAACAGCCTGTGTTCTTAAGCCTATACATGCCAGCATTACAGCGCGGTGATCAGCCAGTGTCGTTCCGATGGCCGCTGTGTATAGGTCTTGTGTGCAGGATCTAGCGTATATGTGATCAATGCAGGATTTATTAAGTTTATCATTACAAATTTCGATCCTAGTGTGGTCTGTTATTCCGCACAGAAGACCCATACTATATAAAGTGTTGTTGTAAATATGCTTTATAGGGTTATCTATTTTTAAATTTATATTTATGTCCCCAATCAAGTATAATTCGTTATTTTTAGAATATTTTGCAATTGTTTCTCGAAGTTCGTCAACAAAAAGATTTTTACTTAAGCTAGGAGGACGGTATATAGCAAGAAACATAGCAGAATAATTTGTTATGGTTGTAATTGTACAAATAATACTTTCAAAATTTTTTGTTTTAATATTTTGAATGCTACATTTATGTTTATCCTTGACATATAATATTATACCACCGCCCCTACGTGATTTTCGCAATGCCGTAAACATTTGGTAACCATGAATATTGTATAAACAGCTAATTTTGTCTGAGATATTAGCCTCCGTAATTACAACGACATCAATGCATTTGTTAGAAGACAGTATGCACTGTTCCAGTATTGAAAAGTTTTTAATCATAGATCTAATATTAAAATGAATACATAAAAGGTTTACTTGGTTGTTAGGTAATAAACTTAAGAAATCATTTACATTTATACATTCTCTAATTTCATTGATCTCATCCGAAAAATAAGCCATCATAATTATTTTAGAAATACATTAAGATATATACCTACAATTTTTTAGTTTCTCTTAAATCTTGCTATTTATTAACGCGTATACATCACCCATGGTTCTCAATATGTATGTTTTTTCATTCTCATCTTTCCGTGCTCTCACAAATCCTGTTTTGAACCACACGTATTTAAATTTTTGATTATTTTTTAATTCCTGCTTGGCGTTCCAAAAAATTTGCTTATTTAGTTTTGTCATAGCTTCTCTTATGTAAACGATGTTATTGTTACTTCTATCTGTAGGGTAAATGTCAGATACCGTAGTTTTCACATTTTTAGCTGCCATTATCCACTTTTCCTTGATAGCTTCATCATTAAACTCAACCTTTATGTTTGTATTTTGATCTTTTCTACCTTGAAGCCTTCGTGCACTTTTAATTTCTTCTGTGGGCAGTTTGAGTTTTATAGCTACTTTTTTCACTATTTCATTTACTTCTTCATTTTTCTGGCAGGGCACATTCGCAATTTCAATAACTTTAGATAACTTCTCTTGCTCCATTTCCTGTATTTGTTGTTCGAGGGCTCCCAGACGAGTTTCTAGGTTATTATTTTTGTTGGTTAGTTCCGTATTTTTCTTTTCTAGTACTTTTATGGTCTTCTTAAATGCATCAATATGCTCCACGACTTCATCTAATTTTGCACTGTGAAATTGTAGCGATTCATTTAGTTCACGCAATTCTTTTCTAATTGCTTTTTCAACCTCTTTAGTTATGTTATTGAGGAATTTATTTGTATTAATTTGTACATGAGCATCTTCTTCGTCGTCTTCCTCTTCTGGGATAATAATGGATGCGTTTTTTCTCGGTGATTCTAGCTGACATTCTTGACATGTCCAGTCAAGACTAGAGGATGCCTTTAGTGCGGTAATCTGTTTATTTGTAAGACCCGTACATTTATTATTGAGATGAACAATCCGTTCACATTTACTACACTCCAATCCCGGAGAAGATTTTGTAATAGTTTTTTTACACACATCACATTTCGACATTGTAAGTAATTATGAAGATACAATATGACGTACAGCAGCGTGGATAAAAAATGGAATTATATACGGTAATTTAAGAAAAACACAATTTTTAATTTTTGTCTGTCTGTCTGTCTGTTTGTTCCGGCTCATATCTGAAACGGCTGGACCAATTTTAACGGGAATTTCACTGGCAGATAGCTGAGGAGTAACTTAGGCTACTTTTATTTTAGCAAAAGAATGAGGGTTTCGCTCAAAAAAATTAAAACGTACCTAGTTGTGAATATAATTTTTATACTAACAACCCGTTTCAACTTCATTTTAGGTGTTTTTTTAATGTAAATTACTTCTTTAGAATTTCCTACAAAGAAACGGAATTTTTAAAGGCGCCAGTGTTTCACATCGAGTTATGTTTTTTAACTGATGCTATATATACAACTAGGTTCTAGATATTATATAAGACACATTTTAGAATTTTTTGATTCGGATTTTAGAATTTTTGACTATCCGTTTTAACGTTCGTCACTCAAAATTGGCTAAAAAACTTCAAATTTTCTAATTAGTTACACAGTAAATTAAAGACATAACTAGTTTTGTCTATAAGTGGACGAGTTGATGCAAAGATACAGTTTGAGCTTTTCCTTCTGTCCTTCCCTGTAAATAGAAGTGAATTAAAAAAAATTATAAACCAGTGTATAATAATTTTTATATATCGTATTTCATTTCGTTTCTTAGATTGCGTTAAAGAAACTCAACCCTTAACACTAATATTTGACATTTTCTAATTATGGCTATAATAAAGCCGTAACTTAGCGAAACCTGTACATGAAATATTTTTTTTTAAAACAATGCCTGTAACGTATTAAGTACACAATATAGACCCCAAAACAATAGTTATTAAAAAAATTGTCTGTTTGACTGTATGTCTGTTAGTTTGTTTGTCTGTATGTCTGTTTTTCTGTTTGTGTGTGCGCGTTTAACGCAAAAAGTAATGGACCGATTTCAAAGGAATTTACTGGAGTGATAACTTATTGCTCGGGTCAACATTTAGGATAGCTTTTACTTCAGGAAAATCTTTTGTTCCCATGGGAAAACATAATATTTCATTTTATCGAGTCCTTCTTGGAAACCTTCCGCTGGCTAAACCTTAAAACATACATCAAAACAATGTACTAAAAAATTGTATGTCTTGAAAAGGGCTACAGAATAATCTGCATTATTATATTATGTCTATCTCTTGTGGTACACTCGCAATTCCTATTCTTATCTATTCCTACATATAATAAAACTAACTTAGTCAAATTGATGTGCGTATTTCACGCAAAAAGTATTGAACTGATTTTAACTAAATTTTGTGAGTGATAACTTACTACTCGGGTCAAAATTTAAGATACCTTTTACTACAAGCTAATTTTTCATTCTCACGGGAAAACACAACAACTGATTCTATAGAGTCCTCCTTAGAAATTTATATGGCTAACGCTGGCTAAACCTTAAGAGCTACATCACAAACATTATATATTATAATATTAAAGGCAATGTCGTGACTCACTGACCCAAAGCGATGATGACCAGCACCACTAAATAGGTCAACTTGATATATCCATATTAATAATAAATGCGAGAGTAACTCCGTCTGTTTGTCTGCCTGTCTGTCACTTTTTCACGCTTAATCCTCCGCTGAACCAATTTAGATGAAATTTCGTATAGAAATATTTTGAGACCCTAGCAATGACGTAGGACAGTTTTCATCCCGAAATACGTATCATATATATATATATATATATATATATATATATATAGTACATATAGTACCTACTTCTATACGTACCTAAGGATGAACCCGAGTGAGTCGCTAGTTTTAAATAAAACTATCTTTTAGGGGTTTTTTCGCGCATTCGAAACTTCGGGAACCGAAAATCAAAATAATTCCGCCAAAAAAATCCGAAAGATAGTTTTATTTTAAACTCAACCCTTAGTTTATATTATGTTCATACTACATACTATGTCTATAATTGTATACAATTAATTAGTTTTCTAATTATCTAAGTGTACTTGCGTTATTACTCAAAATATACGTTCCAACTCCTTTATTGACTCTTCACTACATGGTTTCATATCCGTTAATTGTTTTACTTCCTCAGGAACAGAGCAAAGATGTCGGTACTTTTCTCGCGGCTCTCAAAGCCTCATTTATCGCTGACAATGAGTTTGAGTTTAATGTATACTCTCATTCTATTTATGACTTAATGTGTGTGTTTAATACTCAGCCTAAGGAATAATATAGACCGAGTGAATTATAGAAGTCACAGCCAGATGATGCAAAAGAAATGTTTTTTTTTTGTTTTTTATCTTTTAAAATACTTTACTATAATAAATCTTACTTTTTAATGCATTTAATATTTAATTATCCTAAAGGTGATTACATGAGATCAATGAATAATACAATAAAAGTTTGATACAAGTTTGCTGGCGTATCTCGCAATACTGAGAATGTTATGTTGACGCGATGCGGGGTACGTGCGGAATGCGATGTTGATGGTTGGTGCAAGCTCGGCGGTTCCCATATGTACGAGTACATTAGGGTTACGTAAAAGTGTCATAGGACTAAACATAAAGCCAAACAATAATGTTTAAAAAAAACTATATCTATACTACTATTATAAAGAGAAAAAAATGTATCTTTTTGTGTTTGTATGTTTTTTTATAATAACTAAACTAAAAATCTACAGAATAGATTTAGATGTAGTTTGGTATGAAGATAGTTTGAGAGCTTGGAAAGGATATAGGATAGTTTTTATCCCGGAAATCATCCTTTAACTGGGTGAAAAGTGGGATGAAAATTTTGTATGGGCAATCAATCATTTTTCAAGTAAGGGGTATATCATAACATCAGGTATACCTACAAATATTTAAAGGATTTTCATTACTGTGGCATAAATGTTAATAAATAAAAATAGCTAACGAATTTTATTATAATAAAAAAAAACTAATATAATGCCTTTTCTTTTTCAAGGGGAAAAGAGTTGAAGCTTAAGAAATACAAAAAAAATATATATTAGTTTTATTTTTATTCTTAATATCATTTTCTCAAAACTTGTAAAATTATGACTAACACCTGTATAAATTTCACTTTTCTTTGAATAAAATAAACTAACTAAAATTGACATTAATTTTCCGCCTACATAATTCTTTAGTCTGGTTTAATATTAAATAGTTAACATTGACTCCAAGTAAATTATATTGACATAGATTTCTTATTAAACCTTATGTCTCAGCATTACAACCACACTGTGCACGCTACGTAGTTCTCAGAACAATTTATGTAGAAATCTCTACTTGGTTAGTTTGAATGAAAATGTATATTTGAGTGAAAGTTTCGAATAAACTATTTGTATTACAAAATTTTCTTTTCAGTCCTTTTGACAAGATTAGAATGCTAAAAATATCAGGGGTATCGATATGACGCGGCAGATTAACATAAGGGGGGATACCTTGCACTCTGTTGAGTACCTCCACCATAATATAAGTCCTCTATATAAGGGCGCGTCTAGGGCGGCCGATCAAAATATAAAAAAAATGATAAGTTAGAAATACTTGAAACCGTCAGATTAAGGTATGGTGGGCTAATTAAGTACATCCTGAAAAGTGTGCAAATCAATAATCTGCCGATTTCCACAAGCTGAGGAGGCAAAAATTGTACACAAACTTTATAGTCGAGTCTTTAACGTTATAGTCCTTTTTTTGTGTCGGGGCTTGTTAAATTTTTTAATTTTATTTTTATTTCATTCTTTATAAATTACTCGCGAACACTAATTCTAATAGCTGACTTTTATTGAGACTATTCTTATGAGCCCAAACACGCTATATCGGCTGTAAGTTTCTAAGGAATTGAGCATCCCGTAGACTATTTAATGTTACAACATCTGCTTAAGAGGCCGTATATGAAATTTTGCCGAATTCGCTGATTTACGCTATTTTACGAAC
This sequence comes from Fabriciana adippe, assembly GCA_905404265.1. NCBI lineage: Eukaryota > Metazoa > Arthropoda > Insecta > Lepidoptera > Nymphalidae > Fabriciana > Fabriciana adippe. The sequence goes on from FR989988.1 coordinate 5,614,583, forward strand.
GTTATTTCACAGTTATAAAATATTTTTTCTATAAGTTTATATACATAATATGAAAGGTCATTTTAATTATAATCTAATGAATGGCCCCCTTTTTTATTTTTAGTACTTAGCTTTGAATTATTGACATCAAAACCGCGACTGAAAGGTGAATTTTTTGTGTAAGAGGTTTAGGATACCATCACTTACGGCTTGTGTTGACCTCTAAATAATATGAAAAAAATACAGTGTATTGTTGTAAAAGTGTTTTATACAATGTATGAATCAGTTTTTACTACTTTTATATAAAATAGTTGAGTAAATAAATACTAAACTCAGACAAATTTTAAAGAAAATGCGCAAAGTATTTCTGGTACACTAGGCTACATAGAACTCTCGTTCATAAAAAGAAAATTACAGAAAGAAACTTCAGTTCAAGGACTATTCATTTCATAAAAAAAAATTAAAATGTTAAAAACTATACTTTCCAAAAAAAAACTTTTAAAACGACTGAAACTCGCAATATATATTACTCGACGCAAGCCACGAGACAGCAGTCCGCGCTGAGCGTTTTTAGAGGGTGGATGTATCGTTCTGCGCTCACGCAATTACTGACGTCACGCAACGTATCGAAGTGTAGCGACGTGTGTAGCGCGACGTGAATTTTTGATACTTTTGTAAGTAATTATATATGAATCATCAAAATCGGTTGTCGTTTAGTAATTACGAGGGAACGTTAAAAAATAAACCAAGTTAAGATATTTTATGGATAAAGTTTACTTACTTTAATCTATTAAAAAATATGTTTTTTCAGAGGTTAAAAAGTTAAAAGGAAAAACTAGCAAAGTACAAAGAAAGTAAATTATACGGTTAATTGTCCACGACATGCGAAAGAAACTTTTTGAATAAAAGAATTGCATGTGTATGTTCTTCTGGAATCGTTTTTTGTGGAAAAATAATATTTATCTCAATATTTGTTATGCTGACATTTTTATCATGATTAGAAATAAAAGCTAATTCAATTTTTCAATAAGATTTTCCATAAAGTATTTAACGTACAGATTCGACTTAGAATTTTATTATATGTATTTATTAGCACCTCGAGGACCGCGAGCACACCGGTGTGCTAGATAACAATTGAATTCTCGGAAATTCGCACGGATTTCTTAGAATTTGTCCGGGAGGGATTAGCAGACATTTTTACATTCGCAAATTTTTAGAATGATTCATTTCACTGCGACTCGATAAGCGGATAAAGAGTTCTGGCACAAGCAAAATAGGTCTTTGTTTTAGTTCAATTTTTCAATAAGATTTTCCAAAAAGTATTTAACTTACAGATTCGACTTAGTTAGAATTTTATTATATGTATTTATTAGCAGACATTTTTACATCTGCAAATTTTAGCAGCCGCATATTTAATAGCAATATATACATTTATTGTTTTATTTATGTTTTTACACTTATATACTTTACAATTTTTCTCGACACTTTCTCTTTCTGTCCCGCTACTTAACACTATTTCCCACATACATGGGTTGGCTGGAAGAGATCTCTTATAGCGAGAGATAAGTCCACCTTCTTTCACGTCACTTTCAATGTATTTTTTTGTATGACTACTTTTTTATTTGTGCAATAAAGAATGTATAATAACTAGCGATAAATAAAGGCTTAATTTTATATTACCAGGTATTTTATTTCAATTGACAAATCCATGAGAGTGAATGTAATATACTCATAAAAAATATTAAAGGATCAAAACGGTTTAATCGCCAAACGGCGACTTCGAACTTACGCACACACGCGACAGAACGCTAAGTGCGTGTGTGTGTGTGCGCGAAATAACTAATTTCGCTTGTTTTGATTTCGTATACGGCCTCTTAAGGTTAGCATATCTTGGAAATACCACTGAAGTAACAGTACACCAAAGTTCAAATCAATCGGATCTGTGAAAGTTAGTAAGACCCCTTTGTCAAGTAAGAAATGAGCTGATTATAATCATTAAACGCCTGAAGCGATGTTCATAAATTATAGCTTTCAAACAAAAAATTGTATCAAATCAGTCCATTCGTTTAGAAGCTACAACGCCACATACAGACACACAGATACATAGCCAGACATGTAAAACTTATAACAGCCCTCTTTTTGCGTCGGGGGCTAAAAACAAAAAAGTTCAGTACCTTTTTCAACTCTTCTGTTTTTTAACCAATTTTTAGTGTTATCAAAAAAAATCGAAGCATATATAAATATAGAAATATAATATAGATATTAAGTCTATTCATGTATAATATAAATGCACTGTTTCTTTGCCCATGACGATTAGTGACACAGCAGTTTCCTCCCCTTTTCTCTTTTTCTATATAAATAAAAATGAATGTTGGTAAGCGCAAAACTCGAGAACGGCTCGACCAATTCAGGTAATTTTTTTTCGTATGTTCCTTAAGGTCCACGGAAAGTTTTAATAAAGAGAAGAAATGAAAAATTAACGAAAAAAATAAATTTAAATTCATATGCCTAACGCTGGCTAATAACTATTTATATCTATTTAAAACGTACCTAGCGACGAACCCGAGCGAAGCAAGGGTGAGCCGCTAGTTTTCATATGAAAGTTGATTGACAAATTGTATCTCAATTAACGTTATTAGAAACATTATGATCAATATTTGATCTTAAACGTTACAAACTTACAACTATGATATGTGTTTACGTATATTTTTAGTGCTTTCCTTTTAATGTTTTACGGGTACTATTTCTTCTCTATAAGGTTATTATGGCTCCACCTGGGACTCAAACTCAGGACCTAGCGATCTATGGCAGTGCAAACTAGGCATTAGTCAAATATAAGATCAAGGAGGCAGTCAAATTACATTGCGCAAGAAAAAAGAATATCGATATTAAGTAATATTATAAAAGTGTTATGAGAATCGATGCATGTTTGTTACTCTTTCACGCCAGAACGGCAGAACGGATCTGAATGAAATTTGGCACAAACATAGGTTATAGTCTGGATTAGCGCATAGGTTACTATATATCTTTACTTTTATTACAAAAACATATCTATGAATGTTTTGATAGATATGTTTTTGTCTAGGGACGAACCCGAAGTAAAGCGAGGGTGAGTCGCTAGTATGTAGATAAAGGGGAAGGTGAAAAACAATCTTTTATATTTTAGTAGTGTATCATTAACTAAAATACATAAGCAATAAATATCCTTGTTTTTAAAAAGGGAATTTATATCAAAATTTTAAAACTAAAAGGTAAGTCTCGATGACCATTAATTTTATTTGTGTTTTCAGCAAATTACTTAAATTAGGAAAGTATTGTTCCGCCTAATACTGCTGAATATGCTTTTAAACTTTAATCGGGCTTCTGTAATAGTTTAACATTATCCACTCTGATTAAATTGTGGTGTAAGTAGAACGTATCTACTGTAACATTCTCTGAGTTCTGGGTTCGAAAAATAAAATACGTCTTATTTTATTTTTATTTTATTTATTAGATTCACCAGTGGTAATTACAATATTACAAGTTATTATTATATATTCGAGTACTATAGTTTAATAGCTAATTGCATTACCTTTTAAGGTGAATACCACATGCAAAGATGGAGATCTTCTGCACTTTAGATGTTTTATTATGTTCTTTCGCAACAGTCACTTATGATGGTTCACAAACACACGCAGTACTTATGTACACTGTGCGGGCATAATTCTGTAAACACTATTTTTCACCACTTTTCCGCACTTTTTAACTTTTTAGTATTTCTTCTCTTTCTTCTCTTAGCTCCAAAATTCAATTGAACACTCAACACACTGCCGCCCTTTTTATGTGCATAAACAAAGAACATCCTAGTATTCGAAAATTCCAAATTTTTTTAGTAATTTCCATTCCTTTCTGGAAAATGTTTTTTTTTTCACTCTTTTACAACGGCAATTTACATTAAACTGTTCTTGTCCATTAATTGTCATGTTTTGACGAATGTCTTTGGATCTATGTACATATAAACCATGCTTCAGACGTATAATATTTAATTATTATTTTTGTGTAATAACGTTACACACTCTCCACTAAGGTACAATACCCTTTATTTTTATGAGTATAGAAACCATTAAACTTACGAGTATTATTATTGATATAGAAAGCAATATATTATAGGGCTCCAATTTATTTGTTTACATCAAAGGAATCAAAACAGAAAGTAATCCTTCATTACATATTAGTCAAGAGTAAAAAAATACGGCTGTGTTTATTTGCTGTTTGTAAATACATTAATTTAGGTATACACTTTCATGGTATATACATATATACTTATTATAAAGTTGTTTGTATAGATTGTGTAGAAGCTTAGAATGGCATAATTACAAAAAAAAAAATAGATTTTTCTTTGACGGTCATATCAAGATTGCTTTAATGAAACTTTAGAATTTTGTACGAATATTAGCAATTTATTCGATACTAGCGACGCACCCTCCCTTCGCTCGGGTTCGTCCCTAGGTTGCTTCTCAAAACAAACTTTTTTTTGGTTTTAATTTTTTTCTTTCTCTCATGTGGGACTCTATTTTTTTTCTAAAATAAAAGTAGCCTAAGTTACTCCTTATTACATCAGCTATCTGCCAGTGAAAATCCCGTCAAAATCGGTCCAGCCGTTTCAGAGACTAGCCGGAATTAACAGATAGACAAAAATTGTAAAAAATGTTGTTTCGGTATACATCCATATGCATTTAGTAAAAAGCGGTTATTACAATCAGACACTCCAATTTTATTTATTTGTATAGACTAGCGATATACCCTTGTCTTTCGCTCTACTTGGATGCCTAGCAGTAGCCAATAAAGTAAGTTAGCGACCATTTTCTCCGATTTTAGGTATAGTTACACAGCTTACACTTGAGTTATAGACAGCGGTAATGCAGCTCCTTATTAGTGAAAGAAAAAAATTCAGCATCAGTAGTTTTAGTGATTACCTAAACAGACATACAAAATTACGAATTTTAACTCTTTATAATATTAATATAGATTAGATTTGTGGTCGACTCCGTTACATGGCAAGCGGGACAGGGATAAAAGGTAGGATACGTCCGTCCACATGATGCGTTTTGTACTACCCAAATTCCTTGGAGACCTATTCAACAGTTTAGGCCTAAAATGGCAACAAACAGAGAGACAGGAATTATTGTAACATTTATATTATTAGTATGGGTGCATAGTAATGAAAGCCAAACAAAAATGCTACGCATTTGTATTTGCAGACGTTTGTTCATTATAAAAGTGACAAGTATAATTTCTCAGTTGTTTATATCTACCTACGCGTCTGTGTGTTTACTTTTAAAATTATACTCGATGTTTCTTAATTTTTTGTACGACTTTCTTATAAAATTTTGTCTTAGCATCTTGAGATTTTTATACGACTTGATGAATACCGAAAAGAAAACGTTATTTAGTAGACTCTAATGTATGTATCTCCGATCTTATGTTTAGCTTAAACTGCTGAACCGTTAGATTCGTCTTGATTTGCGCCTGTCCCCTTACCCGATGTAACGAATCGTCGTCACAACGGTCTATAAGATTAAAGAACCGCACACACTTGTGCGGTAGTCTCTATACATTAATTGTAGACCAGTCTCAATGAGACGTACCATCTTAAACTTATATTAGCAGCTAACATTAAAAAATTGTGCTATCAGTTAAAATAAACACAACACAACTCCGTTTAGGGGTTAAATTAAAAAAAAACCACTTAAACGTATCTTTCTTTGTTTCCAAAATAAAAAAAATATATTTTTTTTATAATTTTATATTTAAAATATTGTTTTCATCAATTCTGCGACATACCTACATAATTCAAATATATTTCGTTTTAAAAATTCCCTTTTAGTTGAAGCTATAAATAACAATAATATTTATCAGTGTACTTATTCGGAGGTGACAGAAAATGTCATTTTAGGATTCCGCAAGTAAAAGATCGAGACAAGACTCTTCATCCATCAATCCTAACTTAGAAGGGTTGGTTCTTTTTAATGTTACGTTACTATTTCTATTGTTATGAGTATCTTCTATTTATACTTGCTATTAAATAAAAAATCTACAACTTTGGTTTGAGTTTTTTTTTGATAAAACGTTTTCGAGAAAAATCCAAAAAACCTTAAATTTTGACCTTTGACCCCGAATAACTTTTGTAGCACACATAGGATCGATGGGGATTTTTAAAACTTTATTTATAATGGTCAACCCTAGCTCTCCACCAATATTTGGCTTTCCGGGAATTTTTGTTATTTGACCACTATTTTTATGTCTAATTGACCAGACTATAAATTATTGTTAGAATTGATGTACATGTGGTAAATATTTATAATTATATTTTTTACAGTACATACCCATGATTTTAAACAAATGTTATATTGCTTGTATGTATTTTTAGACAATGATTTATTTTTTTATATCGTCAGTATTTTTTTGCAATAATTTTCGTAGAATTTTTTAAAAAAGCGAAATAATATAGTATATTAAATGTAAAAGCGACAACAGTCCAAAAATTTTGGTCCAATAAATGTAAATATCACATTTGACATTGCATCTACTCGCAAATTAATTAACCTTTGGGGCACCAAACTTGTAAATTATTACTTTATATCCATTATTATTAAAATTCGATTCAATTTCTGAACACTGCTTTTTGACATGTAACCACTTTCTACTTTATACTATCAATATTTACTTTTTATGCCATTCGCATATTTCCGGCGCATTTTTAGTTAAATGGGGATAACAAATGCTATCCTTTTTATTTATTAAAAAACCTTTTTATTTGCTTTCTGTTCCTGAAATTGCTATTATTTATCCTTAATAATAAATATTTCGCTATTATTAGCTCTTTGGAAAAACGATTGTTAGTAGGTACAAATAACGCAGATGTAAGCTCTAAAATATTAAAATGCAAAGCTTTTTCAATAAAATTCTAGAAACCATCTGTGCTTTCACCGTTACTATATAATATCCGAAAATAGCTCTAGCATATAATTATAACTTCAAAAGAAAAAATGGCTCAAACCACCATTCAACCACTAAGTCATGAACAGGCCTTCCGATAGTATAAGTTTGCTCGTAATTCTCATTACTAAGCAAACATTGATATTTAAACATTTTTAAAGACTTCGTATTTAGTTTTTTATATACATATATTCTATTGCATATTCTATTGCCAGAAATGCAAATATCAAAATACCCATAAACTTTTTAAACTCTTAATTATCATTTATTTATTTACATAAAAACGTAGCGGTGAAAAGAAAAAGATGAAAAAGAAAGTGAAAAATAATACTGAGTAATATGTTAAATAAAATATAAAACAATTTTTAAACTTGGTAAAAAAACACAACTTATCTATACATTATAATAAAATTCTAACTGACTCGAATCTGTACATTAAATATTTTTTAAAAAATCTTATTGAAATAGTCATTATTATCGATGCAAAGGCCGAATCTATAGTTTTTAGAATTTTTTGCTGTCTGTCTCTCCGCCCGTGACCGCATCACGAGAAAACCACTGGACAGATTTTGATGAAATTTGGTATGATGGTAGCTGGTTATCCGGGTCAACATATAGGATACTTTTTACTGCGGGAAAATATCTCATCTCTGAGAAATCTATACTGAACGTTAAAATGTAACGTAGGGACGAAGTCACACTACTAGGGGTAAATAGTTGTTGCGCAATATATAAACAGTTTAAATTGTATTCAGCCCTTTTTAACTTCCCACTGCTGGGCACGGGCCTCCCTTCAATACGAGGGGGGTTAGACCATAGTCCACCACGCTGGCCAAGTGCGGATTGGCGGACTTCACATGTCTTTCGAAAACTTGCTAGGTTCTCTCAGACATACAGGTTTCCTCACGATGTTTTCCTTCACCGTAAGGCAAGTGGTAATCATGTTAGAAATGATTCGCACATAAAAATATCAGAGGTGTGAGACCCGGGATTTGCACCAGCTTCACTCGGTTTCCCAAGTGAGCGCGTTACCACTGGGCTACCACTGCCCAAAATAGTTTAAGTTATCTTATAAAAATGCTCAGTCTGAAGAGCATGAAATCTTTCTAATAATCGTTACATCGTATATAAAATAAAAGAACAGTTCTTAAAGATACGAGGAATGTCGTTTAGGAATCAAATAAATAAAAGGGACTAATATAATACCCTGGGGTACACCAGAAGTGATTAGAACAAAATAATAAGTACGACATTTAAAGGTCACAACCTGACTTCGATTACGAAGATATGATATGATCCAACGATAAATAAACATATAATTAGTGTCACAATTTGGTCTTAGCGGATGGATTGTTATTTCTTCAAAAAAAATTAAATGTAATGTACATAATTAACTTTCAATGAGAAAATTATAACGTGTTCATAAAAAATACTTCTTTGGACGCTTTTAGAGTGGTAGTCCTCAAAGTGACATCGGTGTTGTTTTATTATGTGGACCTATATTTGCTAAGAGCTATAAAAGTGGTTAGACCTGCCAAATTACTTTGGTTTGAAGGGATTGGTTGGTAGCCTGGGGGTTCGTTACCTCGGTCGGTAGCCAAATTGCGGGGAAGTATTATATTTTGATCTATTTTGTCTAAAATGTACCTGCACTATCATTTAATTGTATGCTGTAATTAAATATATAGGTTTTGTTTTTAAACTATTTTTATTTAATTAATTAATATTGATCCAAATACTGCGGATTGTGATATAGGTATATAGATGCATCAAAATTACTTTGTCCCCAGTGTTGTTTACATTTGATGGTCTTAAAAAATTACTTGTTCTAAAAATATAACAATCGCATGCTTTAAGGTGTTACTAGTTTTTGATTGAACAATACGCATCTAGTGATTGCAATCCGGCGTCATTTTCAGTCCAGACGGATCCGACCGGATTCCCATCGATCCGGCCGGATCGGACCGGATCCGGCTGGATTGATCAAATCAGGATGATTTTCGATTTTCGGTTCAAAATGAACTGGTAGTAAGTTAATCAAGTGTCATTGTACTTAATATAGGTAGTTTATAAAAAATAAAACATATATATAAAAACATCTTTGAGGCCTCGGTGACTTTGGATGGCCACGACAGACGTCCATCGCCTTTGCCGCACCCACCACATTTCGATAGCTCTTATAAAAGTATTTCATTTTAGATTTACTTAAATTGATTATAGAAGAGGAAGAAGATAATGGCCTTTTAATTCGATACTATCTCAGTGTAGAAAGGGCCTCCACTCATCTAATTTTTAAAAGTCGTAACATTGAAGGTTTCTACAACAACATTAATTATAAAGCGATATAAAAAATAAATTATAAAGCAATGGATGCCGAGACACCAGTGTAATTAACATGTCATCATCTTCTTCAGTAAACGCCTCAACAGATGCCATTTTATGAAATTTTATTGAAAATAATCTCAAAATACACGTGGGCGGCGGCGACACTGCGAACATGAATTCGGCAGTAACGCTAGGGTCTAACGTCACAGTGGCAGCGACACTAACACCGCGTCAGTGACGCTGTGCTGTGCGAATGTCGTTCCCCACAAGGCGATACGATGATGGAAGTCTGTTGTGGCCATCCAAAGTCACCAAGGCGTCACTGAAACCAGTCAACTTACGCGGCGTCGGTAACGCTATAAACGCCGCGTTATTGACGCTTGTTTCGAAAGTCTACCTTTTACAGGGTCGAATCTCTTCTGCATAGGGCCTCTATATGCAACATCTCTATTATTTTGCCAAAAATTGCTAGCTCCTGAGAATTTTGAACAAAAAACTTAATGACTACACCTGGTCTGATTCGGAACTCGAACCTATGAATGGATCAAATGCTAGTCACCCAGCCAGATATCTCTTTATATATCTTGCAGGTAAACACAATATATTTAATTTATTAATACCTATATGTAGGATCCGGGGATACCAATAAAAGCGTTTTAAACACACTAATTACTATTTATTGAATTAAATTATAAAACTCAATGTTCACGCGTAACGTCGTGTCGCCATTATGACACATCATGCTTCTTTTCTTTTATTCATCTTTTTCATTCCATTCCATTCTTAAAATTCTTACATACATCTCCTTTTATTCTTAAATTATCATTTCACGCATACTTCATCTTACAAATCCCACATATATAATATAAAATTTTTAAACTGCAAAATTCAGCCGAAGTCAAGCATATTATCGCAGGGCTCATGATTAGTAATTGTAGACTAGATATCGTTAAAATTTTTATTAAAATAATTGATGAAAAAATATTTATTCAAAAGTAATAATAATAATATTAATTCGTAGTAACGTAAAACATTCTGAAAAATCTGAATAAATTCTATAACATTTTTAAAAATTCTAGAAAATTCCGAGAATTAAAATATTGCATAAGATAATTAAGACAAAACAATTGAAAAAATATCTTTTTTTTAAGGTATTTCGAGGAATTTTATCAAACACGCTCAGTTTATTTCTAACTAGTGACTTGTTTTTGTTTGGCCTTGCCAGATGTTTGTACTAAATAGTATTAATGAATTATTTCTATAATATTTAATTCTTAATATATAATATACATATCTCATCAGTCCGCTCAGTTGGTAAACTGTTTATCCTCAAAAGTGTACTCCGTCTTCATTAACTTCCAAGTTGTCCTTCAACAAATCTTTTTTAAATAATAAGCGTGGGTCCAACAGAATTTGTTATATGATGCTGAAACGTAAAGTGACTTCTTACTGTTTCCTATTATAAAATATTTAATAAAATGACACATGACGATTTTACATCCACACATATATTTCTTACACACACACACACACACACACACACACACACACACAAACACCCGCACCCGCACCCTCACCCACACCCGCACCCGCACCCGTACACGCACCCGCACTCGCACCCGCACCTGCACCCCCACCCGCACCCGCACTCACACCCGCACCCGCACCCGCACCCGCACCCGCACCCGCACTCACACCCGCACCCGCACCCGCACCCGCACACGCACCCGCACACGCACACGCACACGCACACGCACACGAACACGCACACGCACACACACACACACACACTGTCACAAAAAATTCAGACCACTGAATTATATAAGTTCTACATTTCTTAAATATTGAGTTGTTAAAATTTCCAGTCGCATTTCCAATCACAGTTTAGTCATTTACATATTACTATTAAGATTACGAACAGTATAATTTAAAAGTTCACTCGATAAAATTTAAATTTCATACAAATTAAAGTCGATCTACATGCATTCAGAATTTCTTGGCGACCGCTGCCAAGACTAAGAAAGTAGCATTTGAGACGAGGTAGTTTTTAAGACTGCCGTAGCAATAAAGATATTATTACTTTTTTTTCATCTAATATTTTCAGCTTTTAACCAGTTATATCATATTAGATATTGGAAGAAACACGATGGAGGTGTTTACCTTATACCTAAGAAGTTCACGGAGGATACAAATTCTAATTTCTGATATACAGGGTCAGAAATATTTTTTTTTCTTACAGATGTTGTTGTTATGATCTAAATAGTATATTCCATAAATCTTCAGTAAATTAAAAATGACCCAGTATATAATATAATAAATAATAACTTCTGATACTTCCGAACAAGCATTTTTGCGCAAAAGTATATTTTAATGCCACCATTTGGCGAAAACAACAAGCCTAACTGCATTTAATTATGATATTATAAAAAGATGTAAATACCAACCAACTAGCTACCTATTTGTTTTATCAAAATTTTCCACGATTTTTTAAATTAATAACTAATTTATTAATGTTCCTCGCGTAAAATTTGTTTATAAGTAGACAGAAGATCTCAGAAGTTCACGAACGCTATGTATGCGTAAATGCATTTCTCGACATTAATAAAAAAAATTTAAGAAAAAAATAAAAACCGACTTCAAAAAAAGTAAAAAATAACTGATTGGTAATTTTCATTTACTATAGATACCTAATCAGATATTTTCGAAGTCGATGCCAGCCGATACAAATCGAAGCACACCGACTTCGAAAATATCTGATTAGGTATCTATAGTAAATGAAAACTAACAATCAGTTATTTAACAGTAGTAGCAAAGTATGAAGACTGACAAACTAAATTTTGCTTTTATTAGTAACACTAAAAATTCTGGCTCTAAAATCCGATTCTAACGTATTGGTCTTGTCAAATCAAACAAAATGAAAACTACTGGGCCAAACTATGTTAAATTTTTATGGAACCAAATGGCAACTATTCCGCATCAAACTAATAAAGAATCACGTAAATCGGATCATAAATCTCAGCATAATTGGTATACATACATAAAAAAATACCAATCGAATTGAGAACCTCCTCCTTGTTGAAGTTAATTAAAAAGTGTTTGCGCACTTACGAGTATGTACGCACGTAAGAAGTTGCCATAACAGAACAAAACCTACTCCAAAAATTTTATCCTGCGTGCCAATCCTATATTTTTGTAGAATCGACGATAAAATAATAAAATAAAGATATTAAATACAATTGATAAAGGTTTAATTAAAATATATAATAATGTAAGTATTTAATACATTATTAAATTAAATAATTATATTTTAACATTTTACACACACTTTTTTTAATAGTCATACATTTTGTATCAATTTTAATAAAAAAATAAAAATTACGAATAGATATATAAATGAGCATTCATTTCCATATCAAATGTCTTTCTGACACAAATAATAAAGAGATTCAGCGGACTTTACAATGAATGATGCCGAGTTATTGTCGTTTTACGAAAATTAAACTACGATCGTAGTTTCAATTTTTTACTTTTAAATGAAATCTTTTTAAAGTAAAACTTGGGGAGTAAGCTGGTGAATGCGTGATAAGAGCGTTACGAAAAGTGTGATCGGGCGAGTCGAACGTTTGTTGCCATGGTAACCCTTGTTATTGTCTCACAAATGATATATAATATTATATTCTTTCCTTAAATGATATTCTATAAATGTATGATTGTAATATGCCTAATATGCGTTATTTAATATTTTTTTTAGTATCTCACATATCCTAATTATTTAAAACATAAATTGAATTTCATAAAGAGCACCGATAACCTACAGAAGTTCTACTTTTTGCGCGTGTACACATTCATACATGCAATCTTTAATTCTTTTTTATAACCCATTACTTAAAATTATTTTTGTTTAAAATATTTCCCTTAAATAGCAATCGATGTTATATTGTGGGTACGTTTGTTCCTTCTTCATGCTGTAACAGCTGGGCAGATTTGGATCAAATTTAGCATAGTACAGGCTTTGTAGTGGAGAATGTGCTTAGGACGTGCATTCAACCTGAGTATGGATGATTCATAATATAATTGATCGAGTGACCTTTTTATTTGTGTCCTGAAATGCAATAAGTTTTAAAAACTTATTTCAGATATCGCCGATGCCTTCCAAGCCTATGGATAAAAAGTGAAGCTTTAGGACTTATTCTTTAATAGTAAGGAATTCTTTGTATATATATATAACTCTCAACCTAGTCGGAAGACTGGCTTCTTTTAATGCATTAAGCTGTTTTAATCAATATATTATCGTGACCCCTCAAAAATAGACGTTGTCGTGGAGACAGGGAGATATTTTATGTTTTATTAACGTCTCCCTTATAGCAATTACATGCAAAGGTAATTAGGGGAATATAGCCAAATTCCTAATTAAGACTTGTATCATATCATTAAGGGCATCTAGTAATAATATTATATTGTACAATTAACAGCTAATAAGAGGACTGATATTTTACTAATCCTCCGTACATGGTATTAATGCTTATGAACCAAGTCTCTAGTAATGGATCGAATAGTTCAAAAACACAAATACATGATTTTAACCAGCTACCTCATTGCTCTTGTCCCCTACCAACTGGATTCCTCTACTGGTGACGCAGGCATAAGTTTTAACGTCAACTTGTTACATCACACAGACGCTATACATAGTGGTCAAATGGTCCATAGTTGCTGTCTGATATTATTTTCAGAGATTGATTGCATTAGCTTACAATTAAATTATACAGTTCTTTATAAAATTTTATTATAATTTAACAAAAATATCTATCAGTTTGTTTTTCAAATTATAAAGTTTCAGGATGTGTTAAGAAAATGTGTAACGTTGTTGAAGCACTCTTAAATTACACATGATTAGGGAAACTAAGAAAACTTCAGTGATTAAAGATTATCATGTCAACAACAACTTCTCATTTCATTTTGGATGCAATAAAATTCTAAATGTGGAAGAGGAAGTCATATAGACATTCTAGACAGTTTAGGTCACAACAGAAATTATTAGAACCCAATCTGGCCAAACCCAATCTGGAACGTTGACAAATTTAGAGCCATTTTTAAACTATACCATAATTTTATTGTACACTGGATTACAAGTGGCTCCATTTTTATGTTTTACCGGTTAGTATGGAAAAGATACACTATATTAACATAGGTAGAGAAAAGTAGGTAAGTACTTTAAAAAAAAACTTGAAATCATCCCCTATTTTACCTTGATTTGACCAACCAGTAAAAAACGCAGAAATATTCTTTATTTCTTACCAAAATTATAGGATATACTGAATTTTTTGTCCTTAACTTGAGAAATGTTTTGTTCCTAATACAAACTTTCAACCCCTATTTCACCTCTTGCAAGTTTAATTATACCAACCTATTTGGGATTTATTTTCTTACATTTAATGTATTCCATATTATTTTATCTAATTCATATTATATATGTCATCTATATTGACATTTATTTAAGCTAATCTTTCTTTCGTAATAATGATCCCCGATAATCTATATCTAGAACCCCCTCTCCCTGCCCTCCCCCGTCATCCCCACCCCTTCAACTCAAACATAGGAGCAGCACTCGTATATACTCTAGCAGGGCACTAAGTCAACGTAGACTACAGTAGTAATTATTTAAACTCAATGGCAACCACTATATCTCGGTTTCTTCTTTAAAAGACTATAGTCTTTTTATTATGATCTAAGTTTCTATACTGGTGAAAGAAAAATGATGCCACCAGTCCAAACGAAACGTTGCATTGTCCATTATGTTTGTAAATAAGATGCTGTTAGAAATTATCCGATTAAAATTAGCTACAAAATTTTCAATTCAATTTTTTTTGAAACACTATTTAATTAAAAAATCTCTTTTTCTAATTTTAACCTTTTATTAAAAATTCGTGCCAGTGTGATATTTAATATTGCGCTGTGGTATACACTATAAACACTAATTTAACAGCCACAACTGCATTTATTTTTGTCATATACATAATATACACTATGTGACTATACATCGACAGTTCTTTATTACTGCGGATGGTACTTTTGTATATAATCATATTGGATTGAAATACAATAACCACAACTTTGAGCATTTTGTTTATACACATATTATCTGGTATAGTATTATATGGTCTGTAATATTATATAATTGCCTCGGTGGTGAAGTGGCTAGCATATATGGCTACACATTTATAGGTCCTGGGTTCACGTTAGTGGTCGGGCCCAGTTAAGATATTGAGTCTTTCTGTCAAGAAAGTTCCAGTAATAGGAGTTGGGATGTTGGCGGTGTTTCACACCTGTTCTCGGAGAGCAGGTGAAGCCGTCGGTCTCGCGCTTGATCTCTTACCGGTCGTGTCGAATTATTGTCTTATCTGATTTTAAGAGTAAAAAGAATAGAGGGTGCTCAGGACTCAGCGCGTATACTTATGCACTATCTCCTGTGCAGTTGGTTAGTCTCAGTGAAATTGGCCGCTGTGACCGAAACAGGTCAGGAGAACATTATCATCATAATTTTAAAATTATATGCATATTATGATCATAATATTAAATATCATCATATTTTATTTCAATATTTTTATATATACCTTTATAATTTAATTGAAAGCAGAGGAAAAAAAGCCTGTAAGTTGCCTGTAGTAAGCTGTAATCCTAAATATTTGCAAATTTTACAGCGTACACACGACATACAAATAAGTTTTAATTTAATATTTTTACTCGCTTTACTTTTAAATAACATACTTTACTGGAAAAATTAAATCATTTTGGTCCGTGACAGTTCCTACATTTTGTTTATTTTTCCACGGAAACAGTTTTTCATTTTTTACACATGTAAACAATAAAATTCCTAAATAAAGACACTGAGTAATAATAATAAAATAATATTTACATTGGTTGGCTGACATCATATTATTTATATACTACTAGCAGAACCCGCGGCTTCGCCCGCGATCAAACTACGAAAAAAATAAACTTTTTCGCAATACATACTTTATTACTTGCAAAAATAAGTTTGTGTAAGTTTTAGGTATTATTTGTTATAGGAAACAAATTTAATTTTAGCGATCGTAACTCAAAATATCCAGTATCTTAAAAGGTGTTAAGTGTATATTTTGTAGTTAAACTTACACTTTAGGTATTTAGCGAGCTGCACTACCTGTATTTTTTGTACATTCTTAGTTAGTTACTTTTGAAGTTAGAGAAAGAGAGTACAATGATACAATCGCATACAATGTTTACGACTTTAGTATCATGTAATATGGCTAATATGTTTTGTTTTAACTAACATACTAACAGGCTAACATCTACGTTATTTTTAAAGACCCAATGCTATGTACACCTGAAGCTTACAGTCTCCTTCCTTCTCCTTCTTTTTTAAGTTACGTATATAAAGTGCCATTCTTATTTTGTTGTAGCTTTTTGCCCGTGGCTACGCTGGCGTGGACTAAACAATTTGCTCAGTTTTAATTTCCATTGAATTTATATATTGTCATATCGAATTTTTAATATTAGTTCTAGAGTAAAACTCTAGATTCACTTAAGTTAGTCTACAATAAAAAAAAACAATCACAAATCTATATTTGTGATTGGTTTTTTTCGCGAGAGAGAGAACCTAACCTATGTTAGGTTCTCTCTCTCGCGCTCTAGGTCTGTTATAGTTGTCGCTGCTGTGGCCAGCCGAAAAGTTATACATAATTTTCCTTTGGATTCGGAATAATTTCCGTTCTCTGCTTTATATCTCACACAGTTAGTGTGCACTTACAGAGAACTTGAGCCATGTTACTCGATTTAAATATATTCAACAACTCAAACTTCACCGCCCAGTTTTACCCACATAGGGGCTGAATAAAAAAAAATCTACAATACATGTTTATTTAATTGTATTGAAGAGCATAATACCAAGTTTCAAGTAATTCTGATAATAAACAAATTTTTCCTCATATAAACAGCACAACCCCCTTGTACCCTTTTAAGGGAAAATTTTCGAAAAAAAAAATTATATTTGTATTGTTTTAGTTTTTATTTTAAAGGTAAAAACCATTTTCCGTGCATCAATTACAGAGTTTCATACAAACTTTATCCCCTATTTGACAGCCTTATGGGATGAATTTCAAAAAATGCTAAAATACGTATTTATTTAATTGTATTGAAGAGCATTAATACTAAGTTTCAAGTAATTCTGATCATAAATAATTGTTTGCCCATATAAACTTTATCACACCCTTTTACCCTTTTAAGGGATGAATTTCGAAAAAAATCTAATACATATATTTATTATTTTTCATCTTAAAGCTAAATACCACTTACCATGTATTTCGCTTTAAGAATAACAGAGTTTCATACAATCTTTTATCCCCTATTTTACGCCCTTAGGGGATGAATTTAGAAAAATCCTTTCTTAGCGGATGCCTACATTGTATAAGGAATATGTCCTCTAAATTTCACGATTCTACGACCAGCGGTTTAGGCTGTACGTTGATCGATCAGTCAGTCAGGACAAAGCATTTTATGTATATAATAGATTAAAGCCAATATAAGGTAACATATTAGACAACAAAACGTAACGATTCATCATAATTTAGACGGTGTCAGTAAGCGGCCATAAATTTACTTACATGTCACTAGTGAATTTGAGTGTGCATTTACTATGATTATTTATAATCATTATACTAGCCTAATATTTGAATATTCGTATCCAGCCTCTATTGCATTATGCATATATGTTTAAATTGACTGTTAGTGCACAAAAAGCAAATAGTCCAGTCAAATAAGGATTTAACGTGGAAACGGAAGGTTATAACGTGGAACTGAAGGATAGGTATAAGTGACATACACTTGTATATATTATATATTTATATTATACCTTTGTTTTGACTTATTTTATCCTGGTTCAAGTCTCATATAATTTCGTGTTATTAAAGGTCACAAGTCATGGGAGGCCAAAGGTTACGAAAATCGTTTTTATTTTTCTAAATAACTTATTTCCTTGCTTCTAATAGGATTCTAAGATATTACAAAAATTGTACATCATAAAGCTGTGGACAAATGTCTGGAACAATATTTCATGTAATTATATCTATCGTTCTTGACATACAGTTGCAAAGAGTTAAAAGCTCATAGTAGCCATATCTTAAATACGTTAAGTCAAATGTGTAATTCAACATTTAATATGTTTTATGAAGATATTTATTATATGTGGGAGATAAAATGTATTTTGTTAAATTTTTAACATTACCTTCGTATTTTTGTAGAAATGTCATTTGACATTGTTGTTGTTTGACAGTTTGACAGTTGTGAGTCACTTCGACATTCGGCTATAAATATGCTTACTGTACCTATCGACGGCTCAGAAGAGGCTCGATTGTGAGCCCGGCTCTGAATCATCCGAGATACTTATCAGGTAATATTTGTATCGTTTTTACAATATTTTTGTAATTATAATAATAAAACGCAAGAGGTAAAACAAACACGTACGCACTTCATGCAAACTATTAGTTTATTAAGTAACACTATACAAAGTGGCAGAGTTTCTACTTATTTCGATGCTTATACATGAAAAATCAGAGAAAATAACAATCTGGGCCTTTATACCCTCTTTATTTGGCGGTTGCATGTGACGTCACTCACAACCGGCAGACAGTTTTGGCTTTGCCTTTGGCTTAGCTTCGCTTGGCATCATAAGGCTCGGCTACACAATGTAGTGTAGCGTTACAAATTGCTTTATTTATTATTCTAATATTGTAAAGTATAAAAGTAGTATTTTGAAATACTTTCAATATTTTCCATTATTTGTTTATTACTAGTTATTCTATAAATTATCGCTATTGAATAATTGAATAATGTATTATTATAATAATAAAATGTATATTTTAAAAATGGAAGAATGTTCTTTTTCTACTAATCTCCTACATATACATTTGTATAATTTATTAATTATATAATTTACCTCTTTTTACCCGACTGCTAGGAAAGGGTTATGTTTTTCGCGTCTATCTTTGTATGTTTTTTGTAATATTCTTTACTCATATCTTCCAAACCTTCTTTAATTAAGATTTATTTAATTAAGGTATCGTTAGATTTGTCTCATTAGTCCAAGTGTTCTCAGAAAGATGACATAAAAAAAATATTCCATAATGTGAAAAAGAAAAAAAAATGAAAATCGACGAGCTATGTCAATTAGGGTAACGTTGAACAGGTATTTAAAAACATTTTTAAGTTTTTTCATCATTTTTCATTTTAAATAACAGTTTAGGATATATTATATTATGATTTAAAGTTGGTTAACAACCATTCTCTCTAATTTTCCTACTTAAAAATACTTAAAAAGCTGTAAATAAATAAATATAATATAAAAATAAAAAACCCGACTGCATAAAAGCTAGTTAAAAAGATGAAAATAAGTTCACGATGGAATATAGTATTATGCAGTCGGAGACATACTCGTACGTACGAGTGTGTACATCTCGCGGCAAGGATGAAACGTATATGTCTCCGACTGCATAATGTTATATTCCATCGTGAACTTGTTTTCGTTTTTTAGTTAGCTTTTATGCAGTCGGGTTTTTTATTTTTATAAAATATTTATTTATTTATCTTATATAACTGTACTAAAAGTGTAACAAACTATCTATAGCTCTTTAAATATAAAAAAAAACAACGGGGCCTCCGAAAATTGAAAATTTCTAATTTCTTCTTTGTGTGGAAAATAATAGAAGTTTAACAAAAAAATTCTGCTGTCTGTCTGCTAAAGCGCGTCAATTGATAATGGCTGGGTGAATTTCAATAGTATTGGTTCTTTCTAGGGATAGTATTGTTTGTTTAGCGCTCTATAAAATTTACGGGTCATGTGTAGCATTTTTTAATGAAGTGACACTCACCGGAAAACTTAGTGTATAGCTACTTCAAATAAAATTGAAATCGGTTCTGGAACCCTATACAAGGTGTCACTCTACAATCTGAAAATCTCTATATCTGAAAAATATATTTACTATATAAAAATAACAATTATGAATCTTTAACATGATTCATCTAGGCAAAGATCGTAAAGAAGCAGTGCGCGTGTGAACGCCGTTTTATATTCATATATGTGCGTCCACATAGAAAATTGAGCTTAAGTATAAATCTAAATATATTGACGCAACATGTATGTATTTATTACTAGCGACATAACCTCGCTTCGCTTGTGTGCGTCCGTTACGTGGGTATGTTTTATATAGATATAGATAAAATTAGTTATTGTGTACCTTATGAGATCGACGAATGAACGAGTAAAAAAATAATAAAAATATTCGGAATATTTTGTGCCAGATAGGGTTGGCATGTGTGCTTTTGCCACGCATTTGAATAGAAAGTGATACCTACTGAATCCCATACAATTTATCTCATTTCCGGCAACATCGATGTCTTCGTTCGTAGTCGTTCGAATAATCACAAGTCCCCGATTTAATTTTCACGTAACGAGATCTTAAAAGTTAACGTCTTTTTATACTCAGCACCGTTATTTGGGTCAGGAGTGAAATCTGAATAATTTGATTGATGTAATTGAGAATTTAATATATTATGACAGTATACTTTTAATATAGACTTGGTATTTTCAAATTAAAGCATTACTTTGTGACTGACAACAGATACGCCTGAAATATTTTAATAAGCGGTTGAACCGAATTCGTTTGAATGTTTTTAATTGTTCTGTAAATTTTAGCCAATATTTATATTGTATTTAATTATCAAAATAAATATTATTAACTAAATACGGTATTATTTATGTTAAAACTTTTTATTTTCCTTAAGTGTGTAGGTATAGTTTTTGTGTACCAATTCAAATAGATTTTAAAAAAGTTAACAACAAGCAAAAATATAATTTAGGATTTGTAATAAGTTAATTTCAGTTTTAATTTTAGATTTAGTTACCTGTAACTTATTTAGTAGGTATAACTTTAGTAAATTAAATAACAATATTTGCAATGTTATAAGTATATACTTAAATACCAAAAAGAACTAAAATATTTGAGGTTCAATATACATAATATATAATATATATACTGTCTATATGAAAAAAATATGTTGTGTGAAGGATATTAGTAAACCGTAATGGATCAAAGGATGTTTTATTGGTAGCTAGTGAATATCGTTAATCTATTTTCAATCGTCTAATCGTGTACAGTATCTATTTCAATTATTGCTAAAATATACTTCTGTTCTATTGTGTTTTCCAATTGACGCTTTTGGGCAATCGCTTATTACATTTCCAAGAACTAATATAATCCTTTCGAAAGAAAACTGAACTACCATCCAATGTCATGAACTATGCAAATTACTTAGAACTATTTCTTCTTTGAACTATTTTGTGTACTAAGTATTTTGTGATTAAACCTTACATTTTTACCGACATCAGAATTAGAGAAGTTAATCAATTCGTTTGTACGTTTTTGTCTGTGCATGTTACACGCCATCTTCATTAATCTCCGCCAATTATAAATGGAGAATAAGTTTATCTCAAGACTAGCCCCATATACTCACCCTGGTATTATTTCACCTTGATGTATTTATATATTACCCAATTATAATTATGTATAGCGGTCGTATCTCAACGGTCAATGGCGTATTAAAAGCCAATCCAGCTTTAGCTGTAATGGAATAGCTCCCCTTTAAACATTATCAATCTCGCATCCCATGCCTTGCCACTTCAAAATTATATCGTAGATCATTTTAGAACAAAGGCGATCGAAACAATAACGCTTTTAATTATCAGACTTAGCCTTACATGCAGTTGGTATTTAAAGTACTCTAGTAAAATTATTATTACACTATCAAAACTCGCATTTAAAACTGGCACAACATTATACGAAAGTATATGTAAAAAGATCGAGTATCTGAAGAAGGAAAAGCGAAACATACAACAATATAATTATTTTCGGTTTGAAGGAGGAGAATATTTCCACTATAAAACTATTGCACACTTTATTTATTTATTTATTTATTTATTTGTTCGGTAACCATACAGCGTTAATAAAAAAATACAATTTGAACACAAAGTTATTAATAAGTACGGCCAAAATTTGATTACTCTATAGTGGTATGAATTTAATGGACAACAGAGTACCTACTCCTACATTGAAAAAAAGAAAGAAAAAAGAAAAGAAAAGAAAAGTCTGATCTAATGATATGCACATCAAACGTACTGTGTTTACATATACACGTGTGCGAGCATGTATGTGTGTGTGTGTATGTGTGTGTGTGTGTGTGTGTGTGTGTGTGTGTGTGTGTGTGTGTGTGTGTGTGTATGTGTGTGTGTGTGTGTGTGTGTGTGTGTGTATATGCGTGTGAGTATGTTTTTGTATGTGTGTGTGTGTGTGGTAGTTACAGGTATATTTAAAGTTATGTACACCTATGTATATAGATTATAGGTTTGTGGAGGTATTACGGATTTTCATTTTTTTCTTAAGAGCGTGTTTAGAGAGATTAAATATATCTAAGTCGCTGTAATATTTGTTATAGGTTCTCGTCAGACGCGGTATGATGCCGTTTTTAGCGTATAGTGATTTTGTTGGTGGTTCATATAATAGGACGGTATGTCGCGTTCTTAATTTTGGGACAAGGAGTGATATATTTGAAAGTAGATCAGGACAATCAATTTTGCCAGTTAAAATTGCTTGTAACAAAACAATGTCACTTTGTGCACGTCTATGTTCAAGTGTTTCAATGCCATAGTGTTTGTATGCACTTTGGTTTGCATCAGAGTATTTAAAATCCTTGAATTGTAAATATTTTATAAGCTTAGTTTGTATATTTTCAAGTCTTTTGATATGTATTTGGTAATAAGGTGACCAGATGTTACTGCCATATTCTAAAATGCTTCGTACATATGTAAAGTAGAGAAGTTTAATACATTCTGTATTTGTAAAATTTTGTGTAGCACGTTTAATGAATCCAAGCTGTTTATATGCCTTGTTTATTATTATGTCATAATGTTCCGAAAAGGACAGTTTCTGATCAAGTGTAATACCTAAATCTTTTACAGAGGTAGCTTGTTCGATGAATACACCGTTAATATTATAGTTGTAATAGATGGGTCTCTCTTTTCGATTGAAAGTTATGTGATGACACTTATTAACATTTACATTAATTCTATTTATTTCATAATAATGGGCTAGTGTGTTCAAGTCTTCTTGTATTCTTATGCAATCTGAAATAGATTTGACTTTAAGGAAGATTTTTTTGTCATCAGCAAACATTAAGAATTGTGCATGCTTAAAACATTTATCTATATCGTAAAGGTATGTATTATATAGAAGAGGCCCCAAAACTGAACCTTGTGGTACGCCAGAAGGTACGCACGTGAAGTTGCTCCTAGCATCGCCTATAATTACTGCTTGCATTCTATTTTTAATATACGATATAAACCACCTGAAAAGATTTCCGTGTATTCCTAATTGATGTAGCTTTTGTAATAGGATGATGTGGTCTACGCGATCAAAAGCTTTCTCAAAATCAGTGTAAATCACATCAACTTGCTCGCGTTCGTCCATAGCGTCTAAGACGTAGTTTGTAAAGACTCCTAGATTTGTTACTGTGGAGCGCCTGTGCATGAATCCGTGTTGTTCTCCAGGGATAGATTTTGCTATAGTAGGACCAATTACATCATGTATAATTTTTTCAAATACCTTACTCATAGCATTTAAGATAAATTTTTTAACATTAAATTAATTTTTAACATTTTCACTGTTTTCAAAATATTTAGAGATGGTTTGGAAATAAGTGTGGAAGAATGGGAGGTGAACAAAATCCACCGCATTGGGAAAACAAATAAGGAGAGCGATAAAGCGAGACCTGTCTTACTTTCTTTTGTAAATAGCTTGAAGAAGAAAGAAAAAGAATAACCTACTTAAAAACAAACGTATATAAAAAGAGGATTATCCTAAAGAAGAGACTTGCAAGCTACCCTAAATAATGCTAACAAGAATATCATCATATTAGGTGACTTCAATGAACAAGTTGGAGTACGCAACAAAGGAGAAGAATACATAACCGGAACGCACGGATATGGGAAAAGAAGCAACAATGGTACAAGATTAGTCAAATTTTCTTCGGAAAACAAATTAAGCATCTTGAATAGCTTTTTTAAGAAAAATCCAGCGAAGAAATGGACATGGGTTGCTCCTAATGGATTCGACAAGAACGAAATTAACTTTATTTTGTCGAATAGTCGGAAATTTTTTGAAGGTGATCAGATCACAGAATAGTTCGAGCAACACTTACAGGGGGGGGAGTATAAAGAAAAGTAGGAGATTTTACTACAAATATACAGCTCCTTTATTCACTAGCGATGACAAAGTGAAAGAAAATATATCAACACAAGAAAAATACGACAACCTCTTAAATATACTTAAGACTGAAACTATGAAAATAATCGCAACGAATAAAAACATGATATCAATAGGAGCCCAAAATTTGCTATACGAATGAAAAAACTTATTAGGGGAAACAAATAAAATACAAACCAGCAGAAAATATCAGAAATGACCGAAACTGAAATAAGAAAAGACCAAAATTGAGGACGACAAATACAATGTAGAAGTATATTGAAAGAACGGGCGGTATTAAAAAAGCTCTTAAAAAATTATGTAGACCAAATTAAAATGTGGATGCCAAATATGACATGAAAGGACGGAAAACGCACTGCCAAAAGACAAAAATATTAAAAATTCAGTATTCGAAGACATCTACAACAGAAGGAACAATAGTCCACCAAGAGGCCACACTAGATATATTAAAGGAAGAGACAATGAGAGCTATCAATTCATTGAAACTTGAGAAGGCTATCGGCGCAGACCAAATCACGAAAGAAATTCTCAAAAACACAGCGTCAGTCATTGCTCCGCATTTAACAGAGTTGTTTAATGAAATCATGAGAACCGAGTACATTATATATGACTGGACAAAATCAACAATAATACTGCTACAGAAAAAAGGGGACAAAGGGGATATTGGAAATTATAGGCCAATAAGTTCGATTTCGAAAAAATAAGGTATTTTCCAAAATACTACTGTTTAGAATCACCAGGACACTTGATGAGAACCAACCAAAGGAACAGGTGGGTATCAGAGTTAGCTATTCGATTATAGACCATATCCATGTATTAAGGCAAGTGATCCAAAAATATCAGGAATAAGTTTTTCAACAACAATTTTGTTGATTTCAATAAGGCTTTTGATTGTTTAGAACACCAATACATGTGGGATAGGCAGGGAGTACAATCAAAGTATATAAAACTTAAGAGCACTGCATTCGCAAGTAACAACGGGAGAGGAATTTCCGATAGGCAGAGGTGTTCGTCAGGCCGACCCGATTTCTACAACATAATTTTCGGCTGTTTTGGAGATGATATTCAGGGGCTTGGAGTGGTCGCAATATGAACTGAATATCAACGGTGAAAAGCTTAACCATCTTCGTTTTGCGCACGACTTGATCTTATTCTCCGAGTGCCCAAGAAATCTAGAGGAAATGTTACAACAGTTGTTGGAAGCGCTAAAGCCGGATTATCAATGAATACATCTAAAACCAAAACTATGACAAATTCGACACAAACATATAGAGTAAGAATAAATAACGATAAAATAGAATATGTAAACGAATATATTGTGTACTTAGGACAACTGATATCTACATCAAATTCTATACAAAAAGGAATAGATAAAAGAGTGTCAAAGATACTGGTCTCTAAGTGAAGTTATAAAAAATAATGAAATGCCTATAGAAAATAAAAGAAGAATATATAAAACATGCATTCTACCATGTTTAACATATGGCTGCCAAACATGAGCATTGATAGACCGGCTACTCAGCGAATTAAATGTATATCAAAACTGTGAATGGAAAGAATAAAATTACAAGAAATGAAAAGCAAAACTAAATTTAATAATGTACAAACAGTCTCGAAAACACTAAAATGGAGATGGATAGGTCATATATTAAGAGAAAAGAAAGATAAATGGACAAGGCTCGTGAAGGAATGGGACGAGTTGGTACATGAAAGAGAGGAAGACAGTTGAAAGGGTGGGAAGATGACATTAAAAAGATAGCTGGCCCAGAACGGATTCGGATAGCTAAGGATAGAGATAAATGTAAATTTTTAGAGGATGCCTTTGTCGGAAGAAAAGCTGCTACAGGGAATGATGTTTGCCGATCATAAAACTTATATTTTATAATAGGATTAGTAGTAAAATACGAATTTGTTATGGCATGTAGTACTTTAAGGTGTTATTAGCTAATTTAAAATTTTATTTATTTATTAATATGTAAAAATACGAAAGTAAAAAAATAAATTTAGAATGAAATTTTAAAACTCATAGTTTGAAAAGTACTACAAAATGAAGTGAATAAATGTTTTGAACAATATAGAGCTACGGTAAAGCTTTGAATGTAAATTGGGTTTTTTACCTTTATTTTGTTAACATAAAATAAAAAAGAACATTAAGCTTGAAACCCTAAAAGGGAACCTGATCACATAATCAATGGTGCGACTGGAAAATTGTTTTTCTTTCACGCTTCCGAGACTCTTCTATTACGTCTTTACAATGTGTAACGAGTTTCGAAACATCTGAGTTTTGCTTGGACTTTCACTTACTTTTTTTATTTCTGTTTTACTTGGACTTAATTAAAAATATGGCTAATATAAGTGTACTTACTTAAATATTATAAAAATACTGTCATTTTAATAAATGACATCAAATACAGACTTTGTATATTTGTATAAGTCACCGCTCAAATAGAAAAAGAATTGGGAAAAATATTGTTATCGAACTAAAGATCCTTTTTTTTGGTAAAGCAGTGTAAGTTTTAATTTCTTGCCAAAAAAGCTTAGAATTCTCTTGGGAGTTCTTCGACTACGTCTCATTTTTCATTATTTCACATCTTTTAAACTTTTTTACAATTCGTGCCGTTTTTTGTGTTTTTACAACTTATACATGTTCTTCACATTTTCTATCATACTTATATTCTTACCTGGGGCTAGTATTCCTGCCAAATTTTTTTCTTTCCACAAAAAAAAAATTAGAAAGTTTTTGCCCTCTAACGTCTAGACATTTTTCATTTTGACAATCAGCGGTCATCTGTACTCGTATACCGAAACTTCTTCTACGAGTATATTATATACTCTACATCATCAGACTACACGTTTGTCAATATACTACATGTTTGTCAATGATATGGTGACTATTATGATTATGCCCCATTAAAAAAAAAAAACATTTATTAAAATCCTATTAACAAGTGTTAAAAATAAAAAATCTTTTCTTGTCCTCGGCATAAATAAATATTGTCTGAGATATTTAATACTTATAATATTAATCATTACAAGTGGTTTTTTAATTGAATTAATATTCAGGAACAAAAGTTTAATATAAGTATTTTTCATTTGTAAAATCTAAATTTAAAAAAATCCAATTTGTCCCAATATTATGCTAATATGCATATTATGAGCTTATAAAGAGTAAGAAAATGCAGAATTTCTTGGTTTTGAATATGGAATCAGCTCATAACATTTTTTTATTTTTTAACTTCTATTTAGTTATATATTTTTTTGAAGTCACTTTAAGTAAGTATTAATTAAGCTAACATATTTCATAAAAAAAAGCCTCTAAATAGGTCTGCTATTGAAACGTTGAGTTTAAAACGGCTTCAAAAGTTATTTCATTGTTATGGTTGGAACTTATCCACAAAATTTATATAATACCTTCCTTAAGGTATATACTAGTTATACACTAAAATTTGAAATTAGGCCTTGAACAACAACTTGAACAACGCCCTTTGAACAACTGGTATCTAGGATGATGATGTGAATATCGATAATTTTTATAGTAATTGATATAATCTATCCTAGTTGTGTCAGTTCGCAAGGGACTGCTACGCACTGTCGAAAAGGTCGATGGATGCGCATTTCGACCGCCACCGCACCAGTTGAAAGTTTATGATTTTTTGGCGCAGTGAACGTGTTAATTTTATTATAAGCAGTTGTGAATACTAATAAATGTTTGTTTCTGTTGAACTATCTATTGAAGAGCTACTACCTCGTTCAAAAGAATAGCTATTATTCTCGTATAAGTCCACTTCGCTAGGTCGATTGGGAACAGTTCTGTTTGGAATACTTATCAACTGGAGTTTTATTTTCTTGATTAAATTTGTTGCATTTGGTTATTTGGTTTGAATATTTTATAGGCATTCCCAATCAATTACCAGTGTTTTGCTACCATCAAGTATATTTTTTCGTGTTTGTAATTATATTCTTAATGTGTTATTTATTACAAAACTAGCAACTCATCCTCACTTCGCTCGGGTTCGTCCCTAGTGGAATAAAAAACAAATCTATCCTACGGGATTCATACATTTTTCCGGGATAAAAAGTATCCTATTTGTTATTCTAGACTATAATCTATCTTTGTGCCAAATTTCATCCAGATCCGTTCAGCTTTTCTGGCGTGAAAGAGTAACAAACATCCATACTCACAAACTTTCACATTCATGATAATATTTATGGAATGAATTTATGAAGTGTATTGTTAAAGGGCTGAAAACTAGTTTGGTGCTGTATATATTCGATATTAAGTCTTTGACGCTAAATTACCGGAGACTCCATTGTTGTATATGTATATTTGATCCTTTTGATGATAGATCCTTTTGAAGTATTTTTATGGACATTAATTAGACCGCTTGGTCAGTTTGTGATAACATTATTGTGATTATCAGAATTAGGTGACTCGATAGATGTTTAAATAATTAATTTAATGTTAATTTAAGAAACCTTTTTATTCGTATATTTATTTATTACTATTACTTTTATTACAAAACTGCGTTATTTTCTTAAGAAATTAAAATTCGACGTCCTTTAAAATATTTTATTTTCCAAATTAATAAATTAATTTCAATTTGACATTGTAAAGCATTTTTATTGAAGTGTTGAAAAGCTAGAAGGTAGTCTCTTTCGTACATGAAATATTTATTTAGTACGTACGTAAAATATTATTTATTTATTTTTTTATATGTATTTTATGCTCCCACATTAGTCGATGACTATTTCTGAACAATTCCTTATAGTTACTCAGAATTGGAATCCGGTTTATGCGTCACTTGAAACAAATTTAAGTGTCTCAAAGAAATTGAGTCTCTTAAGGAATTAACGTACTTCAAACAAGATAAGTAATTTCACATAACTTAGTCATATTATTAAACAATTTTAAAAGATAAATTCAAGTCTATTTTGTTAGTTGTTTGTCATATATTTAGTTTGATTTTTAGTAAATAAATACCATATTTTGTTTCCTTAGGAATTCGTCGACACATTTACCTAAGTGCCAACAGTAATTGAAAAATATTATTTTAAAAGATTAACCCCCGACGCAAAAAGAGGATGTTATAAGTTTGACCGCTATGTATGTGTGTGTCTGTCTGTGGCACCGTAGCTCTTAAACAAGTGAACCGATTTGACGATGGTCCCCAGACGCGGCGATGCTCATCATCAAAATATTAATGCGTACTTTTAATGAAGTTAAAAGGCCAAGAGAGAAATTTTTTTTTTTTTTAATAATAATAATAATATAATAATAATTTTTATTCAAGTAACCAGTGACTCATTATGGTTAGTAAAACAATATTTCTTAAAGGCTAGGTTAGTTGTAATTTAATAAATGTTACAATACGCATGAATCACCGCTGCACCATTCCGTTAGCAACAGCACAGCAACGATTCATGTATATGCAATCCAGTCTATTCGATATCGTGCTCAGAATTCTGTTGGCACTACCCCGTACCCTACGCACCAGAGACCCACACCTTTTTCTCATGAGGGCGTAAAAACAATCAACACGCGCTTCAGCGAACATCCCCGAGGCGCTGCAGCATCGAGGCAGCCCCAACAGCACCCTGAACGCGTTATTGTATTGAACGCGGAGAGCACTATAAGATTTTTGAGTATATCCTGCCCATAGGCTGCACGTGTAAAAAGATGTACAATATGCTCTAAATAATGTTATTTTAACGTTTAAACGTTTAAATTTTTTTACTTTTTAGAGATTTTCTTTTTGTCTCGGGGGTTACTTAAAATTTTTAATTTTATTTTATAATGTAAATTATACTTAAACTTAATTATACTTAAATTAGTAATATTTTCCTTAATTCACTTATAAACGTGTTCTTCATTTGTCCAATAGAAGGAAAATCCCAATTAACTCCGTATAATATAGTAAATTGGAAAAATGCAAACAAATGACATTTGCAAAATTAGTTATTTCAAGCTTTGTGCTTCTGAATTTTGTGAGCAGTAGCTTATTACATTTCTGACAAGTTCAGAAAAGTGACAAATAGAGCCGTCAAGGTTTACACTCTCGCCGTATGCAGTGCACTCGAATACAGACACATTCAGTTTTCCACCTAGAGTAGAGGATTTGTTCTCATTTACGTTAAAATAGCTAAACGCTAAAATAACTAAACAAACGCAAATATAATAGTAGTCCAATAAGTGATAGATGGGATACAAATAATAGGTAATATTTTTGTACTTCTTTATATGTTTTTCCATTTCTATTAGGTTGTTTTGTTATCTAGTTTATTTATCTATTTTTAGGTTTTCCTATTAGTACTAAATATTATTTTATATTATCTATAAAAATAATATTTATTTTGTTTGAAAACATATTTATCAATAAACATTATTAAAAAGTCTTTGGAGAAACAATTATTTATTGTCATAATGGGTACAGTCTATATTTGCTATTCGAGATATTTTATAAATAATTTTTCATTCTTAATGGATTATCTGCTAAGTTTATATTGTTTTATTAGTAATGGATCTGTTCGTTTTATTGGCTTTTAATTTATTATTTTTTATTTTTAAAAAGAAAGTCTACGTTGATTGAGTTTCTAAAGAATGGATATAAAGCAGTCATGACAATGGTAAAATATAGAATGAGGAAATCAAATAATAGTTTTAATGAAAACTAAAAAAAAATATGCTTAAAGTTAAATGTATATTAGTTGCATGTAGTAATTGCACTGGGCTAGTCTACTTAAGATGAAGCGTGACTTTGGGAATTGTAACGAGATGGTAGCATAAATTATCTCATACCAAACATAACTTTAGTTCAACGTTAGTTCATCGTGAATTCTTTGACTATACCCTGTACAAGTTAGCTTGATCTTTTTGACAGACGGGCTAGTGATGGGAAACAGAAAATATCTAGTAGTCCAAAAAACAACATTTTAAAATACTTGTAACTGTGACGAGATGGTGTGGGTGTATTATGTGTGAAATTCTTTATTGCACTAGACATATAAAACATTAGGTAGATAAGCGACGGTGGGTCAATATTCATAATAAGTACCTA
Organism: Fabriciana adippe; assembly: GCA_905404265.1. Taxonomy (NCBI): domain Eukaryota; kingdom Metazoa; phylum Arthropoda; class Insecta; order Lepidoptera; family Nymphalidae; genus Fabriciana; species Fabriciana adippe. The sequence continues at coordinate 5,646,267 of FR989988.1, forward strand.
TTACATATTACAGGGTTATTTTTGAACCTCCCGCCAAATTTAAATAGGTGGTTCAGACCATAAAGGTAAACAACTTTCCCAAAGAAACACGGCTCGAAAAGTGAAAAAAAAATCAGACCTTCCATACGAAATCGACCACGTGATCGCGCAATTTTCTATTGAATCTGTTGAATTATAAAATAATTTTATCTTTAAAAGAGTTTTTATTAAGGAAGAGGAGAACAGCCAAGATCATCATCACCAGAGTCGTCGGAGCTTGTGTCATCGTCTCGAACTTCAATTATTATTTCGTGTTCAATAAAATTGTCGAAGTGGACGTTGCGCATCCAGTCAGATAATATTGCTTCTTTGACGTGTCGTACTACATAATACATCGATATTTATATCAATTACTGCCTGTTATTCATGTCCCATCCGTATGTACCGACCGATGTAACATTGCACTAGCGTCTATTATTTTCAGTGTTCCTATTTAAATTTTATATTGAAGCAATAAAAAGTCTTAAAATTTTCGGATAACGCTTGAATCTTTAGGGACTTTTATGTTATATGTATTTTTTTAATATTTTTACAATTTTTAAAATCATTAAATTGAGAAAATAATAATATATCAGTCATTGCAAAGTTATGTTGATCAGAAAAATTTACATCTGTCAAAAAGATCAAGCTAACTTGTACAGGGTATACCAAAAAATGAAAACTGTCAAGGTTGAATATAAAGGTTTGATATTATTAATTTTTATGTATATATTCAGCCATTTTTAACGTCCCACTGCTGGGCTCGGCCTCCCTTCAATGCGATATTAAGCCATAGTTCACCACGTTGGCCAAGTGCGGGTTGGCGGACTTTATATATCTTTTGAAAACTTGCTAGGTTCTCTCATATATACAACTTTTCTCACGATGTTTTCCTTGGATGTAAGACAAGTGTTAATGTTCCGTACATGAAAATATCAGAGGTGCAGGATCCGTGATTTGAACCCGTTTCACTTGGTTTCCCAAGCGAGCGCGTTACCACTGGGCTACCACTGCTTTAAAGTTTAATAATAAGAATTTAAATACCGTTAAAATATTACATTTTATTGAAAGTTGTAATATTTAATCGACCGAAGGACACGATACAAAACGGATTTTTGTACGAGCAGGCTTCAACAAATGATAAATAATAAAGGTTACACGACCGTTCCCATTTGGATTTGCTGTGTCGGGGATCATAAAACACATGAAACTGCGATAAATTTCTGAATGACAGAAATAAATATTTCTCTTCAAAGGATTAAAACTTTCGGTGCCCGTAGTTCAAAATAATGCATGCTTATAATGTAAAAATGTCTCCAAATGTTTTCTATTTCTTTAAATATTATAGTCAATGAAGAAAACATTCAATATACTATAACTCATGTTTATAATACAAAATCAATATATGTATATTTAAAACTTAGAATATTCTTAAATATTTACAAATATTTTTTTTAAGAATGATGTGCTGCTATTCCTATTTATTTTAAAACAAAATCAAATGCAATTTATCGTCAAGAATACTATAATAATATTCGTTAATACTAATTTTATTTTTACTTTATTAACGAGTCATAATTGTTTATAATGCTTGGTTTAAACAATGTATCACTTAAGTTTTCGCAGAATAGTGTATTAAGATATATTTTCGATCACGGTTTTTGTGGTCTGGGTTGGCAGACCAGCCGTCGGGGCGTCGTAGTTGCGTACATAAGCGATCCCGTGATACCCCATTAAGACAGGGTATTTTAGTGGGTAGTGCTGGCTTTTCTATCCGGTCTCTATATAACCACCTGTATGAATAGAAGATAAATACAAAATGTGTAATAATAAACATGGTAAAAATAAAATGTAGGCATGCGTAAATATGTACATTTCCTAATAATGATACATTTAAATTAAAACAAAGGATATATTTCGGACCAAAAAAGTACTGTTTACATAACAGTATATCAAAAAGCAATAACCTAACAAACGTATTTGGCTCAATAATTACTTGTATATTAGCTATACTAGCAAATAATTCAAATAAAACCAATTATTTTATCATATTGCTATTAGGCATGCTAGTTGACTGCTGTTTATTTCGCATTACTGCCATTGAATATGATTGGTAGTGTAAGCTAAAATTATAATTTTAACACTATAAGGCTCAGTTACTAAGTCCTTGTGCAAAAATTGTTCTTTAGGAGATACATATAATAAACATAACAATATCTTCTACTTAAAACTAGATGAAGATATTATTGTAGAAGAGCAAGAGTTCCTGATACAGGTATAATTATACTTAATAGGAGTTGTCTACCTTAATGTAATTATATAGATATTTTTACTGCAGTAAGCAGTGGTAGCGCACTCGCTAGGGACACTGAATGAAGCGGGTTCAAATCCCAGGTAGTGTACGTCTGATATTTTTACGTACGAATCATTTCCAACTTGATTAGTACTTGTATTACGGTGAAGAATAACGTCGTGGGGCAATCTGCATATCTGAGAAAATCTAGCAAGTTTCCGAAAGACAAAGTTGGTGAAGTCCGCTAGCGTGGTGTACTCTGGCCTGATCCCTCTTGAAGTAAGAGTGGGCTCTAGAGCTGGGCTGAATACATACATACATACATACATACATACATACATTCATACATACATACATACATACATTCATACATACATATACATACGTACACACATTGCAAAGTGCTATACTAATATAAGTGAATAAAAATATATCTTAGAATGAAGTGACTGATAAATTATTTATTTATTTATTTATTTATGTACCATAAAATATATGTTATACAAAATAAAGTAACAGAATGTCGACAAAGGATAACTTATCTCTTTAAGAGATTTCTTCCAGAAACCCTTCAATAGTGAGAAAATAAGTTAATTTAGAGCGGTGTAGGTACAGTATAGCATTAAATGTTTATAAACTTAATATTAAAATATAACAACTAAATATTATAATTATACAAAAGTAAATATATTTATATACACATACATACATACATACAAACACATACACTTACATATACCTACATATTTATATGCTAAATTTTATGTCTGATTTGATAAATAGTGCTCTTTAATTCTAAATTTAAATGTAGTAAGTGAGGGATCATCTTTAAAAATATAATCAGGGAGTGAGTTCCACAATCTTGCTGCCATAACAGAAAAAGATTTTTCATAGAATATTGTATTGTAGTGAGGAACCACTAGCTTGGGTAAATTGACACAAGGCCGCACTGGTCTGTTTCTAGGGGGAACTAATATAAAGCGCTCACTTAAATAAGATGGAGTAGAGGTTTTCAAAATATTATAAAGAACACACAATATTCGAACGTTCCGGCGAAAACGAATAGGGAGCCACTTCAGTTGACGTCGGAAAATACTTACGTGATCAAATTTGCGCAATCCATATATAAACCGGATACACAAATTTTGTAGGCGATCTAACTTGTCGAAGAGCTCCTCAGTTGCATCCAGATAGCAAACGTCAGCATATTCAAGTAACGGGATTAACAGAGATTGAGCCAGGGTGATTTTAGTTTGAAACGGAAGAAAATTTTGCAAGCGTTTCAAGGAATGAAGGGAATAATGTACACGCTTACTAACCTCGTTGACATGCGCCTCCCAAGACAAGTTGCAGTCGATTGTTAAACCTAAGTTTTTACAAGTGTCTGAGATATTTATACAAGTACCATCGTAAATGATGTCAGGCAGAATGTCGAAGTCAATTTTGTCCCGCAACCGCTTACTACCAATGATCATCGCCTGAGACTTTATAGGATTGACAAGGAGTCCGAAAGACTTTGCCCAATCTTTGATTTTTGCCAGATCAAGGTTTATCCTGTAATTAATAATGATCGAAGATATAAGAACGTTCATCTAGCGTAGTGGTCGGAGAATCTCTAGGCCAGAATTTACGGAATTGAGCCCCAAAGAGGTCAATTATTTATAGCACCTAGAATAACGTGGTGTATTAAAGCGAGGACCGTTCAGCTTACACTGTGAAGCGTTATCATTTTAAAATAGGCGAAATTTGAAGCGTACGTAATATGTAGGTAAAGTGTTAAAAATATTTTTTTAGAATATTATGTGGCTGATATAAAGTCAACATGTTGTGTTCGTTTTGTTATCTAGAAAATGTTCCATTTTTGCAAATTGAAATTTAAATAAAACAAAATTGAAGTATCTATATGCTAAAATAATATTTTTAGGTGCCAGCACTTCCAAAAGGTTAGGTTTTTCCAATTTTTATATCTTTTTGTAGTTTTTGGTATTCAATTTTTTGTTATACTTACCAATGAGACAGTCCTATTAAAATATAACTTTACTTATATAAGATTTATTTTATATTAAAACTTCTTTCTCCGTTGGAATGTTTCTAGAATAATATTTCAGAAAAACTGTATTATTATCCTTAGAATTTCATAGATACTATAAAACTAGCGACTCACCATCGCTTGGCTCGGGTTCGGGGTAAATAGATAGACTATATATTATATTAGCGACTTACCCTCACTTCGCTCGGGCGCGTCCCTAGGTACGTTTTAATTTTTTTGAGCAAAACCCTAATTCTTTTTTTAAAATAAAAGTAGCCTAAGTTACTTCTTATAATATCAGCTATCTGCCCGTGAAAGTCCGGGGTGAAAGTCCAGTCCCGTTAAAATTGGTCCAGCCGTTTCGGAGCTTAGCCGGAACAAACACACAGACCGACAAAAATTTTAAAAATTGTTCCTTCCTTATAAACCATATAAACTTTCACATAACTAGTAAGTTTCACCGACGTGAAGTGGCAGCTACGCTGTCGCGTTTCGTTCGGTAAGTGAGAGTCCAGGAGGCCCACTCTCCATCACTCCTCCCTCCCTCCTCCCTTCGTCTTCCTCCCTCCCTTTCCTGAAAGGCCGGCAACGCACCTGCAAGCCCTGCAGTGTTGCAGATGTCCATGGGCGGAAGTGATCACTTCCCATCAGGTGAGCTTCTTGCCCGTTTGCCCCCTTTGTCCCATAAAAAAAAACAGACACACAAAAATTACAAAAATTGTGTTTTTCTTGTAAGTACCGTATATAATTTCATATGCATTTAGTAAAAAGCTGTTATTTTAACATTACAAATAGACACTTCAATTTTATTTATCTGTATAGAATCATAGATGATACTCGTGTATATCTTCCTCAATAAACAGGTTATTTAATGCAAAAAGAATTTTTCTAAACGGATTAGTAGTTCCTGAAATTAGAGCGTTCAAACAAACTCTGCTTCTTTATAATATTAGTATAGATATTATAGGGAAATAATGTTTTTTAAAATTAATAATAATGAAAAAAGAGCATACGATACGATAGAATGTTCAGCATCCTGAAATAATGTTTTCCATCGTTGTTGCTTATAATATAATTAGTTATCTTCTTATTTTAAATAAGAGTTGGCAATTTTAAATTGCTTTAGGATAACTTATCCCTACTGAACCCATCAGTACTTTCAGCATTTTCTTATTAATATAATTACTTATGTCTTATGTAGACCCTAATTTGATTATTTACGAAAATAAGCAAATGTTTAGTACATTGAAATAATTTTCTAATATAATGTTATTTTAAGTGTAACTAAATGTATATTATGTCGTTTATTTAAAATTCCGGATAAATCTTTTTTTAAAGCATTTCATTATGAAAAGATAAAAATTTTATATTATGTGATTACTCTGAAAACAGTTTAATGTATTATTCTGAGGCACGTTTTATTCTGTTTTTGTGATTAATCTTTTAGAATCTACTACGTGCAGCCTTTGTGCTATTGTTCATTTGTTGAGATTACAATAGGTATGTACCAAAAGCAATGTATTGGATTTTTTAAACCTTTCTCCTTTTATAACCATACGAATTTTGTTTTAGTTTGAGCACGTTTGAAGTAAGTAAACATTTAGTGTAAAAGCGGTTAGAAAATATAAAAGCTAAAGGTCAAAAACAATTTACCAACAGATCTTTACGACAGCGCGGCGTTTCGTTCCTGTAACAATAATTCATACTCACTGTCACATGGTCACAAATCGATGCGCCTCTCATTTGTCATTGCGATTGCCGTGCACGTAACGTAATATTGGTGAAGAGTTACAACAGCAAAAAAACATTTTAACGGAAAGTACATTGAGTTAAAATTTCCATATCAAGGAAAATGATATCTGTTATACATTAAAATGTTGGCACATAACGAACTAAAATGTACGAATTAAATATTCAAGTGTTCTAAAATTACTTATATCGTTTCCATTAGAGGGTATTTCTATTATCAAATATAGTACAGTAATGATAGATTAGTATATAGTATAACTATCGACGAGAAGTAAAACAATTCCAAGGGTTTGAAACCTTTTTTTAACTCTGGGAAATGCATTTAGGCGTACCACCTGTGTACATACAGGTGGTTATGTGCGACTTACCGGTAAAGTCATTACTACCCACTAAAATCCAACGGAATCTCCCCGTCTTACTGGGGCAACGCAGGATTGCTTACACATTCAACCACGACGCCTCGACGGCAGGTCTGCCGAAGCAGATCATTACAACCAACTGGATTACTCCAACAGTCGACCCTGCTATTAGAGAAGTACCAGGAGCAACCCGCATGGTACACCCCCCACCGAGGTGAGGCGCCTCCCAGCGCGTTTCTTGGCTTCGTGCCTGGACAGATTGCCGAACGCTAATGAGGCCCCTTCCCCCTCCCCACCACGAGTAGGTAGCCAGAAGGCCTGAATACCATGCTTTGTTTTTGTTTCTCAACACTACAAGTTTGAGGTAAGATCAACTATACTAAAATAATTATCTAATATAGTCGAAGATAAGAAGTACGCTCTTGTGACTTTCTTTTAAATTTTTTTGTTTTTTATTTCTCACATGAAGCTTTGTGCATTACTTACGAGTTACCACAAAGACTGCTAATGGAACTCTGGTTAGAATTTCCAACCTACTAGTGAAAATATCTTTTCCCGAAATCCTTCCTTCCCAAGGAAAAAAGCTTGGTTTACCTATTAGTATGAATGCGAACATCAAAAACCGTACTTTTATATTTTAATATAAAATATAAAAGAAATATAATAATATTCATATCATTGTAAAGGTACTGCATCATAATTATGCACAAAATGTATAAAAAATGGAGAATAAAGTGACGCAATCTTCTAAATTTTATTTAATCTGTGTCCGACCTGCTCATTGTGGGGCGCAAACATCGGCCACAAAGCAAACTGCTTGTATAACATTCACAAAACTAGCTTACATTGTAATTACGAAACGCTGAATACATACTTTATGACATTTCTAGGCGCTTTCATGAAATTAGTTGCTTTTTAATATGAATGTTTTAAATATTTTACTACTTTCTTTTTACTTTTCTAACTGCCTATAAAAGTCATAACTTCTGCGTTTCACGAAGTTAAATACGGAAATTCGAAGCAGTATTATTTAATCTGAGAATTGTAATATCTTATTAAAACACTAAGCCATATCCTAAGCTAGATTTAGGTACTAGGTATAAAGTATAATTGGCATTAAAACATTCGCGTCAGGGTGCGTTTACATCAAACGAGCGAATGCTCATTCTATCCCCACCCTATCAAATTCTTTTAATGTAAACAGAGACAGAGCATTCTTTCGTTGTTCTCTCTGCGTTCGCAAACATTCTATAGAATATTCTAAGAATGCTCACTCGCTTGATGTAAACGGCACTAGAACGTGCGAACAATTGCTTAGAGCGTTCTTAGATGTTCGAACGCGCTCGCTCCCCGTAGCGGTCTCTTCAAAGCGTTCTTGTGTTCTAGCAATTTGAATATTTACGAGTACATACCTACTTATCAAATCATGGATTGGTCTCAAGATAAATGTCTATTAATGTCTATTAATAAAATTTGTCATCCACCAACGTCTCTTTCTTCTTTTCTTTTTGACTGTTTGAGACAAAATAATAACCACAAAATTGACAATGGGCAATGAGCATTCGTTCGGCTGATCTAAACGTCATTGCAAGAATTCTAGTTCTATGTTCTCATTTTGCTCGTTGATCTTTTGGTGTAAACGCTGAAATCGAGATTTCGTTTACACTAAAAGAACAAGAAAGAATGCTCTTGCTCTAGCTCTAGTTCTTTGTTCGTTTGATGTAAACGCACCCTCATATGAAGGCATAGATAAATTCTAAAACAATTTTTTGTTATTTCTATGTAATCATAAAATTTCTCCTAACGCATTGTCTACACCATATTAAATGTAAAAACCTATATATTAAAAAAAAACTATATATTAAAAAAAAAAAATGAAATGAAAAATGATTTATTAATAAAAGAGTTTTTCAAATACATTAAGTCCGTTGTTGGGACATCCTTTTAAGTAAATATATACCTGTGCTAGAATGTCCCGCTCTTCCGTAGAAAATTCCTTAAAAATTTTACAACTTAATGGTCTTATATTAACCAAAACTTATAAATCTAAGACTATTGAGTTGTAAAATTTTAATTAATTTTTTTTTTTTAATTTTTATTTTACAAATATTTTTGTTACATCTGCAATTGCATTTTTTATGTTTAAAAAAGCCGAAGCGGCAAAGTGGCGTGGCGGCATCGTATATTCTATTTGCACCAGCATATTAAATCAAAATTTTAATTTGAAGTACTTTTATGTAAAAACTTTTACGTAAAATATTCTTTGCAGTAGTCCCTATGTACGAGTATACTAACAATATGACATTTTTGTCTCATTTAAAAAGTGAATAAAGTAATTGTTACTTTTTTGTTTTCATATAAAGATATTGAACAATGAATTTTAAAAAGATGACATTAAAATGACATGAATTTATCTTTTATAATATTTAAATTCTATTATATTATCAGTCTATGATATTATTGCCTAGGGATCGTCCACTAATTGCGTGAGTCTCGAAAGGGGGGACCCCTCACGTAAACGGGGGGTAGGGCGAGGAGGGGGGGGGGGGGGTCGGAAAAATCACGAAACATCACAAGGGGGTTAGGGGGTGTAGTGTGATATCACGTGTATTTATTTTTTTATTGAACTTCGTCGTCCTTCATTCTTTCGTTGAATCTAAAAGGCTGAAGAAGTTCTCACAGAAGTATGGAATGGTATGGTTATCGACGGCCATGACGTCGTACCTGTGTATGTTGAGCCCGACGACAGTACCAAACTACTACAACCACTACTACAACTACTGCAACCTTAAAGTCTGTCTGGAATTTTTTATCACTGTGCATAATTTTCTAGAATTAAATTAGATTATACCTATATTTAAAGGAATATTCTGAAAATGTTTAAAATACTTTGTACCAAAAAATACACGTGATTTTGGATAGGATGGGGGGTGGTTGGGGGGTACTCTATACCTCACTACGTATCACCAGGGGAGAGGGGGAAGTTAAAAAGTTGCTAAAAAATAACACGGGATTAATGGACAATCCACTAAGCCAAAAACGAAGAAGAACAAGTATACGCGTAAAACAAATACTTGCTTTGAACGTAAAAGGAACTGTTCTAGAAAATAGGTACAAATCGTAATCAAGGTTGTATTGTCTAGATATGGTGGTAAGAAACATGTAGAAAATTTTAACTCAGAATCATAAAATTCTTATACAGCTATTTATTCTAAGCTTTATTATGGGCAGTCTTATATGGAACAGACAGGCAAGACATCTGTTGAACTGCTTTTATTCGTTTTTCAGTATATTCTTATAATTCTTAATACTCATTCATGGTAAATATTTTTATCACTAAATTTTTTTAGAATGTTATTTGAAATTAGTAAAATTTAAATTTTAAATGTTTTTTTCTAATTTCAAGAAAGGTTTAATTTGTTACATCTTTTGGATCTGGGTCTATTTTTTCTATATAAAAAAGGTAGATAATATACATAAATTCTGTTAAATACTTAACTTCAATATTAATTGGCATTATTATAACCTAATAGTTTGGTCACGAATAAGATAGAATGGTTTTATGAGTATCTCAAGAAAAGGCGTACCTCTAGGAAATGACAAATGTAAGCTTAATTGAAGGAACTTTTAGTAGAACACAGTTATGAATGTATCTGATATGATGTATTTTATTTGACCTTATTTTTTTAATTCAATGCAGACGAAATATAGGTTTTCAAAAGCAAATAATATATAGTTAGTTTTCGAAATATTAGTACCAAATGAATTCATTAACATTAATAATACAAGAAATAATGGCGGCTCATTGACGATCTTGTACTTCATAAGTTATTTCAATAGCTTTGTGTTACCCAGGCACTGATTAATACAAGTATAATTTTAATAATAAATGTTTTCACTTGTTATAAAGTTTGCTCCCTTTCGTTATAATTTCTAATTTTAAACTATTTGCTAGCTGTTGCTTCTTTTGCACTTAAAACAAAATTAAATAAATAGATAAATATGTTGGGGGGCCCGTCCCCGCCGCTGCACCCGCCCCGCCAAGCAAACGACCCTCGAATGGAGGGAAAAAGAAGAGCCAGAGCAAACCAGCTGCCAAACAGGTGCCACCATCGGGGTCAAGGAAGAACCAACCTGACGAGGAGGGCTTCGTTAAAGTGGAGAGGAAGAAGAGGAAGCCCTCATGTCGTAACATCTGTGGCACAGCTCCGAACCAGCCAGATCATCTGCTGCGTCCTGCCATACCATCGAAGCCACTGTATGTGTCCCGACTGCACTGGTCTACGAAGGTAGAAGATGTCATAGACTACGTCCAGAAAAGTCCAGTTTCAAATTGAGGGTTGAACGGCTGGTACCTCGTCACAAAACGAGTTTCAATTCGTTTTTGGTGCCTACTCATCATCTGCCAACCTTCATGAAGGAGGACTTCTGGCCGCAGGGCGTCGTATTTCGGAAGTTCCGGGATCGTTTGCCCGCTGACACGTCTACGTCGACACTACGTGTTAAATAGTTTAAATATATATATATGTATATATATATATATATATATATATATATATATATATATATATATATATATATATATATATGTTTATTTTTAAGGTATATATGTTATGGGCCTCTGTTTACACATTTAAGATCTTTTCTGTAAATATTGCCTGAAATAAATGATTAAATAAATTATATAAAAAAAAATAACACACAGCACTATCTAGTTCCATGGTAAGCTACGAGGCCTGTGTTATGGATACCAGATAGCTGATACACTACACATATATAACTTTAAATACATACATATTTTAAATTAGTATATCAATATAGATATAGAATATTACAAATCTTAGACAAATCTGTATATGTGACCCTAGTGGAATTTTCGAGTACGCTGCCACAATGCCAGTACCTACTCTAATATTATAAATTTTAAATTAAACCATGAGAATGATTTCTTAAACAAAATTAAAAAAAAAACATATTAAATATTGGGAATTTGAAATGAGATCAATAGGAACGTAATTGAAAAAGTTATTCAATTCAGTCGAATCTCGTTACATTTCGAATTCGAGGTTGTGATCATTAACGCGCCCAAGAGAGATGACACCTTGTTGATACTATAGCGGGAAAATTGTGTAGCTTGTAATTTATTATTTGTAATTTTCCTCAATGAATGCAAAAAGAGACACATTAAAATGATTTAACAAAGTAAAAAAATGATTTTCAAGAGTTACTTTGTGTTGTTTACTAGCGACTCACGCTCGCTTCTCTCGCGTTCGTCCCTAGGTACATTTTCACGGTTAGCTATGTTCATACATAAATAGTAGCTTGCTACTCCTAAGATATGCATTTGAATTATATAGCGATTTATCCTCGCTTTGCTTGGATGCGTACGCCGTACGCGGATTTTGTTCACAATTTTATGGGTTTTAATTTTTTTCGCGGAACCCTGATTCTTTTTCTAAAATAAAAGTAGCCTAAGTTACTCCTTATAATATCAGCTATCTGCCAGTGAATGTCCCGTCAAAATCGGTTCAGCCGTTTTGGAGATTAGCCGGAACAAACAGACAGACAGACAAAAATTGTAAAAAATGTTGTTTTGGTATATATGTACCGTGTATATATCCATATGCATTTAGTAAAAAGCGGTTATTTTAATGTTACAAACAGACACTCCAATTTTATTTATCTGTATGTATAGATTTTGCCACTCTTTACGATTAAAAATATCTTTCTTTAATATGTATTGTATAATAAAATGTGATTTTAATGTTAACCTTGCAGCTTCTGTTATCGTAGTGCTATAAAATTATTATACTATATAAATTTTTCATACTAATTTAATAACACAATCTACATTCTGCCCCTATAAATGAACTTATATTTGACTACATATGTTTTAAATAAAGTCCCATTATAATAGTGCATTAAATAAAATTAAATCCACTCAGCTGTTGTCGAGTAATGTAAAATACTTAACACTTCATACTATTTATCTATACATATAATAAAATTGTAACTAAACCGAATCTGTACATTAAATATTTTTTGGAAAATCTTATTGAAATAGACATTATTATTGATACAGAGGCCGAATCTATAGTTTTTAGAATTTTTGTCTGTCTGTCTGTTTGTCTGTCTGTCTGTTACCGCATCACGGAAAAACCACTGGAGGGATTTTGATGTTTGGTATGTTGATAGCTGGTTGTCCGGGTCAGCATATAGGTTACTTTTTACTGCGGGAAAATATCTCATCCCTATAGCTATTAGATGCTATAGATAGGTAGGTAAGATTAAGTATTACTCAAAATAGTAATAAAATTTTTAAATGTCTTTCAAAATTTGTACGATAGGTGGTAAAGTAATAGTTATCACTCACTCACTCACTGAAAATAATCTTAAAATATTATTTACTGGCACTTATCACAAGCAATATGTTATTGATGAAAAATATAATCAATTACTGATGAAAGTCTATCTGTTCAAAATTTATACTTTTATCAGTAATTTTTTTTTAAATCAGTAATTACTCCACTTGAAAGAATTCGAAAATCTTATAAGAGTGAAAGTGCCATAAAAACATATTAATAAAAAAATGTGTTTATTAAAGAATAATACATATATATAAAAATCCTTCACTAGAAGCTAGTGCAGTTTTCATATGCTTATTCCGCTATACCATTTGAATAATTTGTTTGTGATATTTCAGTATTTTCCAAATTTCCTAATTTTGCAAAGATTTTTTTCCCTAAAAACCTTGTATGTAACTTAAACTTATGTAACTTAAACTTAAATACACTTAAATAAAAATAACTAATTCATTCAAGGCGTTCTTCTTAAGTAATCTCCACAATAAATACGCATACTACAATCAACGTGGCTTGCGAGTTGTACTGCATTATTTCTTAACTGACGGTTGACACCATTATTCAAGAAATTTTTAATTTTCACTTTAAATTCAATATTAATATTAATTCTTTTATTTTTTAATTATCTCAATACCTACTAAGTTGCATGAATGTGTATGTACAATTTCCGTACTATTTAGTAAGATAACACGAAGGAAAAACTCAGATTAATAATAATAATAATACTCAGGTTATATAGCTTCATGGAAGTCCGCATGTAAAAGCTACTAAAATTTTATTAAGCACCTTTGTTTATTTTCTTAGTAAATATGGTAAGAACTTTATATGCGCGGAGATACTACAACTGTATAAAATTTGTAGTAGTAAATGATCATACAGAAAATTAACCTGAATAAAGCATGCGAAATTATTTGATATTTACTACGTAAAATGTTATTTTCTCATACTGTTTATTAGTAGTAATAAGATAAAAAATTCTACAATCATAGAAGAATAAAAATTTTACAATTTTATACATATACTAGCAACTCACCCTCGCTCCGCTCGGGTTCGTCTCTAGTTGCGTTTTAACGTTTTGCTTAGAGATGAGATACTTTCCCGCAGTAAAAAGTATTCTATATGTTGACCCGGATAACCAGCTATCATCATACCAAATTTCATCAAAATCTGTCCAGTGTTTTTTCGTGATGCGGTAACAGACATACAGACAGACAAAAATTCTAAAAACTATAGATTCGGCCTCTGTATCGATAATAATAACTATTTCAATAAGATTTTCCGAAAAACATTCAATATACAGATTCGACTGAGCTAGAATTTTATTATATGTATAGATTTGTTTGTTTGTAAAGCCATTAAAAAAATTACATAAACTACGTATTGTCGACTTTTTCGTTTAATTAAGTGTTAACAAAGTTTCCATAACGCGGCAAATTTTAATTCAAATTTGTTCAACGTTACAAACTTTGTTATTCTGCACCGAAGTTGGTGCACTTTGTGTGTATTCAACCCAAATGAACACCTCTAAGTTTCTGAAAACTTAATCGCTAAATTCGCTGGATTTAACTTCATTTATTTCGTTTTCTTTTTTAAATACTCTATCTTGTTACAGTTTTACTTTTTATTTATGTACATTGTATATTGTAATAACCTGTGTACAAAATTAATATATTCTCTTTTGCAACAAACAGAATTATTATAATTATGATATCTTCAAAGTTAGAAACTTTTGTATTTAATCCAGTGGAAGAAAAAATACATGGCTAACGCTGGCTAATAACTATTTATATTTATTTAAAAAGTACCCAGAGACGAATCCGAGCGAAGCGAAGGTGAGCCGCTAGTGCTAAATGAGTGAATTGATTGTGCTCACGACCGCCGACGCACTATCGATAAAGTGTCAACCACATATGAGTACCAGCCACACTTGCGTCACTGTTGCCTACGCACAAAAAGGGAAGACTTCAATTATGTTAAACTAACATTGAAATATTTATTATACAACATAAGAGTTATTCCGCATGCGAGTCAATTTATCCTTATTGCACACATTTTCATCCCCAAGAAACTCTTAAACTAAGTGTATAACTTAGCTTTGCTTTATCTTAATTTTACCTTTAAAATGGTGAAAAGATACATATATGTATATATTTTGGTATTTTTTAACATTTCACTTTGTAATCTGTATTGATACATAAGAATAAAATCATTTGTTTGATTACATTTTGTAATTATAAACACTAAAAATAAAAATAAAAAACCAGAGATCATATTATAATACTATATAACTAAGTTTGTTTCTTTGGTTAACGTAAATAGAACGTCTATTCACACCCAAGTCGACTATTATAGAAATACTTATATTCATTTAAATATAACATGCGCTAATATTCATCTGCGGTTTTAAATATCTATATTAGTTAAATAAATCTTTATACATCAGCACAAACATTGTAATTTATAGAAATTTGCGAATGATATAATTCAGTATTATTTGTATCTTAAAACAGACTAATATCAAGTGACTAATATCAAAACAGACTAATATCAAGTGTGTTTGAATATGCCATTAATATTAGGCTTTTATAAGAAACCAGTAAAGTCATAGCAGTATTGTAATAAAGCTGTTTGTTTAAATTTGACGTAACATACAGACTAAACGTACTTGAGTATTCTAAGCTTGCAACGCTCAAGACACGACTATACTCGTACCTCTGTACATACGCTAAGACTGCTACATTCTGGAAGTCAACATTCAACGGTTGAAGTAAATGTCAGCTACAGACAAATGTGTTTATTCCAGTAGAAACCGACGATCAAGACACGCGGTAGCTTGTCCAGCCAAGTTCAAGCCAAAAGGAACTGCACCACCGTGTGTATATTTTACACGAATTACACGAACCATTTGGAGCCACTTTTCACCTCGTAATAACTCAAAATCTATTTAACATAAACACATAAATATTGGTTCTTTTATTTGATCCCCTTAAATTAACTACAATCGCCAATTCTATAAATACAGTTCAAATGGTTATTGAGATATTAATGTCTAAAAATCGGCATTTTTATCACTGACTGACTGACATATACTAGTAAAACCTAACTCACTTCCAGATGACCTAGAAAGTTGAAACTTGGTATCCAGATGGATAATTGTATGCATACAAAGGGAAAAATCTGAAAACAGGAATTCTTAAAATTTGTTTTTTTTTTTCAATTTTTATTAACACCTTGCCTGCACCTTGCACCTTCCAAATATAATAGCAATAGCTTAACATCTAGTGCCTTTTAAAATATAATAATAATGGCAATCATAGCAATAACAGATTTTTTTTTTCATTTTCAGAAGAAAAGATTCCATGATGATTAAATAACATTTTTCTATTCCGCCTTATCCACTAACGAATTGTCGCAAAATTTAAAAAAAAATTGAATTTACAAAAAGTCATGATATCCCATCAAAAACATAAATATAAAAATGGGAGCCAAGTTCAATATTAAGAATAGGCGTGGTAGTCAACTTCACCGACAAAAGAATTGAGATCTAAATGGGTGCCAAGTTCTGTAGATAACCCTAAAATTTATTAATAAGAACATATTTGAGTTCAAGATTTGACTTGGCTAGTTTTTAGATTCATGTTACTTTATATTCGGCTAATCTCTTATATCTTCTTTATGCTATATGCAAGTTATGTTTTTGTATTGTAAGGTCAACATGTCTCACTCTTCTTAAAACTTGCTTTACTGGTAAATGTTATGTTTGTTTTTGTTGTTAGATTTTATTATGTTTATTACAGGATCCCACGATGATGGTACTAACCAGCCATCTTCCCTATTGAAGTTTAGAATTTTTTTAATTTTAATAGCTTCGCGAATCATCCTGGAGCGATAACGGTTCTTTTTCGCGAGTATTTCTTGCGAAATTTTAAAGACGAAACAAAACCCAACGAATGATAGTTTTGATTTATTAATTGAAGACACACTGACAATTAAAGTAATTAACTAATAATTTATAGGCTCCGGAGAATTGCATTGTGTGGAAACACAACACACGCGTAATCTAATTGAATACTTAGTTTTGATATATCATATACAGTAGACTATCTAAGCGAATGTAGTGTCTTAGTAAATTGTTAAAAAAATACTATAATACAATATCCCTATAATTATCCAGATATCTTAAGAGTCAGTTCAGTAGTTGCAGAGTTTAACGCCTACACTTGCACATATAATATACACTTTATAGTATATAGTTATTACTGCCTTGCTTTTCTTAGAATCAGTAGTTGTGCTGTGCTTATAATATGTTAAGCACGGGGCTATTTATAATATTATAATACTAGGCAATACCAATTAATCTTATGAAATGAGAAATAATATAACTCTTGTCCTTGAGCTTGATACGATCTTAGAATACCTACTTACTTCTTATACTATTTCAAAGGTGTGTACGCAAAAAATATGGAAAATTCTCATTAACGTTTGAATTTACAGAAATTCATAGAGTCTACAGGTCAAAGTTTCATTACGAACTTCTTACGGTACGTTTAATAAAACTTTTATTTAATGTAAAGTAATAAATAACAAGATTTTTAGCGCTATAAAGCTAAAATGTTTCTTATTATATAATTGTACTATATGCTAGCAATAATTTTTATTTAAAAAAAAGTTATATCTATTATACCATTTAAAATACTATTGCAAAATATTCTTTCTTACTCGTAGATGGATGTGGGTTAACAGGTTATTGCATATTTGCACGTAGATAACCGTTTCCATAAAATACCTACACACTTTAAAATGCATAAATTCTTTGTAATATTACTATATGAATATACCATATATTTACAAGTACATTAAAAAAGTAGCAGCCTATAGTTTACAACATTAGATGAGCGACTACATCGGCCCTTTAGCGTAATGTTTGAACCCGTGGAACCCGGTCTCTTGACCCAGACGCATGAATGGATGAATGCATTCTAGGCCAAGCATTCATCGACTATTCTCTGATGTACTCCCGATACTTAAAACCATGATATTGGAATGATGTTACGTGATTATATAATTTATGTCGTTTCAGGCTATATAACAACTTGTTAAAATAATTATTAAACTTATATAAGTTACCTGTTATGTTATTAACATCGATCTCGACAGAATATAAGGTTACTGTAATATTATATCATGTAACAACATCAAAGTCAAAAGAGTAATTAAAAAAATTATATTAATATTTAAAAAGAGTAATTAAAAAAATGTTTGCTTATACTATATAGTATAATCTACTATTGAAATAGATACGGCTGTTAGTTAACAAGTAGGTAAAGAGTCTAAAAAGTGTTGATATGTCTTCATCATATATCTTGAAACCTTTCTTTTATTAAAAACCAGAATCTTTTATTTTAATAAATCTTTAATGTTTTATAAGTTTAATTTCTTACCAAGATTCTTTACCGAATTGAAGTAGCTTAAGCTAGCACTATCAATAAGATCATGTCGAATGGAAGGTAAGATCGTAAAAGGAATAATCTTATAGATTACTTCGTCGTGTTATTTAACTCTACTTTCTTTGTTCCACTTTTCAATTATATTTCATCTTTATTGTTAAACGGTCCTTTTACTATTTATTCTATCAAACTTTATGCAAAATAGTAGAAGTGCCTCTGTCTTAATAATTCTACACAACTTTCTAGGATAGTTCAAATGCAACTAAAATGTCCGTCTGGTTTTAATCGCTTTAATTCGTGGACCATTGGTAGCATTTATACAATTTTTACTTTTTAACATATAAAAACGTTACTCGCGCGAATTCAGAATTTAGTACACTAAGCACTGTACCTAGTATAAGATAGTAAATATAAACAAGTAATATATGTAAGTTGGTACAAACTGTAAGTACGAAATTAACCTACCCTGGGTTGTTACCTATTTTAAGCTTTAACAGCTTTAATTTTTGAATAAAAACTAAGTACAACTTAATGCAAGTTTCTGAACGTGGGCGTGTTCATATAATTTGGGTCTATTCATATTCTCCTTTCCCTTAAATACCTCCCGTCTCGGGCCGAACATCAACTACGCCAGTCACTGGCACTATCCTCTCTCCGCCCGTCACAGGCTCCATCTTGTTTTTGTTTTGTTTATTTAAGAATTCCATACTTATTCCCGCGAGTATGGAAGAAATAAACGTTCCATCTGAGCGGTGCCCCCTGCACCCAGATACGCTAAAGGTGTAATCCACTAGAGTGTCGGCCGGTACTCTAATGGGGGAAGCAGTAGCGACTGAACCACCTATCAGCCATGCATCCCTTCGCGCTGCTACACTGCTTGGGATTCGGGGTAATTTTGTATAGAGGTTTTCTTCCTAGCAGTTCGGGCAGTTAAGCCAAGGCTTTCGGTTCCAATTCCCGGCCGCTAGACATGGTCAACGACACCGGGAACCGAGATTACGAGATTTAAGGAGAGCGTTGCACATGGAGTGCTGACCCAGCTGGGCAGTTAACCACCCTCCGCCGGACTCGCTCAACCTCCACGCTTTTCTGTCGGGGTGCGGTCCCCTAGGCCGTGGGGTTATCAAACCCCTAAAGGCACGCCCATGCCTACTGGTTTTGGTCCGCGCCGGATCGCTCCGGTACGACCTACTCACTAAGAGCGAGTGGCCCCTATCTGCCACCTGGGGATGAGGAGTCCAGCAACTCCACCGGGACATTTCCCTTACACCAATTGCAAAAAATACAGAACATTTAAATTGTTTTACTATTATGAAACCAATAAACACATCATATAGGCACCTTATAGCTATATAATCCTATATAATCATACTTTATAACTAGTGCGTTGATTTAGCGTAATTAAAATTTAATTAAGCATCAATTAAAACATGGACTATTCTATTTTAACGTCGTAGCGAATATACTTAATTATTTATATATTGACGCCAGACAGAGAATTGAACACTTAACATCGTTCTCTGCGCACAAATTTAGACGTCCTAAATATTTTATGGTTAACAAATATATGTATCTCAAGTATACTAAGCTCTTTTAGCAAATTAGAGTTTTATTAGTCTATAATGACATAAATAATAATCTTTTTACGAATATATTTAGTCCATTGAAATGTTACATTTTTTTGAGCTTAGCGTGCGTTTGTCAGAGGACGCAATTTTATATTTTAGATATCAAGGAGGGGTTAGTGTAAAGTTAAATCCAAATTTGTGGGGTTGCAACCCTTGTCCCACGTCCGCCATCTTGGAAAAAGTGGTACAAATGGTTTTTATGGTTTATCTGACAAACTATAGGTCTCACAAAAATTATGTTAAATCATTTTTGGTTGCAAATAAAATTTTCTATAACTTTGGTCAAGTGACTTTTAGTCGTAGAACCAAAAATAACGAAGTTATAAGTGAAAATCGATGAAAATTTGAGAAAAATTTTCTATTGGTCGTTATAACTCTTTTTCTGATCATTTTACAAAAAAAATATATCAGACCATTTTTATAGAGGGCTTTTTAAGGAATAATTTTCATTATGAACTTTTTAAATTTTATTTATTAATTAAGGTTTTACAGCGCTGCGAAACGAATAACCAAAATTGACAAACCTAGGTTCAGCGGAAGTACCCTATAGGTTTTGGATCGAAAACTTATATGGTAGTTTCCGTTGACCTAGAATCACGAAATTTGACAAAAAGCAAGGTCTTACAGCACAAGTACAGGGAAAATTCTGAAAAATAAAAAAAACTAGAAAATTAAGGTAAATGGTACTTATAAGTTTTTGCGAAAATCTATATTTGCCCATATCTTTTTATCGTATTGACTCAGGACCTTGATTTTTATACAACTAATAGGGACTATAGACCTCAGTATCTGATATAAATTTCAACTTGCTAGTTTCACCCGTTCTTGAGATACCACCACCAACCGTTCCTGACACACAGACAGACAGACGGACAAGGGAGTGATCTTATAAGGGTTCCTTTTTTTACCTATTGAGGTACGGAACCCTAAAAATAAAAAGATGATTGAAAATTATGGTAAATCATTAATATTTATGTACATATAGTTATGAATACTGAAGGTGAATAGTATTCGTTTCGCAGCGCTGTAAAACCTTAATTAATAAATAAAATTTAAAAAGTTCATAATGAAAATTATTCCTTAAAAAGCCCTCTATAAAAATGGTCTGATATATTTTTTTTGTAAAATGATCAGAAAAAGAGTTATAACGACCAATAGAAAATTTTTCTCAAATTTTCATCGATTTTCACTTATAACTTCGTTATTTTTGGTTCTACGACTAAAAGTCACTTGACCAAAGTTATAGAAAATTTTATTTGCAACCAAAAATGATTTAACATAATTTTTGTGAGACCTATAGTTTGTCAGATAAACCATAAAAACCATTTGTACCACTTTTTCCAAGATGGCGGCCGTGGGACTAGGTTTGCAACCCCACAAATTTGGATTTAACTTTACACTAACCCCCTCCTTGATATCTAAAAAATAAAATTGCGTCCTCTGACAAATGCAACCCCAAATGTAACTTTTCAATGGACTAATTACAAAATTTGTAATAACAGTATCTATGCATTCTTTATAATAGCAATTTACTGTCTTTACAATAAAAGCTAAAAACTTGCCAAATGAATAGTGAAATCTAGTATTCAGATCTAATTTCAAATAATTTAATAGAAACTTAAGCAGTAGCACGTAACTTCTAGCCAATGCAAATAAGCTTTAACGAGAAAGTAATTTTAGTTTGATAAACTTTATTTAGACTGAGAAACCATTCCATTTTCTAATGGCATTTCAATTTAATCTATTCATACAAATTACCTTGATTTTAAACTTTTTTCTTTTCTTGAAGATTGAAGATTTATTTGTTTCATGACTTAAAGAAAACAAAACTTATATAAATTAACTTCATCATCAGTCAATTTCTCATCTTATTCACCAAAAGTCTTCTATGTTGTAACGTTCTCGACAGAACGATCGTGTACATCATTGAGGGATGATTTTATTCATGTAACAAAATAACGCTACTGCTTTGGAGTAACGGACGCACAAAACTCTCTACAACTCCCGGCCCCGCGCCTGGCCTGAAAAAAACCCGCTATTCTTTAGCCTTGAACAACGCGACTGAAGAGTTTACGATTTATGCCCACTCATGGTGCCAATGTCTCTGGCGATCAAAATTCATCTTTTCCCGATAACTCTTTGCTTTTTTATCACGGTCTGATAGCCTCCAAGCCGATTCCTCCGCCATGCCAATATTATTTCTCCAACAAACCATACCATATAATAACCAAAAAAATCTCATTCGAGAGCTTACAAAAAACTAACTAACCAGAATTTAACATCTTTTATGACAGTAATCTATACATATAATAAAATTCTGAGGCGAATTTGTATTTTTTTTTGGAAAATTTTTAGAAATAGTCGTTATTATCGATACAGGGGCCGAATCCATAGTTTTAAGAACTTTCGTCTGTCTGTCTGGGATCGCAACACGAGAAAACCATTGTACAAATTTTGATGAAATTTGATATAATGATAGCAGGATATCTGGGTCAATATATAGGCTACCTAGAGACGAACCCGAATGAAGCGAGGGTGAGTCGGTAGTACATAATACATAGATTTACGCGAATACTTAAAATTTTATTTTGACTTTATTTTGACCAAATTCATTGCTATAATAGTGAAAATTATATGTATATGCCATAAATAAATGCTAAATAACTAACAGAAAGTGGTACTATTTCTTATGTATTATTAGAATAATAATATTAAGTTACGTATGTATTTTGCATTCAGCCCTTTTTTTAACGTCCCACTGCTGGGCCTCCCTTCAATACGAGGGAAATCAGGCCATAGTCCACCACGCTGGCCAAGTGCGGATTGGCGGACTTCACAAGTCTTTCGAAAACTTGTTAGGTTTTCTCAGACATGCAGGTTTCCTCACGATGTTTTCCTTTACCGTAAGGTAAGTGGTAATCATGTTAGAAATGATTCGCATATGAAAATATCAGAGGTGCGAGACCCGGGATTTGACCCCGCTTCACTCGGTTTCTCAAGTGAGCGCGTTAGCACTGGGCTACCAGTGCCTTATATTATATTAAGTTATATTAAATCTTATTACTAAGGATGTACCTAAATCAAACAAAACGAACAAGTATTTTAAATTGTTTTAAGAAATAACATTGTTTTTGAGAAATGCTTGTGGATTAAGTCAAAGTTCCGGGGTAAAAAGACCCTTAAGTAATATAGATAATTTGTTGTAACCATAACATATAAATAAGAAATATAAATAAGGTTGCATTGTAAATAATGATCAAGGCTGTTTTCAATTTTCTTTTTATTTAATATTGATTTAAAAATTTAAAGGGAATATGGAGAAGTTAGGTTATTTGCGAAAATTATTTAACCCGGCATTCGGGACTTGATTTCATGATTCTATCCCTAAAACGCCAAAAAAGTGACTTAATAATTTAAAGCATATCTTAAAATATGTTAAACAAGTTTTAGCACAATCATCTAGTTAAAATATAAACTTCAAGATGACGAAGACAAAGTTATGTCAAAGAAAAGGTGATTTTTCATTCCGTCAGCAGTTAAGTAGAATATTTAAACGAAAATAAGCTTTAGCGCTTATGGAGAGAGGCTCATTGAGACCTAAGCAAAGTTGTTCTGAATACATTCATATCTACCCCTTAAAAGCTTTTAGTTCGACGCCGAAACGTAGAAGTAACCTGTGTAAAACAAGCACATCAAGGATTTTTGAAAGCAAGAAAATTTCTTTCGGAATGAGTCAGTGAAAAATTGCTATTTATTTTTCTTTGAAGATATAACTTTAACTTATCATTTTAATTTAAATATAAATTAAAAGTTCCTCAGAAGTTATGAGCCTCATCGTGAATTTAGGCTGTCAGATGATTGCGATGCTGGTCTAATGCGTAGCACTTACAGTTGCAGATTATGATGTTCAGGGTTTGAGTCCCGGGATTTGTTCGAAAAGAGTCGGGGTAGTTACTTATAGTTGTGTGAAAAAAGCTTCAAGCAGTACCCTAAACTTAGTAAATTAGTGTATTATAATATAGCACATATTTTCCGCTCGACGACGTGGAGAATTGGATCTCTCCTCAGAGATATATGATTTTCATACAGAAAGTATGTGCCAGAGAAGCCTAAAAAATATTATTTTTCACATAAATGTTATAAAATTTCATCCCAAAAGTGATAGTTTTTTGTTCAAATGGTATAGTGTAGTACATACTTCTTTGGGATTCGAGGTATTCTCAAAACAAAATTTAAAGTCAATTCAGCTTTTTAGCCTTAAAAACAAACAGACAGAAAGAGAAGTTACTTTCTAATTCATACTAAAATTATAAATGCGAAGGTAACTCTGTTTGTCGGCCTGTCTGTCCGTCGTTACCTCTTCATGCTTAGTTCGCTGAGCCGATTTAGATGAAATTTGGTATGTAGATAGTTTGAGACCCTGGGAAAAAAACATAGGATAGTTTTTATCTTGGAAAACATCATTTAAGGGGATGAAAAGAGAGTTAGAATTTTGTATGGGGAATCTATCATTTCTCAAGTAAGGAATATAAAACTCATCATACCTATGTATATAATATGATTTATCTATCTCACACTAAGCGTTAAAATGTATACAGAGACGAACCCGAGCGAAGCGAGGATAAGTCGCTAGTTTATAATATAAATGCTTTATACTAGAATAGCAATGAATATTAAGCTGGCTGGAAAGTAAAATTTTATAAACTATGCTAAATAGCAGAAATGTTAACAGAATATTGCATTTTGATGCAAGCATAACACCATTTAGTCTTCGCCAAACCACGCTATGAATTTATCGAGCTCTCTTAAATTATTATTTACAGTACCTACATTTTGCTCATTAAGCGGCATAAGTTCGTGCCACCATACTCGAAGCCAAATTTGAACGAGAATATTATTTAATTATTGTCTAGTTTATTTTACTAACGAGACAACTAAAATAAATTAATTTCGTCCACTAGGAAAAAATAGTACCTACTATTTTTTCTGAGATTCAGGGAAGATAAAAATACAGTTATTAAATATATTATATAGGTTAATAAATAGGTAAAAAACTATTGCTTCGGTGGTCTAGTGGCTAGCACGTACGGCTGCAGATCCGGAGGTCCTGGATTCAAGTTCCAAGTCGAGCCAAATATAATTACTAAGTTGAGATATTCTCAGTAGTGGCCCGGAATTGACGGTGTTATTATTACCTTCGTGCCTCGAAGAGCACGTAAAGCCGTCGGTCCTGCGCCTTAACTCTCACCGGTCGTTGTCAAAGTTTCGTCCCATCGGACTTTGAAAAGAAAAGGAATATAGAGAGTGCAATTGTGTCTGCGCGTACACTTATGCACTATATTATCTTCTGCATATCTAGCTAAAGAATGACGCTAAACATATTTTTTGAATCATTATAAAAACTAAAATCATAAAAAGTACTTGAATTTTTAAGTTTATAACATGCTGACAAAAATAATATATAACTTTATTAACAATATAAACATTACATTCAGTTTATATCCCAGCTTTTAATTTCACCGACTTCGGAAACCGATCTTAATCTAGTTTATATTGATCCTATTTGAAAGGCTTATTCTAGTGTTTCTATTCTAGTGCATATAACGAATACGTCCAGACAGCAATTACTATTTCCAGGTGCAAAATTTAAGCCCAATTTATCAATTATTATGAAAGGTAGAATTGAAAACAATGAATTGTTGCAGAACGTGTAGTGTATAATTTAGCCAATTTAAATTTTCTATACTTTGTTTCACTTTTTTCTCGATATAGTTGAAAGAAAAACTTGAAATTGCTAATATGTATTTCATTTTACGGCACAAATGGCAAAAAATTAGGTAAAAAATTATTTGCCTGCCTTTGGTTAATTTACAAGTTTAATATTGAAGCAAAACATAGGTATATTCATCTATGTACAGACTAAGAAGTTCTAATTTCTAAGTACCAGTTAGTTCTAATTTCTAAGAAGGTTATGGAGTCTAATCTTTAATTTGGATTATGTACAACCTGACCAGCCATCCTCGATGGAAAAAGAGTTAAACAGATAGACAAAACCACAGATCGGTATATATATTTTAAATATTAATATTATTATTATTTTTTAATTTTAATTAAATTTTATTGTTAATAGCTTGAAAACGTTCTAAATCCCAATAGAACACAGATTAATTCGTCAATGTCACTTAGAAAAGAGAAGACACGAGGGTTTTACAGTTTTATTACGGTATATGCCTACATTTTTAGTTCTATGTCGTGTGTCCTGTGGCTGTGCTGTCTTTTTACACTGAAAAAGTTAAAACAAGAACAGACAAAAAGAAAGTATTAAATACTTATTATCTTATTTAAAGCTAATACTTATAAACTTTCATAAAATTAAAATACAATAATAAAGCATTTACATTGCCATATTTGAGAATCGTATTGCGGTAGATCATTAGGGGTTAAATCGGATGCTGGGTTCGCAAAACTTCAGAACATGCTTCTAAATTCTGTTCAAACTTCGAATATAATAGGTACTTTTTAACAATCTCTGGCCGGGAAATATTACACTTTTACGAGTATTAAAATCGTAGTTTGTGTCTGTTTATGAAACGTTATTACAAAAAATAAGTGAGAGACGTGAAGATTGAGTAACAAACCGTAAAACATGACTTAAATTTTCGTACGTTTGCACATTTGTTTGTTTGTTCATACACACATAGCACAAAAAGCAATTACTACGTAGAACATTAATTTATTTTAGTTAAATTTGATTTTTTATTCAGAGTATCATATTTATTTCATCGATATAAAATTAAATAAATTAATATTAACATCGATCCTACGTGACTTTCGTTTTAATAACATTAAGTAAGGTTTATACTACCAATATTTTGTTCATTGTTTCGCGATTTTTGTTACAATTTTAAAAAGAAATATTATTTAAATTTCCTATATTTTTTTCAATACAAAAATAAATATTATAATATAAAGGTTATATTCAAGATATTTTTCTAATATCTACGGTATAGTCATTAGTCAGTAGATAGCGTGATAGCGTACAATTACATACTCCATTTCACCGTTACTTCTCAGTCCTATCCTATATCTTCTTCTTTGTCTATTTGGTACTTATTGTGTTATTTTTTTACAATAGAAAAAAAATGAAACGAAAGTTAGGTAAATGTTTTATGTATAGATATTTTTTTCTTATTTTTTATTACCTACGGGCTACGAGTGACTTATACTATTGTTCGTTCGTGATTTCATTCGGGTGTGTCTCTAAATGCCAAGCAATAGCTTTTGTGTTACTTCAGGTCACAGTCTATCTGTGTACTAAATTTCATCCAAATTCTTTCGACCATTTCAGCGTAAAGAAGACAAACACACATACATACCAGTGGCGAAGGGTGAAACGTAAGCAGAGGTAAGCCGTTCCAAAAAATAAACAGATAAAAAAACGTTAATATACGATTTTTATATATCAATCCAAAAAAAAAAAAATAAGAAATGTAATTGTGAAGATATTTTTTTTCTTAACAGGGCTATTTTTTTAATTTATGTAAAATATTCTAGCCAAATACATTACATACACTTAATAAAATAATAAAACCTCATAAAATATTAATAATGCCATCTATGAAAATAATTTTTTACGCATCACTTAATAAGTGAAAGTACGGTTTGATTTGAAACCGCATTATTTTATTTTTCTTTATTAAGAGTGTATTTTAAAATCTGAGTATACTTTTTTGGGATTAAAATATTTTTTTTGTTATTTTTACATAAATATATTATGTAAACAATAGTTAAATATATATAATACCGCCATCTACTTACATCTGTTTGAACGACTACGTCTTTCTTACTGGTGAGATTGATTTATTATTTATTGTATTTTATTAATTATTTATCAAACCAAAATTATGAAATAAGTAGATACTCTACACAAAAAAAAAACGAACATTAAGAAGCGTAGGCTTCATTTACTCCTATACATATAATAAAATTATAACTAGACCGAATCTGTAAATTAAATATTTTTTTGGAAAATTTACTTGAAATAGTCATTATTATATTGTATTACTAGCGACTCACCCTCGCTTCGCTTCGGGTTCGTCTCTACAACTCTATCCCACGGGAACCGTACATTTTTTCGGGATGATATATAGCCTAAAGCCTCCCTCGATAAATAGACTATCCAATACAAAAAGAAATTCTCAATTCCATCCAGTAGTTCCTGAGATTAGCGCGTTCAACCAAACAAACAAACTCTTCAGCTTTATAATATTAATATTAATATAATAATATAATAAGTATAGATTAATATTGAATTATCAAAAAATATATATTTATAATTAATGATGGATTATTAGATCCGTAAAAGTTAAGATGGTGCGAATCATCTCGTATGGACCCTTCGCCACTGATACATACATACACATACAAATTTCATATTTATAGTAGTAGTTCAATAGAGAAATCCGCCATAGCAACTAATAATTATTTTGTTAAAAATGTAATCGGATGCCTATTACCACACGACGAGCACGAGCTTCCATTTGATGTGGGGGAGGGGAAGGGGGGAGGCATATCAATGGACTTCACAAGTCTTTAGAAAACAAGCTACGTTCTCTTAAAAGTGCAGATTTTCTGAAGATGTTTCCTTTACCATATTATAATGTTAAAAAGTAATCGCACATGAAACTTCAGTGGCTCGAGATTCGGTTTGAATACCTACTCTTAACTTTTCTAAGCGAGGCCTTACCATTATAATTAAAATATAATATACCTTCTGCGTCTGAAAGACAAAGGTGGCATCCGAATATAAGTAGGTATATGAATTATAATATTAATTATATTTTGGACTAAAGGAATTCAATGGTTTCTTTTATTAATTTAATTAACTTTAGCTTGGCTCTATAGGCATTATTGTCATTGTCTTATTAAAGTAACAAGGCCTGCTTTATTTTTGCTTTTGTATGAGCTGTTTAAAATGGCAAAATGCCTGTTATTCTTCTTCTTTTTATATGATTTTATACTGTGGATTTTTCGATGTTTTTGTATCGAAAAAGATAAATTGATTCTCCGTATATTTTTTTCAATTTAAAGTACAAATAATTTGTATAAATTACGCATGATATGGTTTATTATTTTAACGTTGAAAAATCCTTTTTACGTTCCAGCTGGTAGTTAAGCTATGGATATTAACCGACTAGAAAAGCAAGCTAGTACTATATACTATAACCAGATGGAACTTACCCGTCTTAATGGAAAGTCGCAGGATCACTTAGGTACTCAACTACGACCCGACGACTGGCCTACCGAGGTAGATCAAACGGCAACGGCACATCGCAAGTTTTTTTTAGTAAAACTTAAAGGTACAAATTGTTTTTCGAAAATTGCTTATTTCTACTAGCATTCATATAATTAATTCATGTCTTCTCGAAAATTTTAAAATTTGCCATATTTTGGAGTTTTGCAGTAACATTATAGGATATTATGATTAATGATTATTATTATTGATGTTTTTTGAATGAGCTAATCCATGCTGCACGCGCTCGCTGTACCTTTTTACGAAAATAGATGAATTTTCTATATTAATATTAATATATAGATAGGCTGACAAACACATTCCCCTCCTTTGGATGGCGCAGTTGAGTAAAACAGATCGTTTGAACGCCCACACCAAATTTTACCCGAGATTTTATGCATTAATTTTACTCCTCATTATTTATTTGTTTCCAATAAACGTTTTAACTACTAATACAATATCCTGTAGGAATACTTTTTATTTTTCAATTTTAAAATATGGAATTTCGTTTCACCTAAATACAATGCATAATTAAATATTTGTTTATAACATATCCTGTTATCAATTCCGTGGGACACTTTTTTTAAAATAACTAAAATTAAAATCTTTCCAACTTTATTTCCAAGTTTTCTATTTATTACCAAAAATTCTTTTGAAATTTTTAATCGTCCGTTCCATTTGAAAAAATTATACAATACAGATAAATAAAATTGAAGTGCCTGTTTGTAATGTCAAAATAACAGCTTTTTACTAAATGCATATGAAATTATTTACGGTACTAACAAGAAAAACACAATTTTTGTAATTTTTGCGTGTCTGTCTTTTTTTTATGGGACAAAGGGGGCAAACGGGCAAGAGGCTCACCTGACGAGAAGTGATCACCTCCGCCCATGGACATCTACAACACTGCAGGGCTTGCAGATGCGTTGCCGGCCTTCAGGAAAGGGAGGGAGGAAGAGGAAGGGAGGAGGGAGGGAGGAGGGATGGAGAGTGGGCCTCCTGGACTCTTACTTACCGGACGAAACGCGACAGCGTAGCTGCCACTTCACGCCGGTCTCCTGTTAGAGAGTGGTGACAGCCCATTCGGCTGCTGTCCGAAGGTAACAAGCATGGCACTACACTACTACTGCTAGTGGAAT
This sequence comes from Fabriciana adippe, assembly GCA_905404265.1. Classification (NCBI taxonomy): domain Eukaryota; kingdom Metazoa; phylum Arthropoda; class Insecta; order Lepidoptera; family Nymphalidae; genus Fabriciana; species Fabriciana adippe. Next base: position 5,676,583 of record FR989988.1, read on the forward strand.
TTAGCTTTAATATGAAAAATAAGAAATATATGTATTACATTTTTATCGAAATTCATCCATTAAAAGGGTAAAAGGGGATGATAAAGTTTATATGGGCAAACAATTATTTATGATCAGAATTACTTGAAACTTGGTTTACTCTTCAATACAATTAAATAAATACGTATTTTAGCATTTTTTTGAAATTCATCCCATAAGGCTGTCAATAGGGGATAAAAGTTCGTATGAAATTCTGTAATTGATGCACGGAAAATGATATTTACCTTTAAAATGAAAACTAAAACAATACAAATATCATTTTTTTTCGAAATTCATCCCTTAAAAGGATAAAAGTGGGTTGTGCTGTTTATATGAGGAATAAATTGTTTATGGTGGTATTAATGCTCTTCAATACAATTAAATAAATACGTATTGTAGATTTTTTTTAAATTCAGCTGCTAAGTGGGTAAAACTGGGCGGTGAAGTTTGAGTGGCTCAAGTCCTTTGTAAGTGCACACTTACTGTGTGGGATATAAAATAGAGAACGGAAATTATTCCGAATCCAAAGGAAAATTATGTATAATTTTCGGCTAGCCACAGCAGCGACAACTATAATAGACCTAGAGCACGAGAGAGAGAATCTAGCTAGAAAGTATCCTGCTATCTATATCCTCCTTCTAAAGGTTGGCACATCTGCAATAGAAAAGTCGCCTAAGCTATGTAATGGGGTTAGACTGTGAGTAATTCATTAAACATTATAGTGGCCACTGTGTTTGCTGAATGTGCACGGGGGGAATCAGAATTCTTACCTTGAATACCACTGATAACTTCTGACTACCCCTTTGAATTTAATCTATTGTAATTCCTTCTTAAAGTTTTGCAATGACCTTTTATATATCTCAAACCAGTCCTTAAAAGTAGCAGGCGTAGACTTAAGAGAGTACCCTCTTCTTCCTCTAACTTTGGAAAGACGGAGTAGAAAAATATCCGAAAAATACAGGTAGTGGAGCTTGCTAAATATGTACCTAAAGTGTAAATTTATTTACAGAACACAGGTAAAGATATACACTGAACATCTTTTAAGATACTGAATATTTTGAGTTACGATCGCTAAAATTAAATTTGTTTTCCATATATGTTTAAGAAATAATAAAACTTGCACGAATTTATTTTTGCAAGTAATAAAGTATGTGTTGCGAAAAAGTTTATTTTTTCCGTAGTTTGATCGCGGGTGAAGCCGCGGGTTCTGCTAGTATCTATATAAATAAAAATGAATTACCGAAATGTATTTACGCGCATAACTTCCGATCGACTGCATTAAATTAGGCAATTCTTTTTTTTGTGTTTGTTACTGTCAAGACAAGTTTCGTATAGAAGAAAATTAAAAGAAAATTTTTTTTTTTTACTAAAATAAGGTTTTTTTAAAATCTCATGATATGAAAAGTGGGTGAAATAGTTTTTATCCTGGAAATCATGCCTTAAGGAGTGAGAATGGGGATGAAAGTTTGTGTGGGGAAGCAAGCAAGGGACGAACGAAAGCGAAGCGAGGGTGAGTCGCTAGTATAAACATATTATATGTACATATAAAAGAAAGCTGCCAGCAGAAGTCTGCGTCTTAGTATGTGCGCGTTAATCTCGAAAACTAATGAGCGAATTTGGATGCAGGTCTTGCTGTTATGACCAAAATTCCTCCTGGACGATTTTAGCGCATTAGAAATGGCTCTTGCTTTAGTATTTATGATATAAGTGAATGGATATTATTTTGCTATATAATATTTACATGTATATTCGAAACATTTATTTATTTATTTATTTATAAAGCAGACTAACAATATATATATAGAACATTTTCACACAACAACAATATATATATATATAGAATCTTATTTGTAACATAAATTAAGTGCCTTATATGTATGTACATGTATCGATTACAAGTGTATATAGCGTTCACTGTAGACAATAGTTAAAAAGTAATAAAAGTTAAAAATTAATTATTGTGTAAATTGAAATTGTTATTGTTTTTTTTTTGTAAACTAAAAACATTAATAATGTTCTATATTATCTCTATATAAATAAATCAATTGCTGAATTTATGTAAGCGCATCACTTCAGAACGCCTGCAGTTATTTTTGGCTAATCATTTTTTTGTTTTTTGTAATTGTCAGGACAAGGTTTGTATTAATGAAAAATTTGAAAAATTGTAATTAAAAGTGAAAACTTTGGGTTAAAAAATATCCGTATAAAAAAGAAAATGAGTGAAACACAAAACAGATACAGACACAGGAGATCTGTAAAAAATATTGATAGAATTGACAAATTGACGTTAAAAAAATATTTATAGTTTTGTGAAAAAAGCCTAAATCTTCGGGGAGTCAAAAATAAAATATAGGTGTGTCGATTCAGTGATGAAAATAATATCCAATTATAATAAGCCCGTAGGGCAGCTTGTGGAGAGATGTTGGTAAGTGGCGACACCACGGACCGGAGACCTCTCTGGAAAACACCATCTGTCCCCCCTCCCCTCCCCTCCTCTGGCTTGCTTCCATTGGCTATCCAGATTGGAACGCAAGAGCTAAGTGCTCGAAAGGAGGGAAGCGCTTAATCTGCATAATAATGGGAAAACCCGCTCACGAGCACTCTCGCGATGGTAAAACCGGTGCAAACCTCTTGACATCCTTAGCCGACTAGCTGATATTGCCAAAGGCACTGTGCCGCTTTTTGGGGGTCCATCTAGTGGGAGGCGAGACACCGTCTGCCTAAGGATCAATGTTGAGACTGTTAAGAAGACAAACGTCCGCTAGTCTCATCCAATAGCCCAGTTTTTTAGCCCATCCAAACTCCATTCCATAACCTTATTAAGTTACCAATGCTACTTATAATATAATAATACCTTTTATATTACATCCAACGGTAGCTGTCACTCAAACTAAATTTAAAGACAACATTAATAATAATTTATTTATTGAAAGCTAAGATTATTAACAGCACGGAAATGAATCGCCTCAAAGTTACGACTACTTTGACTTCAAATATAAAAAATGCTCTCTGATTTGCCTGTCTTCGTTGTAAATGACACCTTTACCTAACTTGTTTAGAGGTTCTATTAAAATATCTGATAAAACTCTCACTGTACTATATTATATCTTACATGATGTATGTAAATACAATAACTCACCCAAAGTTTCTGTCGCAATTGGATGAATAGTAAAACGTATGTTACACAAAAAATAATTTTACAGACAATTTCAACCATATATTTTTATGTATATTATACTACAATATACTCGTATAGCTTACACTAATATTATAAATGTGAAAGTGTGTTTGTTTATTGGTTTGTTTGTCTGTCCTTCTTTCACGTCGAAACGGAATGACAGATTGGCGTGATTCTTTGTGTTGAAATAGTTGGAGGGCTGGAGAGAGCATAGGCTACATTTTACTGCGGGAGATTATCTCATTCCCACGGGAACACTCAATCCAAAAAATATTTGTGATCAGAATTACTTGAACCTTGAGATTAATGTTCTTCAATACAATTAAATAAATACGTGTTTTAGCATTTTTCAAAATTCATCCCATATGGGAGTAAAATAGGGCATGAAAATTTGTATGAAAACTAACTTTTTAGTTTTTTTTTGTATAGTACTTTTAGCGCGAGCGAAGCCGCGGGTCTGCTAGTATAAATATATAATATAATGTATTTTTTTATACATTGAAACATTGAGAGGGCGTTATCATATCTTAAGGTATAATAATAGTGCGGGCATAATGACGTCGGTCTGTCGGTTAGAGTACGTTAGGGACATGACGCTTTGATCCCCTAATAGGCAATACGTCAATAACAAGGGCTTAGATGAATCAATCTTATTTTGGTACAGTGATGGTAGAAAATTGTTTTTTTTTTTTTTTTTATTTAATTAATTATATATAATACATTAAATAATATTGCAATATATATAGGCTCTTTTTTTAAAATTTATGGTCAGAATTACTTGCAACTTGGTATTAATGCTCTTGATTACAATTAAATAAATACGTGTTTTAGCATTTTTCTAAATTCATCCTATAAGAGGGTAAAATAAGGGATGAAGGGTTTTTATGAAACCTACCTTTTTAGAGGTTTTTTTATGTAGTTTTTGTGCGAGCGAAGCCGCGGGTCCTGGTAGTAAGTAATAATCCGAAAAACGTTGTTAGTGAAACGGACCAAATATAACATACGATTTTTATCAAGTTAAAATTATTTTTCTTCTGATCGTACTTTTATTGATAGGGACTCTTAAACGATCCACTTGCGTCAGTATAGAATCATAATTAACTTTTACAAATCATATTATATTTCTCGCAGTTCAAATATTTTTCTTATATTAGGTACAGAGAAATTTATATTATTGAAATATGTTAGCTAGTAGAGCGCGCACCTTTTTTTATAAATAGGTACATATTATGTGTGTGATTTTCACATAGGAATATATATGTAAATATTTTATGATTAAACTAACTTCCAAGTGAAGTTCGAACATTATTATATGAGTAGCTTCATTCAAAGATATTATTGTTACCCTGTAGTTTCCACCCTTTGCGCTAGCAACTACGCACGTCTTTAGCCAAGTTTTGTAAATACCTATATTCGTTTTTTTTTGTTTCTACCTACGTTTTAAATACTTCAAGGTCGGTTATTGACTACTTTTATTATTGATTTAGAGAATTCGATTTTTTTCAACCTCTAGGGTTTTATGGATGAGTAGAGAACACATATTTTTAAATAAAACGACTCATACAATAATCGAACGTCACTTGGAAGTTCGTTTGACCATATTATATTATATTTCGTGGCTTCATTCTTCAGATATTATTTTCATCCTGTAGATTTTTAGAGTTTATATGAGAATTGCAATGATAAAAAACAATCGCGATTTTTAACAACGAGGGTTGTTCCACCCGACTTTCTTCACGGAGGGTTAAACAAAAAGTCAGTCAAGTAGTTCGTCTCCTGCCCCTTCTCTGTTCAGCTGGGAACGAGAAAATACCTGCCAGTTTTCCTGATAGTTGGACCGGTTAGGTGTTGGTTGCGCTCTAGAATTGGATGTAGAAGGCTTTCACGGAAGCAAAATTTTCTTGATCAGTCCGCCTGTTTAGCAATAGTCTTTTAATTTTTCGAACAGCGTACTATTACGTCCAGTGCATTCTAAAAATTGTAAAAAAAGGTTTATTGAGGCTGGGGAGTATTAATTTGATTCTTGTCTCAGTATTTTGATGATTTTAATCAGATGAGACTCTACATTCGTCCAGTATTTTATAGCCTCTATTATGCTTCCATCGTGAATGAGCAAATTCAGTTGGTTAATTGTAGTAATGTTCACACTCAATTATTGTTGGGTAGCGACCGTTTACTTATCCCGAGTTCTAAACGATTCGAGTGTAGCTGCAGATATCTCCGGTTTAAGTATTGACAGTGGAAGCCATATTTTTACGAGATTTTCATGATTTAATCATCAAATCCCGGAGTTTCGTCCGTAATTTCCCCTAATGCTGTCAAAATACTTGGGTTCAAAACGGGAACAGCGGAAGAATTTGCTTTGTTGTTACCACCCAGTGAATTCATACAGACTTCAGGAACTATCATCACTTCATATGGTGATTGTATTGGTGTCACTGAATCACAGTCATATAACCGAGTTCATGGTTTCGAAATTCTCAGTTTCTTATTCAGTTTTTAGTAAATATAAGAACAGTTTTATATGTGGTTCTTACGTCTTATAGAAATGATATCTGATGATGATAGAAATGATGTCTTATTTTAATAAAAACATTGTGCTATCATCTTGGATAACCTCCCAGTACAAATTAACACTCGTGTTACTATCTCGAGTAACCTCCAGGCATTATTAACTTAATTAGCCTTTGTAATGCCACCTTGGACACTCTCCCGGCGTTATTACAAAAGTAAAGATATTATTACCATTTAAATACTGTTATTATCCTCTATAAGTACTTAAGCACCAATTATTATTAATTAATTATATAGAAGAAACTTGCACTTACAATATCTTCTGTGCCTTTTCCAAATTCGATGAAGATGATGGTAGGCTTCTTGTCCGACGGCGACTTTTGTTATTTGCTTCTTTAAGATATTCAATCTTCCCTTTAGTTTTATGTTTTGGCATAATAACACCTTATACTACACGTATTAGAAGTAAATTGAAGTTACTTGATCAAAAACCGTAAAACAAAAAGTTAAAATATTTAAACTGTGAACAAAAACAAAAAAATCTAACTTAGGTACTTAAAACAGTTATCTAAGGACGTGCGTAGTTAATAGCGCAAGGGTAGGGGGGAGGGGGGGGGGGGGGGGGCTGGAGTGTGAAAATAATATTTGAAGAATGAAGCGACGAAATATAAACTTACTATTACAATTTTTGTAGTAAATTGTATGATCTACAATTTTTGTCTGAACTCTTTTTATCGTAAAACTAACCGTTTTGCAAAAAAAAAAAAACAAAAAATCTATTTTCGCAAACTTTGACCTTGTATAAAAATTTTTGCACACATGGGATCGATGGGGACTTTTCACAATTTCATTATAATAGTATCCCTAACGTTCATATCAATTTTCAACTTTCTGGGAATTTATGCAAGGGTGAATGTCTATTTTGACCGGACTAATCACGTCAACGGTATTTTATACAACAAAATATTCATAACGTCGCAAGAATAATAAATAATTAAACTATCAATTTACAAGTTCTCGTAATGTCATCAACCCGCTAACATTGGTTCACCTTTTTACCGACTTCAAAAAGCGGAGATATTCAATTTGAGCATTTTTTGTGTATGTTAACACGATATCTTTGCCAATCATTAACCTTTCAGGAGACCTTACATAAATAATTTAAAAAAATCATTCTCCTCCTAATAGGAGTACTTCAGTAAGGGTAAAGTAATTACTTTAAAAGTGATCTTGATAATTTTTTTAAACTTCTGATTTATATAACGGTCTGAAATAAGATTTTGCTTTAATTAAATCCATGAATAAATATTATGTCTTTAAAACATGATTTTAAATATACTAATTAATACATATTAAATAAACTAAAATGAAATCGGTCAAGTGCGAGTCGAATTCGCACATGAAGGGTTCCGTACCATCGTACATGTACGTTTTATTAATATGACTTTTAATCTATGTATGTAGTATATTAACTTCGATGATCGATTACGAACGTTAAATAAATGTTTCTTGTATTTTATTTTCATTTATTTTTATTATTTACTGTAGTAGCGACAATAGAAATACATACTCTGTGAAAATTTCACATCTCTACCTAATATGGTTCATGAGCTAAAGCCCTCTGACAGACGGACAGATAGAAGGAAAAGCGGAAACTTAGTAATAGGGTTCCGTTGGCAACCTTCGGGTACGGAACCCTAATAACCTTAAAAAATGCTTTTACTTACTGTAAACTGTACTTAGTGTTGTATTTAAGATATCACTACTTACCTGTCTGCTCCATATAAGACTTTCATGGTACCATATATTTCATGGTACCATATATTGCACTATCACAGCAAGGACATGAAAAACCACCTTGCACAAGAAATACTAAATTAAGCTTACGAGCAAGTAAAAGAAAAGTTTATAATGAGAAAGAATTTATAAAATAGAAGTAAAAAGCTTGGGAAGCATTGAAGGCCATCATGCGGTGTGGCACGTGTAAACATAACATTGCTATCATATAGGATATTATCACAGGTAAAAATTTTAAACAGGTATACAGATATCTATTCCGCTACAGTTATTTTATTGGTATTTTTTACTTATTGAAATGAATAAGTGAATGAATAACTCTTTATTGTACACCCAAAAAGAGAAAAGATAATAAACAAAATATAGAAGATGGTACAAGAGGCGGCCATATCGCTAGAAGAGCGATTTCTTCCAGGCAACCTTTCGGTGTAGGAAATAGTACTAAGATAGAAGGGGCGCGAATAATAAATAAAGAGACAGTAGAAAGAGTATAAATATACGTATCATACAAATATATAATAAATACATGAAATATTTCATCTTTTTTGTCTTAGATAAATAAATCACGCATCTGTCCATCTGTTTTTATGAAATTCTAATTTATACTTTAAAAATAGTTTAAAGACTGTAAACAGGTGAAAATATATGCCATTGGATAATGTATTAAAATACCAGATACTTGCTACGGATTGTGAAAATATTTCGTTGATTATTCGCATATATAGAATAAAAATATTTTTATATTTTCATTCTATATAAGCAAAAGTATATAATATTAACGCCTACGAATCTGAATTATACCATATATTTACATCTACTTTAATATTTATTATTTTTACATTGTATTTTGTTTATATTTATTATAATTTTATTGTGTTTTTAAAAGTTATTTAAATATAAATACTGAGGGCGTCTCCAAGTTGCATTGATTGAAGAATGAAGAAAAAGCTTTACTTTAAACCTTGAAACATTATTTACCTTGTAGCAGTGTAACATTTCTGTCCGCAGTACTGTCCTTTCTCTGCCGAATTTGTCTATCCGCAAGAGATAAATATTTATGTTGTTCATATTAAGGTTTCTGAGTTGGGTAGGAATGTATTGGGTATAAATAATATATATTCTATACACACAAAGCCCTAACTAAATTTGGGATGATATAACCCAGACTGTGACAAATACTGATACAGCTAATCTATTTAGAAAGAATTATTCATATTGGAAGGACTTACTATAGAAGCCAGTCTAGTTTGAATAATTATTTTTGCTTTAATAGACTGTTTAATGAAAACATCACGTTTAGCAACCAAGCAATAATAAAAAAATAAACTATGCGAGTAGAGCTGCGGCCCTGAACGGATCTCTTATTCATACCCTCTGGCGTATAGACAGATACCAACCAGTACGTCTAGATCTAGGCTCAAAAGTGCCACATGAAGTACCAAATCCTAAGGCTGACAGATATAATTGCTCCTTTTGATAACATGAAGCTAAACGAAATATAATTAAATTATGAAACTTAATAATAGATATCATATAAGTATTGTATAATATAAAATGTTAACGTGTACGTATTTTATATGATTTTTTTTTAACTCTTAATATCTTAGAACATCAACATCGTAACTACTTAATTACATTATATAATGTAATCAGGTTATAATATATACTTGTAAATACAATAAAAGGAAAGGAAAAACAAAAACGAATTTATCCCTCGGGAACCGTACATTTTTTCGGGATAAAAAGTAACTATGTTTATTCTGATGTATGAGCTACATTATTGTAAAGTTTCATTAAAATCACTTCAGTAGTTTTTGTGTGAAAGAGTAACAAACATCCATACATCTATACATCCAGACTTTCGCATTTTTAAAGTTAGTAAAATTATTATAAATACATTATAATAACGGATGAAGCAGGATAAATGCGTTTTAACCCAATCCGTTTAGTTATTCCTGGAAATAATTGGTTATATGATCTCTAATAATATACCTACATATATTTTTGAACTAGATCTCCAATCTACTACCTACTATTGCCAGAGCGATGCGAAGGCGGGTTATTATTAGCGTCTAAATAACATTATTAATATTAAAATGGAATAAATAATTAAGTTGTTTATAACATCAAAGAAATATTATTTATTTATTAAATAGTTAGCAGCACAAAATAGAGACATATTTTATTTTAAACATAAATTAAGTCTGAATATTTTATACCAAATTTTATGAAAACGTTATTATTAATTTAATTTGTGGATAAAGTAATCCTATATTCTGGTATCAATGAATTTTCAATAAAGTCTATTTGAAATAAATCTTCATGGAAGCGAAATTAACGCTCTAAAAAACTGAATATTATTTAAATGCCAAAATTATTTTAAATTATATTTGTTCGAGATATTATGAGTGAAATAAGGTTTCATAATAAACAATTGTTTCATTTTAAACAATCTTCTGAGTCTTAAATCCTTCGGCACTTTTACTATTGCAACATCTATCGTCTTTCTGGAAAGTAAAAGCAGAGATTTAGATTTATATAGCTTATATTGTAAAGACAACAGAAATCTGAATTATATAAAAAAATGACTTTATATATATATATATATATATATATATATATATATATATATAAGTATGACGTGTTTATTTACTAATTGTTACTTAGTTTCAAATCATAAAAAAAACAAAAAAAATATATATATTTCTACAATTCGTATATATCAACACCGTACATATCTTAGTTAACACTGTCACGTATTTTTTTTAATTTAGCTTTGTATAATTGTATATAAAATAATATATTTTGTTTGTGTTGCATATAATACAAACAAAATACAATGTCAACAAAAATAAATTATGTAAACCACAAATGTTCATAATTTTTATAACATCATCGTTTTATAAAATGACATCTACCATTTCTCTATATTATTTATTAATTATTTGCTCATTTAAATAATTGTTTATGCTGCTGTTCAATATGATGAACTTACCATATTGTTAACTTATGTCCAGTATCTGGCAAGAAACTCTTTGACGTTCCGGGAGTAACAGTATCTGAAATGTTGATTTAGTTATTAAATTTCTACTCTATACTATACAATAATATTAAAATGATTGTTTGTGATTTCAAACAACAAAGCTCATTATAATTATTAAATTTTAAGCGCAAAAGATCTTTAAATTTTGTTTGACTCTCTACGCTCCGCCTAAATTACAAGCTACGAGATAAAGGAAAGAATACAAACGAATTTATCAATTTAAACGAGACTTTCACTGGCTGTTATTACTGTTGATTGATAGTAATATTCTATACTAGCATTTCCCGCGGCTCCGCCCGTGTTCAGATGATCAAAAACCAAATTCTTAGGTTTTACACATTAGTATACTCTTATATACCACTTTCATTGCGCACCAAAATCATATGATTGGTAAATAATGGCAGTGATTGACAATGCCACAAAGGTTCCTCCGTTAGTCTCATATTTGATTTAGTAATATTGCACTTTTTGTTTTAACAATAACGTTTATAGTATATCTATACTTCTATTTTGTTTGTTTGTTTAGTTTTGGGCGATAAACTCTCAAGCTACTGAATTCATTTTAACCATTTATTTCCTAAAAGACAGCTATTGATTAATTTATATTTAGCTGATTATTTAAATTACATAATAATAACTTTTCTTAATTAATAGTTAATTTTTCGTGAAACAGGGATGGGTTAACGTTAGTTAGTAATATATTCCGAAACGATTTTCAAAAGAAAGTGTTGGGGAAAGCGAAAGATTCAGAAGTACATAATTAAAGTAAATAAGTAAATAAATTTAAGAAAATTCTTTTGATTATTTCATATGACTCTGCTAATACACTTAAAGTCGTAACCATTTTATTGCGCCCTTTAAGCCTTCCACCTTTTAAGAAAAGGTGTCAAAAAATCAGAAAAGGTTGAGGTATAACAGTTTCTAAACTACTTTAAATATACATAAATTATTGTGCAGATATGGAATGTTTTTAGTTACCCGCTTTGTCAGTTTAACAACCATAAACTTGTTTTCCATAAAATGTTAAAAAATAATATGAAAGAAATTTATTTTTACGGTTTAAAATGTGTCGATATTGTGGAAACGTAAATATTATTCGTATTTATTTTAGTGTTAACCTAAAAAAATACGTAAGTAACAAAAAACAACACAGTATTTTGCTATACGGAACCTATAATGCGCGAGTTGGACTTACATTTGCCCAATTTTTACATTAACATTATTTATTTTAGTTAAATTACAAACATTTTCATTTGAAAATTGTTTCGGTCAACAAAATATTAAAACAAACGTTTGTTTTATTGATAATTTGCACACAGATAATTTAGTAGCAATTCTAATAAAATCATAGAAAGGTTATATCTGTACATTCAATTTTTTGGAATTAAAACTACGTAGTTTAAAAACACACGGCGACATCTATTGTCAAATATCTAAATAACACATAAATAAACATTTTTAGAATTATTTTAATGAATCAAATAGCGCTATTGATATTTATTTATTAAGATAAGCTATTTTTAATAGTTTTTGCCATATTTATTAAGTTACCTTGCTTAAATGTTTATAGTATCATCGTGGTTTTAATATAACCGGTTTTTGTATTTTTTCTCAGAAATTATATATTTTCCCGCGGTGAAAAGTATTCTATATGTTGACCCGGATAACCAGCTATCATCATACCAAATTTCATCAAAATCCCTCCAGTGGTTTTTCCGTGATGCGGTAACAGACAGACAGACAGACAGACAGACAGACAGACAGACAAAAATTCTAAAAACTATAGTTTCGGCCTCTATATCGATAATAATGCCTATTTCAATAAGATTTTCCAAAAAATATTTAATGTACAGATTCGGCCCAGTTAGAATTTTATAATATGTATAGATATAGATATATCATTGATAGTCTCTTAAAGTAGATTTTATTAATTCTTATATTTCCTCCGACAGAAAAAAGACCGCAAAAAGGGGATTCTGCGGTTCCTACGGTGCCACAATTTGAAGGCTGATTCGCATAGATCTCAACGAGATAAGCCGGAAAGTAAGGATAAATTTTGTCGAAATCTCGCTTAGTTTCCGAGACATTGATACTCAAAAATTTAAAAAATGAAAAAAAAAATGACGGTATTTGATATATTTTCGTAAAATAAAACCAAAATTAAGAATAAAAATTTTCGATATCTTGATCAGCTTTCGAGATATCGATACTCGAAGATTTGAAAGGATGGAAATTTTATTTAAAAAAAAATATATTATGAAATTTGATAGATAACAAAAAAAAACAGAGACAGCTGTGCAATTTTCGCGACGAAAAATCTCGAAATCATGATTTTTTTTTTGTGAAAAATCCCGAGCCATAATTTTTTTTATGATAAATTTGCAAAATAATGGGGTTCAGGGACAAAGCCCCGATATTGGATGCATTCCCTGCGAGATCGAATCAGGAATGAGGAGATACGTAGAAGGACCAAGGTCACCTATAGCCTGTAGAATATCCAAGCTCAAGTAGCAGTGGGTGGGGCACATTGCTCGCAGAATGGACGGTCGTTGGGGACGAAAAGTTCTCGAGTGGCGGCCACGTACCGGAAGACGAAGCGTGGGCGGGCCTCCCATAAGGTGGACCGACGACTTGGTCAAAGTCGCTGGAGCCCACTGGTAGATGGTACAAGATCGGTTGTCGTGTAAATCTTTGGGGGAAGCCTATGTCCAGCAATGGACGTGTTTGGACTAAGATGACGATGTATGCAGGTGGTACGTGTAAATGCATTCACCAACAATAAAAAAGGAGTCAGTGTATTAAGACGAGTATCACCGAAGATGATGAATTTAAGTAATTGAATTGTAACTGTAGAGATAAGAGTATAATTAAAATAGTAAGTATTTTTATTTCAATCGGTCAAAAAATTTCCTAGAGTAGATATTTGTGATGTAATCAACTGAAACCAAATTAACAGTTTTTAGAATATATGCCTGTCTGTTATCGCAAACGACTCAAGAACATTTGGACGGATTTCAATGAAATTTATGTAACGCTAGCAGCGAAATTCAGCTTTTATTGGGACTTTTTATTCAGAATATATATTACTTTCGGAAATTTTATTTAAATCTACCTCAAAAATCAACCTATTAGATCTAAAGATTCAACAGTTTCTCGCCGTGCTCAGTACTAGTAGTAGTAGTAGTAGTAGTAGTAGTAGTAGTAGTAGTTAGAGGTTCTGTACACGAGCGTAGCCTCAGGTACAACCTAGTTTATTATTTTTTAAAATAGCTTTATTTCTTTAAATCTAAAGAGTTTATTTAGATTTAAGAGTCTATTTTCGTTTGATTAAAGCTTTTCTATGATTTTAATTTAGAGAGTTATTTAAGTTTTATTTAGAGAGTTATTGAAGTTTATTAGTTTTATTTAAGTTTACTTGACCTTTAAATTTTTCTTTAAAAAAGCAGCATTACTATGTATTTCTGTTATTGTAAGGGTCTTACTGGGACGTTAAATAAAAATTGGACTGTATACTTTGCTGGTTTAACGCCGTTAATAATAAAGTTAATTGGAGACGTCCGTTAGCGGTGGGCTTCGTGCAGGCAAGTGCGGCTGAGCCGTCACAGCCCACCGTCAGCGCGTTCCTCACCACTCCCGCAACGTAAGACAGGTCCCCAACAGTTATTCTAGATATTTTCTGTGCCATAAATAAATATCTTCGTTATTGTCTCTTTAGTTCATTTATTAGTTACTAGCGACTCACCTTTGCTTCGCTCAGGTTCGTCCCTAGGTATGTTTTAACGGTAGGTATAGAATATATATAATATATAAATAAAAAAATAGTTATTGCGAGTGTTCATTAGGAGATAGAAATATACTATTACGGACTTTTCTGTAAACAATTTTAAGTCTTACAATTTTCTAGTACATTGTTTTTATGTATCTCTTAAGGCTTAGCCAGCGTTAGCCATATAAATTTCTAAGGACGACTTGATAGAACCAGTTATTGTGCTTTCCCGTAGGAATGAAAATTTTTCCTGAAGTAAAAATTTTCTTGAATGTTGACCCATTTTGTTAAAATCGGTTCTGTACTTTTTGCGTGCAACGCGCACATTAATTTGACTAAGTTAGTTTTATTATAGTTATAGCTAAGAATAGGTATTGCGAGTGTACCTTAGAAAGTAGACATATACATACTATTGGGGATTTTTCTGTGGGCCTATTCAAGACCTTCAATTTTTTAGTACATTGTTTTGATGTATATCTTAAGGTTTAGCCAGTGCAAGGTTTTGAAGGAGAACTCGATAAAACCAGTTATTGTGTTTTCCCGTGGGAAAGAAAGATTTTCTTGAAGTAAAAGGTATTCTAAATGTAGATCCGAGTAATAAATTATCACTTCATCAAATTTTGTTGAAATCGGTTCATTACTTTTTGCGTGAAACGTGCACACACAAACAGACAAAATATTCACAACTATTGTTTTAGGGTCTATATTGTGTTTATAATACGTTACAGTCATTGTTTTTAAAAAATATTTCATGTACAGATTTCGCTAAGTTACTGTTTTATCTATGTACAATATATAAATAAAAATGAATCACCGAAATGTATGTACGCGCATAACTTCCGATCGACTGCACCAAATTGGATATTTTTTTTGTGTTTGTTATTTATTGTCAGGACAAGTTTTGTATAGAAGAAAATTAAAAGATTTTTTTTACTAAAATAAGTTTTTTTTTAAATCTCATTATATGAAAAGTGAGTGAGTTCAATAGTTTTTATCCCAGAAATCATCCCTTAAGGGTCGCCCCCAGGGGTGAGAATGGGGATGAAAGTTTGTATGGGAAAGCAAGCTAAAGACGAACCCGAGCGAAGCGAGGGTGAGTCGCTAGTTATAGTATAGATTAAATTAATTAATAAGTTAAGTTAATTAATAATATAGTTAATTAATATTCGTTTAACAACATTTTTATTATTTAACTAGCGATCCTTCCTCGTTTCACTCAAACCTGAAACTCTCGGCCTTTCTCATGAACTTTAACTTTGAGAATATCTTGCAACATATAACTCAGTTAAGTAATATGGAGAGACTAACTTCATCTAACCTAAATTCTTAGATAACTAAGTTCTACAGCGTTACTCACGCCTAATGCTTGATAGCCTGCTTATCGTGAAGCCTCGGATATATTGCATCGGCGACGACCCTAAGCGATTTATGAAATTAAAAAACTTAACGAAAAGTTTTATGGCAACAAAATTTAAGTCATTTTTTTATTATTTATTTCTGTTGTTAATGATATATTTAACACTGATTATAAAAATCGGTTAGTCGCGCTCTGAATTTATTACTTATGTATGTTAGCACTTGAACTTCTGGGTTGGCGATCACTACATAGTATAAAACAAAGTCGCTTCCCGCTGTCCTTCTGTCCCTATATATTAGGGTTACTCAAAGTGGGGTACGCGAACCCCTAGGGGTTCGCCATTTGACGGTAGGGGATTCGCAACAAGATTTATGTAATGGCGGCTAGATGGCTAACAAATATCACTCCAGAACAGAAAGTGAGACTAGATTCGAAACCCATTTGTGGTCAGAACCGAGAGCATAAATTCTGGTTTGAGCATTAAGCAACAGGAGTAATTATTAAAAATGTCTGCAGATGAAAACTCTTCAAGTAAATTTAAAAGGAATGTCTTTAATTGATTTTTGGGCAGCTAGACAGAAAGAATACTCATCCTGCACTCTGACAAAGCAAAGCGGTGAATTTTCATTTAGGTACCCTTCGCAACAATATACTTATGTAAGAGTGGGTTTTCACACCTGGTCATAATAAAAACGAAATACAGAAATCTAGGTTAAAATTGTCCAAAATGACTCCTAAAATTGACTCAATTTACGAATTGTCTTACGGAATGGGCGGGGGGGGGAGGGGGGGGGGAGCGGGTGGAGATGATTTGGGCTTCGGTGTTGTCCGGGAACTTCAACAGGAGTACGTGGGGCCATAAGTTTGAGGAGCCCTGCTATATATGCTTAGATCTTTAAAACTACGTAACGGACTTTGATGCGGGTTTTTTTTTAATAGATAGAGTGATTCAAGAAAAAGGTTTATATGTAGAATACATGCATAATATAGTAAAGAAACACTGATAATTTTAGAGGTTTCTAATGTGATGTCGTAAATAAACACATTTTTTTGCGCTTATATTGCAAACGCTGGATGAAATCTACGAGATAGATCAAAATAATGTACTACAGTATTATACACCTTAAAAAGGTCTATAAAAAATTCCACGATAGCATATGTCTATCTGTTAAGGATAACATACTATATCCATGTTACTATATCTTTTTACTTTCATTATTTTTTTACTTTCACGGTTCAGCACTTGTATAATCTCTTTTCTTATTCCTAATTTCACTAACGTTTATTGAGAACTGAGCTAGTTTAGGATAGTGTCACATTTTTATAATCTACCCGAGGACAATCAAAAAAGGAATCAAGTGACTAAAATCGTTAAAAATCAACAAAAAAAAAATATTTAGTTAAATTAGTTTAATTTTTTATTAAATAAGTTTATAATTATTATCTATACAAAATAACATTTATTTAAATATTAATGTAGTGTACACCCGATATTCATATGTTGATTACATTACCTACTCGTATTCTATATAGGCCAACGCTTATGACATTTGTATCAGACACCTCTTAACTTTCACTTAAATACCTATATATTTCTATCTATATTATATATCTATATTATAGAGAAAGCCCATATAATGCTAATCGATTTAGGATCGCTGCATAGATTCCCATACCAATCAGGTCACAATGAAGTTAGAGGATTTCTTGTGACTCTAAAGCGGGACACTATACACAGGGTGTATAGTCGGATTTATGTATTTACCTCTATAACTATTCACCTACAGACAAAATATAACAGACACTCTTGCTGAAAATATTTCTTTCTTATCTAGGATATTTATTACATAAACAATTTAGAGATTGCCTGTATCCTCTTATAAAACGCGTGTACACGTGGACACGTGTATATACTTATTGACTTTCAAAATATGCGTTACAAATAGCTGTAAGAGCCCCTGTACACAATCTAAACCCGTGTTATTGGGTATTCCGCTCATCCAGGAGAGTTATACATAAATAAAACAAAATTTAATCAAACCATTCACAAGTGTGCGTGTAGTCTGAATTAAACATACATACTATTTGTATCAACGATATTATAAAAGACTAGCGACTCACCCTCGCTTCGCTTCGGTTTCGTACCTAGGCAAAAACAAATCTATCCCACGGGAACCGTACATTTTTCCGGGATGATATATATCCTTCCTCAGTTATCGGGCTATCTAATGCAAAAAGAATTTTTCAAATCGGATTAGTAGTTCCTGAGATTAGCGCGTTCAACCAAACAAACAAACAAACAAACAAACAAACTCTTCAGCTTTATAATATTAGTATAGATTTGTTAAAAAGATACGAGAAAGTTAAAAAGTATTTGCTCAATTTCGTTACATTTCAATTTTAGCAAAATTTGTGTTTAAACATGCTTCAAATGGGCTTTATCAAAATACAAATGTTATTTTTTTGTATACGAAAGATAAATATTTTTATAATGATATGAAATATAATATTAACCATTATACTGACAAAATGAAAAACAATTTTCCATGTTATTATTTTTCCAATTACATGGGAGTAATACTTTTTTAGATTTACGCGAATATTTGACATTTTCAATAAAACTATCTTTTCGGATTATTTAGAATTAAAATCGACAAATATTGTAAGGTATTCTGGTGCCATTTTTGAATTTTTAAAATCATTTTTGCAAAATTGTGGGTAGGTACTATCTGTAACAAGTATGTAACGCCTTTAAGATGTCTAAAACCTTAGTTTCTCCCGTAACCATTATTGCTGTATAGCATTCAAAAGGTCAGGAAACAAAAACCATAATAAATCCGCGAAATAATCCGAAAAGATAGTTTTATTTAAAATACATGGGAGTATTCGTACGTACATAACATAACTTGAGCGTCAGTTACAAGTCTTTATAAATGTTCTTTTACTATCAATCATAGGAAATAAAAATCACCGGACATTTTAAGCTATACCTATTGTGCTTTTATTAATGGCTGCCAATTTCCTAAGATTCCCTGAGGAGGAAATTAAAACTGTCCTTTGGGTAGAAATATAGGATACTAATTCATTTTCGTTTTATTACTTGTATATTTTTCTTTTAACCTGTTTATTTAGAATAAAAGATGTCTAAATTCGAGTGTTGTAGTTGAGTATTGAAAAACATATTTAAATTTAGGTTATAACACTGCTTTTTCCACTCGTTTAGTTGTCTTTATAATACTGACTAGCAGAACCCGCGGCTACGCCCGCGTTCAATTTACAAAAAAAAAAAGTCTTTGGCTTTATGTTATACAGTATGTATTTATAAATTATGTTGTTAATACAAAAATACTAAAATCGCGATTAAAAAATAGGGGGTGAGGGTAGGACGGTAAAAATACTTTACGACCTATTCTCATATTTATCAAATATACAAAAAAAATCATTAAAATCGGTCGAGCTGTTTCGGAGGAGTGCGACCACAAACACCGTGACACAAGATATTTATATATTAGAAGATTTTTCGAAATAACATATTAATTTTAAAAAAAATCTAGTGTATGTCCCTATTCCATAGGTAGCGAGTTCAAGTCACACGCTCAAGTGAAAAAATTTAAAGCATTGTATTTCACGATCTCTGTGTTAAACTAAGTGAACAAAAATAATAATGAAACATTAACATTCAAAATAATGATACCTAGTGAGAGCGATTGAGTATAAATAGTTATCTTTTCTTTGTAATACAATAGTCTACATAAACGGAGCAAACAAAGAGAAGCATCGACGAACCTTTTTTATATAAACATTTTGACATGAAGATAATATTTAATAATTATAATACGAGGTTGTGTTATGGATACCAGATAGTTGATGCACTACACATATCGATACCTCGGGGCTCAAAGGGCGTAACCGCCATTTTGGCGAAATTGACTTTTTAATGCAGTCCTACTTAGTTTTTTCTCCTCTATCGATCTGTAAATTTAAAGTCTTCCAATTCCCCAAAAAATGGTGTTTACGACCCTATTTTTTGTAGAAAATAAAACAGATATTTTTAGTTTTTGTGTCGTAACAGCCACCACTGTTAATGATCATAAACGCGAGGGTAGTAAGCGACACCGTAGATGATACAAATGTTTTTACGCCTAACATTTTACATCGATATATTTGTAGTTTTGGGGCGTAAGAGCAATCACTCATATTAATCAATAAATGTAAGGGTAGTAAACGACATTTCTATGATTTTATTTAGGTGATTTTTATAATGAATACGATCAGTAATCAAATAGTTTTTAGGTTAGTTACAAACCTTTTTTTTTCGAATGTTTAAGTAGTTTTTCTGAAGCCATTTGGCATTCTGGCTCTAAAATGAAAGTCGTTTTCATCCATCAGCTTTGGTTTTTCAAATATGGCTTATGTGTATTTTTATAAAAAAGTCAAAGAAATTATTACAAAAACAAATTTAATTTGCGAAAGCAGTCAAAAATGATCTTTTTAATGAATTTAACACTTCTTGTAGGTCTCGTTCAAAAGTTAAGCAGTAATCTGCCCTGCAGTAGTAGTAATGTATATCGTTCCTCCATGGTTTGAAATTGTTGGTAGAATATTTCTTCTTGTTTATCACTTAAGTGGACGTGATTTTCCGGAAATCGGTCCTGATGAGAGTGTAAATAGTGAAGTTCTACGGTGATGTTGCAACAAAAAAATGTCAAGCATATTTTGGACAAAATGTTGATAGTACCAAACTTTAGTATTATTAAGAAAGTTTTTGATTACCAACACAAATGATTTCCATGCATTAGACTGTTTCATTTATTGTTTTGACTTAATTTAGCTAACAGTTGTAATTGTGACCTATTAAATGTTTCAGCTTTTAATTTTTCCGTACTTAGTCAAAGGAATTTCTGTGCAATAGACTCAAAACAGCCTCCATTTGTAATAAGCGCCTTAACAAATTGCTTATGTTGATGGTAAAAAGTGGTATAGACTCTTGAGCTGCACTAGATAGCAAAGCGGGTCCTTTAGCTTTAGATAGTAAATTAGTATAAATCCATTTACGGTTATTTTAGTTAATACTATTTAGATTAACAAAGTCAAAATAACAATCATGATGGTAGTTTATAGTTTCTCGCCAGACATAGGGGTTTTGAAGTTCAGCGAACTTCTTTTTCCACTTGACCACTGTCCCAAATTCAACAGCACAATTTTGACAATGATTTTTGGGCACCCATGGTTTGTAAATTACACAATTGTACTTTGAAGTCCGACTATAAAGTTACAAGTAGTGGTAGTCATTGGTTTTCTATAATTTTTAAAAACATATTCTCCACAAATAAAGCAAATACACTGCGGATTGTGTAAAACACGTATCCTTGATGAAGATATACAATAATTTTATCCTTCTGATATCAACAGTGTGCTGAAATCGTAAATGCATATCTACTTTATAGTAAAGTATCAAGAAGCTGTATACGAAAAATAAAAGCTGTTAGATAGAAACGGCTGGTAAATTTAAATTTATTGTAACTTAATTTAAAGGAAAAGTAAAAAAAAAATACCATAAAAGTTTAGAAAGTAATATTTTGTAGCATGTGTAATTTTTTCTATAATTAGTTATCTGAGTTGAATTTAGGTATGCTAAGTTAATAAAGTCCATATAAAATTGCAATTAAATGTCAAAGAAAACAAAATAGCTGTCAATAAACTGATAGAATTAGTAGGCAAATTGACGGTTACAACCATCACTCATCACACATCCATTGATTTTTGGGGCGTAAACTCCCCAAATATGCAATTTTCCGGGGCGTATAGGAAAGCTATTTTTGTTACTTTTAAATCTATTCGAAATATAATTTTATAGTGTTCTGCACCCAAAAAAAATTAAACTTTTGGTCTTAGAATGGTTTATTTAGGCCAAAAATCAAAAAAGATATGTCGAAAATAATATTATTTTTTTGTTTTTTTGCTCTCCTGTAAAATCGAGTTTTCGTGCTTACGCCCTTTGAGCCCCGAGGTATCGATATATTACTTTAAATACATACATATTATAAATATAAACATCCATGACTGGAGTACAAACATTCGTGCTCATCACACAAATGTATGCACCCAGCGGGACTCGAACCCGTGACCTCAGGCACAGCAATTAGGGTCACTGCAAACTGAGCCAAACGCGTCGTCTTCTTTCCACTTGTATCAATATTATGCGTAGAGCCGAGTTTTAACGGTCTTAAGATATGCAGTGTCGAAGACATAGGGATAGTGAAGTCTTCTTTATTGTAGAACTATTCTGAAATTTCATGTCACTCGATAACTTAATCCTACATAACTATTTATATTTTATATATATTATACTTGAAGTATGTTCATGGAACGAACTTTCGAGTATAATAAAAGTACAGAATAGCAATAACAGCCAAATTCGTTCTCGTTTTGAAATATCAATAAAGTTTATACTAGGCATTTTAGATTTTAAATTAAGCGAGCACATGTGGACTAAAAAGGATTGTTAAAATTATTTGAATATTCCTCTTTTTTAAATCTTACTTCTTAAATAAATATTAATATTTTGTTTGACCATCTAAATATATAAGCTAACATTTTATATTAAATGGTAGGACTTTTTTACCGGTGATAGCACTTTGTTAGCCTGAGGAGTCCGACTGGATGCGTACCACCTGCTTATCTATTTCTCCCGCCAAGCAACAATAATTGCATTAATGTGTTCCGGTTTGAAGGATAAGGTAGCAACGCAATTATAGGCAAGAGGCACATCATCTTACGCCCGAACCCAATATCCTATCTCAATCCATTTTTGACCATCTGAGATAGAGATCTTGATACATTTTTTACAAAAAGTGTGCCAATAACCAATCGATGGATTGTAATAGCCATCTGTCGACACAAGATATCCATGGGAGGTCGGATCGGTGTCTGTGGATAGAACTCTCTATGAAAATGACAGTTCAAGTGTGCCAATATCGTATCTTTAAATTTTTACAGATAAACTATCTGTAAAAATTTGACGGGTGAAACAATCTGTATTTGCAATCCCCCAATTATCTCGGATCACGGAGAGTAAAAGTAGTGATAGTAGCGTCGCGTTGGTAGTCTTATTATTAATTATCTTGCTGTTTTCATTAAAGGCGAGCAATGCTTTTGTCTCGTCCTTTGATAAAGGTTTACCTTTAGACAAAAACAAGAAAAAGTGCAAAATACAATTAATAAAGTAAAAATAAAAAAAACCCGCGAAATGTGATTTGGCGCGTTATTACTTATTACACTATATACACGATTTTATGATAAGAAATATTTCTTTACAGCTTCAAAATCCATGTTGAAATTATTAAAATATTATAATAACAGTCAATCTTTGAATTTACTTTACATCTGTTTGCAAATTCCACTGACATGCACTCAAACAATGCAAAATAAACATCTCAAAGTCGTTAAACTTTTTGTCAGTTGGCGTTACGTTTCACCATAAAGTTAAACAAAAGCTCGATTCCAACGGTTAATTATTTTACCAGATTTTAACTTAAACTAGTTGTTAAAATAATTAAAAAAACTAGTTGTTATGTTTTAAACATTGACATATAGGTTTTAATGTTATTTGTAGGGTTTTAATAACTTTATTTGGTTTATTTTGATTATCAAATATGAGTGTAAACTCAGTAAAATGGGACGACAAAGAGGGAAGAGATTGCAGTCTATCCGTCGTCAAAAATGGATTGCCTTCGTAGGGTTTGGTTATTGGGATTCAGATAGAAGATCGATCGACTGTTACTGTCTGATCTAAGATTGATTTCAATCTGAGATTGTGGATTCATTATTGGGTTCGGGCGTAAGTCCTCACAGTGACAACGCACTTACGGTTCGACATTTTTGTTACATAAAACCTAAGTTCATGAACTGTACGTGCTATGGGCGGCAGGTACCGCTTTCCATCAGGTGGGTTGTCTGCTCGTTTATCACTGAGCACCATAAAAACATTATATGATAATACTTGTTATTTACACAAAAAAATTAATGACTATTCTACATTATTTTTACTTTGTAATTTATAAAATAAAATTATATTGGAATAAAATGTATCTCGAAAATGAGCTGTGACATTACTAATTGGAGGAAAATATTGCATTATATTTTGTGCTAACGATGATTACAGATAAATTTTATTATTAAAGAGTTAAGTCCAATTGGAATCATGCCACCATTTAATTTGTAATTCTTAATTAAGTAATATATACATATTATATTAAGCATTTACATATTATAAGCATAACTATGTACGTATGTATATGTATTTAATTAGACAAAGACAAAACATTTCAGTATCTTTTTCTTCTCTGTTTGACAATCGACTTTCTTTTTTTTTGTTTATTATTTATTGACGAGTGTTATCAATAAAAAAAAATGATTATTCTGGAATTCCTATCACTGGGTGAACAGTAGTACTCGTATATTATGTAAGTAAGTTAGGCTTTGTCCGCACTGCGATTATATTATTGTATTTATTTATTTTATTTAATTATTTATACGGATCTCCAACAGTATATATATTTTATATTTAAAATATACTTAAATCTAATTTATATTTTATGTATTACCAGCTACACGAGAACACATTATTCGCTATGTAATATTAAAACAGTATTTTAAAATGCTTAAAACTACTAATAAAATACACAAAAAAAAAAAACAATTAAAAAAACAAAACTAATAACCTTAACAACAATTAAATTAAAAATTACATTAAAAAAGTACTGTACAACTTATAACAAACACTCTTCCCATTTTATTATAAATTGTAAGAGCCTCTCACAATCAATGTCCAAAGATGCCATGCGCTTTACGCAGTTGTTGCGTAAACGTGTAATACGCGATAATGAAGCATTACTACCTAACTTCGTGCGAAAAATAACTTATGAATAATGGACATGAGTAGCGAGGTGGTCTCCTAGGAACATGCTGAGCCTCTCTAACAGCTTCTCATTATCGATTTATATAGTGTGTTATATTCCGTGATCGGAATTACACATATTACGCACTGCGAATAAAATATTTAATATATTTAATAATATTCGTACGATTCTTGTTAGTTCGATGCAGTTCCAGGCTGAGATGAATTGCGAGAAAAAAAAACGTGCGGTGAAATATCGCAGTGTGGACAGGGCGTTAAGGTTGGACTTAATGGCGCTTAATTATAAATAAATTAAAAAATCAATAACACCATTTTATATGCATTTGGGTTTTTAATTTTATTTTGTTAGGTTACTCATTGCCAGTTTGAGTCGAATGTATTTAGTTTTATGTCAGCGCTTCTATTATAAATAACATGGTTGCCTGACAGGAGACCCCATTGACGGTAACGCTTTCACGTGGTGAGGCTGTCGGAGCTATCGATATTCAATCATTGCAAATTTATTTATATGAATATTTGAATTGTTTGCTTTTTAAAATTATTTCAATAAGATTTTTTTTATTACCATCCATTTTTTGATTACCAAAACTATATTTATTACTAGCGATTTAACCTTACTTCCCTCGGGTCGTCCCGGTCTAGGTACGTTTTAAATGCATAAAAAGAGTTATTGTGAGTGTGACTCACTCTCATACATGCTATTGCGAATTTTTCTGTAGGCCTCTTTAAAACTTACATTTACATAAGATGTACAATACCTAGTGCTATGAATGTAAGCTTACGAAAACAGCTTTGTTAATAAAACACATACACATACACAACATAGTTCAGAAATTTTGTACAAAATATTTTTAAATTATGTACTAAAACATCCTCATTTATCGTTCTTTCTATTAATGAAAACTGTATCAAATTCCGTTGCGTGGTTAAGAAGAAAACAACAAACAGAGGCAGACAGCGACTAAGTTTTTCATAGCGTAATAAAGATTGAAAAATATTATAAAATATACAAACTTGATCCGCAATAAGTTTTAATATCCTGTCTGCATAATAAATAATTGTCGAACTCGCCTCGGTGATGTAGTGGATAGCATGTACGGTCACATATCTGGAAGTCCTGGGTTCGAGTCCCGGGTCGGCCCAAGTTCAGTTATTGAGTATTTCTATCGATGAAATTCTCAGTAACGGCCCGGAGTCGGGAAGTCGGCGGTGTGTCACCACCGTGCCTCAGAGAGCACCTAAAGTCGTCGGTCCTGCGCCTTAACTCTCACCAGTCGTATCGAGTAGTCGTCCCACTGGAGTATGAGAGTGACAGGAATAAAGAGTACACGCAGTTTGCTAGTCTCAAAGAGGTTGGCCGAAATCGGTCAGGAGGACATTATTATTATAATAAATAATTTTCCTTTTATAAATGCTATAAAAAGTAGTAGTTTTCATTATTTATCAAATAAAATCTCTATAATATTAATTATCTTATTAGATTATATTTTAAACACTTCACAGATACAGGCAACAATTCAATTATTTATAAATACTTATGAGAACTCCAAACTAAATATTGTTATTTAATTTGGAGAAGTATTTCCTGTTTGAACTCCACAAAGTCAAGGAAAGTACTCATAATATATTCTATATTCACTGGAGTATGATAAATTCCACTTATGCTACGTACGTAAGTGTAATATTAATAGATACTCCGCGTTATTGTTATACCAATACTTTTTTACATGAAGTTTTAATTTATTTTATTTACAGGTATAAAACATTATTCTTATATACTCAGAAAACTAATTTTTATTATCATAATCAATTCATGTAAAAATGTCAGAGAAATGCATTAAACTTTACTAGCGGTGTCGCGAGCGGCAAAGATTCGAGGTAGCAAAGTAGAAATTGGGACAGAGCCCGTTGAAATCTATAAAATCACCAATATTCAAAATTCCCGGAAAACTTTTTAGGTGTTTATTTAGCACCAAATGACTAGTCTATAATAACTATTTCATATGTGCATATTACATGTCAGTTATGTTATAAAATGTTAAAAATATCTATCTGTCCGTTTGTTACATTTTTTAAATTAAATCTAATGAACTGGTCCGCTAGAGATTGATGATAGAAAGTGAAAACTCCACTTATTTCCTTAATGATAAATAAATGTAAACGTAATTAGAAAGTGATATAATATCACATCAATATTACTAATTTTAAATTCGAAAGCTTATTAGTGTGTGAATGTTTTTATTAGTTCTTCGAATTCTCAATAGATTTGTGAATGTACTACCTCAATAGTGTAGAGGCTAGCATGTATGGCTGCACATCCGAAGGTCCTGGGTGCGAGTCCCGGGTTAGGCCTGTTTAGTTATTGGGTCGTCTTGTTATGAAAGTCACAGTAACCACCCGGAGTTGGGAACACTTGTGCATTGTGGTACGTTGGGGTAATACCGGACGGATTTTCGAGTAGTATAAAGCGTACGACGAAAAAAATAATTTCATCAGTATACGTCAGAATACTAGAATAAGGACCAACTTGTTAATGAAAATACGTTCTAAAGCTGTAAATTTAGCTGTTATCGTAGTTTTACTGTTCTAAATTTATACGCGTCCAGAGACAAGAATACTTTTTGATGTCCATTATGCTTTGTTAACAAGGGGTAAGAACGGATTTCGATTTAAAATCGCTTATAGTGCGTGGAGAATAAAGTCCTTAAAGATAATATATCCGATGTTTTCCATTTTAAAAAAATATTAAAAAAATATCTAAAAATATCTTAAAATATACTCCTATTGTTTTTTTTTTTTGGTGCATCCGATGTTACCCCAGGTACCAAGATTTTGTCATTTTGTGATTCTCAAACTTTGTCATGTCGTAATAAATGATTACCTAAGGCGTAGAAAAGGTCGGATGGATTTAAATTTTTACTACATCAAGGATTGTTTATTTAAAAAAAATGAAATAAATATAATATAATTTGTTTTCAAGTTGATTGGTAGGAAAAGTATATTAGTTTTTTAGTACATCTAAAAAAACAAGCAAAATGATTTCGGTTAAAGTATTTATTTAGAACTAAGTATTTTTAGGATCATTTGTAACTGCCGAAAATTTTATCATGCTATAACTTAAATCGCTAGAAACACATTTGTCATCCTTGGAAATAAGTTTTTTTCTGCCAGACCGAGATTTCTTCCCTATATCTTTTCTTTTCTTTTTCGTAATAAAATTTGATGGGGCCGAGATGGCCCTGGTTGTGTAGGATTGTTAATATTTTGTAAACCGTGCTATTGTTTTCTGTTTCTTCTTTGTGGCCTGAGCTTTTCTTTCTGTTTGTTTATTACCTTCTATCTCTTCTATTTTTTTTTAGTAAAGTTTCAGTAATGACTTCTGCACTTTTTTGATATACGCCTCAATTTGACGGCAATCTTTTTTTGAGGATGCTGTATAACTTTTTTTAAAGCGATTTTTCAAAAGAAGAACTTCTTGCGATGAGTCTTCTTTAGAGATTAGAACAGAAAAAATCATAGTTCCAGATTGTGTTAACGATCCATCTGCTCTAATCTCGGAGGTATTGAAACAGAGCTTGGCATATACCTATAATATCTTAAAATATAAGAGATAATTATAAGACTACCTTACAGATTAAGTAGTTTAGTACTTTAGTAAGTATAGAACTTACTAATATTACATTATAAATGTGAAAGTTTGTGAGTATGGATGTTTGTTATTCTTTCACTCCAAAACGGCTGATAGGATCTCGATTAAATTTGGCGCACAGATAGATTATAGTCTGGAATAACAAATAGGCTACTTTTTATCCCGAAAAAATGTACGGTTTCCATGGGATAGGTTTGTTTTCGTTTTCCTAGGGGCGAGGGTGAGCCGCTAATGCTAAATAATGTTAAGTATGTAAAGAATCTTTACAGTACTAATAATAGTGTGAGTCGCTTACTTTTTTACAATCACTCTAACATTATAATATAGTTCATATTGATTGTGTTATTTTAAGAGGAAACAAAGCATTCAAAAATCTTTTTCAAATCAAGGAATAATTATGACAAAAAATAATAAAACTTTGACAATCACTTACATTTTAGTAATGGGTAAGAATTGAACAGTTTTCATTTCTTTCGAAACGTTGGAAATCAAAAATTAAAAATAAATCCGCGAAAATAACTAAAAAGATAGTTTTATTTACAAGTTTAAAAATTATCCAGTCACTTTATATAGGAAAATATTTAATATTTATTTGATGATATCATTTTATAATTTCACTTGCACTTCTGACATGAAAGACGAGATATACACTCATTCCTATTTAATTTAGCTAAACTTTCCTTAACGTAACATTTGCAATTCAGTTATGGCATAATGAAAATAACTATAATGGAGTATCCGCAGCCAAACTTAATAATACTAGACCGTGGGGGAGATAGTACAGTGCACAAACACAAATGTACTCTATAATGTTCTGTCTATCCACCATTTTCGAATTTCTAATGTAAAGAAATATACGTCAAATCTATATATTATACGTGAAACAAAAACTTCGTACCCATTTGTACGAAAATTGCGCAGACGGAGGAGCATGAAATTTCGCACACTTATAGTTTATATATAGAAGGAGTGCAGAATGCTAATATTTTTTTGAAATTTTGCACAAAAAAATATATTAATTCAATAAAAAAAAACATTACACGCACTACCATGTATTTGACACACACACGCATATATACCTACTCTTTTGTTTATTGTTAAAGTCTGTGGTCAAATTGAGAATAGATTAATATTGTAATATACGGAAGACAATAAATATATAACTTGATGAATTATGTTTATGAAATATTATTATTATACAACTTATTGATTTTCAACCACGCGGCGATCACAAGTAATGTTGGATCCGCCATTTTCGAATTTCTATTATAAAGAAATATACGTAAAATACATATAAATTTTTATTTTACACTAACAGAAAATTACATGAACTTTTTTGGTTCAACTAGGAACTTGAATCAAAGACTTCATGAACATAGAATAGCAGAAAATTTATTTAACCGGTTTTGAGTGGACTTTAACTGATGGAACTTTAATGTCGACTATTTTACTGTCGTTGTTGGAGGGTTATCTTTTGGTCTGTTTATCGTTAAGGAATATTTTTTATTAATTCTTTCTAATTTCTACCATAGTTGACTATTAATTCTTTCTGATTTCGGCCATATTTTACAAAAAGGAAAATAACAAAGAATATTTTTATTCCATCAAAATTACTGATTTTCTAAAATACCTAGAACCTATACCGAGATTTGTTTAAAAAAAGATGAAATTAAAACGTAATGCCGTGAATGACATAAAGTACATTTTGTTTAGTTGAAAACAATAGAGATCATTATTTACCCTGGCATAGGGGAAACGAGCTCAGTTTACGTCTTCTCTGATGTTCAAGTTTGTTTTGTGAGGACTCTTTAAGCGATCGTTTAGTCTGAATATTTTACAATTCTTTTATCTTTTTTATTTCATCTATCGCAAATAAAACTGATCTGTATTTTAAAATGGTGTGAAGAGAGATGATCGTTGTATGCAAAATTTTAAATTTATTTTATAATAAATATAGAATACATAAAGTTCTTAGTAAAATAGTTTGTTCACGATGTACGAGAATTTTAGATCAGACAAATCGTTACAAATTATAAATTAAAGTTCAGTCTGCATTGTTTGGGCTAATCTTAGACACTAATAGAAAATATTTAGGGTTATAGACTAACTAGCGACTCACCCTCGCTTCGCTTCGAGTTCGTCCCTAGACAAAAACAAATCTATCCCACGGGAAATGTCTTAAAACCAAAGAAACCAAAGAAAGTGGTAATCTTTCTTTATAGTTAAAAGAATCTATTAAAGTAGTTATTTGCCTCTATCTCAACCAAAAGTCGAAGTAAATAGAAAAAAGTGGAGTCGCTTTTCTTTGACTCACTATCCGTATCCGTAACACATAAACCACAGAATAATGATCAAATATTTTTAAAAGACATTATAGCGTCGCTGAACTTGAGGATGGTCTCATACAAAATAAAAAAAATATATCCCATAACTTTATTTGGATCACTCATTTCGATAATTTTTATTTTTAAATACGTATTTGTAGCATATTTCTAATTTGCAACCCAAAAAGAAAAAAATACACAGCTTCCTAGAATCTACTAATAAGGGAATTTAAATTTTTCAAAGGATACCCTTTTTGTTTTAACGTTAAAATAATCATGTGCCGTGTAAAATCTAATTTTTAAACTTTTTTCTACTTTCAATAATTATTTCGTAAGTTATTATTATTTCTCAATTTGTACGCACGAATTATAGAAAAAAAGGCATTTTTTCAATTTTTACACTACTTATTTAATAAAAATTAACACACATTAAAATAGCGTTAATAGAGATTATCACTCATCGAAATTATCAACCCTAATAACATCGGGTATGTTATAGCTATACCAACAAAATTACCGTTCATGTGGAAAATATCCCCTTGCGGAACGCGTACACGCCGGCGTATCAGTTAACAATTGGTTTCTTAAAAATTATCTATAATTTCTCAGAAATTATCCAAGAGAAGATATTCAACCTAAAACATGGCGGCCTGTGGGGATATTCTGTTCGAAATATGACATAACTTGGCACCTGAATCCGCATATCTCATGAAACATAATATTTGAAATACGTTCGTGAATTCAGCTATCGGGTTACATGAAAATAACTAATTAAAAATTAAAATAACATATTAAAAAGTATTTGATATAATAAAATCAAAGTTTACAATACTTCCAAATACTTTTGAATTCTTTTTTAATGCTTTTTATTTAAATCATGCACCTATTGGTACTGCAGCTTTTAATCTAAACGGTCTAGCAATACACACTACACAGGCTTCTACAGCTGCCAGTAGAACACGGAAATTGTCCCAAGTATTTCCTTATCAAGCCAAGTACTAAAAATTTTAAGAAGTATTTTAAACGATATTGTTCTTTTAATTATTGATGAAGTTGCTATTATTTCAAATGTAACACTAATGCATAGGTATTCATCTTCATTTGACAGAAATTTATGATACTGGTGACGTTGATGACGGATGGTTTGGAGAATTTACGACCTAATCTATGCTTATCTACTCATTTAAAAAAAAAAACACGATCTGCTTACTACCTAGATCGTAACAAATTGGATTTAACTTTGAAAAAACATAATAAAAAAAGTGTGTGTGTGTGTGTGTGTCCGTGTGTGTGTGTGTACAATTCACACACGGTAGAAGTGAAACTTTAAAAAAGTAACCTACGAAAGAATAAGATGAATATAGAGTATCAGGAGTAGGATAATTCTAAGGTTTATTTTTTTATAATACTTTTACCAAGTTTAAAAGTTATTTTATATTTTATTTAACATAAGTACACATTACATATTATTCAGTATTAATGTTATTATTTTTCACTTCCTGTGTAATGTATTCTATCTCATTCTCTCGCCGGTTTAATCCTATATATTTATGTGTTTATCTTTCTGTCGTGATGTATTTTCCGTCCGTCGAGTTGTTAATAATAAATAAATAATACCATCGTTCGCAATGATGTTAGATCGCTGAGTGGCGCTGTCAGTTGCAGTGTGTCTTATTATTTGTCTTTTTTCGTCGTTGTTATTGGTTGTCTACATAAATTTCATAAATAATCTAGTAGGTATATAAAACGATAAAACTGACCTTTCATCATGGAACCTATTATCCTGCGAAAGAAAAAAGTTTTGCTATTACTATGATTGCTGTTGCTATTATATTTCAAAAGGCGCTAGGTATTAAGCTATTGCTATTATGTTTTGCAAGGTGTTAATAAAAATTTATTGAAAAATATTACAAATCGTAAATATTCATTGTTTTCGGATTGTTTTCTTTGTATACACATCTAAACACTAAATTTCAATTTTATAGGTCATCTGAAAGTAGATTAGGTTTTACTACTATTTCAATGAGTCAGTGATAAAATGTCTATTTGTAGACGTTTATATCTCAATAACCGTTTGAGCTACATTTATGAAATTGGGGGTTTTAGTTAATCCAAGGAGATTTAATAAATGAACCAAACGTGTGTTTATGTAAAATGTATTTTGAGTTATTAAGAGGTCAAAAGTGGCTCCAAATGGTTCGTGTAATATAATACACGATGTTGCGTCGCCAGTTTTTTTGGTTTGAACTTGGCTGGACACGCTGCCGCGTGTCTTAATATATGCTAACAACCAGGATAATAAAGGTCATTTGAAATTACTAAAATAATACAATTAAAAAAATAGTCGGTAGATAAATCAATCGCCTCATACATCACATTTATATACTAGGTTGTATCTCCCAGTAGTGTAGACATAGCAGGCTAAGCCTTAGTCTCATATTAATGAAAAGTTCTCCCAGACTATACTCTTTCAACGCAGGTGATAACATCTCAGAAATGCAGTGAAAGCGATGTACTCATATGAATATTTTGCGTTTTACGCCGCATTTCCTTCAAGTATAAAATTATTTAACTATTGTGACTTAAACTATGGTTTATTTTCCATAGTACCAAATAATGCTCCTTCTAGAGATTTTCTTTCAAGCTTAATGTTTCTAAGTCTTTATATGCTTTAAGTTAATAAATTTATATATATTTAATTTTCATGACATCTTGTAATATTTTTTATAATACCACTTAATTACTCATTAAATAATTATTATCAACAAATATCATAGGTAGATGAAAATTAATTTACTCTGGGTACAAAAGTAATTTCAAATAAATATCAAAAATTATAAAAAAAAATATTATTAATTTTATCTTTATAAGTTAATTTTTCATTTACAACCATTAGTCCAAGCGAAATGCAGTTTGGGAACAAAATATTGAAAACCTGAAGTTTTATGATTTTAAAATGTTACCAGGTATATAAGGAATAGAAATTCATAAAATGCCCCCGATACCCAGCCACCCCCGAGAAATGGGGGGACGCAAAGCGTTGAAAAATAGTTTTCTTCAATTTCCGGCTTACTGTGACGTTCCATCGAAAAATGTTTTCTACAAAAGTTGTAGGTCTAGTAAAAATCTACAACTTTTATTCATAACACTTTTTACAACAACCTCAAAGTTTTCGAGATATTTGCAAAAAACTCAGTTTTTCATTTTTTCTTGGTTTTTTATTTTTAATTTCTAGTATAATCTTTTAATTCTCATGAAACTAAGGTAATGTAATCTACAGTATATATAGAATAAATAAAAAAAAAATTGAAATTGAAATGTTCAGCCATTTCCGAGAAAAGTATGTTTTATGGTCTCGAGAGGCTGAAAATCACCCCCAACTTCAAGTGGACGTTTACATTAAAAAATTTTTTTGTACAATTTTCAGATAGGGCTCATTCTTTTTGTCTTGAACTCTACTTTTTGAAAAAATAAAAACATTGTATGGTCGCCCTGTAAGAACACTCTTAAAAATTGAAAACATTGGAGAAATCGATAATTTTTACTTTGTAAACTACATTTTTTTTAATTATCATTGGAAAAGTGTACTTTATTAACCAAATTTTTATAAGCTGATTATACCAGTGTATTTTTCGGGAAAAAACGAAAAAAATGGTATTCTTAAATTTTTAATTTGACACTTATTATTTACACAATATCGCCGTAAACATTCCAACTTTTCAATTTGACGAGTCGTGAAGAAATAATAAAAATTTTAATTCACGTAAAGTACACCTTGTTCTTTTCTATTTTTTCCAGTAGAATCTATTTATGTTATATTTTTTTTTTTATTTTATCGATGTTTTATTAATTTTTGATCAATTTTGGAGTTAAACTTGTTGATTTTTTCTAAAAAATTAGATTTTAAGGACAGAAAGAAATGAAATTCATTCGTAGTCGATTCTTGTTTATTCATTAGTTAAAAGTATAATTAAAAAAATCAAGTTGATATTTACAAAATTTTGTCATAATTTTGTTAAAAAAATCATAAAAACATGTATAAAATGAAAAAAAAAAGTTTTTACTAAACTCTTTACGTCGATTTTTTCCTGAGATATTCGACTTTCAACGAAAAGGTATCCTTTTTATTATATATTTCTTTTTAAAAAATTTCTACCCACCACTACATTACACAAAACCTCACACTACAACTCATCTCAACACATCACACCCCTCATCACGCGTAAATTCAATAATAATTTAATTATATTTATTATTATATATATAATATATATAATATTATAGACCTAAGTCTAGATTAATTTAAATTTTTATCTTATAATTGCTAATAAGGGTAAGTGCCTGGCAATCTGTAATACAGGTTCTTTCTTACCTAGTACAGACACCAGTCTCTCACAAAGGCTTCTATTACTGTTATTCGTTAAATTTATTTATGATATTACAACCTTTGTTCATCTTTGTTCATAATGTATCTTTTCTTTTTTATCATCAATATCTAAGCATTTGATGAATGCACAGTACATTAAAGGGTAATTTTAAAAATTTAAATCTTTTTAAAATCACCCTCTAATGTACTTTTTTTTGTTTTTAATTATTATTTTTTTCATTTTATACATATTTTTATGATTTTTTTAACAAAATTATGACAAAATTTTGTAAATACCAACTTGATTTTTTTAATTATACTTTTAACTAATGAATAAACAAGAATCGACTACGAATGAATTTCATTTCTTTCTGTCCTTAAAATCTAATTTTTTAGAAAAAATCAACAAGTTTAACTCCAAAATTGATCAAAAATTAATAAAACATCGATAAAATAAAAAAAAAATATAACATAAATAGATTCTACTGGAAAAAATAGAAAAGAACAAGGTGTACTTTACGTGAATTAAAATTTTTATTATTTCTTCACGACTCGTCAAATTGAAAAGTTGGAATGTTTACGGCGATATTGTGTAAATAATAAGTGTCAAATTAAAAATTTAAGAATACCATTTTTTTCGTTTTTTCCCGAAAAATACACTGGTATAATCAGCTTATAAAAATTTGGTTAATAAAGTACACTTTTCCAATGATAATTAAAAAAAATGTAGTTTACAAAGTAAAAATTATCGATTTCTCCAATGTTTTCAATTTTTAAGAGTGTTCTTACAGGGCGACCATACAATGTTTTTATTTTTTCAAAAAGTAAAGTTCAAGACAAAAAGAATGAGCCCTATCTGAAAATTGTACAAAAAATTTTTTAAATGTAAACGTCCACTTGAAGTTGGGGGTGATTTTCAGCCTCTCGAGACCATAAAACATACTTTTCTCGGAAATGGCTGAACATTTCAATTTCAATTTTTTTTTTATTTATTCTATATATACTGTAGATTACATTACCTTAGTTTCATGAGAATTAAAAGATTATACTAGAAATTAAAAATAAAAAACCAAGAAAAAATGAAAAACTGAGTTTTTTGCAAATATCTCGAAAACTTTGAGGTTGTTGTAAAAAGTGTTATGAATAAAAGTTGTAGATTTTTACTAGACCTACAACTTTTGTAGAAAACATTTTTCGATGGAACGTCACAGTAAGCCGGAAATTGAAGAAAACTATTTTTCAACGCTTTGCGTCCCCCCATTTCTCGGGGGTGGCTGGGCATCGGGGGCATTTTATGAATTTCTATTCCTTATATACCTGGTAACATTTTAAAATCATAAAACTTCAGGTTTTCAATATTTTATTTTTTCTTAAAAATAACTGCATTTCGCTTGGACTACATGTAGTTTTGGCCAGTTATATTATATAATATACATTTGGACTCTATTTAACTGACTTAACCACTTGAATCCCGCGCTTGTTGACATGCATCACCCGTTAAACAACGAGCCCGCGCGTCATTTTCCCCCGATACAACCATGATTTGAAAAAACACTCATAATTCCGATTAAAAATGTGTAAGCTGTTTTGGGTTATTAAATAATATGAGCATTTATGACAATATATAAAATACACTTTAAACTATTGATGAATTAATAAATAAGCTGATAATATATCAGTGTTAGCTGAAAATGTACTTACTTGTTGTATTATGATGATTACTGATAATATTAACACTAAATTTGGAACACTATTTTATAAATAAACATGTAATCACACAACAGCATCTTTAGATTTATTTACTTTAGTTTTTAATTATATTCAAACTCAAAACTTACACGCTTATGCGGCTCGTTCGATGTATTTACGCAACTAATCGCGCCTTCTTCAAAGCGGTCATCCGAGTAATACTGAGTTGATTTTAAATAAAAATTATACTAGAATACAGAGTAGTTCTTTCTTTAAAAACATTCACCAATAAAACTTGAAAATAAAGCACTGTTATTAAAATTCGGATGGATTACTTATAAGAGAGAAAAGTTTTATTTTTCTTTTGAGGCTCGTATTTACTTCATTGTAGTGTATTTGAATACATATATGTAGGTATATTTAGTCTAAATTTTAATTAACAAATTAAGTATTATTATATATATTTTATGACTGAGATATGAGTGTTATTATGATGTTTATATTTTATATGACTGCCTCGGTGGTGTAGTGGCTAGCATGTACGGCTGCACACCCTGGGTTCGAGTCCCGGGTCGGGCCAAGTTTAGTTATTGAGTCTTTCTGTCTAGTAAGCCTCAATAGCAGCCCGGAGTTGGGAAGTTGCCGGTGTTTCACCCCCGTGCCTGGGAGAGCACGTAAAGCCGTCGGTCCTGCGCCTTAACTCTCACCGGTCGTGTCGAATAGTCGTCCCACCGGAGTATGAGAGTGACAGGAATAGAGAGTGCACTTGTGTCTGCGCGTACACTTGTGCACTATAATATCTCCTGCACAGTTGGCTAGTCTCAATAAGATTGACCGCCGTGGCCGGAATCAGTCAGGAGGACATCATTATATATATGCAAAATTAACACTTTACGTACAAAAAACTAAAAATATAAACAGGTAAAGTGATCCGTAAAATGTACTGAAAACTTTTGGATGCACAGTAATGGGGTCATTCATAACACTAAAAACTATCGATAAATTTTGTTAGGAGTTAAACAAATAAAGACAATAATTTATATTTTCATATTTATTTATTATAATAAAATGTATCTATAAAATTACAATATAAGTGTAATAAAATAATATGAATTTGGTAAATTATAGGTATTTTAAAAATTATAATGAAGGAAATATATTTTAGTTTGTTTTATTAAATTGATATAGAAAAATCATATACCGAGAATTCCATGTTTTAAATTCTAAAGTCATATTACGTAATTTGTTACGCTATAAATAAAATATATTTATTAATATAGGTACAACTTTGTGTTTTATAGCTCTATGTTCTCAATAATTTTCAGAATTTTCCATACTTTAAATACTACATATATTCTTCTTGCATTTTTTCATCCCTCGTCATCATCATCATCAACATTATCACTTGAATAACTTTAAAATTATACACTGACATTTATCTACTCTGCTTTGAGCAATATAGCTCCAATAATCTCGGAGTAAAATGGCTGGGATATACGGACAGGTGGACAGATTCCGCTTTTGCCTTTTGGTTACAATGGTTAAGAAAGCCACTCTTAGATACGCTTTATATGATATAGTCAAGTCAATAATCAGGCAAGTATATGTACACTCTTTATAATACCTAAATGTCATCAGATTGCACCCGCTTACAATATTCTACATTCATTCATAGTATTTATCTGGCCCCGGAATTGGTATGATAACATCTACGTCTGCTTGTGTTCGTGCTGGCTGCTCGAAACACAACGACGGGCAATGCGGCCACCTAGCATATAGCTGGAAATACGTCAAGCCCAATGTTCGAATGCAGGTAGTGAAATGCGTAAAGTAGTCGGTATATTACGAATAGGAGGTGGTTTAGGGACGTGTTGGAAGTGTTCTTTGAGAATTTCCTGGACTAATTTCAATCTGAAAACTAATCGCTTTCGGGGAGTGGCATGTGAAGAATGGAGAAGAATACGGGCGTTTCAAATGGAACAATTTTATTAATTTTCGCGCTTAAAAATCTTCATATTCCATTTTGCGCATTTTTTCGCTCTAATAAATATATCTCTAACATTTGGTCTTTTTTATCTACACCGCTCATAGCGTGATTATAATCTATTATAACTTGGGGATTATAGTGTGGTGGACAACGTGATTGAAGTTGCATTAGACCTTGAGGAGAACCGTGGTAGGTTGATATTGTAATTATTTTCGGTTTTTATCTCGATAAGCCAAGACAGATACATCGCCAGAATGTCTAGCAATAAATTGGAGTTCTTTTATTTTGCACAGGGCCATAATTGGAGGTACGTTGTGGTGGTTGCCGCGTAAGGTACCTACACAATCAGTCTTGCGTGACGTCAAAAATCCGGCCAATAAGGGGTTGTTAAACCAGTTGTCCAAGAAAAGGGTGTAACCTTTGTCGAGAAGAGGGTGAATTAGTTTTAAAATGGTAGCTGTTGTTTTTGGCAAAGTGGATTGGTAATCGGGACGATAGATAGTGTTGCCGCCGAGATATACAAAAAATAACCAAAGGTAGCCAGTAGAAGACTCACAGAATTTAAATGTCTTTACTCCAAAGCGTGCTACCTTTGTTCGTATATACTGACGGAATGAAAAATTACCTTTCCACATTGTTAATGATTCATCTATACAGATGTTTTTAGAAGGGACGTAAGCGCTCATGAATTTTAAATTTAGGTGGTCTAAAACTGGGCCTAAACAAAACATCCGGTTGGAATCCTCGGGCGATCTAGCGCCTATTGTCATTGAAGTGTAGAGTGCGACAGAAATTTTCATAGCGAGACCGGGTAAAAATTTTTCGAAAATAATTTGTTTGAAAAAGAGGGTTTGTGATGAAACATGAATTTGTTGAGAGCATTCGAATGATGCCGAGCATCATCCAAAATGAGAACAATATAAGGAGTTCATGGACATTGGTGTCATATCAACCCCGGGCAAAGACAGCAAAAGAACTGGAAAGCCTTGCAGCATACCGGTTCGTTTCTGTCACTATATGTGACAGGATACCATCATCCCAGTACTCCGAAAAGCGTCTAAGGCGTTGGCGGTGTGACTACTGCAACTTTTTTCTGAGGTAGATATTTCTCTCTGTTGCTTTAGTAGCTAACCATGGCTGACCACTCAAAGCTAGGAGACTTATCTCCTTCAGCAAGCAAAGCCTCGTCTTCACAGTTGTCTACATCCATCCAATCCGTTTCAATATTATCCATTCTTTGTCGCCTTGCTCTGGCCCTGGCGCGTTCTCTCATGATTTCTCTTGCATTTACCACTTTCATAATTCTTCTTTAGTCCATAGGGTATATCATCGTCATTCAAATAAACCTCTACCAACTTATCTCCTTTCACCCATTGGGTAGCATACATCTCCTGCAAGCCTCTTTTGCTCTGTCTTGTTTACCCCTTTTTTTAAATGTTGTCGGCATTTAAAGAATATTTTATAATACTCTATGGCTGACTTTATTTCTCAAGATAATATGTACATATATCTCATTTAACCGAAATAAAAGTAATGTTCGTCTTGTAATAAATAATAAAAATGCAGTGGGTGAGGTGGTGCCTACAGACACCAGCGGGGTTTGACGGTAACGCCGGAAGTGGCGCCTATAGGCACCAGCGGAGTTCAAGTGGTTAATATTATATGTTATCTTAAATTAAATAAATATATTAGGACATTAGAACACAGCACCATCTAGTTCCATGGTAAGCTAGGAAGCTTGTGTTATGGTTACCAGATAGTTGATACACATATATAACTTTAAATACATACATATTATAAATATAATCACACATGACTGGAGTACAAACATTCGTGCTCATCACATAAATGAATGCCCCCAGCGAGACTCGAACCCGCGAACGCTGGCACAGCAAGTAGGCTCACTACAAACTGATCCAAACGTATCGTCAAATTAATCGTCAAAATCTTAAATTATTACTGAGGATATAAGTTGTATATACATATATTATGTTTGTGTTCACCTCTTAAAATCCTTCATATTTTTCCCTCACGAAAGGATTTAATAATATTCACATAGTCACGGTATCAAGACGAATCTACCAATGTATGAATTATTACATTTGGTTAAGCTAAAAATTACGGGGGAACATAGGATCGGACATAAATACATACATATGTACGTATAGGTCAAACACTTTACTCCTTTGGGCTTCGTTGCAGTCAGGTTAAAATTAGACTACTGCGAATCGAACTTGGGTACTGTTGTTTCTATTATGCCATTTTTTTTAACATCCCACAGCTCGGTACGGGTCTCCCTTCAATGTGAAGGGGATCAGGCTATAGTTCACCACGCTGGCTAAGTGCGGCTTGGCGGACTTCACATGGCTTCCGAAAACTTGCTAGGTTCTCTCAGAGATGCACGTTTCCTCACGATGTTTTCCTTTACCGTAAGACAAGTGATAATCATGTTGGAAATGATTCGCACATAAAAATATCAAAGGTGCGAGACTCGGGGTTTGAACCTGCTTCACTCGGTTTTCAAAGCGAGCGCGTTACCACTGGGCTACCACTGCCTCACCGTTATTTGTTTACCACAAAATAATGTTTTAACTTTCGCAATTTGTTGGATTGGATTAAAAGTAAAATAAAATATTCATTCATTGCCAGTATTTATTTTGTCAACAACAACAATGTTTATAACCTAAAATATCCTATACACAAACTGTTCAACATGTCTTCTCGGAAATATTTTTCATAGCAAGTATTTTGGAAGCCTAACCTGAAATTTCAATAACATTTTTCACCTCATACTTTGAAAGTTATAGAAGGGCGAGGGATACATGTTTGCCGTCACCATTGCCTAGCGGCTCACAAGAGTCACCTAAAGAAACATGTTTTATAATTTCGACACAAAATTCATACGGTAAAAATAAACTATAATTTCAAAACTTTACATAACTAAAAATGAAGGCCTAAAATGTATATATAAAACATTTAATTTTATAATCTATACATATATTAAAACTGTAAAAGTCGAATGTCTGTACATAGAAAAAAATGCTAAAAACCGAGTCAGGGGGATGTAAGAAGAGAAATAGAAAAATCCAGATTTTGTTTCTCTGTCTGTTTGTCTGTTTGTACGGGCTAATCTCCGAAACTGTTGGACCGATTTAAATTAAATTTTGCATGGTGGTACCCTATATTCCCGGTCAATATTTTAGATACTTTTCATCCCGGAAAATTAAATAGTTCCCATGGGATAGTTAAAAAACTATAGTAATTTAGTTAGTTTAGCTTAGTACACAAAAACTACTAATTGGATTTTAATGAAACTTTACAATAATATAATTCATACTTTATTTTTATAAACTTTACAATAATATCATTCATAATCAGAATAACTAGGCTACTTTTTCTCTCGGAAAAATGTACGGTTCCCGCGGGATAGGTTTGTATTTGTTTGTCTAGAGGCGTACCCGAGCGAAACGAGGGTGAGCCGCTAGTTTTGTAATATATATTTTCACTGCAAATATATATCGTGTATGCACTTAAAAGCCTAAGCCTTACTAAGGTTGTATTTCAACAATATGAGTTAATAACCCAATAGAGATAAAGCTTCATAAAATCATACAACGATACACTACTAAAAAAACGGTGGTGCGTGCGTTTTTGAACCAAGTATTTTTCACCCTCCTACCCCCAACCCCCATTTTTTAAGTAATTATAAGCTAACCCGAGCGGAGCGAGGGTGAGTCGCTAGTAATTTATAAAAATATATAGTAATACATAATTGAACTATGCGGTTGGAGCCGCGGGAAAACGTTACTTTTTACTGGATAAGCAATTGGGTAAAGAAAAATCTCAATTTGTACCTAAGACTTTATTAACAATAATAAAATCGGAGAAGTGCTAGTCTGACTCACACGTCGAGGGTTCCGTAGCGTGAAATATTAAATGTATGTTTTGTTTTAACATGCTTATTTGCTATGTCACAAGTAAATAAAATATTTACTTATTACGACTATTCATTTTATTAAGGGCATAAATAAGTTTGTATTATTGAACGTATTTTGGAACTTCTATAATGTCAATTTTTTAAGAACTTTTCGATCAATACCTCTAAAGTTAGAGAATAGAGATCAGAAGAACACAATGACGAAACCGAAAACGACGAAAAGCAAATAACTCCTGTAACTATTAGCTTGAACAAAAAAGTCACTTAGAAACATGTAATTGAATTCTACATGTAAATAAAGACCTATTCCAAAAGTTTATGTTGACATATTTTTTTAACACCTCAGTTAAATAACTATATTTAATTTTTTACACAAACTAACTATTAAATTAGTTTTCATGCAATACGGCTATGACTTCTGTACAGACGAACAGACGGACACGGTGAAAATATAAGGGTTCGGTTTTAGTGATTTGGCTACGGAACCCTAATAAAATGTGGTGGCGAATATATTGGAAAATATAATATTATACCTATTTAATCGGAATCAAGGAAAATATTACAGAATATTTTGACTGATAAATCTAAAGGTCTGATTGAAAAACTGTATTATAATAATTCTTTCATCGAAACGCCGTTTGTAAGGCCCCAATCAGTGATTTTTGATTTACTAGTAATTTCACCACTAATACAATTAATATAAAAAAGTGATTACTTATTTCTTTTTTTTTTCTATCTTGTATGATATGCAATTTGTAACTTTTTTTTACATTAAGCCTTGCTAAGATTTTATTTTCTAAACAAATAATGTAATTTTAGTTGATTTTAACATCAACGTATAATATCCGTAGTTATCATCACATGAATCTGAAAAGCAAAACAAAACGAATAGAAAAAATAGCAAATACACTCCTATATCTGTTGTATTTGAGAACATTTTGATAGTACAGTGAAAACTAAATTACTGTGCTTACCGTCTACATTAAGATTAACTGCCTATTGGGTGCTATTGCTGCCTATTGGCGCGGTGGCTAACGATACGAGTACATTGTTGTTATACAGGCTGCGCTAGGCATTAAACATGTAATACGATAAAGAAATAAATTATAACAATTATGATAATAATTAGCGGCTCACCCTCGATTAGCTCGAGTTGACCCTAGAAAAACAAAAACAAATCTAT
Source organism: Fabriciana adippe (assembly GCA_905404265.1). Classification (NCBI taxonomy): domain Eukaryota; kingdom Metazoa; phylum Arthropoda; class Insecta; order Lepidoptera; family Nymphalidae; genus Fabriciana; species Fabriciana adippe. The sequence goes on from FR989988.1 coordinate 5,720,311, forward strand.
ACCACCGGAATCGTCATCTTTCCGGGATAAAAAGCCTATGCTATTCCAGACTATACTCACAAATTTTCGCATTTATAATGTTAGTAGGATTTATACAAATAGTACCTAAGAAGTAAGTTTACCTAGATATTTACCATAAAGGAAATTAGAAATATACTTAATTATATATATATATATATATATATATATATATATATATATATATATATATATATATAAAACAAATGCTCGTTTGATTATTACTGTACAGGTCAAGTCCGCGTGGAATAGTGGCAACAATGCTGAATGGTAATGCCGATTCTTTGGGCGAAAAGCGAACCAGTTCTCCTGTCACCAGTAGAGGCGATAAGACGAGGTGTTATGTCTTTTACTATTGATGATAATAAAATAGAGTGGTCATATTATTTAGAAGATATATGTATTTAAAATCAAAAAAGAAATAAATTAATTTTGTAAATCAATATAAGGGTTGGTTTATAGGGTTAGCTTAATATGAAAAAAATATGTTTTACCAATAGTACTACAGTCGACCGTCGAGTTTTACTTGACAAATTTTTTACATTAATTTCTAATTCTCATTAAAATTGTGATTTATTTAATCATAAATCGCACATCAAGTATAATCGCAATTTTGATTATTGTCTGATTCCAAACACTTTTCTTTTATAAGCATCCAATTCATTCAAAGATAAGCCATAGTTCTCACATAAACATGGTTTCACAAGCTAGGATTGTACCTGCATAGTGTAGCCTGTACAGATTAACTGGCTCATGTGTGGCAATCACTCATACAGTTTCCTTCGAATCCTTGGTCCGTACCTGTTCAGTTCAGTGTCATGCATAGCCACTTTAAAGGCTTTAAGTACCAAATAAATTCCTATGTACCAACTTTTGCTGTGACAGACGGTTTAGTGGAGAGCTGGAAGGATTTTTCAAAAGAATGTACATTTTTGATTTCGATTTAATTATAAGAATATACGAATTGATGAAATATATTTAAATAGTAAGTAGTGGCTAGAGTACCTACTATATGTAAATAGTATGGTTTCTCTACGGCTTGAGCAATATTTGTTATCCTCCAGGGTAACTTACAGAACACGTTACTATATTCTGCTAACTATATTATGGAGCATAGAAACATTTCATATAATACAATTAATGATTCAGCAACTCTCTTGAATACGTATTACAATACACATATAATTAATATGTAATGCTATTCCAATTATTGGTTAAAAATATGGCATATTCGAATAAGTTCCATAATATTATTATGCAAAACGGCTAAATTTCATGGTCCAATATAGTTAAAAGTATTAAGACGGTAAAATTGTATTATACCCTAACCTAGCTATAAACATTTTTATTTATACAAGAGTCTTTAAATGTAATTTATTTTTTATATTATAAGAAAAAATAATCCTTACCTATTGCTATAAAGATTTTTAAACGCAATGTTTCCTGTGTTTTAAAAGTATTTGGATTTCAAAATATGAACGATATCTCAAAAACTAAATGATATATGTATATCTCTATGTCTATCTCAAACTAAATATTAAAAACTTAAAACTTAATCACGAACTACACTGACGCATTTTAAATTAAATTGGTGATTCAAAAGTGCTTATAATAAGTCTATTTGAATAAAGTTCCATTTCATTTCAGTGAAATCTCACTCTCTACAAAAAATATTATCTGACCTATAAAATCTGGCCATCAAATGGCTGCCTAGCCTGAATTTACAATTACTCAAAAAAAAGGAAACGTATAAATAATGTAGGAATTTCGTAATACCACAGATCATATATAGTAGTAATACTTTACTTCTTTGTTATTTAAATTTTAAATAATGAAAAAAAATCATGAAAATATTTGATTTTCATGAAAATTATATTTTTCATGTAAAAAATTATACATACATATTTCATATAAAGTTAAACACAAGTACATATCGAACAAATGACATTAACTTATTCATCCGATTAATCATTTGATCGTCGCAAACATGGGTGCTTATTATCATTTTCAGTGGCTGGTAAGAATAATTTTGGTAATGAAAACAAATGAGATCTAAACACTTTCCACGAGTATCAAATTTTATAGGTACTAATGAACTCTCATTTTTCTCATAAAATCTTAAATTTAGATTTCTTGTGCAAGGTTTCATTTTAATGAAATGAATGAATGAATGACAATGAATGATTCATGGATGTTTTGACAATATAATGTACTAAATCAATACTCCACTTAAAATTATTGTTAAATCTACACTAATATTATTATAAAGAGGAAAAATTTGTATTTTTGTATGTTTGTAACGAATAAACTCAAAAACTACTGGACTGATTTAGATGAAATTTGGTAAGAAGATAGTTTGAGACCCTGAGAAGGACTTAGGATATTTTTTATCCTATGTCCTATTTATCATTTATTTTTTATGGGATGAAAGTTTGTATGGGGAATCAACCTGGGGACGAACTCGAGCGAAGCGAGGGCGAATTGCTAGTTAGTCTATAATAATATTATAAAGAGACAGAGTATGTTTGTTTGTTTGTTTGTTTGTTTGAACGCGCTAACCTCAGGAACTACTAATCCTAGTGTGACGGAAAACTACCATCAGATATTATTATTCTTCTACCAAAAGCGTTAGATGAGAATATGGGAAATAAAATTATAGGCGTATTTTAATATTAATATGTATATCTAGATTTTCAGGCCCAAGGCAATTGTATACATAATCCTTTCATATTATTGTAGTCGTTGACTTCCTTTGTTACATAGACTTACATATATGGAGTGACAGCTCTTTTTTAAAAGGATCAAAACATTGTACTTATTAGAGTGTACTTAACAACTTACATATGCATACTTTTATTTTACTTATACTTTTCTCAAGTCATTTTAAAAACCTTTAAAATTTGGTGTCGAAAATTTTTAAAATAAACAGGTACAAAACAGAACAGTACTTGCAAATACTTTTAACGAAAATTGTTTTAAATAAGATGCAGTAACTACATAATTTTGTTAGTTCAGCTGCAAGCTTACCTTTCTTTTTCAGTGCTGTTAAGAAATATTATCAAATACATTTTTTTTTGGTGGTAAAGTAATAATCTATACTAATATTATAAAGAGGTAAAGTTTGTGAGTTTATGAGTTTATGAGGTTGTAAGGTTAATCTCTGGATCTACCTGACCGATTTAGATAAAATGTGCTAAGAAGATAGTTTAAGACCCTGGACAGGACATAGAATACTTTGTATCCCGGAAATCATTCCTTAAGGGGGTGAAAATTCGGATGAAAATTTGTATGGGGAATCAACCTAGAAAGTCGCTAGTGTGTTAATATTTTATTTTACTATTAACTACCCTAATAAATGACATTACTTATAACTCGCTGTTTCTGAATAGTCATCGAGTCAGTTTCGCACAAATAATAGTAAGTACCTGGGCGATCGAGCTACGCTCGGAGTTCTTTTTTGTTATATCGTATTTTTTAGATAAAAAAAAACTAAAAACTTGAATAAATACAAAAAACAACAAAAGTTAAAACTTTGTTTCCGACCGGGATTCGAACCCGGACACCTATGATTGTCAATCTTGGTCGCTTGACCACGATGTTTAAGCCCGTGCGTAAGAAATTATCGACCATATTTTGCGTGGAATAATGCGAAAGAAAACCGCATGAAAACTCGAAAACACGCGTTTTCCCAGACATAAGACTACTCTAGATCGATTTTTCGCCCCCGAAAACCCCGCATACCAAATTTCAGCGAAATCATTAGAGCCGCTTCCGAAATCGCCGGTATAAATAAATATACAAGAATTGCTCGTTTAAATATATTAGATACTATCTCGAAAACTAAAATTGAAGAAAATTCTTTTGTAGGAAATTTAAGTTTTACCTACGTCAAAAATTTACATTCATTAAAAATTTTAATATGAACATTTAAACGTCAATAAAATATATTATCATATTACATGTACATAAAGAATAATTACTCTCACGAATTTCATTTGCCACTGCATTTTACGACGGACTGACGCCGAAATGAAACTTTTATATAAGCTTTAAAACAGAAAACAATAAAGATTGAACTAAATTAAGCTGTAAAGTTGGTTTGTGCAGAGCCGTACGCGCGTTTACCATAATCGACGCGTTAACGCTATTATATTGTTTTTTTATTATTATTATTATTATGAGAACGATCGGTTTATTTGTAAAAGATTTGTTTTTTTTACTGACTTTACTATAAATATATTTTTTACACCCAAGTACATGCATAATTATGTATTTAGTTTATTAATATATATAAGTAGCTTTGCGTACAAAACGCTGGGAAAAATAAAACCACCAAAAAATTCCGTTACAACGTCAAGTATTCACTTAAGTCTAAGAAAGTAATTTGCCTAACAATAAGATCCCTTTCATTACAGAAGACACTATGTTATTTATTTATTTATTAGCTTTTCAAGGGAAATAAATTGTACAATAAATATTTACATTATAAACACATAAAATAACCCTCAAACCAACCAAGTTTCCACAGATATCTAATACATAGTAAAAGCTTGCCACCACAATATGATATATAAAAATTTAGAATATAAAAATAAGCGACGACATGTTTGCTTCAGTTTAGAGTGACCCTACTTTCTGTGCCAGCGGTCGCGGGTTCGAGTCCCGCTGGGGGCATTCATTTGTGTGATCAGCACGAATGTTTGTACTCCAGTCATGGGTGTTTATATTTATAATATGTATGTATTAAAAGTTATATATGTGTAGTGTATCAACTATCTGGTATCCATAACACAAGCCTTGTAGCTTACCATGGAACTAGATGGTGCTGTGTGTTGATATAAAAAAAAAATGAATGGTACTATTTATAATTAAACATTAAGTACTATGCAGATAAAGTAATATCATACATACAACCTATTGCAAAACTACCAATTATAAATTAAGTTTTACAACATTTTTCTTGTAACTATTATATTTAAGGTGAAAGATATCTAATTCGTAATATTTTAAATTAAATTGTCCAATACTTTTGCTGCTGCTCGAAACTTTAAAATATTCTGAAAACATATAAATAACTACTATAATAGTCTGTATTTCTGTCAAATTTCAATAAAATAAAATCAATCAATACTTAGTTTAGCTCAAAAGAAAGCAATTGTAATTATTCACAGTTTTCTTAATAAAATTATAATTATTATCAATACATTTGATATGTTAATATATTTTAAATATTCATTAGCGAGTGTAGCATAAACAACTTGTGAACTTGTTACATACGCGATATACAAAAATATTTGAAGCATACTTCTTCTTACTTTAAGTATTGCATAAAGAGGTTTTGGTTAGTATGACTTTATATATTTTTCTAATACACAATTTTTACATCTAAACGGTATATGTAATTGAAAATATAGGTTTTGTAATGAATATGAATAGTTATAGTAAATGTAATAGCTATTAGTGGCTTACGGCTGACATTTATGGAGGCTTTCACTGAATTCGCATAAATTGTGCATTTAGCTGTCTGGCTATTTATTATTTTATACACATACCTTATGTTTTATAGTTTACATATGTAAAAATCACTCACTACTAACAGGTTCATCTGGGTGAAAGGTGTTTCTTTTATCCTTGTGCATCAATATCTGATGACCATAACTAAAATATTCTTCAATTATATATTAGAGTTTTAATTAGAATATATACAACACATTACTGGGATAAATATTGTGTCGTATAATCCTATGTTTTAATCAAGACCAGTTTTGTGTACATTAAGTTTCATCCAAATCCGGTCAAAGACGCGTGATTGAGTAACAATCATTCAAACATCTTCAAAAATTTACACATTTATGATATTACTAACGTTTTTCTGTCTGTCTGTCTCTTACTCTCTGCTTTTAATTTTCTGTCTTTTAATTTTGTAGAATTACTTCGCTCTCGTCAGTTGTATTATGTTGTAAGATAGTTTCGGACATTCCTCAATAATTTGACTAAGAACTGCAAAAAGATTTTTTTTTTAAATCAAGCCAGTAGATGCAGAGATTAGCGCGTTCAAACAGGCAATTTTTTTTTTTGGCTTTATATATTAGTATAGATATTAGGCAGTGGTAACGCGCTCGCTTCGGAAACCGAGTGAAGCGGGTCTAAATCCCGGGTCTCGCACCTCTGATATTTTCATTTGCGAATCTTTTCTAACATGATTACCACTTGCCTTACGGTGAAGGAAAACATCGTGAGGAAACTTGCATGTCTGAGAAAACCTAGCAAGTTTTCGAAAGACATGTGAAGTCCGCCAATCCGCACTTGGCCAGCGTGGTGGACCATGGCTTGATTCCCCTCGTATTGAAGGGAGGCCCGTGCCCAGCAGTGGGACGTTAAAAAGGGCTGAATACAATTAGGGTAATATAGGGTAATACTATAGGAGACAATATATTAGTATTTGAATCACATAATTATTATGCTAAAGATCGTGGGCCCAATATATATTTGTCGGGGGAAGTCGATTTAGTAGAAATAAATTATAAGTTAATTTGATTTGTTTCATTTTTCTGTTAGAATGTAAAAGCTTATTATTTTTTAAAGTCACTATCTTATCTTACGTCAAATGAAAATCAAATTAAGAGATGAGGCGATGTCTTGAGCGGAGTCGAGGCGTCGTCTGGACATTCGTTGATGATATGTGGTTTGGTAACGTTGGTTGATCATAGCTGATCATTGGATAGTTGTGTTCCGATATTGTATGTTGAAGTTGCTGCTCAATTAAAGTTTAAACTATTAGAATTATCGTTTTAAGATTATAAAATTGTTATTTCCCTTATTAAATTGTATTGAGCATTGAATACTTTATTTTGTGCCCACATTAAGCTCTGATAACGCTCATGACATTCATAACCACTGATGACGATGTCAGCAGAATATTGATACTCCATCATTTTATATGTAACTAGCAAAATCCAATCAGTAGTTTTTGTGTACTAAGCTGTATAAGTTACTATAGTTTTTTAACTATCCCACGGGAACTCTTTATTTTCCGGGATGAAAAGTACCTTAAATATTGACCGCGGATATGAAGGTACCACCATGCAAAATTTCATTTAAATCGGTCCAACAGTTTCGGAGATTAGCTCGTCGACAAACAGACAAACGGAGTAACAAAAAATTTGAAAAAATCTGGATTTATTTTATTTCTCTTCTTCCATCTCCTTAACTTGGTTTTTAGCATTTTTTTTCTATGTAAAAGCATTCGACCTCTACAGTTTTATTATATGTATAGATAGTAGTCCGATAAAGTAATTTTAATTGTAATATTTTTCGCCTTGTGGATGGATAAGCTTGGTATTAGTAATGATCTGCTGAGTTAGTTTTGGCCACTATGAATAGCGAATTACACTGAAACTATCTATAGCTATCTATCCTCTTATTCTGAAACAACAGGAGTGATTACTTCACGTGTCCAAAGCACGAGATTGTGAAAGTACCGCCTTTTCAATTCTGGGCTATTACTGGTAATTTTTAGATAAACCCTTGAGATCACAATTTTATGTACATACTTATAAAGCTTAAAATGCCCCTTCTGCATTCACAGTTTCATGCTCTCATTCAACTAAAATTGATAACCTGCGGCTTATACACATGTATTTATATTACTTTAAGCAACATTTTTTATATACGAAGAGCTTAAAATTTTACTATAATATTTCCCATTAAACCCGATTAAGATATTCGTTAATAAATAAATTTCATCGGCATAAAATTATAATAAATAATCTTTTGAAATTAAATTTATTTCTTACAATTTCACAAAGTTAAATCAAGCATTTTATACGCGCCAGAATCGTATAATCTATAATGTTCAATGATTGGGAGATTTACCGAATTTGCGCAGTGATTTACAACGCAATTTCATATAGATATTTCCAAAATCATTCGTAATAGATTTTTATTTTAGGCGGAGGATAATGATAGCTTAATTTTTTTTAATAATGATTTTAATTATGATATGGGATAAGTTTCAACGTGTTTATTATTATTCGTACGTATATTTCAAGATATTGACAATAGTCACATTAAAATTTATTTATTTTTATATAGTGACAAATAATAGTATAAACTCTTAGAGTATAACTGAATCGAAGTGTTTTCTAGTTTTTAAAAATAACAACGCTATTTAAAAATAATTTTAAAAGATCCACGTAGCTGTCCTCGACTAATAGGTAACAATTAGGCTAACAAAAAAATCTTCGAAAATCAAGCATAATTGAAACAAGTATAGAGTATAGTGAAAAGCTACACTTATTATATATTATAAATATTTAATACCATCGGCTCACCCTCGCTTCGCTCGGCGTTGCCTCTATGAAAACAAAAACAAACCTATCCCACGGGAACCGCACATTTTTCCGGGATAAAAAGTAGCCTATGTGTTATTCTAGACTATAATCTATATCTGTGCCAAATTTCATCTAGATCCGTTCAGCCGTTCTGGCGTCAAAAAGTAACAAACATCCATACTTACAAACTTTCACATTTATAATATTAGTAGGGTTAGATAAAACTTATATCCAGTTAAATTTTAGTTTACTGTTCGTCTAGATATGTCGTCTCGTATAGATATATGATAATATATGTATATAATATAGATATATAAATTTATAAATGCAAAAAATGTTCTTTTGTTATTACTACTAGGTAACTCATCTTTTTTAATGTTATCTTCACAGTCTTGGCAACGTTCTCCATGTTTCAAATATATTGGGAGAACTTTAATTTGTATAAAATTTAAATTTTATCGAATGTACTTTTCAATTCTCTTCCGTACTTTCAACAATGCCTATCTGAAAGCATTATGTAAATGTATTAAATAACATTGAGAAATAAAAAAAGATTACTGAAGAAGGTGCTTATGGAAAGTAAGTATTACTTTTATAAGGACTTTATCTTCATGAACTTTACTAAATATTCTACATATTCTACACATTCTAAATATTCTACGGGTAAATATTCTACATGAATCTAATTTATAAAAATAATTTCTTATCTCCTAACCAAGCCGTTAACCAGGAGTAGACTTCTGAAAGTAACGGTACTAAATGATAGACTTGATTCTTACAGCAATATAGCAAATGCTAAAATAACTCACGTGTTCACACGATACATTTTCTATCGTGTTAAAAATGAATAGTAATTATACACTTGTTCATATTGCTTAAGAAGTCTGGAGAGTATATAACATATTTAGGAATGTAGGTTTCCTTACACAAAAAAGGTCGTGTGAACGTTTCTACGTACAATTTATGCGCTAAAACTTATTCGACGAAATGTATACTGCAAGAAAACATGCATTACAACGCCGTGTAAATTCATCGTAAATTCAGCGAATACCTTCTATTTCTTACTCTTATTGATATTATTTAATTATTAAATAATAATAAATGAATGAATTCTATTTATATTAATAAATAATTTTACCGGTGGTAGGACTGTGTCAAGCCTGATAAGTCCGACTATGGGTAGGTACCACCTCCTTATCTATTTCTGTCGCCAAACAACAATGATTGAATTGTTGTGTTCCGGTTTGAAGGATAAGGAAGCCAGCGCAATTACAGGCAAGAGGCATATCATCTTAGTCCTCACAATGACGACGCACCTGCGGCTCTGCATTTGTGTTACCTAAAACCTAAGTGCATGAACCGTAGTTGTTATGGGCGACAGGTACTGCTTTCCATCAGGTGGTCTGTCTGCTCGTTTGTCACTGAATCTCATAAAAAAAAAGTAAAAATATGTGAATATTTTGCACATTCACATCGTTATTCCAAGTAATAACTACATTTTGTAACAGCCAGATGACTAAAATTGTAATTATAGCAGACAATAACTGAAACCATGCTCTTCAGAGTATTAAGCAAGGATACTTTAGATCAATCATTCAATGTATACTATTCTTTATTGCACTTAAACATAAATACAATGATTGAAATACAATTTTTGTTTGCATAGACGGACTTATTTCTAGAAGAGATCTCTTCCAGCCTACCTATGGTAGTGAGAAATAGTGTTATAAAGCAGGCTAAAATCGTGCAGTTGCAGTCATATACATAATATATAGATACTCAAAAATAAAAAGCTAATTAATTATTTGATAACGCGTTTGGCTCAGTTTGTAGTGACCCTACTTGCTGTGCCAGCGGTCGCGGGTTCGAGTCCCGCTGGGGGCATTCATTTGTGTGATGAGCACGAATGTTTGTACTCCAGTCATGGGTGTTTTCATTTATAATATGTATGTATTTAATAAAGTTATATATGTGTAGTGTATCAACAATCTGGTATCCATAACACAGGCCTCGTAGCTTACCATGGAACTAGAGGATGCTGTCTGTTAATGTCCCAACATATTTATATTTATTTATTTCATATAATACCATACGGCTCACCATCGCTTCGCTAGGGTTCGTCGCTAGGTACGTTTTAAATAGATATAAATAGTTATTTGCCAGCGTTAGCCATATAAATTATTATTTTTTTTCGTTAATTTTTCTTATGTTTTAATACTTGTTATCCTATTTCGGACTAAGAGAAATCCAAAAAATCAAGTACCATAAAAATTGGTCCAGCCGTTCTTGAGTTATAAATGGTATAACTAACACGACTTTGTTTTATATACCTACTCGTATATAGATATACGATCAATGTACGTGTACAAATATAGAAATGAGACTCTAGTTCTTATTCATTACATTCACTGATCTGAAGTGCCTACCTGTACCATAATTATGCCTCACAAGCCACATATGCATGCCCTTCTATAGGCTAATAATTACAGAAGCAATCACAGGTAACTTCGTAGCTAAGATAAAAGCCCAGCTTTATAATACGATAATACATTGTTCTATTCATTTTTTAATAAAAACTTTTTTAGGTATTTTATGTACCTATACGTAGGTGGATTTATTTATTTAAAAAAGTGTAATAACAACACATATATTAAAACATTTATATCTATACATATTATAAAATTCTAACTAAGCCGAATCTGTACATTAAATATTTTTTGGAAAATCTTAGTGAAATAGACATTATTATCGATGCAGAGGCCGAATCTATAGTTTTTAGAATTTTTGTCTGTCTGTCTGTCTGTCTGTCTGTTACCGCATCACGGGAAAACCGCTGGACAGATTTTGATGAAATTTGGTATGATGATACCTGGTTATCCGGATCAACATATAGGATACTTTTTACTTCGCGAAAATATCTCATCTCTGAGCTAAACGTTAAAACGTAACTAGGAACGAACCCGAGCGGAGCGAGGGTGAGTTGCTAGTACATTTATAAAACAATAATAAGTAAGCAAATATGTATGTATTTATAAGTGTACATAACACTCAATACAATTACATAATGAAAAGTATACATTAAATTATAATAAATCCCTCAAATACGAGTATGATTAATCTATACAATTCAAATCCAATGTGGATTATATAGACACAGTTGTCACGTTATGAGTGTACACTAAAATTATCTATTGTAAGTTTTAAAATGAACTACGACTATATTTGTAGTAAAATATAAAAAATATAGAAGAAAGAGTGTTACTCCGTTAAAAATTGTAAAGCCTATTATTTCACGTGGCGCGTCCGTACGCGAAAAATATTTTCGATATAAAAGCTTAATACATATTTAAAATTAATAAATTACTTTGATATTCTTCATTTAATTAATTCAAAAATAATGAAATATATACGACATTCTTTTTCATTTAAAATTATCTATACATATAATAAAATTCTGAGTAGATTCTGTACATAAAATACTTTTTTGTTTTTTTTTTTTTTTTTTTGAAATAGTTATTATTATCGATACAGAGGTCGAATCTATAGTTTTTAGAAATTTTGTCTGACTGTATGTCTGTCTGTCTGTTGCCGCATCACGAGAAAACCACTGGACAGATTTTGATAAAATTTGGTATGATGATAGCTCGTTATCCGGGTTAACATACAAGATATTTTTACTGCGGGAAAATATCTTATCTCTGAGAAATCTATACTAAACGTTAAAACGTAACTAGAGACGAACCCAAGCGGAGCGAAGGTGAGCCGCTAGTCTGTAGATAAAGTAATTCAATTGGCTCAATTTGTGAAAGCATGTTTAATGCTATACAATCTTAAGTATTCTTTTGAATTATAATGACCTGAGATCGTTTGCTCCAAATGTTGTGGGAAAATTATTTTATCTTTATTTAAGAATTTGTATAAGTATACAATTTTATGTTATCGCTATATCCCATGTATATAGTAAATTTATTGAGTAACTTAATTCAATGCATATAATACTCATGCAGTACTGATTTTTGTATATTCTTTTTGTTTTAGGTTCTACTTTTTTTTCTACTGTTTGTTATTTCCCTTAATGCCATTTCCCTATTTCACCAAAAGTTCAGAAAATACTGTCGCCTAATAAATCTCATAGAAATCCCAACATATTATATTATATCATAGTAGTGAAGTAGAAATTAAAAGATCGTAAAATATTGTCATTAAAATTTTACACAAACACATGTAGAAACTTCCAAAAAAATTAATGGTGGAAGCGCAAAGGCTAATTGGCTTAAGGTATTAGCAAGGTTTTGGCCGATAATATGGTAATTGTAACTTACAAAGTAAGGACGGAAATACAATTAAAAATTTTACTTAATCCAAGCTGGTTGTTGACCTTTTTGTCACTGTTTTTCAGTGTGTAGCGGTGGTCACGTGTTCGATTTTCCAACAGGGCAATTGTGTTCATATATAAAAGGAAATGGCATTTGTCTTATAATACTTGAACCACGCTAAAGCTTAATATGACCTATAATTAATAGCCGATTTTTTTTATTTATTGAAATTAAGTATCAGCTTAGTTACAACTTAATAAGTTATTTGTTATGGCATCTATAAAGCAGTAACGGGCTAGGTGATAACTCAAGTTATATATTTTAATGTCGTCCTGACTGATTTCGGCCACAGGACATAATATTATAGTATACTAGCGACTCACCCTCACTCACCTCGGGTTCGTCCCTAGTTACGTTTTAACGTTTAGTATAGATTTCTCAGAGATGTGATATTTTCCCACAATAAAAAGTATTCTACATGTTGACCTGGGTAACCAGCTATCATCATACCAAATTTCATCAAAATCTGTCCACTGGTTTTCTCGTGATGTGGTCATAGACAGACAGACAGACAGAAAAAAAATCTAAAATCTATAGATTCGGCCTCTGTATCTTTAATAATGACTATTTCAAGAAATTTCTCAAAAAATATTTAATGTACACATTCGACTCAGAATTTTATAATATGTATAGATAAGTATTCGCGCAAACACTAATCTCTATGAACCTTTTACCGTTAAAATCTGGTGGAACGATACTTCGAAATGGCTAGTGGGAGTTAAGGTCCATGCAGCATGACTGACATTCCTCGGTCACGTATGGTCATGACTGACTGTGAGCATCGTGAGCGCAACAGAATCGGATTTAGGACTTATAGGTGCCAAATACTAAACTTTAATATTGATTGTTGAAGAGATAGCTTTTTAGCTTTAATTATTATTTTAAAACTATTTTTTTAGTCAAAACTACTTTTGACTAAAGAGGCTGGTCAGAAGTGATTTTAACTGCAGGCTTTGCAGTTTTGACTGGCATATCGATCAAAACTCTTAAAAAGTTAAGGAGGTAAGTAGGTATCTTTCTAGGTTAGGTTAGAACAGTGACCACAGCGCACGAGCCGAGCAAACGAAGTGAGCGTGCCGCGGTAGCGGCCGGCGAGTGCCATAATTTTAAGAGTTTTGACCAATATGCCAGTCAAAACTGCTATTGACCAAAGCCTGCAGTAAAAAGTACTTTTGACTGTTTTTGTCAGTCAAAAGTAGTTTTGACCACGAAAGAGTTCTGACTGTAATATATACCTACACCAATTATAATTCATAGCTATATAATAACTATTTGTTTCGTTTTCCATTTGGAAGAGCATTAACGTAATAATATGACATTTCGCCTTATTATGTTTATTTTACTCTAATTAAACCATTTATCTTGAATTTGCTATTGGATTTCCTATTGTAATCTAATTAGACTAACTAAAGTAAGTTTGAAGATAATTTTGAATGTTGTTAGAATTTTTGTATAATTACCTACGTAAGTTGAAAACAATAATTTTTGTTTGTAGAGATATTTCAATAATTTTAGTCTCAAAAGATAGATTTAGGTCTAGTACTAATATTGGATGGAATTATGAAAATCTGATATCCCGTTTAGAAGATATGAGCAAAATTGTATAAGAAAAATATGAAAACCTGTATTATTATAGTTTATGTACTAGAATTTTTTTAGTTTTTGTAGTTACATAAAATATTGTTGTTTTATATAAGAAAGAGATACATAAGGGAATACCTGTGATAAAAATAATTAGGTTTAGGGGTCCAATTGTATCAGTCAGGACTCCAGCTCTCAACAGAGCAACAACAAGGTAGAAAAAAGTGTGTGTGTACTTATATACAAGTAAGAAGTTATACTTTTTTGTTCATTTTAGAACATTTAAATAAAAACTTGTTTTTTAAAATGTTTAAACTTTTTGTAATGTTTTTTTTTTTCTTTTTATTTTTTTACTTTTCGTATTTTTCTCAGCAAATCCTTTCATTTGATGAAAGAAAAGAAGTAAACTTTATTCAACTTATTACGAGTACTTTTGAATCGTCAATGTATGGGTGTGCATAAAAGAAACAGTCCGCTATTATTGGGAGTCCGCCATATTATATTTACAATGACTTCGCTTTGCTTATTATGTTCGCTCATCAAAACCTTTCATTTAATATCCATATCGTGGGGGGTGCATAAAAGACACAGTCCGCCATTTTTGGGAATCTGCCATATTTAATTTACACTTTTTACAATTTGACGGCCGAAAGACGACGCGCACTCATTAGTCAAATTAAATAGTGCACGCTCCCCGACTTCCTGTTACACACTTCCGTCCCTTTTCATTAAATCACTCCCATAATTTGCAGGAAAGCGAGAGCAAAGGTGTTACACATCAAAAACGAAAATTACAGTCTTAGGAAAAAAATTTAGATTATTTTTTTGCAATTTCAGAAAAAAACATACATATTATACTCACAAACAAATCAACAATTGTTATTAAAATCGTCTGGCGATAGGCAACATACATCCCTAGGTATCTAACAGTAACCTATGTGTATACATGGAGCATGACTTGGCCAACCAGGTCATACTCCATGCGTGTTCTTAATTTCAAACAAATTGCCTGTAAAGGAGTAAAACATATGTACAAACACGCAATAACAAACTATCTCATCAGTAGTGATGAGAATATTATAGAACAAAGTCCTCCGCCGCGTTTGTCTGTCTGTCTGTCTGTCTGTTCGCGATGAACTCAAAAACTACTGCACCGATTTTTCATGCTGTTTTCACCAATGAATAGAGTGATTCTCGAGGAAGGTTTTAGTATATAATTTGTTAAGTTTTTATATACATTGGCTAAAACATAACGATATTTGTTGGAGATGTCGAAAAAAAATAAGGCGTCTGGGAGCTTTCAATGAAAACGCTGCCTAAACCAGTTGAGATATAACAATCTACAAAATAATGTATGTTGGAATTGTGTATCTTATATAGGTCTACAGAAAAGTTTGCGATGGCATATGTCTATCTCTTAAGAATAACATACTATATCCATTTTAATACTTTAAAATAATTGGCAATCTTAACGCGGTAATGTAAAAGCTATTTACATAATACGGTATTAATCCTTATCATTTGCACATTGTTTTACTCTTTTACACCATATAATTTAAATGAATATCTTAAGAGTAATCGCAAAAAAATTACGGACGCGAGAATAAAATTCAAGCGCCTCACTTCGCTTGATGCAATCGCCGACCCTCCCCCCGCACCGTCTTGCCTACTGTTTAGCTAATTTTTGTATGTTTGTAATGAATGAACTCAAAAACTACTGGACCGATTTAGATGAAATTTGGTAAAAAGATAGTTTGACACCCTGGGAAAAACTTAGGATATTTTTTATTCCGGAAATCATCCCTTAAGGGGTTGAAAATGGGGATGAGAGTTGGGATGGGGAAGCAAGCTATGGACGAACCCGAGCGAAGCGAGGTTGAGTCGCTAGTTAATACTAAATACAACAATGATAAACTACGTTTACAAACATAAATACATACATAAGACAAAAATATATACATGTAATATATATATGTATACATACTTACATGTAATATATACATATATACTCAATAGGTAAAGCCATAGATAATATAATTAGTTAGATGACGTTTAAAAATATCTAGTGAGTTTAAATGGCGAACATCGCGGGGGAGTAGGTATGTTCCATAGCTTTACAGCTTTTACAGTAAAAGAGTTGCCATAGTAACTTTTAAACGGTTGTCGCTCTGAGACCTAAGTTGCAAGCCAGAGACGTCCAAACCTAGAAAATTAAAGCGTTCCTTTAAGTAAGAGGGAGTGATTGGGTTATAGAGGATGAAGGAAAGAAGGTAAAGAACGTGCAAATTGCGCCTATATTTTATTGGAAGCCATTTTAATTGCGTACGGTATTCATAGGTGTGGTGGTCAAGTAGACTACGAACGAATGAACAATACAAATATGTGTAGGTCTATTTATAGTAAAAGATTTTATTTATTTTCAAAATCATTCACATAAAGTATAAAGGATTAAAAATATATAAAACTAGAACATCTACAATTTTAATATCCCATAATTATTTCAATCACGTACAGTTGATTATTACATAAAGTTTACAAAGTGATATGCGAATGAGTACATACTAACTATTTAAGTACGTGCTTCTAGCTTATATCTAGCAAGAGGGATATTTAAGTTTTTAAAACAGTAGAATAAATTAGCCCATTGATGTTGCATTCTGCTGAAAAAACCAAGGAAAGTCTTTGAAATTTTATATGCGAATCTCGTTTTAAACATGATTATATGAAAAAAGGCAACTTGCATGTCTGAGAGAATCTTATTAGTTTGTAATGAAAAAAGAAGTCCGATATATGTACATTATACATATAATAATAATCTTGGATCACACAGGTACACACGCACACACTTCGTTTGTAAGAATTTAAAATTTCTGAAAACATAAAAGAAAAGACAGAAAGAAGTCGATTGTTAAACTTATTTCACATTTTTCATACATGACAAAAGTAGCTTAAATTATTCACAGAGCTATCCTACAGTAAGCACAATGTACATTGTACATAGTTGTCATTTAACGACAAAGCAAAAATGTAAACATAACTTTTTTGATTGAATTTGCTTTTGAATGTTAAACTAAAGAGTTTACACAGAAACGTTTCCTTTTTTCATTTAATGTCTTTTCAGCCAGTGGCATTATTTAAAATATTGATATATCAAATTAAAACTGTTATTTTTTTTTATTGGATTTTTTTCGTGATTATTGCTGTACTTAAATATTGTAATACGTAAAATATTTATATTATGGACTTCTACAACGCTATTCTCTATCGCAGAAACGATGTTTAACGTGCAATTACGATGATGTTATTGTGGTAATTTTAAATACATACGGTAACAGTTATTATACAGGTTACATAACATTTTCATTGCGGGGTATTTTATAATAATATGTTATTTTAACTATCAAGTATCGAACGTTTGTTCCAAATTATTGAAATATACGTACCTATTATTTTCATCATTTGTATAAAACAACATTATGATAATATAATAAGCCCGCAGTGCAGCTTGTAACGAGCTGTTGGTGAGTGGCGACAACACAGACCTGAGATCTCTCGGAGGAAACAACATCTGTTGTCTTCAGTGACCGTCCAGAGTGAAGCATAAGAGCCAAGTACTCGAAAGGGTGGAAGTGTTTAATCTGCATAATAACGGGAAAACCCGTTAATAAGCATTCTCGCGATGGTGAAATCGGTGCACAATATGCACGTATTTCGGAGTGGAGATACATATGTCATATGTATCTCGACACCCTAAGCCGACCACGCCGATTTTGCGCCTGAAGTAATATGCTGGTTAGTGAGAGCCCTTCTAGTGAAAGACGAATCACATTCTGCCAAATATTCAATCTGAGACTGTTGAGAAGGCAGACATTCGGTAAAGTCATCCAATAGCCCAGTTCTAGCCCATCCAAACTCCATTCCATATCTATATTTAGTTTTTTACTTTTTCCATAGTACTACTCATTATCCAGGGACCATCTTTGGTAAATTCTCTATGGGTTATTCAGTGATGGATACCAGCCGATTCATCACATTAAACAAACTTGAATCTCTTAAGGGGCCTCTACGTGTTGGACCGGTAATAAAAATGTAATGTAATAAATATGTAAGCCTTCGAAAATGTTTAAGCATCCAAAATACAAATTTTATTCAAACAAATATAGCACAATAAATTAAACAAATATACAAAAACAAACATCACACAAAAGAAACTATCATCGCCTCGGAAAGTTCATATTTAATTAACAATCATGATAATTCTAATACAATAATAACAATTAAAAAGAACAATAAAATCACATTCCAATATTTACCTATATTCTAGAAACCTTTGAACAACGAAAAATCACAATGAGATCCAATAATTAGTTACATACAAAGATATTTCTATCTGTATCGGTGATGTTTTCCTTTGTACACAAAGCCGTACACAAATACTCATAAAAGGCTTGGCAATATCACCAAATAGCTCTACTTTTACCAACTATAAATAGATTTGTGGTACGTTTCAGCCTCCAAATACATTTTGAGTACGTTTCTATCAAATTACATCAAGTTCTAAATATAGGTCTTCAAAAAATTAAAATTAACCTGCATCACATTGGCTTAGTTTAATAATATTCCCTCCCAACGTACGTTCTTCACCTTGTCGTAGGGGGAGGAGGGGGATGGGGAGGGGGGCGACCCCATGGTTGTTGTGGTCTGCTTCGGCAAACCTGCCGTCGGGGCGTCATAGTTGAACGCGTAAGCGATCCTGTGAGGCACCATTAAGATGGTAGACGTTTTGTTGGTTTTTAGTGGATGGTATTGGCTTTTCTAGCCGGTGAGTCTCACATAACTACCTGTATGTCTACAGGTGGTATGCGTAAATGCATTTCCTAAAATTATAAAAAAAAGTAATAACATTGGTTAGCTTGTACAAGTTATTATAAATTGTAATTTTTTAATACCTCTAATTCTTTAAGACAATATTTTTTCCTGGTACGCTTAGAATTTACATAATACTTTAAATTTTTTTCAGGAACATATAAAACTTTATTTATAGGTATCATTTCTATTCACACATGCATGATATAAAATCAATCTGATGTAAACATACCCAACATTTAATGATAAACAAAAATTTCCTTGATATAATTTTATGTTTTGATCCTCTGATTAAATAGGATTTTGTTATTTATGGCATTATCACATAGACAAAAGAAGTAGCAGTCTACGACATGACGTTCACCATCCCATTCATGAGCCATGTTCGTGTATTGAAACTTCGATGGAAAATATCCCCAATAAAGGTGAAGATTGCTTTGTGTATATACGAGTATCTTACTATTTTAACTAACTTTAACACACAAATTGGCGCCAAGGATCCGCCATTTAAATTTTTTTTAAACACCTATCTAAGAATATTTGGGTTTTTGAGACGAATCCAACGATACCTTAACTGTCACAATCAATCTAGCTGTTTAAGAGATATGAGCTAATAAAGAAAACAAACATACATAGAAACATACAAGATAGGCGCGAAAAACATAAGCCTTCCTTAGCAGTCGGGTAAAAATATTTTACTACATACAAATATTAGTTACTTTTATTTTTTTAAGATTTTTCTTAATATATTATTATTTTTTTAAGGTGGAAGATTATTTTATACTATTTTTTTTAAGTGGCTTAAAATGTTCCATAATAAGATATAATTTTGTTTCTTTTTATATTTGTTTTGTAAAACCACTGAACAATTTTAATGACTTTCGGTTCTACAATTTAATTTTGAAAAGTTAAGCTTAGTAAAGATATTGGTAAAAAAAATGTAATTTAAAACTTCTTTTTTTCAAAGTCCGCGGGTATAGTGTGGTGCACGTATCCACTAATGAAATACCTATTAAAAATTTAAGTCAGTAATAAACAGGACTTGGAACATAAAGGTTGTCTCATTTAACATCGTTACAATATTGTAATGTGATTTTATTGTTCTTCTTAACTGTTATTGTTATACTTATCGTGATCATTAATGGAATATAAATCTTAAATTATAAACGTGAAATTATCTTGGTTTGGACTTTTATTCGCGCCGAAACGGGGCAATGGATTGTTGTATTTTTTTTAATATAGATATTCGACATATTTTTTATAAAATAAACTAACTTTTTACTGCGAAAAAAGATCTCATTCCTAAACTAAATCATAGTTTTCTGTTTAGTAACGGTCAGAATCCTTTTAAATTACATATGTAGGTATGCAGTAGCATAATTAGGAGGCTAACTAGGGACCTCACTAGTTTATTATAACCGTTTTAATTATTAACCTATGCTTATATTTATAGTTTGTTTATATTTTTGTTTTTATAAATGTTATTTTTGATTAGTTTTTGAATGTATGTACTACATATTTTTTTTTGTAATTTTGCTGGTGGGGGGCGTTAATAATTGCGACACAGTTTCTTAACATCTGAAATTATTTTCGTTTATATCTGTTTTTGCTATATAAGTACTGAAATTTCAATAAATAAATAAAAAATGCCCACAGCGGGACTCGAACCCGCGACCGCTGGCACTCCAAGTAGAGTCACTGTAAATTGAGCCAAACGTATCATCAAAAACAATTAGGTTCTTACAATTTATATATTTTAATTCTTTAAACAGTTCACGTATGTATGTATATCGCGCAATAACGCTAATTTAGTCGCGGCATTTTAACTCATCTCTTTTTAATCTTCACTTAACTTCAATCGCATAGATAACTTAAAATTTCGAAAATACTATATAATTATAAACCAATATAAGCTATATTATACTTATATAGCGACTTCATCAACAACAGATGCGAGTAATGTATACATTACATTGCACTAAATTAGTATAACCAGAACAATATCAACACAAGTAGAAGTAATTATATTACCTGATATTCGATGATTCAGTCATATGAAACAAAGACTCATATCAATTATTCCTAAATCAATAATTAATTCAAGCAACACCACTAACACCAATATATCATAATACGACGATTATAATATTGATGTTTTATATTTAGATTTTAGTACAACACAACGATTCTAAAGAAGTTTCACTTCAAAAAGTTATAATAAAATCAATAATGCAAGCTTGAACGATTTTTAAAAAATAAGAAAACATATATTTTTTAATTTACGTCCTCGTGCATACAAATACTGCAGAGCACAGGTGTAACCATTAGCACAGTGTACTAAAAAATAACAGTGGGCTATCGCCTTTGATGTTTGAAGAAAAGCCGACACTGCGTAACGTACTTCGCATTACGCAGGGTTGTTACAGATTTTTTTTGTAATTTAATTAAAATATAATATTATTATTTAGTTATTTATCGAAGTTCTTCATAGCAAAGAATAAAAAAAGGCATTTCGCGGAGGCAAATTCAAATAGAGTTTTACAAAATTTCATATAATAATAATAATAAGCCTTTTATTTCTTTAATAAAAAATAAAATATACAATTGGTTTAACAATTATTTGATTTGATTGAATGAATATTTCTATGTGACATTATAATTAATTTAATGAATAACTAGATAATTAGAATGAAATAAATTAAGTTATAATAAAAATAAATTAAATCTAGCAAATTATATAACATAAGTCGAATTGAATTTAGTTATATATAAATTTATCATTATTTTTATTTTTTAGCAAAGTTAGTTTTATATGATATAATGTAATTAATAGATTTCCAAATCACCTATCATAAATGGGCAATGGACAAATATTTTCGGTTTCTAGATTTACTGGATTTGAAATTTCTGTTATTAAACTTAATTATGTAAAAAACCCTCATCCTAATAAATAATTTTAGCAAAAAATAAAAACCATTTTAATTGCTTACAAATTAAATTAAACGCGCGATAGCCCTTAAAGTCGTGTCCCGAGCTGCTTACCAATTCGGGCGGCAGAAATGTATGCAGCTCGGGCTCGCCTACCCGCGTCTCACCCCTCACACCCCGCACGATTGCCCTGTCTAGACGGCTTCGTTGGATGACTGTATTGTTTTATAGACTGTGCCATTAGTGACCTTTCTATTCCTTGACATGACATTCCTTGAGATGACAAGTTAATATGACTGGAGCTAGATCAGTCGTGTTACATCCCTGTACAGGACCAACAATCAACATCTGGGATTTCTGACAGATTATCAATAATTATCTCTCAATCGAACCCAGGATCTATACGTGCCATAGTTTTGTTATATTTTCTATTATAAGTTAAGGTATTGTATAAATTAATACCTCCAAACGAAAATATACAAACCAGCGCTATTTAATAAAGGATCAGAATCAGATATTGCTATTTGCTTAGTGTATTGTTTCAAACAAATAGTATATATCGAATTGTTTGTTTTCGATTAATTTGCCATTTTATTGCCGTCACAGATGTCACTATCAATAACCTTTATAGGTAGGCATAGTTATTTTGGTTAATATCAGTACCTGGCGAGCGAGCTTCGCTCGAAGTTCTTTTTTGTTATATCGTATTTTTTAGTTAAAAAAAAACTAAAAACTTGAATAAATACAAAAAAAAAGTAAAGCTTCGTAACCAATCGAGATCTGAACTCGAACATACCTATGATTGTTAATCTTGCACCTTGGTCGCTTGACCACGATGCTTATGCCTGAGTGTAAGATATTATCGAACATATTCTGCGTAGAATAATGCAAAATAAAACCGCATGAAAACTCGAAAACACGCATTTTCCCAGACGTGAGACTAATCTAGATCGATTTTTCGCCACCGAAAGCCCCCACATAGCAAATTTCAGCGAAATCGTTAGAGCCGTTTCCGAGATCACTGGTATAAATAAATAAAGATATAAAGATATAAATATAAAAGAAGTAAAAGTGAATGTAGTTAAGATTAAATCTAAATATTAATACAAATTAACAAATTATAATCATTTTGTGCTTTTTCTCATAGAATCCTCTTAATTGTTTGATTTTTTTAAATAAGCTTTTAACTGACGTCAATTAGTCTAGTCAACAAGTGCCTTTTAGGTCAACTTTTTTCAGCAGCCTCGGAAAAATATGAACGACATGTCATTCGATTCAGAATAGCATGTAGATGATTTTTGAAAAAAATCAAGTTCCGCTTGCTTGCAAAAATTGCTAAAGTTATAAACTAAAAATTACCTAAAAATAAAAAAGGGTGTTTAGTTTCTTACAAATATCTCAAAAACTAATTGAGATTTTTCAAATCTAAAAAAAGATTCAAAAAGAGAAGAATATTTCCTAAAAAAAATCTTAACTCCCGGAACTGTAGAAACAATATTTATAATTTTCTCAGAGGGATGACAATACGGCCTAAAACGGGTGCTCTGGCTTACGCAAGCCACGACTACTTCGGACGCTTTATTAATAAAAACTATTTTAACATATTAAATATAAAATTTTAGAAATGAAAAAAATTAGGCGTTTACTGGATAGATAAATAAACAATAATCCGCCGGAATTTTTTTAATCATAATTTTTTTTATTAGTTATGCAATATTTAATTAATAATTTATTTCTCCTTCAACATGGACATTGCAAGTGTGATAATTGTTAAACTATAAATTTGAGATTTTTTCCTTTATCGAAGCCATTCTTCAAAGGCTTCAGATTAGATCCCCGTTGGAAAAATTAAAAAAATGTTATTTTTTACTTACACTCACATAACAACATCATTCGTCGTAGTTACCTCTTATTAGATATACCATTATCGGCTGGCACCGTCGTTTTAATTCGTAATTTTTAGTTTTAAGTAAAAGCTGAAATAATTTTTATAATAAGTAGTAGGTATATAATTACAAAAACTATTTCAGTTTTAGTTACACGTTTCAATCCATATCATAGAATTTCCTAATTTCAAATAAATGTAAGCAAATAAAAAAATACTGTTTTTCTAGCTTCAGAGAAATGCGTGGATAAACATACATACACATACGTACACCTATATAATTTTATATATTTGCTTGGAAGCTCTAACAGATTATCTTAATATGTGAATATTTTGCAGTTCTAATAATATTACATACGTTGTTGAATTCGTAACCTCCAATTTTTCTTTTAATTTGTGCAAATTAGAAGACCTTTCGAGTCTAAAGTTGAAATTTAATATTATAAGAATATCGTGAACAAGAGTCACTTAAAAGACACTAAGAAAAAGACATTTTGAACTTTTATGTGTCACAGACAGTACTGTAGCCCTACTAACATCAAAATTATTTGTTTTATTGAAACGTCTTTACTGAAAATATGAAACTCTATCGTTTTTTAGTATCTTAGATGTATGATTTTAGCAATTTTAAACGAGCACTGAGGCACGTTTACCAGCAGAGCGTTGTTATGCTACTAAATTAAAAGCGCACCCAAATGTTTAATTGGGCGCTCATTCAGTAAGGACATTTTTTGTCACTGATTGAGTATCCACTTATTTTTTAGCGATTGATGGTATTAATAAATAATAACAATAAGAGGCAAAGTTGCCTAACAGGCTAAGTATCGAAATTTATTACTAGCCTTTCATATGTTGTCAATAATCCATATACAAATATTTGATATTAAAAATCTAATAATCTTTGAATGTCGCATTCTTAGAACGTTATGTACCTATGTAATGCTCAATTGATCCACCTTACGCTTCCTATAATAACAGTTAAACTTTATTGCTTGAACTGCAAAAGGTTTTACGAAGATTTTATTAAAGTGCCTTTTCGAGACAAATTTAATATATCTAAATGTCAATATAGTATCATTGATCCTTAAAAGCTTTTTATCAATTTTTATGATTATTCTCCAAGTCTTTTTTGACCTATTGTGTATCTATTATTCTAGAAAGCTGTGTTGATACGATATTATTTGGAATATTTATGCACATTTAAAGTTTGTATTTTTAAAAGGTTAGATTTAATTAACTTTACATGAAAAACTAGCGACTATGCCTTTGATTAACCCCAGACGTATTTTTATTATAATATTATATATGTATACATTGTAGTATACATATATGTGGGAAATTGATAGAAAAAGAATAGACAACCATTTTAAAATATAATACATTTTATCTATAGGTACATATAATAAAACTGTAGAGGTCGAATGTCTGTACATAAAAATAAAATGCTTAAAACCGAGTCGGGGAAATGTAAGAAGAGAAATAGAATAAATCTAGATTTTTTCATTCTGTTTATCATCCCGGAAAATTAAAAAGTTCCCGTAGGATAGTTAAAAAACTATAGTAACTTATACAGCTTAGTACACAAAAACTACTAATTGGATTTTAATGAAACTTAACAATAATATAGTTCATACATCAGAATAATAATTAAGCTACTTTTTATCTCGAAAAAATGTACGGTTCCCGTGGGATAGATTTGTTTTTGATTGTCTAACACATCATTGTATTCTTCAAAAGCAATAAATTTAATATAAGAAGAAGCATTTAATAACATTATAATGGAACGTTTTAAAATATAAAATAATTTAATAACATTATATTGGAGCGTTTCAAAATACAATCATCTCAAACACCCAAAATAACTAGTAAAAAAACAAATAATTGGAAAGTATTGAAAGTACTTCAAAATAATACGTTATACTTTAAAATGAAAAAATAAAGCCACTTTTATAAAGTAACTATTACAAAAATATTGTAAAAACGATACAGAGATTATCTGAAAAGTATCTCGTACGATTCAGAGCACTTATGAGCAAAGTACCGTGCTCACAATCAAGCAGCGTTTGATTCGTTGATAATTACAAGGCAGTACTTTGAGGCATGGGGATGAAATGCCACCACCTTCCCAACTCCGTCCCAACTCCGGGCTGTTACTGAAATTCTTTTTACAGACAGGCTCAATAACTAATTGGCCCGACCCGGGGCTCGAGCCTAGAACCTCCGGATCTGCAGCCGTACATGCTAACTACTAGACCACCGAGCCAGCTCTATCATCATGATGTGGTTATACGTCTGTATATATACTGTAAGGTTACATTTTTATATATAAGCATTTTAATAGAAAATAACATACTTGACTGGCGACTCACCCTTGCTCCGCTCGGGTTCGTCCCTTCTTAGGTTTTAACGTTTAGTATAGACTTTTCAGAGATGGGATATTTTCCCGCCGTAAAATTTATCCTATATGTTGACCCGGATAACAGCTCTCATGATACTAAATTTCATCAAAATCCCTCCAGTGGTTTTTCCGTGATGGGGTCAGAGGCAGACAGACAGGTAGACAAAAATTCTAAACACTATAGATTCGACCTCTGTATCGATAATAATGTCTATTTCAATAAGATTTTCTAAAAAAAATATTTAATGTACAGATTCGGCTTAGTTACAATTTTATAATATGTATAGATTAATTTGTAATAATATTTATGTATAAAGCATTTAGTTATGTGACCTTGGCCGATAGGAATGTTTTTTTTTAAAAAAAAAGGACGTGGATATTCATTTGTTTTCCCGCGCTTTTGTACAGACATGTCGGTACCACCTTGTAGTGATTAGTCACGAATTGTTTGTAATATTGTAAATTATTATTAAAAATTATGTAAGTCATTATTTAAAAGAGCATCTGTTGAGTTTTTCGCCGGCTCTTCTCAGCAGAAATGCTTTCTGAGCCGACGATAGCTTCCACACGGACAGATATACTGACGATTATAAAAGAATTAAATAGATATTGCAAAAGTACTGAATATAAGAATATACACAAGAAATATCTCGAAGTTTTATTAGTGTTATGGTTATCCTACAATACATAAGCGACAAAACTCGCCTATTCTCGATAGTGTAGGTGGTGATACACGTGGTTTGGTGGAGTCACACAAGTATTGCGATCCATGTTGCGTGCTTAAGCTTTGAATCGACACAGAGCAATTCGTGTTGTAAGCTGCCTACAAGATGTTACGTGAAGTAAGTTAATCACGCTGTATTCGTGACACGCGTGTCGATTTCTACACGCGGTCGTCAACGGTAAGGGTCGAGAGGTCGAATAACAATTTAATATTTACCTTAGACTTTAAAAAATAAGTTTGAACAATTACTAATAAAATAATATGTTGGGATATTAACACACAGCACCATAAAGTTCCATGGTAAGCTACGCGGCCTGTGTTATGGATACCAGATAGTTGATACACTACACATATATAACTTTTAAATACATACATATTTTAAATATAAACACCCATGACTAAAGTACAAACATTCTTGCTCATCACACAAATTAATGCCCCCAGCGGGATTCGAACCGGCGACCGCTGGCACAGCAAGTAGGGTCACTGCAAACTGAGCCAAACGTGTCGTCAAATTACTAATAAATTATAAACCATTTGTTCAAAACCATTTGTTACGTTTTAAAATGTTCAATCAGGCATGTAGTCGAGTGCAACCAGTTAATAATGAATGGGTTTGAATATTTTTTTTTCTTTGGGATTTTAATACCATAAAATAAAAAGTTTACCCATTAAAAAATACCGCTGTTTTGAAAATCCGTAAATAAAAAAAAAAGTTTCTAGAAATCCCCATAAAAAATACAATCATCGGAATTTTTAAATAGGTATTTATTTTAAGAAAATAATAACTGTTATATTTATTGAAGTTGTTTATACAAGATTTTTATATCAAACTTTTTATAATTAACAAGGCTCTATCAAGTCGTCCTTAGAAATATATTTGGTTAACGCCGGCTATACCTTAAAAGATATACAAAACAATGTCTAGAAAATTGTAGGTCTTAAAAAGACCTACAAAAAATCCATAATGGCAAATGCCTTATCTCCTAAGTTAACACTCGCAATACCTACTTTTATCTATACATATAATAAAACGGTAACTTAGCGATCAATGTGCAAATTTCATGCAAAAAGTACGGAACCGATTTTAAACGAGCGAAGCAAGGGTACGTCTCTATATTTTATATAGAAACTGAGATGAACGTAGTATACTAGAAATAGCACCATTTTTATGAGATAACCTTTAAAAAAACAGTAGCGGAAGATTTTGAAAGGTAAACTTTTAATTTTTTAGTATAATAAATTCAAAAAATTAAAAATTCATCATTATAACTGGGTTCCGAGGTATAATCCTAATTGCACTCAACTAATGAATATTTAGAATCTGTAAAGTAATTTTTTGCACAATTGGTCTCACATTCCCTTACAAAAGGCAAATTACTAATATTTTTACAACATTACTTTTAGTAACTATTTTGAACTGTAACCTTTGAACTGTTGATTTTATCAATTTTAAGGTTCTATATTTACAACGAGGAAACGGTTTATTTGACCCGCAAATCCTCTGTACATATTTAGTTAGGTGTCACGAATGTATCGTGCTATCCTTGCAGGAAATATGCTTTTATGCTATATGAAATCTATATAAGTAAAATTGAAAATATTTGTTTCATCAAAATTGCAAAACGAAATAAAATTAAAGCAAAATTTTTCAACATATGCTAATAAATTTTAATACATTTAAGTGTATTTTCATAGAGAAGTACTTTATGTTATCTACTTTGCTATTGAACATCAACTTAATACCATTCTTACTACTACTTCACCTATCCCCATGGAAAATAGACATGTGTACATGTTTGAGATACAAAGCGTAGTGTCACATTATCTATCTATGAGGTCGAAGCCGATAAAAGCTAATTTTAAGTAATAACATTTAAATTCAAAAGCTATGCAAACGAGGATAACGAGTGCACTGAATATGAAAATCAACCAAAGATCTTTTTAGCTTCAATCAGGTATAAAAGTCAGCATTTTCTATTTCTCATTCCTTACCTCGCCCTGCTAATTTTTCAACTTACACTTTTATCAAGCTACGAATGAATATGAAAAAGTTTCTTCTGAGACTGATGAAAAATAACGACTTCCTGAATATTATTCAATGAACAAAGTTATATCATAAGAAAAAATTTAAATGGAAATATTTTTATTAGTTTATAATATAATGCAAAATCTATACAGATAAATAAAATTGGAGTGTTTGTAATATTAAAATAACCGCTTTTTACTAAATGCATATGGATGTACACACGGTACATATACCAAAACAACATATTTTTACAATTTTTGTCTATCTGTATGTCTGTCTGTTTGTCTGTTTGTTCCGGTTAATCTCTGAAATGGCTGGACCGATTTTGACGGGACTTTCACTGGCAGATAGCTGAAAAAATAGGGTCCCACGAAATAAAATTAAAACCAAATTAATTAATTAATTTTGGTTTGGGAAGCAACCCAGGGACGAACCCGAGCGAAGCGAGGATGAGTCGCTAGTAATATAATATAAATACTTGCATCATGTTATTTGATGAAGGCAGTGGTAGCCCAGTGGTAACTGAAGCAAGTTCAAATCCAGGTCTTTACGGTAAAAGAAAACTTCGTGGGAAAACCTGCATATCTAAGAGCACCTAACGTTTCAAAAGGTGTGTTAAGTTCGCCAACCCGCAATGTGGTGGTCTATGTACATGGGCTATACTGATCCCTTTTCGTATTGTCGTGGGACGTATAAAAAGGGCTAGACATTATTCTATTATTTACTTTGTACCTAATGGATGCTTATTCCTTTGCCATAAAAATATTTAAATATTTTAAAAGCTTGTAATATGGAAAGTGAAATGATAGAAACCTTAAAAAAAATTAAAAAAATCCGAAAGTAAAAAAAAGATAATTTAATTATCGCCCCTGAATATCAAGTATGAAGGGAGTGATAAGTTTAATAAAAAATGTATTTATTGTATTAATTTCCGACTCAACTTATCGATATCATCTATATTCTATACATACAATGAAATTCTGAGTCGAATCTATTGTACATTATACATATATCTTTTAGAAAATCTTATAGAAATAGTCATTATTATCGATACAGAGGCCGAATCTATAGTTTTTAAATTTTTTGTCTGTTTGTCATCTGATAACGCATCACGAGAAAACCACTGAACAGATTTTGATGAAATTTGATATAATGACTGCTGGTTATCTGGGTCAACAAATAGGATACTTTTTACTGCTGGAAAATATCACATCTCTGAGAAATATATACTTAACACGTCCGTTGCGTTACGGCAAGTATTTTGCCGTATTTGAATATCATTCAGTGCGGCTGCTGGTTGTCCTTGTTTTACTCTCGGTGCGGAGGTGATTTAACTATGTTCCCGTACTTGTAGAGAAGAGACAG
Source organism: Fabriciana adippe (assembly GCA_905404265.1). NCBI lineage: Eukaryota > Metazoa > Arthropoda > Insecta > Lepidoptera > Nymphalidae > Fabriciana > Fabriciana adippe. The sequence continues at coordinate 5,750,814 of FR989988.1, forward strand.
TGATTTTTTCAATATTGTTGCTTTAAATATAATAATATTCTACACTAATAATGTACGGCAAAATACTTGCCGTAACGCACAGTAAGTAAAATATTTTTGTCCAATGCGGTACGGCAACTCTTTTGCCGTTCTTCCACACCCCGCACCTCACTGCATGCGCCCGCGCGGAGCCTCAGTTTGCAATAAGAGATGGCCGTGAGTGAGAAGTATTTTGTGCTCGATATTCTTACTATTGTATGATGTATTGTATTGTAAAGTAATTAAAATGATTTTGTACCTTAATATGAACCAAAATGAAAAAAAACTGTTCACATTTTTGATTAATTTATTTATACTAGGTACATGTTGCTGTTTGATAAGATAACCAAGTAAAATAGATAGGTATCTACCTTTTTTATTAATTAAATATTAAAAACTTAAAATTGAAGTTACTTGTATGAATAATTATTGTGTTGATTAATTATGGTAATTCAACCCTGTTAAATTTTAATGTTATGTCTATAATAAAGAATATCGTTAAAAATGTCGATTGTCTATTTTACTAGTAAACCCCATCCCTAAAATTTTATCACTTCTATGCTATACGGAAAATATATTGCCGTAAATGGCTGATTTTGAAAAAATCCCTTTATCTTTCGAAATATCTTACAGAACCTCGGGCGGCTGCAGCTAGGTATACACGAGGATGTAGCCTATCGATTAGTAAAAAAAAACATTGATATGATGAGTTTCCACGTCTGTAAGGACCTGGGAAGTCAGGTCCTGGTACGGCAAAATAGAGGTCGTAACGCATAGCAGGAAGTATAGATACGGGCAGAATTTGTCTCGTAACGCACTAGTAGAAAGTTTAGTTCTAACGCCGCCGCAGCGAACGTGTTAAACGTTAAAACGTAACTGGGGACGAACCCGAGCGGAGCGAGGGTTAGTCGCATTTTACAATGCTTATTCTATTAGTAGTAAGTACCCTTTTACCCGCTGCCTTGCCAAAATACATGTATACCGTGAAAATAGTATTCATACTTAAATATTCATCTGTAATCATTTTCTTGGTAATTAAACATAACAGAAGTTGATGCCGTGCAACGCCATGTAACATATATTTGCCTTTTTATTTAGTTTCCTTTTCAACATGTAGACATAATTATTAGTCTAGATATAGATTAAGGGCTGTCGAATAACATTACTTATAATATCAATGACTTATAATGTAACATAATATGAATGATAAGCCACTATTTATCCCGTTCACGAGTTATTTCTGTAGAAATCTTAGCATATTGCTGTGGGTTCTCTTAGGGTTTGAGATATTAATTTGATGCATGAAGGTATCAAGGGACCTGAGTAAAGCGAGTTGCTCATTAATATCTATTTAAAAAAGTCTTTAAGATATTATGGTTTTAAGATAATAGCATTTTCTAATTCAATTAAGTGAGATGAATATGATCAATATTCATTACACCTTATTGAATTTTATTTATCTTGTGTTTGCTTAAAAGCAAAAGAAAATTACATTTTTTTTTTAACTTCAACTTCAAACTTCGTGACATCCAGTGCAAACTTATTAGTTGTTAAATTCAAGGATAAACACGTATAATATTTACTGAATTTTTAAGAAACTTTTTAATTGTACTACTAATACTCAAAATTAAAAACGATGTACGAATAACTTGTGATCTTTGTTATACACAATACCATATTAAACGAAGTTCATATATAAATGTATTGTGAATGTAACCATAGCATGCTGTTGTATATAAATTTCGAGATATACCTTACTGCTACTATTTTTTTCCGTCAGGTGTAAATTTATAGCATTACAATCAATTCTTACACCGATATTTCGCTTCCTAGCTAAAAACGTGGAAAAAAGATCAAAATATATCAACTATCCTATAATATATTCCTGTCAGATAAAGTTGCATTAAGAAATGCTTTATATATTATTTAATTATATTTCTTAATAGTGAATTGTCCTTACTTTGCTCGAGTGCGTCCCTAAGTATCTTACAGTACCTACGTATTAATCTACCAAAGTACTAACTTGTATCCATATCAATCTAATCATTTATACCTACACCGTGAAGGAGTACAAACAAACCGACTGAGGGCTTATCCTCGGTGCGCTCAGGTGTGTCCTAGGTTAGGTACCTAACTAGCCTATGTGCAAACGGAGTATCTACCTTTTCAGCTTCAGCTATATAATTCATAAATACAAACTTTCTCATTTATAATAGTAAAAATTAAATAATAAATATATAAATAAATAATATATAAATTAAATAATTAATATATAATATATAAAATTAATTTAATTAATATTATTAATAAATTAATTAATATATAATATACAAATTAAATAATTTAATTTAATTAAAATATTTTATTGGAAAAATTAAAAGCTTAGGAACAGTAATAGACAGAGTTACTGTAAATAGGCATAATTAATGTTAAAATCTTTTTAATAAGCACTTATAATTATTATATTTATATTTAGCGAGCTCAAGTATGTACATGAAGAATTATATTTTGTATTTTAGAAATTTCTATGGAGACTATTATTAAACGAGGTCTATTTTATTCTAATTAGAATATTGCAATGGCACTAAAATTATATACAATTTTAGCTTAAAATTCTTGTTCCAATCAATTCGTTTAGAATTCCAAGTTTTAAGTTTTGTACAAGAAAAACATCCTCGAAAACGAATGAAGGAAGTTCTATAAAGACTTGTCGGATTACTTTCATACTTATTCATATGTACAGCTAACCAGTAAACTTTATACGTACTCGTATATCTACGTTTTCTGCAAGGAATGAATAATAAAACCTGCTCCCGATATTACTTAGAAAAGTTAGCAAGGAAAGAATTTTGTGGCAACCAATATTATTTTTAAATGTCTGGATCGTCCAAGGATTTTTTTTATGTGATAGGGTGAAGTCCCCAAACCTCCTCCCCCAATCCACTAAGACGTGTAAACGAATTTTGCTTTTATTTACTTTTTATTAGTGTTTTGTGTTTTTTAGTTTCGCTATTACTCTTTTCTTATGATTTGCAAAGAAGAAGATTATTTTTTGTATCGACAGATCGGCAGGGACGTCCTTCGACCGAAATTATTTGGGCGCGCTTATAGACATCTAATATATAAAATCGTCGTGTCACAGTGTTTGTAACAAAACTCCCCCGAAACGGCTTGACCGATTCTTATAAAATTTTGTGTGTATATTCATTAGATCTGAGAATAGGACGTGAACTATTTTTCATACCCCTAAGTGATAAGAGTGGTGCACCCTAGGGACGAACCCGAGCGGAGCGAGGGTGAGTCGCTAGTATATATGTATAAAAATGATGAAAAAAGTATTCTTTTAATGCTTCTTACATTTTATACATGAGTTATCTAGCACATTTAATGAGTAAGCAAGTAACACTACTAAATTAAATAATTTGAAATATAAGTTTGAAGTTTAGAAGTTCTTTTTTTCCAATTACCCTCCAATCAATACATTGGGTTACCATACGTTCAGTGATTGTACACGTTGTAACTCTAAGTAACTATAGTATATAATATTATCTATTTAAGGTAACTAATTTAGTGATATTGTTTTCATTAGTAGGTAATTTGAGTTGTTAACAGCAGGTAATAAATACACAAACCCGACTTTACATTTATGATAATGTAGTTACGACAGTTACACGTGTACTCGTATATCAATCAGTAACTATAATATTTAATATCAGCGTATTTCATAATATTTTCATTCTTTGCTGAATATTCGTCAGTATGTGATAACTAAAAGAAACTTTACGTATGACGAAGCCTTTGTGCTTAGTAAATAAAATGCTTCTAACATTTTAACTGTCTAATGGACATCTTTATTTACCCTTAATAAAATTACATTGATATGGAATTTTATTACATTTGTTTTATGTAGATACTACTTTATGAGGTATTTAACGGCCTGTTTATATTCCGTAAAATATGACAGTCTAATGGTAAAATTTCCGTCAGCTGTTGACATTAATTTTTCTTAAAATCTTCTCCCTCTGCTTTGTGCCTACTGATGTTTAATCTAACGAAAACTAACTAGCATAAAGAAAAAAAGGTGGCGTAAATATTTAAAATTGATATTTGTCTTAAAACTTAAATAATTTTAAGTGATTTTTTCCTGCATATGTGCTACTACTGTGATTAAAAACATGTTATCTTATCAAAATTGGTCCACTAGTTCCAAAGTTACTCATAATTTCAATTTGATTGGTTCTTCGTACTATATATCGAAATAAAACCCCTCGTCTTGATTAACAAGTGAACAGGTATACAACACACACACAACATTTCATTCTATGGATGGTATGGTTTTAGAATGCCTTTCTTAATAGAAATACTATAAAGAACAAAATAAAAATTTGTGAAAAATCATTCAATTTCAATTTCAAAATTAATAATTATTAAAAATTCATTAAGAGTCTAGAGGTCTACATAACTCTAGGTGCATAAACATACAGAGATTTTAAATAAAACTATCTTTCCGAATTTTTTCGCGGATTTATTTTGATTTTTGGTTCCCGACGTTTCGAATGCTTTACAGCAATTATGGTCATGGGAGAGACTAAGGTTTTAGACATCTCAAAGGCGTTATATACTTGTTACAGACTTACACGGCGTACTTACGTAGCTTTTACACGGACAAACGTACTGACGATTATAAAAGTACTGAATATAAGAATAGTATTAACACACAGAGACACAATAGAAAAACCACTATACTTGTGACAATATTCAATATGTGAAATAAATACATAAATCAATACCTAATGATAGAAGACTATTCTTGTAACAAATTCGTAATAGTTAACCCGATGAATAATATAGTGTACGTAACCCGAGGCGATTAAATATTTAGTTTAGAAGCATTAAATCTATACATACAATAAAATTGTAACTAAGCCGAATCTGTACATTAAATATTTTTTGGAAAATCTTATTGAAATAGACTTTATTATCGATACAGAAGCCAAATCTATAGTTTTTAGAATTTTTGTCTATCTGTCTGTCTGTCTGTCTGTTACCGCATCACGGGAAAACCACTGACAGATTTTGATCAAAGGTATGATGATAGCTGGTTATCCGTGTCAACATATAGGATACTTTTTATTGTGGGAAAATATCTCATCTCTGAGCTAAACGTTAAAACGTAACTAGGAACGAACCCGAGCGGAGCGAGGGTGAGTTGCTAGTATGTTATATAGAAAAAGTCTGGCATGAAATCTTTACGAAAATTAGAAAAAAATATACGAAACGGAGTACTACTAACAGTGTTGTAAGATTGTGTACTACCTTGTTTTTGAGTCATGGTTACTAGAGATAAAATGATTTATTCATTCATTCATTCAGTCGTCAGTCGCTCGCTCACTCATTCACTCACTCATTATTTACCTATATATGTACTTCCTGTTAGGGTTATTAATTTATATACCGAATTTATGCTCTGTAATTATAAAATGCATCTTTATAAATGTCAGTTGTCACTTGTCAATATTTGAAAAAGTAGGTCAACCCTACTTTTCATTATGAACTTGATTAGAGTATTTCGTTTCGACGTATCGACGTTTTATAGGCTATCCCGTCATTACCTAGAACAACTTTAGACTGTAGCAGAGACTCAATTATTTTTTATTCGCTCCATTTCAGAACCCTAGCTTGCACAATACGTTTGGGTTTAGGGAGTAAGATGTTTGGTTAAGTAAAATACATATTCATTTAAAATATGATCGCTACAAAGTACAAGGCTTCATATAGGCAAGGCACTACAATGACCGTGGGTAAGTATGATAGGGACGTAACGCTGCGATCCCCTAATAAGCAATACATCATAACAAGGGCTGGGGTATAACAATTTATTGTACGGTGTTAGAAAAAATATATTGTATATTCTAAAAATGTTTCAAAATTTATTCAATTAATTGAAAGGTTTTAATAGAATAAATACCATTTTTCATCTTGAACTATAGATTTTGTACAACTATTCAGTTTTTTTGAAATTTCTAATACATTATTAAGCTATATAGTGAAAATATTTTACCATATATGTACCAATGTACATACTTTAAGTTCATGTCTATAAAAAAATCTGAATATTTTATTATATTCTTTATTGCACTTTAAATGTGATACCGAAAAAAAAACAATAATAAACATAGTTCACAAAGGTGGACTTATTTCTAAAAGAGATCTCTTGCAGTCAACCCCTGGAAGAAGATGTCAGCGGGCATTTTATGCAAAAAAATATACTATAGGTAATATATAGATGTATGTATACTAGAAATAAAGGTAGTAATCACATATACATAATATTATATTACTTATAAAAATATATAATACTATACATATATAATACTTAATGTAAAAACTACTTATACATGCATACATATACATATATACAAATTTAATGTACAAAATATGAAACCTTAAAGAATACAAAAAAAAATGTTTTTCACTAAGAATAGCTATGGACTTACTAACGTAAAAAAAGTTCTATCAAATTTTTCCAAAGTATCTATTTTACTAACTGTACTTTGGTTTTGAGCGAACTCTCTAACACTACCCCCGTCTCGGTGAATGATTCACAATCAATGTTTATGTTATAATAGCTGTTGCCCGCGGCTTCATGTGCCTACTCTCTTATCTTAAACTAGTAAGAAGTAATCTGAAGAATCTACTATCTATCACGTTCTATCACGTATACTACTATTATGTTGATAAAATAACCTGTTATGTAAGACATAGTTATATTAGACAAGGCAATAATCTTACTTTTTCGGGAATTTCAATAAAAGTAATGTAAAAATAGATTTACCTATTGGATTGATACCGTATATAAAAATATATATATTATTACAAATGTTGACTATATTACATCTCACGTCACCGTCACTTCATCATTCTTCTCCAGAGCACACAAAAATCTCAACGCTGTTTTTACACGAGTCTCCATGGCAACATGTACAAATAACGGTTTTCTGTTTTCCTGTTATTGTTGCACAAACACGCGAGCTATTTGTGAAAAATCTGATTATAAAATGTTTCGCACAAAAATGGAGTGGAATTTCATCTTCTATAATTTGTGTAAAAAGCTTTTTAACCTAAATGGTGTTAGGAAGAAGGTATTCTCGAAAAGTTAGTCTTTTTACCAATTTTCGTCTGTCTGTCTGTCAAACCCCTTTTTTTCAGGCGCGCGTGGAGTTTTGTAATCCCTTGGTGCTGTAAAATAATCAAACTTCTAAGCCAACGTAAATAAAACATACGCATACGCATATTGTGAAACTCATAAGGGAATCAAATCTATAGAGTACTTCCCGTTGATGTAGTATCATTAAATTGGACAAGAAGCAATGTCTTTATAGCACAAGTAAAGGGAAAATCGGAAAATCGTAAATTTGTAGTTATCACAAAAAAAATTGCAATTTTAAACCTCTTTTACTGTTTCATGCTACGGAACCCTCGATGTGTTAGTCAGACTCGCACTTTATAGTATGGCGCAAACTTATAATATAATCTACCAAAATTGGAACTTTACTTGTTTTAACTCTACTTCAAATTAGAACTTTCATCTTTTGTAGTTAAGGCCCCTTTCTATATTTTGAATGACTGAACTGGAAATGTATGTTGGATAAATCACAGTCACAAAAACGAAGCTGCAGAGTTATTGTAAAAAAGAAGAAAAAAATTGAAGAAGAATTACAAAAAGATTACAAGTAAAAATTCAAAATAATTAAAAAATATTTAGCAGTATAAAATATAATAAACATGATTGTATGCCACCACTCGCGAGTACAAAATGGATCTGCTGTTACCACATCTAATAATTTTATATTTTTCACAAAATCACACATATTCCATGATAATAGCCACCCTAGCCAATTTGAAATCTCAGACCCCGTATTATTTTTTAATTAGTATTGATTTATTACTATAGTTAACTATTAGCTTTATACTTAATTACTTGTTAATAATAGTTATTTTATTAATCAATTTAATAGTTGCTCGTTGAAAGCGAGAATTGTAATAATGCTTTCTTTTCAAGTGTATTGAAAATAATAATTGAGAATGATGTATGTAACAATAATTATACGAGTATGTTTGAATCTTTAACATTATCTGATTCAGCGTTGAATATTTTTTGGATACAATCTGCTGTGATGGCTTTGTATTTGATAATAAGGAGAACATCCTAACTGTCAACTTTAAAATTGAATTTCTGTGTATTAACGTCTTAATGTTAAGCTGCAAATGCATTAAAATATAATACATTAAAAATAAAATATAATGCATTATGCCAGATGTGTCAAAAATGTGTTTCTACTTTGCCACTAGTGCAGGCAAAAAGAAATATATTTATCCTAATATAAACGAGACGGAGAATAAATATCACATCTTCATCATATAAATTTAATGAACTGTGTTTAAAAGAAGTTAGACTTCCTTATTGAATTATTAAAATTGAGGCTAAGCGATTTAATATCACCAAATCATTAAGAGGCCTGTTACATTTTGACTGTGATTTTTCAATTTAATGCCCGTCTTTGACGTTCTTATTCAGAGAAATATTTTCGACAATTTTGACTTATTGTATGGTGGAGAATAATTATTAATATAGTTCATAGCGGCCTCGCTTTTCGCAAATTTTCATTATTAATTGAAATAAAGCCAAAATTCCGAAGCAAGTTTTTAATAAAATGCGCGACGTCACTTTTTCAAGCTCATGGATTGAAATACTGTACTAAGCAAACGAAATAAAAAATATATAATAATATCTCGTATATAGTGGTTGAGTTTACAGCGGCCTCGGAATTTGAAAATATGTATTGGATTTCTACAAAATTTTATTTTTTTTTAAATCTTAAAAACTACTAAAAACGTTCAGAATTAGCTGTAAATATATGCTTACAACATTAATATTATTAAGTAAAATTTATACCAGAATATACTTCAGTTCAAAAGAAATGTAATTACATATTTTTTTAAATAATTTATTATAAAACTTTACATAGAAGTAAATACAACTGCAGAAAATGCTAGAAACAGCGATGCGTCGGCCGCTCGAACACAATACTATAGAACTCAGCACATTTTGTGATAGGTCTCTTAAGTCGACTGTTGTAAGCAAATATATTGAATGAAAAAAATGTACGTAGAATTTTATGTTGTACATAAAATTGTACGTACATACATATAACGTCCATGTGACGTTCACTAATTGGCCGTTATTTTTATGTTTCATGATTCATGTGATAAACTGATAAACTGTTTGCACTACAATCTATATAGGTACGTTTGTAGGCACATAAATAGAAGATTAAGTTTATTTAGGTCACTCTATCCTCAGTCACAGCTGTGAGAAGTTTAAGCGACAATGGGCGTTACTATGTCTTCTACATACTTATTCAATAAAGTACTATGTTTAAATTCTGTATTTAGGTAGATATATAAATTTATTTTTACTTTTTTTGAATACCATTTTCGGGATAACAACCAACAGTAGTGTCCCAAAACAGGTTACAAAAAAATAAGTTACCTATCGGAAATATTCGCTGGTAATTTTTTTTAATTAGTTTCTCTAAAATGTTTAATATTAGTGTTATTTTCTGAGTATAAAATATTAAATTGACATAATATATATTACGAAGTCAAAGAAAATATCTTATACCTTAGAAGTTCTGCAGAAAAAACAAAAACTGTAATTTTCTACCGTGAGACAGGACTTTGACAAATTGGAAAACCTCGCGTAAGTGCGTATGTACAAGTTTATAAATCGGGTGTTCTCGCGGGAAATACAAAATGAAGATGTAATAATAATTATGGGAGCATTCGTTGGCGGGTAATCAATTGAAATTGACAATCAAATTAAATGTCGAAATAAAAGCGTTAGCCTAAGACTTTTATCATTCTTTTCAACAAATTACAAGTCTTTAACATATAAGACTACTATTAAAAATACGAAAGTTTGTTAGTATGTACATATGTACATATGTATGTGTATATTTATATTATTCTTTATGCTAAAACAACTGGACGATAAAATTTAGTACACGGACTACGAACTGGAATAACACGTAAGCTACTGTTGGATAAAGGGGGAGGAACCCGAGCAAGGCGAGCCTAAGTTTTTAGTATTCCTATAAAAGTAAAATATAATAGACTAACTTTTGACCGTGGCTCGCATAGTAAATTTATATTACACAATTACTTCGCTCCAAATTAGCGTGATATAAAACACCTTTCTCAACAAAAGTGCTCTAAAATGTATTGGAACGAAGTTCCTTATCGCGCGTTACACGCTCTGAGCAGATGGGAGCGAGACCGAAAAAAGTGTAACAAGATACTTTCTTAGATTTACGCGAATGTTTGACATTTAAATAAAACTATCTTTTCGGATTTTTTCGCGGATTTATTTTGATTTTTGGTTCCCGACGTTTCGATTGCTTTACAGCAATCATGGTCACGGGCACTTGACTGGTGGTAAAAACTGAAGTCCTGCCATACATGAGAGGAGTCACTGACAAGATTGGCTACATCTTAAAGCGTGCTTCAATCAAAACTTACTTCAAGCCGCCAAAGAAAATTAGTCAGTTTTTACCACCAGTCAAGTGCCACATCCCTCTCCAAGATGCAGGGGTATACAAACTTGATTGTGATTGTGGGCTCTCCTACATCGGACAAACAAAGAGATCCATTAGAACTCGGGTCAAAGAACACATAGCTGATGTGAAGCACCGTCGCAATACAACATCTGCAGTCTGTAAACATAGCCAGGATCGCCCAAGCCACTACATTCGCTTTGATAATCCACAAATACTTGCGAAAGAAAGCCGTTATCGCCCCAGGATGATTCGCGAAGCTATTGAAATTAAAAAACATCCAAACTTCAATAGGGAAGATGGCTGGGTACTACCATCATCGTGGGATCCTGTAATAAACATAATAAAATCTAACGGCAAAAACAAAGAAAACAGACCTGTAGATGTAGTTAGTTCATACTGTGTGGATCGCTATAACAATGATTCAGATTAATATATATTTTATCTGTGAAGATAGTGTTGCTTAATATTCTATCTTAAAATTACATTAGAAATCTAAATTAAAAAAGTTAATTTCTAAATTACATATAAAACAATAATAATACTTTAATAAATAATTAGTATTTAATAAATAATTAATATTTTGATTTTCTTTGTGGTTAGACATATTATAGTAATAGCAACACTAAATAATATTACATTATTTATTCTTAAAGTTTTTTAAAATATTGTAATATTTATAATAATAACAGCTAAAATTAAACAAATAATATTTAATTATAATACTTATTAAACTTTTTAATATTTTTAATATGTTTAGAATTTAAATCAACAAATATTGTAAGGTACTCTGGTGCCATTTTTGAATTTTCAAAATCATTTTTGTAAATTTGTGGGTAGGCACTGTCTGTAACAAGTATATAACGCTTTGAGATGTCTAATACCTTAGTCTCTCCCGTGACCATGATTGCTGTAAAGCATTCGAAACGTCGGGAACCAAAAATCAAAATAAATCCGCGAAATAATCCGAAAAGATAGTTTTATTTAAAATTTATACAGTTCTTAAATTTTTATTTTTTATTAACTTAATTATTCCAGATCATTAAGTGTTTAATTTATCATTATTTATTTTATACATAACTAGCATTTCCCGCGGCTCCGCCCGCGTTCAGATTATCAAAAACCAAATTCTTAGGCTTTACACATTAGTATACTCTTACATACCTATACCACTTTCATTGCGCACCGCATGATTAGTAAATAATGGCAGTGATTGACAATGCCACAAAGGTTCCTCCGTTAATCTCATATTTGATTTAGTAATATTGCACTTTTTGTATTAGCAATAACATTTATGTATGTCTATACTTCTGTTTTGTTTGTTTGTTTAGTTTTGGGCGATAAACTTTCAAACTACGGAATTAATTTGAATTATTTTTTACTAATAGATAGCTTTTGATTAATTTAATATTTAGGTGATTATTAACATAATTTAATTACATAATGATAACTTTTCTTAATGTTAATTTGTCGCGAAAGAGGGATTGGTTAGCGCTAGTTAGTAATATTTTCCACATCGATTTTCAAAAGAAAGTGTAATAAGTAAATAATTCTAAGCAAATGTTTTTTATTATTTCATATGGCTCGGCTAATATGATTAAAGTCGTAAGAATTTTATTATGTCCTTTAAGCCTCTACCTTCCAGGAAATGGTGTCAAAAAAAACTGAAAAAGTTTAGGTATAACAGTTCCTAAAATACTTTTACAAAGTTTTTGAGATATGGAACATTTTTAGTTATCCGCTTTGTCAGTTTAACAGCCATTAACTTATTTTTACGGTTGATAAAATGAGTCGATGTTGCGGAAACGTAAATATTAGGTATTCATATTTATTTTAGTGTTAACCTAACAAAACACGTAAAGTACGGAAAACAACACAGAATTTTGCTATACGAAACCTATAATGCGCGAGTTGGATTTGCATTTGCCTAATTTTACATTAAAAGATAAAAAAAGTATATTAACATTATTCACTAAACAATAAAAATTTACAAATACATAATATTTTCATTTGAAAATTGTTTCGACCAACAAAATATTACTTATATATTACTAAATTACAGTGGGTTGCCAAATTATTAGGGACAGTCAGTTTATTTTTCAATTTCTTTCTTTGGGCGCACTTGACTGCAGTTTAAGTGGTGTAAGCGTTGCAGTAAAGCATTTTTTACGTTCAACATGTTTCTGTATCTTAAATTTAAAGTGGATATTGAGGGTTAAATAATTTATTTGTGTTTTACAAATATTTTAATAACGGGAGAGACGCAGTGTACTTAAGGCACGAAACAGTGAAAGACGGATTTGAATATTTTAAACAAAGTTATTTTTATTTTTGTGCCATAAATATAGTGAAAATGTAAGTATATTTTTATGTAATTATTAAAATTAATTAATAATCAACTTTTTATTAAAATGTTTAACATTCTTTCAATATTTTTGACTTACAGCATGGGTCGAGGGTGCGATTTGTCTCCAAAAAAAAAAACGGAGATTAAAACTCTTCTCCAGCATACAAGCCATTCCCAAAGACAAATAGCGGAACTTGCTGGAGTTTCTAAGTCAGCGGTTAATAAAATAAAAATTAGTTTGGACCAAAATCAGTCACTTTTATCTAAGAGAAAAGGCAATAGTGGCAGAAAACGCATTACAACACCACGATCAGACAGGAAGATTCGAGACATATGCTTACAAAACCGAAAGAAAAGTGTTGGACTCTTAACTCAGATGGTTCAAGAGGCTGGTATACCAGTTTCCAAGAGAACTGTGCAGCGGAGGTTAGCAGAGGAAGGTTTAACAGGTCATCGTCCTGTTAAAAAACCCCGGTTGACTGATGCGATGAAGAAAAAACGTCTTGCCTGGGCTCGTGAACACCGCCAAAAGACTGTTGAGGACTGGAGTAAAGTCAGTTTTCATTATTATTGATATTTTATATCATATTTTTCAAAATTATAAACAATTTTCCTTTTTTTCAGGTGTGTTTCTCAGATGAGTCGACATTTGAAATTCTAGCCGACAAAAGCAGCTTCGTCAGGCGACGCCCAGGTGAAAAATACCATCCTGACTGCATCGTGGAGAGGGTAAAACACCCCGTTAAAATAATGGTATGGTCTGTCATAAGTGCTAAAGGGGTTGGGCGTCTCTACATCGTCCAAGGAACCATGAAACAAGACCAGTACCGACAAGTTTTACAAACTCGCCTATTACCGCAACTTAAGGAATGGTTCCCGGATGGTGAGGATTTTATATTTATGCACGATTCGGCACCATGCCACAAGGCTAGAAGCGTTACCAAGTTTTTGGCAGACCATAACATTCCAGTTTTACCTTGGCCTGGCAATTCACCTGACATGAACCCGATTGAAAATTTATGGGAGATTACCAAGGCGGAAATTGCCAAAGAGGTGATAACTACCAAGGTAAAACTGATAGAAAAATTGATTAATGTTTGGCATCACAACCCTAGAATAAAAGAAAGTGCCAAACAATGCATAGAAAGCATGCCCAGGCGTATCGAAGCACTTATTGAGGCAAAAGGGAATGTTACTAAATATTGATAAGTACAAAGTAACATTTCATTTCGCTTATTTATGTAAAATTTATTGTATATTTTAATATTTTTTTGTTCTTATATTACTTAATAAATGTTAGTTTAATGTTATTAAATTTTATTATAACCAAAACAGTGTTTTTCTAATTAATTTCAGACTAATATTTCACGAATACAAATTTTTAGTGACTGTCCCTAATAATTTGGCAACCCACTGTATAAAGCCAAAAAGTTAGTTTTATTGATAATTTGAATACTGGTGGGGCAGCGGGTAATTTAGTACCTAGAATAATAATAATTTTAATAAAGTCATTGAAAGGTCATATCTATACATTATTATTTTTTTGGATTAAAACTACGTATTTTAAAATTTAAAAACACATGGCGACATCTATTGTCAAATATCTAAATAACACATAAATAAATTTTCATCAAAATAACTATTTTAATGAATAAAATAGCGCTATTGATATTTCTTTTAAGATAAGATTTTTTTAATAGTTTTAACATATTAAGTTACCTTGCTAATATGTTAATAGTATCATCTTGCTTTTATTTTAACCAGTTTTTCTCAGAAATGAGATATTTTCCTGCGGTAATAAGTATCCTATGCATTGACCCGGAGAACCTGCTATCACCATAGCAAATTTCATCTAAATCCCACCATTGGTTTTGCTGTGATGCAGTTACATACAGACAGACAGACAAAAAATCTAAAAACTATAGATTCGGCCTCTATATCGCTAATAATGAATATTTCAATAAGATTTTCCGAAAAATATTGAATGTACGGATACGGCTTCGTTACATTTTTATTATGTGTATAGTTACTCATTTTTAAAATCAAAAGTTTGCTTTATTGATAATTTCAACACGGGCGGGGCCGCGGGTAATTTAGTAGTAGATAATTCTACATACATTCATACATTCATTTTTTTGGAATTAAAACTACATATTTTAAAAACACATGGCGACATCTATTGTCGAGTATCAAAATACACATAAATAAATATTAATTAAAATAACTATTTTAATGAATAAAATAGCGCTATTGATAATTTGTTTTTCAAGATAAGCTATTTTTAATAGTTTTTACCATATTTAGTAAATTACCTTGCTAAACTATTTATAAATAGTATCATCGTGGTTTTATTCCAACCAGTTTTTGTGTTTTTTCTCAGAAATTAGATATTTTCCCGCGGTAAAAAGTATCCTATATGTTGACCCGGATAACCAGCTGTCATCATACCAAATTTTATCAAAATCCCTCCAGTGGTTTTTCTGTGATGCGGTAACAGACAGACAGACAGACAGACAGACAGACAGACAGACAAAAATTCTAAAAACTATAGATTCGGCCTCTGTATCGATAATAATGTCTATTTCAATAAGATTTTCCAAAAAATATTTAATGTACAGATTCGACTTAGTTAGAATTTTATAATATGTATAGATAGATAAATATATTTATTCGTAGTTTTTCCAATTAAACTCTATCAACTTGATATTTTATAATATTAATTATTATAATGGGCAGTGGTAGCCTAGTGGTATCGCGCTCGTTTGAGAAACCGAGTGAAGCGGGTTCAAATCCCGGGTCTCGCACCTCTGATATTTTCATGTGCGAATCATTTCCAACATGATTACCACTTGCCTTACGGTGAATGAAAACATCGTGAGGAAACCTGCATGTTTGAGAAAATCTATCAAGTTTTTGAAAGACATGTGAAGTCTGCCAATCCGCACTTGGCCAGTGTGGTAGACTATGGCCTGATTTCCCTCGTATTTAATACGAAGGAAGGGAGGCCCGTGCCCAGCAGTGGGACGTTAAAAAGGGCTGAATACAATACATACAATTATTATAATAACTGTACAACAAACGTCTACCATAAAGCGAAAGGAACTTCGTCCATACACCCCTAATTTTTTTGTTGGTTTTTTTTTAATTGACGGAACTACCAAGTTCCAGAAATCAGCGATTATAAAAAATGTTTGTTATATGCAATGTTTATTATAAATATGAACGCCTTTAAAAACAAAACCGTTATTTGAACTCCGCTTTCGTTGAGAAAAAAAAAACTATTTTTTAGAATACGCGTCGCAAGTGACACTTTTTATAAATAAAACTAGCGACTCACCCTCGCTTCGCTCGGGTTCATCCCTAGCTTGCATTAAATCACGATTGATCAGTTTTCGACCGGAGAGGAAAAATGATTAAATTACTAAAATGGCTATTAAAAAGTAAGGGTTGATCGTAGAAGGGTGAAAATTGAGGATTGTATGTATTTTTGTATGTTGTATCATAAAAAAATAGAAATTAAAAATTTTGGTCTAAAAAAATAAAAATAAAAATTTAGGGGTGGACTACCCCTAACATTTAGGGGGATGAAAAATAGATGTTGGCCGATTCTCATAGATACCGGATAAGCACAAAAAATTTCATCAAAATCGGTCAAGCCGTTTCGGAGGAGTATGGCAACGAAAACTGTGACACGAGAATTTTATATATTAGAGATATATTCCACAGATACCTCAATGTAAGTTGGGAGTCATCAGCGTCCGGCAAACCGGCCGGGCGTAAAGCTAAGAAACATGCGGGGAGGCGGCCCACCTTGGTGGGTGTACCATGCGGGTTGGTGTTGTGGTCGAATGAGTAAGCGATCCTGCAGCATTCCTTTAAGACGGGGGACGTTCTGTAGGGTTTTAGTGGGTAGTACTGGCTTTTCTAGTCGATGAGACCCACCAGCATTTCTGCAGGTGGTAGTGTAAATGCATTTCCCAACGTAATAAAAAAAAATTACCATGACAAATGGTATTCTATAACATTCTTATATTTTATCACATCTCTATAATATAAAAATATAATTATTTTAATAGTAATAATACAAAAAAAATAATCCAATGTTCAGTACGTCGTGAATGATGGACCAAAAAATCAAAATCGTCGTATTTATAATATTAATTAAGTTGCAAGTGTAAACTTATCTCTACATAAAAATAGCACATTTGAAAAGGTTAAAGATAATATCAGGTAGTCAATCCAAGACAAGAACAGTCGGTAGGAGACTGCGTTGAGTGGGAAAGAGAGAGAACACTCTACATTTAGTTGAACCGTTATTACTAAAATATTATTGCTGTATTGTTTTCGTTTCATGGAAATAAAGGTACGAAAGTTTGTTGAGTGATCGATATGAGACAAGATTGAAGAGGTACGAAGAAGTTAACATTATTATAAAAATAATTTCTGATGGACGTTTATGTAATGGATGGATTAATTTATCAATTTTGCTATTAGTGGCTTGTAAGAGGTTGTGCATTATACTTCGCCATTGATGGGATAGTAGTTGTGAACCCTATGTAAATCTATACTAATATTATAAAGCTGAAAAGTTTGTTTGTTTGTTTGGTTGAACGAGCTTATCTCAGGAACTACTAATCCGATTCGAAAAATTCTTTTTGTATTAGATAGTCCGTTAACTGAGGAAGGCTATAGGCTATATAGGTATTATCCCGGGAAAATGTACGGTTCCCGTGGGATAGATTTGTTTTTGTCCAGGGGCGAACCCGAGGCGAAGCGAGGGTGAGTCGCTTTATCAGTATAAAGCCACTGGCAGTTAGTGTACTAATAAAATATTTACCATTTTGAGGTTTAAATAATTAAATATTTACTACATTAATTCATAAAACATAAAAGGAAGCCATTAAATGTAAAATAGTAAGCAGCAAAATAAACTTTAATCCTATGAGTTATTTTAATGATGCTTTAATAATTAACTATATTTTTTTGTTATGAGAGGTGCATGAGCTAATTCATTCATTGTATTGGTAAAAACCATGATTTTCACGCTATTATACATCACATTCACATATGTATTTCATATACAATTTTTTCTTTCCCTATGAAATCAAACATCTGTTACGCGCCGCTAATATAGTCGAAGACATCAAGCGTCTTCGTACAACCTCTGTGGTGTTCGTCTACGCAGGTGCCAGGCAGGCAGGAAAAGTATGGCGACGAATATATTTGACGTTTTGGGCGGGACGTATGATTTTCTGTGGTGTGTATAAATTTTATTAATTACTGACAATATAACGATTAAAACAGGAAAAGTGTTTCACTGTTTAACACAATAGTTATATTTTCCTCTATCCTTTTTCATTCAACGTATCAAATAGATCTACAGTTTCAGCCTCCTCAGTGCCACTCTGTACCAATTTTTACAAAAGTGTAAGAACATTAGTGTACGTCTTGAAACTCACGGCATCACGTCGTATTGATTCTTGTAATCGATGAAAATTGTATTCCTTCTAAAAGTGGTTAAGATCGATTTTTAAATGACCACAAATAAAAGTTTCACTCATTTAAATGCAACGAGTCGTGTCTGTGAATTAAAAGTTTAGGGCATTAATAAAAATTGTCACTATAGAAAACATTCCTTCTTCTTTCAAACTTTGTTTCATTGTAATTAAATACCCGTGGATTAGAAATGAGTAAATACCAAGGAAATGTTAGTTTCTAATGCACATATCTATAATATAAACTATAAAGCTAAATTAATGATTATAAGCAATAGCATACGCAAAAAATCTTAAATGAAAGAAATAAAGTTGGCCATTATTTTTATTACTCGCTTAATGAACTTGAGTCTCTGCCAAACAAACAAATAGCAGACGCATTAGGAATTATTCAAACATTTTATGTACCTAAGTGGTAAGTAAGGCAGTGGCAGCCCAATGGTAACGCGCTCAATTGGGAAACCCAGTTAAGCGAGTTCAAATCCCGGGTCTCGCACCTCTGATATTTTCATGTGCGAATCATTTCCAACACAATTACCACTAGTTTAACGGTGAACGAAAACATCGTGATTCATCAAAATACATTTGAAGTCCGCCAACCCACACTTGGCCAGCGTGGTGGACTATGGCCTGATTCCCCTCCTACTGAAGGGAGGCCCGTGCCTAGCGGTGGGCAGTGGGATGTTAAAAAGGGATGAACACATACAAGTAAATATTGGATCTACATATTATATTGTATTTACATATTTTACTTTTCATTTTGCTTTTGAAGTCAGCTTAATTACTGTGGAAAATATCTTATTATTTATTACTAGCGACTCACCCTCGCTTCGTTCTGGTTTGTCCCTAGGTATGTTCTATAGATATAAATAGTTATTCGTCAGCGTTAGCCATATACATTAAATTTTTTTGTTTTCGTGAATTTTTCTAATGTTTTAATAGTTATTCTGCTATTCGGGGCAGACATAAATCCAACAAATCAAAAACCATGAAAACGGTCCAGCAGTTCTCGAGTTATAAGTGTTGTAAAAAACCCGAGTTTGTTTTATATATAGATATCTATTCATGAAATTTGATTTAATTTTTAAAATCCATATAAGTGTTATCATCAATTTGTCATCTTCAAACTGAAGATATTATAATCGTAAATTTTGGTGAGTTACAAATATTCCAAGTGTTTGCATTAGCCGCAGGTGGAGGTTATTGCCGAACTTGTGTCTTGGAATATTCAATAGGACTCAGGTGAACATTTGCGGAGATGTAAAATGCACGCTATCATTAGAGTAAAGATTTCTTAATATTCTAATCGATTTTTAATTCCACAAAAGCAACAAATTCTATTGTTATTACTATAATAATTTGTACAAACCTTAAAAGGAAAAAATGAAAGGGAAAATAAAACGAAGTATATATGTAGTACAACATTTTTTCTGAAATTTATTTATATCTCAATTTACTTACATTATTCATTAAACGAGGCATTTATATACAATGTAACACTATAGTAAAATACATGATTTTAATTATCATTTGCAGAACCAAAAATGAGTTAAATATTCAGACCAGTCATCTTGCGTAACTTTGAATATGTTGAAATATTTTTGTGTCTGTTCTGTTTTAAAAATGTAATCAACTTTTTATAATAGGTATATATTTTTTAACAAATGGTAAAATTTTGCTAATAAAATGTTTAACAAACAACGAATGGTAAACATAGTATAAAAGTCTATAAATTTCCAACAAGCATTTCGCTATATTTGCTTAACATTTTAATTAAAAAAACTACTATTATGTATGTACGAATATATCTAAAAACAATATAGCGTTAACATTATGTTTGTGTCATTCTTATGTTACTTATGATACATACGTGTTATAATAAATTAGTAGTATTTTTTTAAAAGGCTTTTAGGTATACTTTTATTTTTTAGCACATTAAAAAAATAAAAAAAAAAACATTTATTTATCTAATTTTTAGTTACCAATTCATGCTATGGGTGCACTATTTAAGTCAACTGAATGATAATTGATTTCGTATCTATGCTGTTGACCGCTGAGAAGATCTTTCATTTGGAGCCAACCCTGGACGCAGCAGCCAAGACATGGTGGACTTTAGATTCCATTTCTCCATTTACTTACATATGTATACTAAAAGTACTTCTATCTTGGTAAAAAAATGCACCACGACGGTTATAATCGACAAAATATTCTTTTTAAATAAAATGTTAGTTGTACCATTCAATGTTACACAAGATGATTGCTTCGATTTTTCATCCGACTACGGCAAAGCCAAATGGAAGGTTTATGTTTTAGCTGTCGATGTATATACGTATGTTCTATCGTAGTGTCTATACAATTTATCCGATTTTAATGAGGTGTCAATCGATTCGTTATTATTGTCCAGGTGACATAGGCCTTTTTTTTTTTTTGCTATCTTATTTAGTTTTTTTTTATGAAAAAATTAATTGTAGTTTTCTCCGCAGTCGAGTTACAGTTTTTAGGTAAGAATTATTTACACAATGATTTTATTTACTTCACAGTTAAATGTTATTATAATATAATAAAAATAATATAAAATTGAAAGTGTGAAATCTATTAAAAAAATTACAAATAAAATGTTTAAAAGTACCTATAATGAGGAATAAGCTTCGCCCCTTCATAAATTAATAATAATATAACGTCATGTATTTGTAATCTGTCATATTTTATTATATTTTAATAGGATTCTCTATACAATGTCGTTTCAATTTTTATGTCACTTTTACGCTCTCTTACGTTTTAATTAATATTTTGGACGTTGGTACATTTAGAGCCTCCGCGCACTAGGCAACCACAAATTACTGGCCGCGGCAGCTCTTAGGACGCGCCTAATTGTACGGCAGCACATTGGCTGCACGCAGCCAAAGCAAGTGAACAAAAAGTCAGTCTCCACGTACTTGTCACGCAGCTAGACATATTTTGTGTTTTGCAGCGTTGCCATAAAATGACTTTTGTGAACTATGTCACAACTGGCCATCAATTGGTTGCTATAACTGACAGTTCAATATTTCAGCCGCCGCACCCTGGCTGCCTAGTGCGCGGTAAACCTTAACCAAACAACCCAATACAAAAATTTAAAAATGTCATAATTTTAATAAATCTAAGTTATGCCATATTTACGTTCACAGCTTTTTATATTAAAATATGTAAATAATACGGAAGTTATTTTGACTCTGGAAACCTCCTTGTCTTGGACTTTAGCTAGTTCCTCCTCTATACTTTATTTATAAATAAAGCTACATCCACACTATATTAGCATACAACCTTTATATAAAACTATTTTTTCGAATTTTTTCGCGGATTTATTTTGATTTTTGGTTTCGAATGGTTTACAGCAATCATAGTCGCGGGAGAGACCAGTCTATAGTAAAATATCAAATATTCGCGTAAATCTAAAAAAACAAACAACCTCTTTCATATGTTTTAGTAGATATTATTAGTAGATACTGTATTTTTTTTTTTTGAAAAAAGAGGCTTATCTGCAATAATTAAAAAAATATATAAATATTTTATTCGATTTCACTCAATACTTTATACAGCCTACTTAGCCACCTCGTATGTTTGCCTTTTGCTCCCAATATAATAAAAAAGTTATTTATCAATTTTATATCGACTCAATTTACAACAAAAATTATATGATATCAATATTTTTTTTAGATTTTCGCGAATATTTGACGTTTAAAATGAAACTTTTTTTCACGTCGCGTCGCGTCGCGTCGGTACAAGGTGACAAAGTAAAAATTTTCAAACTGTTTGGAAACCTTTAAAGGCTAAAAATATATGAGACTATCTCTTTCCTAATATTTCAAATGCCATATAGAATTTTACTATAACTAATGTTATAAAATTGTAAAAGTCAGCTGTGCAGCAAAATATTATTAAAAAAATGTAAAAAATAATATAAAAATTAATGGATAACTCCTTACCGTAGAAGAAAATTGAATTTACTTTAGGATTACATAATATGCAATTAAATGAGCATAAATTATACTAAAAAATGTCTAGAGGATTAAACTCAATAATAAATGCAAAAGCTTACTTACGTACCATTTAGTTTGAAATATAAAAAGTATAGCAGATAAAACCACAAAGTGCAAAGGCATTTCATATTTACAATTTAGTAGTAGCTTATAGAACTTGTACCAGATATATTGCCCTTATATAAAACTAGCGACTCACCCTCGCTTCGCTCGGGTTCATCCCTAGTTACCTTTTAACGTTTAGTAAATATTTCTCAGAAATGAGATATTTTCCCGCAGTAAAAAGTATCCTATATGTTGACCCGGATAACCAGCTATCATCAAACCAAATTTTATCAAAATCCCTCCAATGGTTTTTCTGTAATGCGATCACAGATTTTTCTCAAGTGGTAGTGCCATGCTGGTTACCTAAGAGTAGCAGCCGAATGGGCCGGCACGCCCCGTATAGTACCACTCTCTCACAGGAGACCGGCGTAAAGTGGCAGTTATGCTGTCGCGTTTCGTCCGGTAAGTGAGAGTCCGGGAGGCCCACTCCCCATCCCTCCTCCCTCCCCCTCCCTCCTCCCTCCCGCTCCTCCCCCTCCCTCCCTTCCTTTCCTGAAAGGGTGGCAACGCATCTGCAAGCCTTGCAGTGTTGCAGATATCCATGGGCGGAGGTAATCACTTCCCATCAGGTGAGCCTCTTGCCCGTTTGCCCCCTTTATCCCATAAAAAAAAAAACAGACAGACGGACATAAAATTAAAAAATTATAGATTCGGCCTCTGTATTGATAATAATGACTATTTCAATAAGATTTTCCGAAAAATATTTAATGTACAGATTCGACTAAGTTAGAATTTTATTAGGATATGTATAGTACATAAATTAAGTGTGGATGAAGCTTTATAACTGTTTACTTTGTCACAAATTAATATGAAATGAAAAAAGTAAATAAGTGTATTTCATTTAATGAAATACATAAATTCGGGTTGGCACAACTACAAAGTATCAACATTCCAAATATATTGAAGAAATTTATTTTCAGTCGTAAACACCAACATCCAGTTCTGTTATACAACGTATTACAGTTATCTAATTACTACTAACTGACCACAATATTGCAATAATTTAGAGGAATAATAATTAAAAACCAGTAATAGCTTAACAGATAGTCCGATTTTGAATAAATACCTAATTCATTCATAGTATTATTTAAAATCAAATATGAATAAAAGTAATGTAAAGTAAAATCTATTAGGGCAATTATCATTAATAATAAATAATCTACTTAAACATATAGGATTAATATAACAGTATTTCAATAAATAATATGAAAATTAAATGTAGAACATATTTCTCGGCAATATTTCGCATTTTAGAATACAACGGAAGTAGTTTTAGAGACAGTAAAATGTTTATGCATTAACTCGCTTGCATACAAAATAGTATCATATAAGACCGTTACCTGAAAGTTTATACGATCTCCTATTTTTGTTCCAGTTTATTTTTTACGGTACGACATACTAAAATTCTTCGGAGTAAAAAAAAATCCATTCATTTTGACTTATATTATGTTCATATTGTACAAACTAAAAAGAATTAAGTATAACCATAGAAAACATTTATTTATACATTATTTTTCGAGTTTTTTTTAAACAAAAATAAATATAATGAACTTAAAATTATATTTGAGCAATTACTTTTAATATATAAAACAATTTATGCATACCTCATACATATCAACCACCATACTCCGTTCATTTGCGTGTCTGCAAACGTCTAAATTCTCACAATATCATGATCAGATAGTAAGTGCCTATCTAGTTTATACTAGTTCATTTAATTTATCTAAATACAATTATATGTAGAACATACAAGATAAGTCCCGCTATGCACAACTCCCTACGATTGTTCTCGCGGAAACCCCGTGCACCTGAAATATAAACACACGTAACAACACATTTTCTTTGCTCACCACAAGAATATACGTTTATGTTATATACGTATATAAAATAATTTAAGAATATTGTTTGTATTGTACTACTATTTAAATCGCAACACTAAAAGAATTATCCATACTAATATATAAATGCGAAAATAACTCTGTCTGTCTGTCTGTCTGTCTGTCTGTCTGTCTGTCTGTCTGTCTGTTACCTTTTCACGCTTAATCCGCTGAACCGATTTAGATGAAATTTGGTATGGAGATAGTTTGAGACCCTGGGAAGGACATAGGATAGTTTGTACCCCGGAAATCATTCCTTAAGAGGGTGAAAAGGTGGGTGGAACTTTGTATGGGGAATCAACTAAAATATAGATATTAGAGCTGGCATAATCAAGATCACGCGGTCCATTCTAACTTCACTTAGGCTTGATGAATTGATGAACTATCGAATCTCTTTACTTCCTATCAATACAAAAATAAAATAATATAATATGAATATACATACAAATTCTTCAAGCCTATCCTGAGGAAATCTCTGAGTTATAGTTGAAATCGTATCAAAATTAATTACGTAGCTTAAAAGAAATAACCGCACAAACATTTAGGCTTGGATAATGAGTTTATTTTATTAAAACTTAACTCAAAGATAACAAGCATTAAACATCTTGGAATCAGTTTCGTCTTTACCATAAAGGTATACGAGACACGTGCCTAGGGCTACCAGCCTCATTATGGCCCTAAAAGACAACATATTCGTTTACATAGGAAAAAGAGAAGCTGAATTTTAAGTATATAGTACACTTCACTGTATTTAACTCAACTTGTTCCAATCATTTTAGTTCACTTCTTTACGCCATCGAGTTTTTTTTTAGTTTGTAATACATATACTTATTTTTCATCATTTATATTTTTAACTATCGAAAAGGGCCTTAAATTGTTGTGTCTAAAGGTCCCCATCATGGCTTTAGACCGCCCTGTTTGGAATAAATCATCACTTATATATTGTAATATGTAAATTCACGCTTTTATGAATATAATAAGTCCTAAGACCTATTATCTGCTTCCCTTAGATAGCGAGACAATGCCTTCTAGTTAACCGAACCCAAGCCAGCGTTTTGTTTTAACTAAACCGGAACACTTGTGTATATCTTCATAATAATAAATACAACATCATTATGTCAGTCTGTCTATTTGTGCGATTACATCAAATTCAATTTACACGAATCTTTTTCAGCACGGATATTTTCTTATTGGATTTAGTAAATATTTGTCTTAAATAATTTAGGGTATCAGCAGCATGCTAATAGAAAAAAGTGACGTAGAGTCACAAATATATAATTTAAATACTAATAAACGCAGAAGGAACAGGAGGTTGTAGTAAGTTAAATATAATATTCGTAATACATTGGAATCGACCTGTCTTCTTTAACAAAGGAAACAGTGTCAATGAAATATGCGCTGTAATAGTTACCAATCAATTTGAAAGTACATATGTAAATTGAAACTTACTATTGTCTGAAATACGGTGTATTGGAAAAACTATCGCCTCACGCGTCTCTGGCAGTGGGAGGGGTGTTGTCCTTATTCTCTCTTCATCGGCCACCTGTTCATGGCTTCTAAAATATATGGAGTAGATATATGCGGAGCATCGGATCTGTGAAAGAATAACTCAATCAGATTCCTCTTTTACATATCTTTTATTGTATTTAGAACTCTAAAGAAGTTTTTTTCTTAGTATAACTTAGTATCATTATAGTTATTAAATATTTCAAAATATACAATAATCATAACTCTCCTGTGGCTAAATGATGAGTGTGTACATATTTAAATACTAAAATAAAAATTAGAATAACTTAAGGCGGTGATTTACATGTATATTAAATAAAATTGATTGAAAAAAATGATTCGAGGCAGCTATTCGTTCTTGAACTCACGTAGTTAATCGCATTATATCAAACTATAATTATAGCGATTTACCCTCGCTTCGCTTCGGGTTCGTCCCTAGACAAAAACAAATCTATCCCACGGGAACCGTACATTTTTCCGGGATGATATATAGCCTATAGCCTTCCTCAGTTAACGGGCTATCTAATGCAAAAAGTATTTTTCAAATCGGATTAGTAGTTCCTGAGAGTAGCGCGTTCAACCAAACATTCAAACAAATAAATAAACAAACAAACTCTTCAGCTTTATAATATTAGTATACATTAAAATAACATCAATTAAAAGGGTGTTAGAGATTTCACAGCTCTCTGACTATTTGTGTGCAGATTCCGGAATGGCTAAGCCGATTTTACGTTATTTTGTGAATTTCGATTATATTTTGACGTTTTGGCCATTATATGGATTTAATACCATCTGACCCGATAAACGTCCTATCCTCAATTCTAGTTGTTTGTGATCTTTAAGCTTATACAAACATTCTGTAGAAAAAAGCGGCTTTTTCCTTAAAACCTTATTCGAATATTTACAAAAAGTAACCAAATCAATCCAGCCGTTCTTAAGTGATATGCTTACCAATGTACAACAATTTATTTTTATTCATATTTTATATTTATTTTTATTTTAACACTAATAGTAAAGTAGTAGTAAAGTAAATACTAATTAGTTAACAAATGATTTAACGGAGTTTGGTAAAATTGATCATTAACCTCAAAAGTGACAAGAACAAAAACAACAGAACAGAACAAAAATAGACAATTTTTGGTACTTTTTGGTTATGTCACCATACTCCGGACACAATCGAGTTATACATATAGCACATTGTCAAGCTAATTAGAATGAGCTCAATGACATTAGGGAATTATTATTTTTTTATATTTATTAATAATTGCTATTTAAATCGATTTTCGCACACGACGCTACCCAAATTCGACTGTATTCATTCATTCTTTATTGTGTTGTTGAGTACAATGTCAAGTGACGAGGATGAGGACCTTCTTCTATATATTTATTATAGGAATAAGCTAAAAAGAAGATTTGGGTACACCCGTACATTGAAAAAATATTAAACGGATGTTAAATGGAAGTTATGCCCAATTTCAAACCACGCTTTATCCACTATATCCTTTCTAACGTATTGAAGTAATTTATAATTTTACAAATAAGGATATTTTTCATCATCCAGTACAAATATGTTTAACGCATGTTCGGCCGCTTTTTTATGCGACGTGTATGAGACTCGAGTAGCGTACAACTAGCACGACCACTGTGCGACTGGTATCAGATGTGTAGTCGACGCGCCACGTCCTTTGCGGAAAATATCGAAATTGTGTGGCGGTTAAAAATAATAATAACTCTTTATTGCACACACAGAAGAGGAAGAAATAAAAATAACATTACAGTAGTAGGAAAATGCACAAGAGGCGGCCTTATCGCTATAACAGCGATTTCGCGGCGGTTACTTAGAGATATCCATAGGATACCGATACAAAACTCGGGTCGCTCTTTCGAGTAGCCTCGTGGAAAAGAGGCCTACGACTACATTATTTAATTAGGGAGTTTCTATAGAGATTTTCCGCTTTCATCATTGACTTTAAATACTTCACGAGTACAGGAAGTATGGTCACGGATTCAGCTGTGGAATTCCTTTAACGTTCTTACAGAATAGCAAGTTAAATAAAAGCTTATAATAATATGAGTCTCTACTTTTTGACGTTGCGGCCATTTTTATAAAAATAGATTAAACACCAAGCTTTTTCTCATCTTGCTTCTGAAATTGTTACTTATATGATTCTGTAAATTAATCCTAGACGTCTAAAGCTTATGTTCAACGTAAGCTACATCCTCTAATTTGTCTTGTGATTAGTAAGCATTGAATGCAGAGACAGCTTAATTAAATTCAGTAGGAAATAACCATTGCTGAGAGTACTACAGACGTGATCGTTCAAAGTTACCACGTGAACGTGTAAGTAAATTCAGAAATCAAAACTGTTCCTGCTAAATATTCAGAATTTCCATACATAAGATATATAAATTGTATAATAACTTACAAGGTACCCTTAAAACTTTTAATAGCTTATTACGTTAATGCCGGTATGCCGGCTTAAACAATCTTGAAGGAATTACGGTTTCTCATTAAAATTTGTTATTTATCACGATTTAATTTTAAATAGACAGTAGTCTTCTATGTAAACCTTATAAGACTGAAGAGCTTCAAGTTTTTATTTGTTTAACAAATAAATTGGTAATCTCTGGAAATATGGGTTTAATTGGTGCCCCTGAATTACTGGAACGCTTGCATTTTTCAATACCCCGCCAACAAACTCGATTGCATAATCGCAAAACCTTCTTTTTACCAGTAACAAGAACCAACCTAGGTCAACATAGTCCTATCTATAGAATGGCATCCTTAGCAAACGCCCTAACAAATGATATAAATATTTTCGGTGATTCCGTGCCTTCGTTAAAAAAAAGCTGTTTAAATATTACTTTCGTAGCATAAAACAAAAGTAGATAAGTCGGATTGTACGATATTTATGTTATGTTGTATTATAATACAATAATAATTAGATTTAATTTAATTTAGCCTTGTGAAATAGTATATATTTTTATAATTAATACTTAGTTCTGTTCATATGCACGTGAGGTTCACATATTAGAAGACAACATTTGTGTGATTGTATACTTTTGAATAATTATAATTAAGCTTGTTTATTTCATTTGTATGTCGGTTTTGTGAACTTATAAATAAATAAATAAATAAATAAATAAATAAATAAATAATAAATATGTACTACAGTCCGATTTAAAATAAATATGTATGTAATATAAATGCATTTGTGTATAGCCCATTCATAGCGTTCACTATCGCTTCTTGGTCTAAAGGCCTTAGAAACGCATAATAATTAAAACGCATAATAGATAAATTAACCAATATATGGATAATTTCATTTAACTGCTTCGGTGGTGTAGTAGCTAGCATGTATGGCTGCACACCCGAAGGTCCTGGGTTCGAGTCCCGGCTCGGGCAAAGTTTAGTTATTGAATCTTTCTGTATAGTAAGCCGCAGTAACAGCCCGGGGTTGAGAAGTTGGCGGTGTTTCATCCTCGTACCCCGGAGAGCACGTAAATCCGTCGGTCCTGCACCTTAACTCTCCCCGGTCGTGTCGAATAGTCGTCCCACCGAAGTATGAGAGTGACAAGAATAGAGAATGCACTTGTGTCTGCGCGTACACTTGTGCACTATAATACCCCTGCGCAGTTGGCTAATCTCAATGAGATTGGCCGCCGTGGCCGGAATCCGTCAAGACGACTACAATTTCAGGTAAAGGCAAATTATATGTACAAAGACAGGAGTATTGATTTGCTTGATAGTCATTTATGTTACAAGTTATATCATAAAATAAATGTACTTTTGTAGTATGGTGCAATTTTTAATTCACTTTAGTTTTTAATTCATAATATAACGCTGGTGTATCATTCTTAGGCTTCCGTAGCCAAAAGACTAAAAGTAAAATTTTGCCATGTCCGTTTACATTTATGCCACAGGCAATTTACTCGAGGACTATCGGAGCTATTTTCGTGAAATTTGTTAGGTAATCTTATGTGAACCGCTAGACAATTTTACAGTCAAATTACAAAAAATAAAAAGATTGGGCGGGAAGTCTATACATGTAACTAAGAGATTAAAAAAATAAAGTTCCCATAAGCCTAAATAAGTCTTAAAAATTCAAATAGGTGTTTCTAAAGGCCTTTTTTTTAAAGTCAATAGATGTAGAGTTTTAAAACATAATATAAATATATTATGCTTTTAAAGTTATAACACAAATCATATAATATAATACTAGGTTATAATAAATAATTTGAACACCGGCGTCTACCCCTCTAATATTTAAAGTATTGGAAAATTCTCAACAATATTGAGTTATACGAGCTTCTAAACTTATTAAAAATAAAAAGTCGTTTTTGAGATACAATACCATATTTTCCACTTCACGCGTACGGCTAAAAATATTTTATTTTAATTTACCAAATTTTTAAACAAAATATTAATGTTTCATGCTACGGAATCGCTACGCCGCGCCGAGGGCTGTGCGATTTAGAGTCGGACTTGTCCGATATTTTAGTATTCCTGTTAGACCGAAAATCAATTTTTCCTAGATTTAATTTCGTTGCAACCGAGGGCTCATTTATTTTATGGTTTTTATAGTTTTAAAACACTTTTTCTAACACTTGAAATTGGCAGAATGGTCGACAGCAGAATTAATCAAATCGTAAATTAGAAAAGTTGCAATTTGATACATATTAAATGAATGAATGATTTGAGTGTTAGTGCAGAAAAAATGAGTAAGGAGAGTGTTATCATTTAAATGTCTACACTATTTCGATTAATTATCACATTCTGTCGAAAGTAATAACAGTAAAAAAGTTATTTTGATTGTTCCAATTTTTGGCGCGGACTTCCTGTCAAAGCTACAACCAGTTAAGATCTTTCAAGCAGGTTTCCTCATGATGATTTCCTTTACTATAACAATATGCGGTAAACATAATAAAAATATTTTGCACGTGAAAATAAAGAAGGTGCGAGACCCGAATACGAACCAATTTCATAAATATATATTTTTTTGTAAACACATATAAATATTTCTACAACATATATACATATTTCTCTCAAATATGTATATTCATAGATGTACACATATGGTAAGTCCGGGAGAGTTGCCTATAGTTTAAAAAAACGATCAATAATAATTATATGTGTAAGATTTTTCATAAAATAAGCATAGTTTATTTTAATTCAATATTTACTTATGCCATTCAAATTAAATTTGGAACTATTGTGCAATAAATTCTAGATTAAAAAATCTTTTTTAAAAATAATAGAAAATAGGCATCTCACCCAGGCATGTGGTTAGTTGCCTATAGATGCCAGGGTAGGTATAGGACGAGTAATTGGTGCATTATCAGATGTACTTTGCTTAGTGACGCAAAAATCCTTTTTTTTATGCATTTATACGTACTACCTGTAGATGTACAGGTGGTTATGTGGGACTCACCGGCTAGAAAAGCCAGTACTACCCACTAAAACCCAACAAAACCTCCCCCGTCTTAATGGGGCACCCCGACGGCAGGTCTGCTGAAGCAGACTACAACAACCGTGAGGTTGCTCCCACGATCCACTCTGCCGTCAGAGAAGTACCAAGAGCAACCATATGGATTAGGCCATAATTCACTACGCTGGCCAAGTGCGGGTTGGCGGATTTCATAATGTCTTTCGAAAACTTGCTAGGTTCTCTCAGACATGCAGGTTTCCTCGCGATGTTTTCCTTCACCGTAAAGCAAGTGGTAATTATATTTGAAATGATTCGCACATGAAAATATCACAAGTGCGAGACCCAGGATCTCACTTCACTCGCTTTCCCAAGCGAGCGCGTTACCCACTGGGCTACCACTGCCTTAATTAGCGTCCGGATGAACTGCCGAACGCTAATGAACTCCCCCACCACGACAAGGTGAACGCACGTTGGGGGGAACCAATTAATATACTGGGCATCTAACGCCAAAATATCATTGGGCATCTCTCCCGATCATTAGGGAGAGATGCCTATCGACTCTGAACACACCGTAAAGCATTTACAATAGAAAATGGTGGATTGTTAACAAAACAAGATCACAATGTTACATTATGAAACAATTTAATACTACTTAACTAAAGAATTTAGGGAAAAAAAATACTGCAAACTATCTCAAAGATTATATTCTAACGTAAAAGTTAACTACATTATCTTATTTTACAAATTAACACCAAAATATTAAGTATAAGTAATATGTCTTTGTGTAAAAACTTCCACACTGACATTGACTGTCGACTGACGTACTATGGACGCGTTCCGAATCACGCAACATTAATTAATTTAATTTTTAAATTAAATTAATTAATATTTATTTACAAAAGAAAAACTTCATACATTATTAATTTGACTACCAGAAACAGATAGAAAAATAATAATTCACAAGTTTTATTATAACTTGTCAAACATGAACTGCGCTACCCTGAAAAATAAAAATTACTTAGCATATTTGACTAGATCAACATGAGAAATTATGACAGAATTATTTATATCATGTGGCTTTTATTCCACTTAAATACACGTGTTTGTAATTAAACTACGTAAAACAACAACAAACAAAGTGACCAAAAGATATAAGCAACTCGATGAGTACAGTTTTGACGTGAAACGGACCTTCAAAATCAGGATACGGGTACCAGGTCAGAAAAGTGGAACGTAACGAAATAGGTTGCATGAAATAGGTTGCACTAGGTTGCAATAGTAACCGTTCTTATGGTCTGAAAAATGATATATATGTATAATATTTTATCCGTTGCTGTCTTCAAAAATTACTATTTTTACTGATTTGTTTTGAAATATGCAAAATATTTATAACTAACAGCTTAATATTTATAACTATAATCGCCGTTCTCGCTCCTTCCTATTCGGTGTAACTCACGACTGACAAGTGATAGCTCCGTGATTTTATAATGTCTTTATAGAATTTATTCCGACCGATCAGTTTAAATAAAAAATACGTGTAATTTGGACAAAATTTATAGGAAATAATAACCAGGTAGTGTATAAAAAATATATAAAAATTTAATATGTCGACCTTGGCTTGTGCTTTAAATAGATGTTTCACGTTAAACTAACAGCGGTTTGCCCCGATACAACGCCACCCGATTTTTGGTATGGTGCCATTTTGAAATAGACAATGTATTTAAATAGAAAAAAATAAATAGAAAAAAACAGGAGCTTATTAAGAAGCTATATTTATTCATAATAATATTATGAACAATAACAATATGTGATCAATATTATTCAAAATTGTAGATAGTAATAACTTAATATTAAGACGTTATTTCATCATAAAATATTCCAAACTAAACAGTAAAAAAAATCTTATTTCTCGTTAGACCATAATAAATCAAGTTAAGGTACAACTACATATCGTAAAAAATAACGTTTATTTTATTTTACACGTAAAACACGCTAGAGCAGCTGTAACATTTCGGTGGCCATCTGTTACTTTCGACACAATCCTTGAACCCTTTTTAATATCCTCAATTACACCTGTAAGATGGTTTTCATGTTTCTGTTGGCTTAGGGTGTTGTCTTGATGGACATAATAAGCTGAAGGTCGACACGAAATAAAGCGAAGAAATCGATTTGTACTTTTATATAGTATGTGGATAAAGTGATATAATATGCAAGGAACAGTCACTAAAAAGCATCTTATTCTTATGACTACCATCTGGTAAAGGGGTAATATGGTTAATACCAGCTTCTGTATCGAATATCTTAAATTCAGTTTGTGTAAGCAGACATAATATGTTTACATTAGCAGCTTTGCAGTACAATGTGAATACATTATGAAAATACGTTATTTTACTTTGATTTGACACCATGGTTATTTTATACAGAGTATAAAATACCGAAGTATATTTTTAAATATAAAATTTTATCATTTCACGCTCAAATTCTTTTTTTATTCATGAAACGAGGCCGTGCACATAATTGGATAGGTGCCAAGCATCGGCAGGATTACCTTATTTCGTTTTCATGTTGTACGTCATATAAATTCGGAATACTGCACATCTCGTTCCTAAGTTTGGGATTACGTAATTATGTGCACCTTGCACAAGGAACGAAAACTCAACGAGTTAACAAGTGTCACTCAAAGTTTTAAATCTTAGAAGTGTAACTACCTGTCATTATCACTGAGCTGTAAAATTAGCTTTCACCGCTTTTGAACATTGAAACTTTTTATTTGTTTGGAAGTGAGCCATCAACATTATCAGTTCTCTCATTATCAGTTGATTCGTTTAAATGTAGCACCTATGTAAAGTATACACAATGATTTCTCTCTCAAATATAAAAGATAAGTCACATTTTGTAACCCCAACATTTTATGATAATTTATAGCTGTCAGAAAAATTCAAACCGCAAAATATCTCTTTTAAAATTTATGAAATTTTAAGTTTTTTATATATGAAGAAAAAAACTGTTGACTAGAATCTACAACAGTGTTTACTTTAACACTAGGGTATATGTGTTTTTCGATTTAAAAATTATTATTTGTTCACAGACTTAATACAGTTGAATATTTTCATCAGTGCTTGTGTATCAATAACTATAAGCTGTTTGAAATTTAATAGCAATTCGTTACAATTACACATTTCTATTATACAAAACGTTATCATTTAGTGTTCTGAAACGCTAATACCGTGCAAAGACTAATGATACACGCCCGTTTGCACATTTTACATTACTAACCGTAATCAATACTACGCAACGCTCTTTATTTACTATAGAGACTCACCCTCGCTTCGCTTCGGGTTCGTCTCTAGACAAAAATAACTCTATCCCACGGGAACCGTAAATTTTTTCGCGATGATATATAGCCTAAAGCCTTCCTCGATAAATGGACTATCCAACACAAAAAGAATTTTTCAATTCCATCCAGTAGTTCCGGAGATTAGGGCGTTCAACCAAACAAACAAACAAACAATCAAACAAACTCTTCAGCTTTATAATATTAGTATAGATTTACCCTATAAGTTAGATTCCTATAACATAATCATATGTTAAACGTTAATAATACAATTAGTTAAACGACGAAATGTTTCATTTTATCTAATATATTTAAACGAGCAATTCTTGTATATTTATTTATTTATACCGGCGATCTCGGAAACGGCTCTAGCGATTTCGCTGAAATTTTGTATGTGGGGATCTTCAGGGGCGAAAAATCGATCTAGATTAGTCTTTTGTCCCCAGATACAACGCAGACAGACAAAACGTGTGTTTTAGAGTTTTCATGCAGTTTTCTTTCGTATTATTCCACGCAAAATATGGTCGATAATTTCTTACGCTCGAGCATAAGCATAGTGGTCAAACGGCCAAGGCGCAAGATTAACATTCAAAGGTGTCCGGGTTCGAATCCCAAAAAAAAAAGTTTTTACATTTGTTTTTTTTTTTGTATTTATTTATTTTTTATTTTTTTTATCTAAAAATACGATAAAACAAAAAAGAACTACGAGCGAAACTTGGTTGCCCAGGTACAGATAATAATCTTTTTTAAATAGCTTTGACTTAATTTTATACTTTCCCGCAACACAAATTTATTTTAAATATTTTTTATATATCGTTTTACTTAATTTCTTTAGTCCCGCTTAATTTTATCCACAAATTTCAAATAGTTGGTAAATTCTTGTTAGAAACGCTGTATTGTCTCAGAAAATATTTAAATCCATTCTAGTATGTAATATTGTAATATATGTATGGATATTTTTACAGCGACAAATTGGGGTTATTACACAAATGATTACAACACACATTTGCTTTGCGGTATTTGGTCCTGTTGATATGCAGGAATACATTTTGGTCGACTGCCACTGTTTATAGTGCCTAATTAACATAATGTTGGCTATAAGTTAAATGTAAAATATACGGGTTTTTATTTTTTTAAATAAGCTATTAAATTTACACTTTGTATATAATATATAGAGTAATGTGCAAAATTTGTAAATGAAATGGAAAAAAACACCCTTTTGGTGTGCGTTTTTACTTTAATAATGTTTGGAATTCTGTTATAAATCTAGTATGGACGAAAGAAAAAAGTAAAAAAAAAATTAAAGCTTTCAGCGTGAAGAGTAATAAATATACATACATACAAATTTTCACATATATAGTAGTAGTTTGATTTCGTCGAAATCCGGTATCGCAAGTGCAGCAGAGAGCGTAAAATTAAGTGTAGGTACATCCTACGACAAGGTGTTTTGCGCAAGCAAAAAAAAAATTTTTTAAATAATATTGACTTCCGATAATTGCATAAAACTTTATTAATTACACTTTATAATTTAAAAAAATGAGATTCTTTGGAAATAAATTATATTTTTGATTGATATACCTATTTGTGATTCCCATTCCAATTCCAAGGAGGAAGTTCCGTTGGGTATTAGTGGGTAGTACTGGCTTTTCTAGACGGCGAGTCCCACATAACTACCTGTATATAATATGTATGCAGGTGGTATTCGTAAATACATTTTCCAACATTAAAAAAATCATAGTTTAAAAGAATATTTTTAAAATAAATCATAATTTAACTACAAAACAATAACACAAAAGCTTTGTTGTGACGAATATAATTTGACAACGTTGACTTTATTAAAGTAATTAAAATTAATTAATTGTTTTTTCTGCTTAGGATTGAGTTTGTAAGACAAGTTTTATTTAAAACTAGCGACTCACGCTCGCTTCGCTCGCGTTCTTCCCTAGGTACGTTTTCACGGTTAGCTATGTTTATACATAAATAGTAGCTTGCTACTTCTAAAATATTCATTTAAATTATATAGCGATTTACCCTCGCTTCGCTCGAGTGCGTACACCGTATGCGGATTTTGTTCACAATTTCATGGGTTTTAATTTTTTTTTCGCGGAACCCTGATTCTTTTTCTAAAATAAAACTAGCCTAAGTTACTCCTTATAACATCAGCTATCCGCCAGTGAAAGTCCCGTCAAAATCGGTCCATCCGTTTCGGAGATTAGCCGGAACAAACAGACAGACAGACAGACAGAAAGACAGACAGACAGACAAAAATTGTAAAAGATGTTGTTTTGGTATATGTACCATGTATACATTCATATGCATTTAGTAAAAAGCGGTTATTTTAATATTACAAACAGACACTCCAATTGTATTTATCTATATATAGATTCGGTAAAACTAAATAAAAGGTAAGACTATCTAGTAGTAGTACTCGTAGTCTATAGAAGAAACAAAAGTAACTTATTTAAACTACATTTAATCAAAACTTTGTTAACTACTGTTCTTGCTGGAACGTTACAATATAAATATATAAATATATACTCAATTAAACTTCTTGACTTTGCAGTGTTAATAAAACAGAACTCCAGCCATAGATCTTTCTTTTATCATATTCAGACTACAAAAATATATTCATTTTGGTTATAGATAATGTAAAGAATCGATTTGAGCCAAAACTGAACCCACGAACTTTAAATTTATGGACGGACAGACGTTTATTAATTACTAGCGACTTACCATCTATTCGCTCGAGTACGTCCCTAATTTACATATAATTAGTACGTTTTAAATATAATTAGTTATTGGAAATGAACCTTACAAGATAGACTTATGCTTGATATTGCAGACTTTTCTGTAGGCATTTTTAAGACCTACAATTTTCTAGTATATTATTTTGATGTATCCCTTTGGGTTTTTTCTAAAGACGATTCGACAGAATCAGTTATGATGTTTTTCTCGAGGGAATGAAAGATTTTCCTGTAGTAAAAGGTACCCTAAATGTTGACCCGAGTAATAAGTTATCACTACGCAAAAAGTTAAAATCGGTTGAGTAGTTTTTGCGTGAAACACACACAAATGTACGAATAAACAGATAAACAGACATGCAGGCAAACAGACAAAATGTTTAATAAATATTGTTTTAGGATCTATATTTTGTACACAATAGGTTACAGTCATTGTTTTTTTTTTTTAAATTCATGTACAGATTTTTTAAGTTACTGTTTTATTATGATATGTATAGATAAAAATAATTATTATTAATAGATTTGGTTGTAGGTTGATAATATAGATATAATAATATCAAAAAACATGATAAATAGATGTTAATCTTTTTATGATGCTTTTGTTAGCTTGTAGCAATGAAATCAAAAGTTAGAAGTCGATTTAACCTACTTCTTGACGTTGAATCGTTTTGAAACTTTGTCAGTTTGTGAAATCAGGATGACAATATAATAATTAGATATTCCGGGAGGTAAATATTACAATAATTAAAAAAATATTTTAAACGTGTTCACGACTGCATGTCGCAAAAGCCACGAGTACGTGTCCAATTAGACACACTAAAGCGGCAACCATAACTCTACA
This sequence comes from Fabriciana adippe, assembly GCA_905404265.1. Lineage (NCBI taxonomy): Eukaryota > Metazoa > Arthropoda > Insecta > Lepidoptera > Nymphalidae > Fabriciana > Fabriciana adippe. The sequence continues at coordinate 5,789,142 of FR989988.1, forward strand.
TTAAAAAATAACCAAAACTCACGACTAATTAGTTCAAACATTTATCTGTACCTACTCAAAGATAAACAAATGGATACAATTACTAACAACTAAATAACATAATTACATACATATATTTTAAATTTTTAAACTTCCCCGTATATAATTATATTTTTCTTATTTACTCCGGAAGCAAAAATATTATAGAGATCTTTTTAGTTTATTTAAATTATACTATGTTACAAGCGAAAAGAATACCATAAAATACAAGATAATGAATTACAAATAAAGAAAAAAAGCGAATAGCAAATGTAACAAAGGCATCCATTTTTTACAATTGTTAAATGAGAAAATATAAAGAATAGAAAACTATACTGAATGTTCTCAATGGTACATAAAAGCATTAGCTCTAAGTGCAAACATCATAAAAACATTAACTCACCTTTATTTTTCCTCTAATAAAGTGATGTTTTTGCACTACGAACTGTATAGTGCTGTAAGCAGTCCATAGGCTCCCGTTCACGCCTCCTCCCACTCTGTGCCATACATGTTGAGAGAGAGCCTATAATAAAATAAATAAATAAATATGTTGGAACATTAACATACAGCACCATCTAGTTCCATGGTAAGCTACGAGGCTTGTGTTATGGATACCAGATAATTGATACACTACACATATATCTTTAAATACATACATATTATAAATATAAACACCCATGACTGGAGTACAAACATTCGTGCTCATCACACAAACGAATGCCCCCAGCGGGACTCGAACCCGCGACCGCCAGCACAGTAAATAGGGTAACTACAAACTGAGCCAAACGTGTTGTAAAATATAATGACATTGCACACAATAGCATGAATTTTCTAATATTTTTTGTCAAAAAATGTTGAAAAGTGCAAAAACAAAAGTTTATTTAACTAGATTTTAACGGCAGAAAATAGTCTGTCACTCTTGTTCAAATTCTTTATCCGATTGTAAGATTCAAATATGTTCATTGTTTATTCATTTCAAAGATAAAAGGATATAAATAGACGGATAGACAAAAATCTATTTAAAGTTAAATGGGGTCTTTTCATATCGAGCACATAATATGTATCTCAGATTCGTGCACATATAACATATAACAAAATTGTAACTGATCGCTGTCTGTACGTGGAAGATACTTGAGAAAAATTATTATTGGGGGTCTTTATTAACGCAATAGAACCCAAGACAATGATTTTTAGTTTTTTTGTAAGTTTGTCGGTTTGTCTGTTTGTCTGTGCGTTTGTGCGCGCTAATCTTAGAAACGGCTTAACCGATTTGGGTGCGGTTTTCACTAATGTACTATGGTAAGCTTCACTTAACATTTAATATTTGTTTTATTTCAATCCGTTCCTAAATAAAAAAGTTATGTCAACAATCATCATAATTACTTTTATATATATGTACACATATTTACATATGTAGCAACTACAATTCTTAGTTGAAATTAATTTATTTTAATAGAATTGCTAATCATTATGATGTATATATACACTATTAGTATGGAGCTAATATTATAAATGTGAAAGTAGGTCTGTTACAATTTCACGTTTAAATCGCTGAACAGATTTTGATGTTTGACAAGATTACAGACTTCATCATGAAGACAGGTATAGGCTACCTTATCTCCGCTTATGATCAGGAGCAGGCTAAAAAGTAGTACATTGTAACTTCAAGAAAAGGTGTCGCTTCTGTTTCTTACTTAATTTACGCATAAGATTTATTTTAACACTTATTATTTTAGAAAATTTAGGTATAGAAAAAACCTACATTTCACAGTGTAAACTATTTTCGTCAAGTGTAAAATAATGAAATTTAAGAGCTGTTATGTTTGAATAGTATAACATAATATACTTAGTGACTTAGTGAAGGTTACACGTTTGTTTCTTATACAAGCCATAGGTTTGAACAGCCTATGTAAATATTTGTGTCGGCCTGATTGAGACAAAGTTGTGGCTTTAGGTTTCAATATCAATCCATTATCGTATCTGAAGTGGAAAATAGAAATACACTGTCTTTTTCTGTCTATTCAATAAAGAATGTATAACTAGTACAGACTAAAATACACTATACATTAGAAATTACAAAAATATTTATATATTATTTTTTTATATTTATTTTTATATTATTAATACTTTATCCCACTGAGATATACCATACTATGTTATTGGTAAGCAATCAGTACTTCTATTAAATATTGTTAGATTAACTGTCGATCTAAAATTATTCAATAAAAATTAAGTTTTAATACAAATAAACTTTTAAACTCTAATACGAGAACTTTTTAACAAAATAATATTATTTCAAAGTAAAGGTTATGATTTTAAATAAAATAACAAAATTAATATAGCTTACACGTACGTACATAATATGTTTAAGCAAAATCTACTTATTTAGAATTAGGACAGTTAATGTCGATACATCAGAAAAACTATAATTACTTATCTAATACTGTCTTAGATTCTCGCGAATATTTGACATTTTAAATAAAACTATATTTTCGGATGTTTTCGCGGATTTATTTAGATTTTTGATTCCCGACGTTTCGATTGCTTTACAGCAATCATGGTCACGGGAGAGACTAAGGTGTTAGATGTCTCAAAGGTATATTTATAGTTATATACTAGCGACTCACGCTCGCTTCGCTCGCGTTCGTCCCTAGGTAACGTACCTATGTTCACGGTTAGCTACATATGTTTATACATAAATAGGAGCTTGCTACACCTAAGATATTCATTTAAATTATATGGCGATTTACCCTCGCTTTGCTCGGGTGCGTACGCGGATTTTATTCACAATTTCATGGTTTTTAATTTTTTTCGCGGAACCCTGATTCTTTTTCTAAAATAAAAGTAGCCTAAGTTACTCCCTATAACATCAGCTATCTGCCAGTGAATGTCCCGTCAAAATCGGTCAAGCCGTTTCGGAGATTAGCCGGAACAAACAGACAGACAGACAGACAGACAAAAATTATAAAAAATGTTGTTTTGGTATAATATGTACCGTGTATACATCCATATGCATTTAGTAAAAATCCGTTATTTTAATATTACAAACAGACACTCCAATTTTATTTATATGTATAGATGTATAGATTATAGTTGTTACAGACAGCCTACCCACAAAATAACAAAATGAATTCAAAAAACTTGAAAATTGCCACCAAAGTACCTTACAATATTTGTTAATTTTAATTTTATCACTATTTTATCACTAGTTATTAGAATAACTTTTATTCATTAGTAGCTTAAATTATTTTTTTGTGAAATATAAAAACCTTAATGTAGTAACGATTTAAATTTTCACCTTCGTATTATAGCGCAAAAACTTTAAGCTTTATTCTTATTTCTTTCTTATTTATTATGAATTTTCGGAATAGCAAAAAGTGTAGTATTGTACAAACTAGTTTTTGATGGAAGCATAAACCGCAGACTTTATCTTCTTAGCAAGTAATTAAAAAACACCATTAAAAACTCCGGAGAGCAGTTGGCTTACGCAAAGTTTAATATACACTACACGACTATTAATAAAATGAAAAAGTTTTCTAAAAATATTATTTAAATTTAAAACGTGCTATCCTAAAAACTTTTCGTAAACCTTTTCCTCTCAAAAATTATATATCAGAATATATTTTTTGTTGTTACTTTTAAATATATCGTATACTTTTAAATACGAGTAAATATTTTATTTCGTTAATATTAAGCTGGTTGATACAAATATTATCGACGTATAGCAAAGAATTATGGCCTAAATAAGACCTCACTAAACGCCCGTAAATCTAAACCTATACCTAGAAGTTTTATAGAAAAGAAAATAAAATTACACAATCTATAAATACTATCACGAACCATTCATTTTTGTTTGAATTATAGTAATATATTTATGTGCAAATATACGCGTTTACATATATAATAAATAATATAATAATGTTCTCCTGACCGATTCCGGCCACGGCGGCCAATCTCATTGAGACTAGCCAACTGCGCAGGAGATATTATAGTGCACAAGTGTACGCGCAGACACAAGTGCACTCTCTATTCCTGTCACTCTCATACTCCGGTGGGACGACTATTCGACACGACCGGTGAGAGTTAAGGCGCAGGACCGACGGCTTTACGTGCTCTCCGAGGCACGGGGGTGAAACACCGCCAACTTCCCAACTCCGGGCTGTTACTGAGGCTTACTATACAGAAAGACTCAATAACTAAACTTGGCCCGACCCGGGACTCGAACCCAGGACCTCAGGATGTGCAGCCGTACATGCTAGCCACTACACCACCGAGGCAGTCTTTACATATATAAATAACGTACTAACAGTAAAAGTCAACGATTACTTATAAAGCGAGCAATATGAACAATGAAATTGACAATCAAATATTTTATCATGTTTTAATGAGATTTTTTAATACTTTAATTCTTTACCATAACCTTTTTTTAGCTTTTCTGTAATGAAGGCCTATATCCACTAATTTTTATCTACGTATAAATGTCTCATCAATAAATAAATAAATACAAACAGATAGACAAACATAATTTGTTTACGCTGATTTAGGTTTTCGTAACGTAAAAATAACCATATACATATTTATGAGCTTAATATCGAGCTTTATAAAGCACTGATAAATACTTAACTTTAGATTTTTCAAATCTTTATTTACGGCAGTTGAAATAAACTTATCACACGAGTGTATCTGGAAAAGATATAGAAGAAATAACACATACCGGTTCGTTGTTGATGAAAAATGATAGGTTCGCAGGTGGCATAGATTCATGGCTTATACATTCCGCCTTCAACTTCATGCCCGCTTTATATCTTCGCTTAAGCCCATTCAACTCTGGATCGGATTTTGGTAAATCTGAAACCGAATAACTACTTGTATATTCAAATTTCAAATATAACTTTTACAAAGAAAAATACTACTGCCCTTAAATATTTATTGAAACGCGAAATTAGTAGGTTTGTTACTCTTTTACTCTGGAACGGTTTAAATGAAATTTAGTACACAGATAGAATATTACCAGAAATAATACATAGATAAACCCGAGTGAAGCAAGAGTATGTTCTCAGCCCTTTTTTCACGTCCTACTGCTGGGCACAGGCCCCCTTTTGTTGCTATGGGGGTCAGGCTATAGTCCACCACGCTGGCCAAGTGCGGGTTGGCAGACTTCACATGTCTTTCGAAAACTTGCTAGTTTCTCTCAGACACGCAGGTTTCCTCGCGATGTTTTCCTTCACCGTAAGACAAGTGGTGATCATGTTAAAAATGATTCGCACATGAAAATCTCAGAGGTACGAGACCCGGGATTTGAACCCACTTCACTCGGTTTCCCAAGCGAGCGCGTTATTACTGGACTACCAAGAGTAAGTCACTAGTATTTTAATAATCCAACTACTCTTTCATAAAGGATTACGACAAAAATTCAGAGGCTATATTGAATGAAAGATATTTTTTGTAAGTATAATTTTGATGCCAATATTAGATCGTACTCGGCCAATACTTTGTAATATGGTAATAATACAGTCTGTATCTTGAAAAATTGTTTCAATAACAGTTACTTGTGAGATTATTGTCGTCATTTATTAAAAGTGATGTAAGGTAAATTATTTAGTATGCAATATCTTTTTTATTTAAGACTAGCAACTTACCTTCGTTCCGCTCGGGTTCGTCCCTAGTTATGTTTTAACGTTTAGTTTAGAGATGAGATATTTTTCCGAAGTAAAAAGTATCCTATATGTTGACCCAGATAACCAGCTATCATCATACCAAATTTCATCAAAATCTGCCCAGTGGTTTTCCCGTGATGTGGTAACAGACAGACAGACGGACAAAAATTCTAAAAACTATAGATTTGGCTGCTGTATTGATAATAGTCTATTTCAATAAGATTTTCCAAAAAATATTTAATGTACAGATTCGACTTAGTTAGAATTTTATTATATTGTATAGATATAAAATTCCTATTAAAGTTTAGATTCCTAAGAAAGATTCCTAGTAAAGTTATTCTAATGATTAAATAAAATAGACAAAATACCAGAATACCATTATAGAGGATAGTTCCAATAAAATCTGTAATAATATTATGTAAATAAACGTTTTTTTCCCAACATAATTTATGAAGATGGATAATGAAGATAATAATATTATTTAGAAATAAATAGAGATTCTATGGATAATATTGGATATTAAATCTTACTACTATATAAATGCGAAAGTTTGAATGGATGGATCTTTGTTACTCAATCACGCCAGAACGGATGAACGGATCTAGATGAAATTTGGCACAGTGATAGGTTATAGTCTGGAATAGTACGTAGGCTACTTTTTATACCGGAAAAATGCACGGTTCTAGTGGAATAGATTTGTTTTTGTTTTCACTAGGGACAAACTCGAGCGAAGCGAGGATGTGCCGCTAGTAGATTATAAAATTGTTAAAAATTTTATTACATAAGAAAAGTATTTCTACAACTAAAAATTTTTTATTGAAGTCAATCAATATTTTTATTAGTTCAATATTATTTAAATGACACACTGTGCACATTGCTGTACATTTAGTTGATTTTTTTATACAACCAGCAGGCGTTGTTCATTTACAGGAGACTACATCGTACAGGTGACTCAAACTGTAGCTTTAAACCCACTCAAGCTCGTAACTTCATGAAATTAGAGTGGGTTTTGCTTTACATTTGCATAATAAACATATTTTACTCTCTATTATAATATATAGCTATATACAATTATTAATATAATAACACTCCAAATTCCAGTCCAGTTTTATTGGGCACATTGGAACCGTATCCGTTTTCAGAAAGTGGAATATCAAGAATATGTAGTACTACTGCAGACTGAGAATCGAGTAATTTATCATAAAATATATCATCGCGCTGGCCATTACCAGTCTCTGTAATTTTTAATAACCCTGTCCCCTTAGTAGTTATATTGGTTACGTCAATTAACTTTAATGAAGTCTTTGTGAAAATGCTTTAATTTCATAAATATAATAGCTGTTCCTACAATAAAGGCTGAATGTGGCCAGGACTACAAGTTTTATCATGAAAATGCTTATATGGATAAAGCATAATATATTAGTTAAGTACTTTAAATAAAATATAACAAATATATAAGTTTGAAAAAAAGTTGTTTTGTTTTAGTTATGACCCGCTAACATAATTAAGCAATTACTAAAAAACCTTTTAGACAATATGAATTATCTCTACAATATCCTAAATGGGTTGGTTATAAACTTTGATAACTCTTTATTCCAAAGAGAAAAGAAAGTTTCTGAGAAGAAATTGTAGTCGTTTTTTTATGTAATTATATCGCATTCTTTAATGTCATAAGCAAAGTAAACAGTAATGAACCTTTAAACCTTTTAATTCAATTAGCCCTAATTTCTCTCCTTTTTCAGTGACAAAGCATTCATCCTCCAAAATGAACTACAGTCGAGAAGCCGCTTTGTTTTCATTTCTGGCAGTCCTGAGACACTCTCATTTCTGAACTACCAAATTGTACTTACGTTACGTTCGTATAAAATAGTCATGAAATTTTAAATTAAAACTATATTAATATTTCTCATTAATTGTGATGATAATAAATTAATCATCATCAGAGAATAATAAGGTTGAGATGGATCATTAAACTATGTTACATTCAAATATTTTAATGATTGTTAAGTCGAAAATAGTAAATTTTATTGACGTTAATACGATTTGTCAGTTGAGATATATAAATATCTAAGAAATTATTATGCTTTAGTCACATGCACTTATAAGAATCCCAAAGGGAAGGGGTGCGTAAATATTTCCTTAGGTACGACCACGACGCCCCGACGGCAGATCTGCTTAAGTAAATCACAACAACCAAGCGGTTGCTCCCACGGTCCACTTTCTCTCAGAGAAGTCGCAGCAGCAAGCCTTATGCTGCACCGTTCATCGAGGTGGGCCGCCTCCCAGTGCTCTTGGCTTCACGCCCAATTGGATTGCGAGACGCTAAGATTGACACACTTCGGGGAGAGGGGGGGATGGGGGGGGCTGAACCCAACGACTAGATCAACTAACCACTGATTATAATTACTAATAGCAAAAAAATATAGATATCTAAATTCACAAAGCAAAAAACAGACACTAAATTTTCTAAACTAGAGGTCGCGTCGTTTCAGTAACTACAAGTTATTGAAAGCAACTTCATAAAAAAAATATTTCATTTCGTTCTGTAAACAAGTTTGGCAAAGATGCAACTATGTTTTTTTTATTCAATAGTGTGAAATCATATAAAGATTTTAGGCAACTATAAACACATCGCTCTTATAAATTCTTTTAACATACGAATCCATACTATTCTATACATAATATAATAAAACTAGCAGAACCCGCGGCTTCGCCCGCGATCAAACTTTATTACTTGCAAAAATAAACAAATTTCATTTTAGCGATCGTAACTCAAAATATCCAGTATTTTAAAAGATGTTACGCGTATATATAGCAAGCTCTACTACCTGTATTTTTTGCACATTTTTCTACTGTCTATCTCTCCAAAGTTAGAGGAAGAGAATACAATGATACAATCGCATACAATGTTTACGGTTTTAGAGTCATGTTACCCGATATGGGTTTTTTTAACAAACATACTAATAGGCTAAAATCTACGTTATTTTTAAAGACCCAATGCTATGCACACCTGAAGCTTACAGTCTCCCTCCTTCTCCTTTTTTTTAAGTTACATATATAAATTGCTATTCTTATTTTGCTGTAGCTGCTGTGGCCAGCTGAAAAGTTGCACATAATTTTCCTTTGGATTCGGAATAATTTCTGTTCTCTGCTTTATATCCCACACAGTAAGTGTGCACTTACGGAGGACTTGAGTCATGTTACTCTATTTATATATATTTAACAACTCCAATTTCACCGTCCAGTTTTACTCACTTAGGGGCTAAGTTTAAAAAAAAATTACAATCCATGTTTATTTAATTGTATTGAAGAGCATTAATACCAAGTTTCATGTAATTTTGATCATAAACAACTTTTTCCTTATATAAACAGCACGACCCCCTTTTACCCTTTCAAGGGATGAATTTCGAAAAAAAAAAGATATTTGTATTGTTTTAGTTGTCTTTTTAAAGGTAAATACCATTTTCCGTGCATTAATTACAGAGTTTCATACAAACTTTCATCCTCTATTTGACAGCCTTATAGGATGAATTTCAAAAATTTTAAAAATACGTATTTATTTAATTGTATTGAAGAGCATTAATACCAAGTTTCAAGTAATTCTGATCAAAAATAATTGTTTGCCCATATAAACTTTATCACCCCCTTTTACCCTTTTAAGGGATGAATTCCGAAAAAAATCTAATACATATATTTCTAATTTTTCATCTAAAAGCTAAATATCACTTTCTGTGCATTTCGCGTTAAGAATAACAGAGTTTCATACAATCTTATATCACCTATTTTACCCCCTTAGGGGATGAATTTCGAAAAATCCTTTCTTAGCGGATGCCTACATTGTATAAAAAATATGTCCTCCAAATTTCACGTTTCTACGACCAGCGGTTTAGCCGAAGTTACCACTATCGATAATTTTTTTTCAAGATAAGCTATTTTTAATAGTTTTATGCCATATTTAGTAAATTATTCTACTAAAATGTTTTATATTTTATTCTAACCAGTTTTTGTATTTTTTCTCAGAAATGAGATAGTTTCCTGCGGTAAAAGTATTCTATATTATGATGACCCGGATAACCAGCTATCACCATACCAAATTTCATCAAAGTCCCTGCAGTAGTTTTTTTTTGATACGGTAACAGACAGACAGAAAAAATTCTAAAAACTCTAGATGCTGCCTCTGTATCGACAATAACGTCTATTTCAGTAAGATTTTCCAAAAAATATTTAATGTACAGATTCGCCTTACTTACAATTTTATTATGTGTATAGATAAAATAAAAATAACATATAGTTTATTATGTTTAGATGCCAAGACAGTTATCTATATATACATAAAATGCTTTGTCCTGACTGACTGACTGATCGATCAACGCACAACCTAAACCGCTGGTCGTAGAAACGTGAAACTTGGAATATATATTCCTTATACAATGTAGGCATCCGCTAAGAAAGGATTTTTCAAAATTCATCCCCTAAGGGGGTAAAATGGGGGATAAAAGATTGTATGAAACTCTGTCATTCTTAATGCGAAATGCACGGAAATTAGTATGTAGCTTTAAGATAAAAAATAAGAAATATATGTGTTACATTTTTTTCGAAATTCATCCCTTAAAAGGGTAAAAGGGGGTGATAATGTTTATATGGGCAAACAATTATTTATGATCAGAATTACTTGAAACTTAGTATTAATACTCTCCAATACAATTAAATAAATACATATTTTAGTATTTTTTGAAATTCATCCCATAAGGCTGTCAAATAGGGGATGAAAGTTTGTATGAAACTTTGCAATTGATGCAAGGGAAATGGTACCTATTTACTTTTAAAATGAAAACTAAAACAATACAAATATCTTTTTTTTTCGAAATTCATCCCTTAAAAGGGTAAAAAGGGGTTGTGCTGTTTATATAAGGAAAAAAATATTTATTATCAGAATTACTTGAAACTTGGTATTAATGCTCTTCAATACAATTAAAAAAACATGAATTGTAGTTAATTTTTAAATTCAAAATAAAAAATTGAACATATTTAGATAGAGTAACATGGCTCAAGTTTTCTATAAGTGCACACTTACTGTGTGGGATATAAAGTAGAGTAAATTTATTTACAGAATGTACGCTTAACATCTTATACATATTTTTGCAATTAATAAAGTATGTATTGCGAAAAGGTTTATTTTTTTCGTAGTTTGATCGCGGGCGAAGCCGCGGGTTCTGCTAGTCAACTTATGAAAACATTGTTTACGTACAAAATAATTGTTGTCGGCTAAAACTGCTCTATTAAAGTCTTGTACGATTCTATAATCAATTTTTTCTTAACCTTGACGACACGTTTGTAGTGACCCTACCTACTGTGCCAGCGGTCGTGGGTTCGAGTCTAGCTGGGGGAACTCATTTGTGTGATGAGCACGAATGTTTGTACTTCAGTCATGGGTATCCATAACATAACACAAGCCTCGTAGCTTACACTGGAACTAGATGGTGCTATGTGTTAATGTCCCAACATATTATTATGATATTATTGGTAATTTCATTTTATACCTTCAATATTATATTCAAATGTAAAACGTGCTTGCTTCCTTAGAGCATATTAAATTAGAGCTTTATACGGAAGGTGTAGAATAATTACATATTTGATATTTGCCCTAAATACCCGGCAGAATTTAGCTCTGTATAATATTTCAACCAACACAATAATATAATGAAATGTAAATGAGGAATAACGTAAATATTATTCAGAAAACCTTATGCTATTTTTTCGCTAATGAAATCATGGGGGCTATTTTTCGTCTGCTATCGCTAAGTCTGATCGACCCACTTTCATTTCACAGGGTATAATTTCTTTTGTCGTGTTCAACGCGATACCTAACACGGACATAGATTTAAAATATAGAGTAAACAGCTTAATGGATTTGATAAATTTAATAATAACCTTACTGTAATGTATAAAGGCGTGCCTAATCTATATATACATAAAATGCTTTGTCCTGACTGACTGATCGATCAACGTACAGCCTAAACCGCTGGTCGTAGAAACGTAAAATTTAGAGGGCATATTTCTTATACAATGTAGGCATCCGCTAAGAAAGGATTTTTCAAAATTCATCCCCTAAGGGGGTAAAATAGGGGATAAAAGATTGTATGAAACTCTGTTATTCTTAACGCGAAATGCACAAAAATTGGTATTTAGCTTTAAGATGAAAAATAAGAAATATATGTATTCGATTTTTTTTAAATTCATCCCTTAAAAGGGTAAAAAGGGGTGATGAAGTTTATATGGGCAAACAATTATTTATGATCAGAATTACTTGAAACTTAGTATTAATGCTCTTCAATACAATTAAATAAATACGTATTGTAGCATTTTTTGAAATTCATGCTATAAGGCTGTCAAATAGGGGATGAAAGTTTGTATGAAACTCTGTAATTGATGCACGGAAAATGGTATTTAACATTAAAATGAAAACTAAAACAATACAAATATCATTTTTTTCGAAATTCATCCCTTAAAAGAATAAAAGGGGGTTGTGCTGTTTATTTATATAAGGAAAAAAATCTTTATGATCAGAATTACTTGAAACTTGGTATTATTGCTCTTCAATACAATTAAATAAACATGTAGAGTAACATGGCTCAAGTGTGAGATTTAAAATAGAGTAAATTTATTTTCAGAATATACGCTTAACATGTTATACATATTTTTGCAAGTATTAAAGTATATATTGCGAAAAAGTTTATGTTTTTCGCAGTTTGATCGCGGGCAAAGCCGCGGGTTCTGCTAGTATGCTATAAATAAGTCAACACAAATAACGCTTTTAGTTCTTTCGTAATATTCTAAGCTCCATAGTTAATGAAACTGCTCACATTAAAGACTGAATACAATGTTTACGGATCTAGGGGAGAATATAACTCAGCAACTATTGGGTTTAATAAAAAATGTTTATCTCATTGTTAAAGGTTCTAGTCTATAATTATATCTCTCTATTCTATATAATAGATTCGTTTTATCTTGCGAAGACAAGCTCTTAATAATTATTGCTAGACAATGGTAGTCAATAAAGATTCACTCAAGACATCTACCGTCTTTAGCTATACTATAATAATCTCTGATCAATATGAATGGACATACAAACAGACGGACTTGACGAAATTAATGTAATAGAAATTGATAAGGGTTTCATGCCTTTTGGCAGTAGAACCCTGAAAGTTGTTTTTTTACATTACTTGGATAGAAAAGTATGGACATCTCTCTTTTCGGCTCATTCATGTTTCCAGCACTTGCTGGCATTTCTGTTGAAATTTTCAATGTCTACACTCATGTGGTGGTACCATACCAATGAATATATGGTACCATCAAGTCCGATGAAGCACATTTGTAGTTTATATAAAAGAAAGTTGTTTTAATATACATATAGATTTTATATACATATATTCTCATCCTCAGTGAAATAGTATTTAAGCTAAAGTAAATGAAACTCTGAAGAAATTTTCAGTCTGAAAGAACTTTATGATACCTTACTTATCTATTTAGCGACACTCTAAAGATAGTGCACAACTGATACAAAATATTTAAGTTGCCGTGCTAAAAGTAATTTATATTTTTGCTAATACAAATTTTCGGCTCATAGAAATTGAACTCGTAACCTCTAACATAATGTGTATCAATATCATTCAAATATATATCACTGTAAAGTTGGCTATATTAGTATCCTCTATCTCCACAGCAAGTAGTTATAAAAAATTATCGCTGCACTATAATAGCTTTGGTTTCCAAGTATCAGGTATTCCATCTGAACATGAAAATTGATGATTTAAATCTAACATAAATTTTAAATAAAACTATCTTTTCGGATTATTTCGCAGATTTATTTTGATTTTTGGTTCCCGACGTTTCGAATGCTTTACAGCAATCATGGTCACGGGAGAGACTAAGGTATTAGACATCTCAAAAGCGTTATATACTTGTTACAGACAGTGCCTACCCACAAATTTACAAAAATGATTTTGAAAATTCAAAAATGGCACCAGAGTACCTTACAATATTTGTTGATTTTAATTCTAAACATATTAAAAAATATTAAAAAAGTTTAATAAGTATTATAATTAAATATTATTTGTTTAATTTTAGCTGTTATTATTATAAATATTACAATATTTTAAAAACTTTAAGAATTAATAATGTAATATTATTTAGTGTTGCTATTACTATAATATGTCTAACCACAAAGAAAATCAAAATATTAATTATTTATTAAATACTAATTATTTATTAAAGTATTATTATTGTTTTATATGTAATTTAGAAAATTAAATTTTTAATTTAGATTTCTAATGTAATTTTAAGATAGAATATTAAGCAACACTATCTTCACAGATAAAATATATATTAATCTGAATCATTGTTATAGCGATCCACACAGTATGAACTAACTACATCTACAGGTCTGTTATCTTTGTTTTTGCTGTTAGATTTTATTATGTTTATTACAGGATCCCACGATGATGGTAGTACCCAGCCATCTTCCCTATTGAAGTTTGGATGTTTTTTAATTTCAATAGCTTCGCGAATCATCCTGGGGCGATAATGGCTTTCTTTCGCAAGTATTTGTGGATTATCAAAGCGAATGTAGTGGCTTGGGCGATCCTGGCTATGTTTACAGACTGCAGATGTTGTATTGCGACGGTGCTTCACATCAGCTATGTGTTCTTTGACCCGAGTTCTAATGGATCTCTTTGTTTGTCCGATGTAGGAGAGCCCACAATCACAATCATCTCATCATCATCTAACATAAATTGTTTGGGCAATAAAAATTCCTAAATTCCAAAAATTATTTTAAATAAAATTAGTTTTTCGGATTATTTCGTGGATTTATTTTGACTTTTGGTTCCCGACGTTTAATTGTTTTACAGCAATCATGGTCACGGGAAAGACCCGATTCGAAAAATAGTTTTATTAAAATGTTCACCTAAATTCAAAAAATTATTATTCCTGAAAGTATATTAAAAATAAATATGCTAGATAAATAGATATGCAAAATCTTTATATTTAAATCTAATACGCTGACTAGCATAATTTTACACTTGACCTTATGCGCTAGTGATTCAGCCTTGATACCTTATAAAGCTTAAGTAGTCCTTGACTATAATCTGGTGGTAATAACTAATAGTGAATGGAATTTATGACCGTAGTTTTAACATAGTAATATTATTAATATTTTTTTTTATATTAATTATGGAAAATAATAAACGATATATATATATATATATATATATATATATATATATATATATATATATATATATATATATATAAGTCTACATTGTTTTATACTTTGATTTTCATTTATATTAGTGTTGCCGACAACGACGAGCAACGAAGAACCCCGACGACCGACCGTCGCCGACAACGATGAGTAACGACAGGCCCCGAAGATCGACTGTTGCCGAACACTCATCGGTACGAGCAACGACAATCGCCGAGCGACAACGTGTGTTGCCGACGACGAGCCCGGAAAAACCCGACGGCGACCCGACCGCCGCCCGACTTGTTCCGATTTAGTTTAAACATGTCTACGTGTAAATATTGATTACTTTGTGTAGCCAATTAGAGTGGGGCATTTGAAATGTTTTCACTCAGTAGTATGTATGTTGCGCATGTAAATTGGGGTATAAATATAGGGGTGTTTTTATGTAAAGTGTATTCCAGTTCCAGTGTTAGTAAAGTAAGCTAGATAGCAATAAATGATAAAATAATAAATAGTCTTTTAATACAGTCCACCACAAGCTGGCCCATCGACCCGGATTGAAGAATGGTCATCACCAGGAGCCAAGGGAATGCTGCCGACCTGGAGGAGCAGCGCCGCCCAGGGACCAGCACCGCCCAGGACCAGCGCCACCCAGGGACCGGCGCCGCCCAGGAGCAGTCCCGCCCAGGGAACAGCGCCGCCCAGGACCAGCGCCGCCCAGGGGCCGGCGCCGCCCTGGAGCAGTCCCGCCCAGGGAACAGCGCCGCCCAGGACCAGCGCCGCCCAGGGACCGGCGCCGCCCAGGACGAGCTGCGCCGCCCTGACGACCTGCGCCGCCCAGACGACCTGCGCCGCCCTGACGACCTGCGCCGCCCTGACGACCTGCGCCGCCCTGACACCCAGCGACGCCTGGAGGGTCGACGACATCTGGAAGGTCGACGACACCTGGAAGGTCGACAACACCTGGAACACCTGCAATACCTGGATGATCAGCGACACCTGGATGATCAGCGACACCTGGAAGATCAGCGCCACCTGGAAGGTCGCGCCCGTATGGAAGATCGAAGCCAGGAAGCTGAACGTATCGAGTTAGAGCGAAGACGAAGATTCTCTCAGAATCCACCAGCCTCACCGACCACACTCCTGGATACGGAGGTTGGGCTAGGGGCTACGAACGATGCCTCTGCCCCCACACCCTCCGCTGCCTACCGAACCCTGAAGACTGGAGACCGACCCCGAACCAGGTCACCAGGGCATTCAGTGCGATCGACGGCAAGTGTGACCGCTAGGGTGCGACTGGCGGAACTTGAAGCAGCAGAGAAGCTAGCAAACCTGAGGAAAAAAGAATTGGAAATCGAAGCTGAACTCATCAGAAAGCGGCTGGCCGCAGACGTCAGCAACATCCAAGAGGAGCAGGAGAGCCTGCATGAAGAACCTCTTGACCACCAACAAAGGGTGGACGCCTGGCTCCGCACCAACCCCATCAGCACACGGGGGGAGGAAGGGGAGCAGAGACGGACTGGAGGGGAACGGCACCTTCGATTCGAAACAAGAGGAAGGTCACCCACTCCAACCAGAACGAGGCCAGGGATCGAGCAATTGGCTGAAGCCCTGGAGAAGATGGCTAGACCCAGAATAAGATGCACTGACCTACCGATCTTTTCTGGAATAGCTAACGAGTGGCTGTCGTTCAGAGCAGCCTATCAAGACTCTACGAAGATATACCAGATATCTGCGAACGAGAACCTGCAAAGACTGAGGAGCTGCCTTCGGGGAGAAGCGAGAAACGTCGTAGCTGGCCTGCTACACGCCGCTACAGATCCTGACGTCGTGATGAAGACCCTCGAACAGTGCTTCGGGCGGCCTGAAGTCATCATAGATCAAGCCTTCCTGGAACTGAAGAAGCTTCCGAGACCTGGGTCATCAGCAGTAGACCTGAACAGCTTTGCAGTGAAAGTTCAAAGCGTAGTCAGCATCCTGAACAGCATCGGACGCCAGGGGTACCTCTACAACCCAATGCTGGCGAGGGAAGTCCTGGACAAACTGAGTCCTCACATCAGGGCACGCTGGTGTGACTACGCCGAAGAACACGACGGGACACTACATCCAGAGATTGTAGTGCTGTCTCGCTTCCTCATGCGCGAGGCAGACCGGGCATTGAAGTATGCATATGCCCCACCTACGAGCGTCTCAACACCTGCTGCAACCCGGAGGGAGACCAGACCCTCGATGAACACCGGGACCCAAAGGAAGAAGACAAGTGCCGTGTACAACGTGACTGAAGCTGAAGAGGAACAAATCAGCCGATGTCCTAGTTGTGAGCAGACTCATACACTGCCACAGTGCCCCAAATATAAAGGGCTCACGTTAGATGAACGATGGGAACTGGTGAAGGAAAAGAAGTTATGTTTCAAGTGCATAACTAAGAAGCACAGACGCAACAGCTGCAAAGCAAAGCTGTGCGGCGTGAACGAGTGTCGCCGTCCTCACCATCCGACTCTGCACCGGGAAGATAAGACGCCTAAACCCTCAACGACAAGTGAAGCCGAAGCTGTGCTGTCGGTGGCATCCAAAGCCACTGTGTCGACTCAAGCGGTCCTGCTGAAGATGTGCCCAGTCACCGTCGTCGGGCCTCGGGGGGAGGAGAAGACCCATGCTCTACTCGATGAAGGGGCTACCATTACCCTCATCGACGAAGAGCTGGCAAAGAAGATCGGCGCCAAGGGACCTCTCACACCACTTCACATGCACGGAGTCAACATGTCTCAGCACGAGGAAGGCAGTCAGCTGGTCACGGTGCACCTGAAGGGAAAGGATGGGAAGAGACATAAGCTTCGGGCACGAACAGTCAAGAACATGAAGCTTCACCAGCAGTTCATTCCCAGCGCACTACTGAAACAAGATCACCTGCGAGACCTGCCAAGGGAAGAAGTGTGCTACGACCTGGCACACCCTGGTATCCTGGTGGGGACAGACCACTGGGAATACATCGTATCCCGAGAGCTGCGAGTTGGAGGCCCGAATCAACCAGCTGCCTCCAGAACACAACTCGGCTGGGTGGTACACGGAACAGCACCACGCAGTGTGATCCACAACAGAGATGGCGTTCTTCACGTCTTCACCCCTGAACCTGGTGGAAACGTGAACGACCAGATAGATCAACGCCTACATGACCTGGTAGAAGAACATTTCCGAATCGACGCGCTCGGCATTGCTCACAAGTCACGAGTGAGCGATGAGAATTCCCGGGCAACGAAGATCGTCGAACAGACCTTAAGGAAGATCGAAAGTGGATACCAGGTAGGACTGCCCTGGAAACAAGACGACGTTAGAATGCCACCAAGTTACGACGCTACACGATTCGCGCACACTCGCATCACCAGTGACGACCGATGGTTCCAAGGGCCGGAGTTCCTACGTCACCCAGAGGAACTGTGGCCAGCCGAGGGAACGCCCGCAGAAGAGGAGGAGGTCCTGCTGCACGTGACCACAGAGGACAAACAAGGCGACGAGTGGTTGCCGGATCCTGCGCGCTTCTCCAAATTCGAAACACTGGTCAGAGCAACTGCGAGGGTGCTGGCTTTTATAGACAAGTGTCGGCGCCGAGCTACGGGATTGGAGCATCGTCACATCGAGGAAGCCGAGCGCGCACTCATACGCCGTACGCAGAGAGATAGCTTCCAAGACGAATTACTACGTATGAAGTCATCTCGTCCCCTGCCTAAGACGAGCCGACTGTTCCGGCTGGATCCAGTGCTGGAGGAAGGCGTATTGCGGGTGAGAGGCCGCATAGGAGCTGCCACTGCACCGCTTGAGATGAAGCGACCTATCATCCTCGACGGACGCCACCGCACTATGAAACTCATCGTGCTACGTGAGCATTGCGCTGCAGGTCACGCCAACCGTGAGCGTGTGACCAACGATCTGAGGCAGCGATACTGGATCATCCATCTGCGACCTACTGTGCGCACCATAGAAAGGGAGTGCGCCCTCTGCAAAGTGCGAAAAGCGAAGCCTCAGGTTCCAGCGACTGGGGACCTGCCTCGCGCTCGCCTCGAACCATTTCGCCGCCACTTCACCCACTGTGGGGTGGACTACTTCGGGCCCATGATAGTGAAGATCGGACGACGTCGTGAGAAGAGATGGGGCGCGCTATTCACATGCCTCACGTCGCGCGCTGTACACCTTGAGATCGTCCCGTCACTGTCTACGAGTTCGGCGATCATGGCGTTGCGAAGAATGGCAGCCAGGAGAGGATGGCCGAGCACCATGCACTCAGACAACGCCACAAACTTCCGAGGCGCTGACAACGAGCTACGGGCCGCCTACGCAGAGTGGGCGCCAGCGCTGAAAGAAGAGGGCTTACTTCATCGCATGGAGTGGCGATACATACCCCCAGGTGCCCCGAATCAAGGGGGCGCCTGGGAACGGCTGGTGCGATCAGTTAAAGTCGCACTAGCCTCCACCCTGAAAGAGAAGGAGCCGACGGAGGAAGTGCTGTGGACTCTACTGGTTGAGGCGGAGTACTCCATCAACGCCCGACCCCTGACTCATGTAAGCGTGAGTCCCCACGACCCGGAGGCGCTGACCCCCAACCACTTCCTGTTGGGGTCATCCACTGGCCTACCCACCATTGGGCCATGCAGCGACGACGACCGACGCACCTGGCGTGCCAGCCAGGCGCTCGCCGATCACTTCTGGCAGCGATGGGTGCGAGAGTACCTACCGACTCTCGTTCCTCGCGGCGGGCCAACCGACAACACCAAGCAGCTGCGATTGGGAGACATCGTGCTCGTGATCGATCACACCCTGCCACGCAACGTGTGGCCGATGGGATTCGTGGATCGGATCTACAAGGGACCTGATGGCGGCGTGCGAGTGGCGGACGTTCGAACGAAGACCGGCGTCTTCAAGCGTCCCGTCACGAAGCTCGTCGTGCTAGTGAAGAAGGAGGCTCGCAGCGCTGCGCCGGGGGGAGAGCTGTTGCCGACAACGACGAGCAACGAAGAACCCCGACGACCGACCGTCGCCGACAACGATGAGTAACGACAGGCCCCGAAGATCGACTGTTGCCGAACACTCATCGGTACGAGCAACGACAATCGCCGAGCGACAACGTGTGTTGCCGACGACGAGCCCGGAAAAACCCGACGGCGACCCGACCGCCGCCCGACTTGTTCCGATTTAGTTTAAACATGTCTACGTGTAAATATTGATTACTTTGTGTAGCCAATTAGAGTGGGGCATTTGAAATGTTTTCACTCAGTAGTATGTATGTTGCGCATGTAAATTGGGGTATAAATATAGGGGTGTTTTTATGTAAAGTGTATTCCAGTTCCAGTGTTAGTAAAGTAAGCTAGATAGCAATAAATGATAAAATAATAAATAGTCTTTTAATACAGTCCACCACAATTAGTGTTATAATCATCTAATTGAGATTTTTTTTTAGTTATTTATGGTAAAAAATTTCATGTCCTACGTTATTATAAGCAGTAACCATAGGTTAAATATGCTTGTGACACCAAACGCATGAAGGCATGAACGTTACGCGAAGACTCACGCCTTAATACTCTAACTTACTGACAATACGCAATATACGAGTATACTCTCACATTGTTTGTTGCTAACGCCGTAGGTCACGTCCGCTGTAACGCAACACATCCGGCACTAACGATTATACGTCTCGTCTTTTTGATAAAATATGACGAAATTTATAAAGACAGATCAATTGTCAATACATCCATCACTATTAGTTTACTTCAGTAGTCACACTTATTACTATTTGTTAAATATTTGTATTCAGTCCTTTTTAACGTCCCACAGCTGGGCACGGGCCTCCCTTCAGTACGAGGGGAATCAGGGGTTGGCGGACTTCACATGTCTTTTGAAAACTTGCTAGGTTCTATCAGACATGGAAGTTTCCTCACGATGCTTTCCTTCACCGTTAAGACAAGTGGTAATCATGTTGGAAATGATCCGCACATGAAAATATGAGAGGTGCGAGACCCGGGATTTGAACTCGCTTCACTCCGTTTCCCAAGCGAGCGCGTTACCACAGGGCTACCACTGCCTTAAACATTTACAAATACATATATCCATTTATAGAAAATGGCAGATAGATACCAACCCAACGAGGCAAACAAAGTCTTATGGGAGTTAGTATTTCTACGGTTGAGCCGGCTCATTCATGCTAACATCAACAAGGTAATCTACTAAACAAAACTTTCGATTATATAAATTGAATCGTTACGTAAATAGAAGTACAAAATGTAATAATTAATTTATCTTTAAACATGTATTTCTTATTCTTTTAATTTTTCAAGTACGCTTTAGGAAAAGATTGAAGATCCAAACCCAGCCATGGGACATTTATGCTGCAGAATTATTATATGAAGGCGTATGTAATGCGCCATCTAATTGTTTCTATAAGGTAATCGAAAAAAGTGTGAAGTCAGATTGGAACGTGCACTCTAGTGAAGCGTAGCAATGCTATGGTAACAGGGCTGTTCAACTGGCAAGCTTTAAAGTCAAACTAGAGGATCAAATTAACTGTTTGAAAAATAAATACTGATTGTCAGATTTGGATTGCTCGTGCACTATGCATTCGACGAATCACTTATTTCTAAAGTTGCTTTATAACTTACAGTTGATATGTATATATTTTGATTAATTTACATTTTACTTGAATGATATTAATTTGGATTAATTAAGGATTATAGTGAGTTAGTTAAATATTGTGTGAGTTCACGCCCACTAACCCGTTAACTGATGTAGGCCATCCTGCGTCGACATATCAATGTAATAATAATTAATTAATTGAATTATGGAGTTTCATAACGTTAGTTAATATTAGTATAGTTAACTTAATAATAATAGTTCTAAGTTTTAATCCATAGTTCTAATCCCTGGATAAAATATTTAAAAAAATTTCAAAGTAACTCAATTAAAATCCAAACCAGTTATAAGTACATTTTATACAGAACAGCTGGGCCTCACCACAGTGTGCTTCCCAAGCACGTGACGCATAGAAGTGGTCACAGAATGGTGTGTACAGAATTTCTACTTAATACTTTTACTCTTCATAAGATTTTTTTTCGAAGTTGTTTTTTGTTGTGTAAATACTTCTTTTAATTAAAAATATGTTGAGATTTTTGTTTACGAGTAAATCAAAAAAATTTTTTATGACACTACTTTTTATTATATAAAAATATAGTCAGCTGAACATGCATGCAAACATGAACAGGCTATATTTTTACTAATATTGTCATTACAACAACATCTGTGGTATATGGAAATGATTTTTGATTTCTTCTTCTAGATAATGTTCATTTTTCAAAACCAACTTCGATGCTAGTTTTAATGTCATACCTACTTCTTTTCATTTTAAGGGTTATTTTAAGTACAGATTACAAGAAAATTGAAACGGGTGAAATATCATCATAATCGCAGCAGTACTTCCCAGACCATTACAAGAATCGAATAGGCAATCATTAAAGAGAATAGTTCTACGTATACTAAGCTTTACTAAATCGTTGGTGTCAAAGTATTGATCAATTATTAAAAATCACTGAACATTTATGACCAATTTGGAACACTTTTTAAGAGGCCAAATTTCATCATTTGGGTAAGTTATATTTTATAAAAAATTACAAGTGTACAAACAAGTACGAAATAAGATAGCTTAACTTTCCATTGTACCTATATATATAGTCCAAGCTTTAGAATTTTAAATGTTTACTTGTCTAGCCACCACTTTATGTTAAAGTGATGTGTGCTTTATATAAAATAAATGTGTATTTTTTTATACTTACTGCGTAATTAATAAAATTCATTTAATATTAATTGTTAAATTCTACTGTTTCCTATTACTATATACACAGTATAATGATTTTTTTAATATTACAACGAAAAAAAAATCACAAAAAATACTTCAAATGACGTGATAAGTGAAAAATACTACCTGAAAAAACATTTTTTGATTTTTTTATTCTTTGTCAATTACTTTGCTCAAATACCCGCGTATTAAGTTTTATATATTTATCGTATCATAATAAAACGGCTGGATTTGTCGTGTTTGGCGTATTTTTTGACTAGAAAAAGAAAAGATTCCTTTGAAAGAGAAGCTCTAATATACATGTATATTAATCCAATAATTACGTCGAGACTTAACTTGTATCCCATAAACTCCAGAGGTTTGCTCGGAGGTCATGGACAATAGTTTTATGAATATTACGACTATTTTTAAATTACGTAGATTTATTTCATACATAATAAAAAGGCACTTAATAAATGATGAACTTGTTTATCTTCCTCTATAATTTGACATGAATTGAGAAATGGAATAACTAAACTATAAAAAATATAGTTATAAAATATTCAGCTGAACACAAACGAAAAATTCCGAAAAGGAATCAAGAATTCTCTGAAAATGGAAATAACATGGTTTAAATGAGCTTTTAGGAAGGCACATCTGTCGTTTATTTGCAGCTGTATGTATCGCGAACTGTTCACATAACTGCCGTAGAATAACGTGCTCGTCATTACTTTTAAATGTGCTAATTAAACTATAAACTTCTACATGAATTTAAATATTAAAAAATATTAAATATGTTCTCTTTGTTAAATAAAATGCACACAATTAAATAATTCATATTTAATAGCGTTTTAAATAATGTACATAATTAAATATATAAAACTGTTCAATGCTATAAGTAATAAAAAATATTGTTATATACTGTATATATATACTTTAAAAAATTACCGAAAATAGAAAAACCTCTTTGCTGTCCTTCTTATCAGATACTTATCAATCGGTAAGCAGATACGCAAAGGACAATCTTACTTGGAATCTTAGACTATTAGTTTCTTACTCGTCGTTTCGTACATGTTTGTATTTATATGTAAATAGAGCTATTGAGACAAGAGGGCGAGGGCAAGTAATTAGTCCTGTATATGAAAGCTAAGGAAAAAAATAAAAAGAGTAATCCGATTTTCTGTCGGTATCGACTTTTTATTTATATATAACAAATAACTAAAGGATATTGTTACATTTCGAAGAATTACTAAAAATAGCATAGGATAGAGTTGTACGAAGAACGAAACGTGGGTAGTTGGTTCATAACATTTCAATCTTTTAATACTAGTTCTGCTATCAGCTAGAGATCAGGCTTTAAGCTATGAAGTAAATACAAAAATAAAAAAAAAACATATTGTCCTCCTGGCCGTTTTCGGTCACGGCGGCCAATCTCATTGAGACTAGCCAGATGCGTAAGAGATATTATAGAGCACTCACTAAGTTCCTTTTGCTCTCAAAGTCCGATAGGTCATGGGACGATATTTTGAAACGACCGGTGAGAGTTAAACGCAGGACCGTCGACTTAAGTGCTCTCCAAGGTACGAGGGTAATACATCGTCCACTTACCAACTCCGGGCTACTACTGACAATATCTTAACAGAAAAACTCAGTAATTAAACTTGGGCCGATCTGGGATTCGAACCCAGAGCCTCCTGCAACCGTACACCGAGGTAGTTTAAAATAAACATGCTTCACTTACCAACAACATACATTGACCCATGCATTTGAGCCGTTAAAAACGAGGGAGCATCAGCTGATACTTCGCACGTGTAGCGCCCGTTCGCTGTCCGTGTCGCTGCCTTTATCGTAAGCTGCTCTGCATCGCTCGCCTCACGCTATACAAACATTAATCCATCATTAAAATAACCTTTAAGCTTTCATGTTTCATAAAGTTCGTACGTTAACGTTATTAGATTCCGGATAGCACGCGCAATAATTTACTATGATAACTAATTGTACGCTAAACTGTACGCAGATTTATCCTAAATAATATTTAGTATGTGAGTAATAATGACCTTTAATGATAAACATTATCATTATGCTAAATTAGAAAAGCGAATGAATTTATGCTTACCATATTATATAATTGAAATATTTAAGGCTGTTTGGGTTAACTGTATAGTAAACGCAAGTGGTAAATTGTTATCCAGCATCCTTCTCGTTTTCAGTCATGCTTTACACATCTTCCGTGATATAAAACGTACCATAAGGTCAAGGACAAAAATTGGCATTCGACAAAAATATTAGTACTAATTTATATTCTAATTTATTATAAAGCTGAAGTGTTTGTTAGTTTGTTTGTTTGAACACGCCAGTCTAGAAGTACCTACCAGTCCGATTTATTATATATATATATTCTGAATATTCAGGAATATAATAGGCTATCTAACATCACCTTTAAGAGCGAAGCAACTTCATATAAATAAACATCTAATTGTAAACACACTTCACTCAATTACTCAATTACAGAGAAAATTACATACAATACACAATACAAGAGAAAATTCTTGTTGTCTATAAAAATTACTATTACAACAATGTCATATGTACAAGCCTACAATGTCCACAAAAATCAATCCCGCGCATTTATTTCAATGTATCTGTCGAAGTCTAATGGTTAAAATCGCCAAGTCGTTGTCGGCTTAAGCTTTTCGTGATAGGTCTTCATTTCGTGACTTGGCAATCTAACACCCACAATAGCGTTTAACACTAATCGTTCAATGGTTTATTTGCCTGCCATATTTAAGCTGATTGTTTCAACTAAGAATAAGAAAGCTGGGAAGAGAGCAATATATAAATTATTATTAATATTTCCTGACCAGTATTAGTCATGGCGGTCATTTTCACTACGACAAGCCATGTGCGCAGGCGCGATATTATTTAGTGCACAAGTATGCAAACTGCAAAGCATAGCTTCAAACATACTCGTACTATATCATACGTGCTGCGATATGTTTAGTTGGGAATATCGTTAAATACGTTACTTTCATTGTTCAACTTGACTTTTTATAAAGTAGTACCTGGGCGACAGAGCTTCGCTCGGAGTTCTTTTTTGTTATATCGTAATTTTTAGATAAAAAAAAAAACAAAAAAATTGAATAAATACAAAAAAAACCAAAGGTAAAAACTTTGTATTCCGACCGGGACTCGATCCCGGGCATATATGTTGTCTTACTTGCGCCTTGACCATATTCTGCGTAGAATAATGCAAAAGAAAACTGCATGAAAACTCGAAAACACGCGTTTTCCCAGACATGAGACTAATCTAGATCGATTTTTCGCCCCCGAAAGCCCCCACACACCAAATTTTAGCGAAATCGTTAGAGCCGTTTAAAGATATATAAATATACAAGAATTGCTCGTTTAATTATATTAGATAGATTAGATAGATACGTTATGACAATGTTTAAATAATTACTTTGCCAAAACATAGCAAAGTATTAACAAAAAAGTTAGCTAAATCACGACCTAACTTTGACCATTGGACTCTGACATATTTTACAAAAGATATGAAAAACATTCACGTTAGAAACACTCTGCTGGATTATTTTTTATTTGCAAACTTTAATTTACTTACTATAACCTCCACTGGTTGTTGCGAAAGACGTTACTCTTTTGTTCTATTCATTTATATTCCTTTATTGTCTTTAAAGTCATCAATAATAAAAATAAAAGGAATTTCTAAAGAGTCAAGATTATTCACTATAGGTATTGATCAAGAGCATTTTCTATTAGTACAATATAATAGATTCAGAGATGATAAAGATATTTCGATATTAGAATGATTGTGACTCAATCACCCGTAAACTGTAGAACAAATTTAAAGAAAACTATTTCCTGGACTAAAATACATTATACATTTTATCCTGGTAATGTTTTACCATTAAAGATTTAAACACGAATTTTATTAAAGTTGAGTAATACGAAGTAATATAAATTTGTTCTTTATCGCAATTTCTATTATAAATTATAAAAAATATATTTTATATTTCTTCCATGAGAATTATAAATCTAATTTCATGTTTTACTTTTGCTTATTACCGGTGGCGTACTTAACGTGTTTAATAATTTTCAACCAGTTTTTCCTCTTTTTGTGCTAGTAATAAATTTCTCTTATTACCCACTAAGAGAGTATATTTACCTACCACTAAGCAAGGATATATTTTGTGAATACTCATATATATGAGGTTAATTTGACTGACCACAGACCAACAAAACACTATACCGTCATAATTTCTATAATCAATGACAAGTAGAAATTTTAGGATTTCAAGTGGAAAAGTTTGTGAATACGGTGGGACAAATCCCTTACTAGATCCAATTACGGCGAACCTTTGATGCGAGAAATTGCTAAAAGTTTTTATGCTCAATCCTTTCACATATAAAAACCAATATATACAAGTGAACTGTACAATTCTAAATTTATAATTATATTATAGCGAAGATGGCAAAATAACATAATTATGCTTAATATTGAGCTTCATTTAGATATGTAAATTAGATAATAATATACACTAAATCGCTGTCAAATATATTTCATGGAATAGACGGAAAACACATTTATATTTATAATGTTAGATATTCTCCAAGAAAATTAGTCAAGCGGAAATAAACTGGAATTTATCTTAGCTAAAAGCATAATTTATAGCGAACGTTTGAGAGCAAGGAGCGCTATTTCAAGTCTGGAATTCAGTATAAGCGGAAGGAGTAACTGCACGGCAACTTGTGGCCCTGAATCCTTTTTATTGGTGGAAAAAGCTTTAAACATTGGGGTAAAGTACGAGACGGAAACGGTATTGTTTACATTGGTTGCAAATGTTATACTAATTCAGGTTTTATTATAAAAACTTGTTTTTTAATGTTTTAACATGCCCATTGTAATATCATACATACATAAGTGGGGAAAATTTACAGTTAAAATAAAATTTATATTCTCTGTGTTTTGTTAAATATAGCATTGACTAATAACGCAATAAACCAACATTACAAAGAAAACGTTTTAAACAAATTGAATACTTAATTACCTACAGTACGCCTAAGAGCAAGGGCAATTAACAAATAAATTTCTTACGAGTACCCAGAAATAGAAAAGTGAAGCTCACTTTTTTAATTATGCTAAAAATTTTGCTTATTTACTATCTTTACCCTATTGAGCAATTATTGCAGCTACCAATATCAGATACCTGGTCTTGCGTTTGTCTAATGGCTTGCATGTAGTACAGACCTAGAGGTCGTAGGTTCGATCCTCAGGTCTACTAAAGTATATTTATTGGGTTTTCTTATTAAGAACGCCTAAGAAACA
This sequence comes from Fabriciana adippe, assembly GCA_905404265.1. Classification (NCBI taxonomy): domain Eukaryota; kingdom Metazoa; phylum Arthropoda; class Insecta; order Lepidoptera; family Nymphalidae; genus Fabriciana; species Fabriciana adippe. The sequence goes on from FR989988.1 coordinate 5,817,218, forward strand.
AGGAAAATTAACGGTGGTTCACCCCAGTCCACCCCAGTCCAGTCACCCCCGTCGCTCCAGCTTCTAATATCTCACTGATTGTGTCGAATTGTCGGCCCACTGGACTTTAAGAGTGAAAGGAATAGAGAGAGCACTTAAGTTTGCGCGCATATACTCATACATACTGCGCACTTGGCTAGTCTTAATGAAATCAACCACTGTGTCTGTAATCGATCAAGAGGACATTATTGATATTATCAAGTACCAAATGCATTAAAAGAATCAGAATGAATACACTCGATCGTGTGAAACCAAAAGGGAGAGGAGAGTATGGTTAAAAATCGACAATCGATTGACAACAGTAAAAGTGTTAAGTCAAGAAACAAACCACAACTTATCCTTATAAGTTTTATTTATTTACTTTACCTATTAGGTTAAAAGAAAATAGAAAAAAAAACTAAAAACATGCATGCAGTACCTTTAGTAAAATATTGAATACATTTCTCGATCTAATATCACAAAGTCAATCTAATTTAGCTTTAATTATAATTATTAAAAGCGACGTTAAATAAATCGCTTTAAACTACTTTTTCAAATAACGTTATTGAACTAATTTAAACTTTGCAGTGTAATTTGCGCGTGTGCAGTCAAAGAATTAATCCATACTAAATATTATAAATGCGAAAGTAACTCTGTCCGACTGTCTCACGTTTTCACGCCTAAAACGCTAATCAATTTTGATGAATTTTATTTTAGAGATGGATGGGATATTGGAGAAGGAAGAATAGGTTACTTTTGGTCACAAAAATGAAACATTATGGAGGTGGATAGAGGTTGAAAGTTTATATTGTTTCAATAATTTATGTATAATTATCATGCGTGAAAAGGATTGCATTAATATTCGGAAAAAAGAATTGAATTAACACACCTTAAATATCTGATTAGGTACATAATATTGTGAATGAAAAGTCGGATCAGTGGTTTTATACTTTTCATTACTTAATTTATTAGTTAATCGGTATCAATTTTTTAAAAAGATTTTATATTATATACATATATGTAACTTATATGTAATTTTCTTAAATTTTCGCATATATTTCACATTTTAAATAAAACTATCTTTCCGAACTTTTTCGGGAATTATTCTGATTCTGAGAGACTCACTCTCCCGTGACCATGATTGTATTCGAAACGTCGGGAACCAAAAATTTTTATTTAGGTAGGTACATACATATGTTAGCACGGTTAAATAAAGCATAATTTTTTTATCTGTCATTATTTACAAATGGCCTACACTATCAGGCACAAATCTGTAGTACCCCTTGAATGTGTAATATGTCCAACAAATTGAAAAGTATTGTGTCAATTTTAGGTGACGCAAAAATTTAAAATTTAGGATCAATGTAAATAATTTTGCGTATACAAAGCACATAGTCTGAAAACCACAAATTATCGATGTTCGGTGTCGACACTGTAAGTGCGGTTAATTACAAGCAATTTTGAATTTTTGAAATCATTTTGTAAAATTTTGAATTTTTGAAATCATTTTGTAAAATTGTGGGTATGCACTATCTATAACAAGTACATAATGCTTTTGAGACTTCTACAATCTTAATCTCTCCCGTGACCATGATTGCTGTAAAGCATTCGAAACGTCGGGAACCAAAAATCAAAATAAATCTGCGAAATAATCCGAAAAAATAATTTTATTTAAAATGTTCACGATTTTAAAATACATATATCTATATATTTTCAAAGATCTAGTCAAAAAATATATGCCACACGTTTATGTGTGCTGCAATATATTTTTATTCATCCCTCAGTTACATGTATGGAGCCACACTTATTTTTTATTTATATAAAAGAACTATGTGGGTTCCCTCTTTGCCTTTTGACTATGGAACCAATGAACAGAAATTGTAGATAAGATATGAGTAAAGCAAAAGTGGATGGCTTATAATTCATAATTTTATGTATAGAAGAGATTGTATGTATTTTTTTTTTTGCTTGCATCAATACGCGAATTTAAAAAAATACCAGCAGCGTTGACAACTTGTGGGGAATTCCCCAAACTCCTGGGAATCTCAAGTTGATTGGGGATTTATTGGGGATTGGTATATGTGTGGAAAATGTGGGTTTGTGGGTGAAAATGTTTTGAATATGACAGTCCAGGCCAGGTCGAAATACTTCTTAAAACTCCAAATACTTACTTTAACATTTTTTTAGGTTATTTATGGGTATTGGACGACATTTAAATAATCTTTATTGTTTATTATGTCACCAATGTTAAAATACTTTTGTGTATCTTATAATGCTTTTACATTTATTTTATAAAATTTAGTGTCCTTAAAAATTTAAAAACAGAATCGTACCTAATCCTCTAAATACAGATACCTACTGTAGTATCTGTAATGGCAACAAGGGAAGGGATTAAAAAACTGGGCGGCAGTGTCAAGTTTAACCCATCGAGTAAAATTCTTGTTACAAAAATGTGACAAAAAATTAAAAAAAATATAGAAGATAAAAAAAGGGAATTTTTGGGGAACCAGTATATTTTTGTCCCCTAATTTTTACTTACTGATTACTAGTGAGATTTCGAAAAATCTCATCGTTGCCTCTACTCCGCTGACAAAGTTTATTTATGTATTACCTGTTTACGGGATAAAAAGTAGCCTATGCGTTATTCTGATGTGTGAGTTATACTATTGTAAAGTTTCATTAAAATCCATTCAATAGTTTTTGCGTGAAACTTTCGCATTTATAATATTAGTAGAATCGCTCCGCTAATAATATAATGTTAGGATAAATTGACTATAAAAATCATTAATACTTTTTCGAATACGACTGGCCGTTTCAAAGACTAGCATGTTATATAGTATAAAGTACGTTAACCGAGCAGCGGGCAAGAGCTAGTTCAGATCTAATAATTTTTTTTTATATTATGTTTATTGTGATAAGAATAAACATATTATAACTTATTATATTATAGAGCTTGAGATACAATATTACTTTCTATTTATATATAGAAATATACTACAATCTTATTTTTTGGCTTAATATGACGAATATATAAAATGGGCTCACCCTCGCTTTTCTCGGGTTCGCCTCTAGGAAAACAAAAACAAACCTATCCCACGGGAACCGTACATTTTTCCGGGATTAAAAGTAGCCTATGCGTTATTCCAGACTATAATCCATCTCTGTGCCAAATTTCATCCAGATCTGTTCAACCATTCTGGCGTAAAGGGTAACAAACATCCATACTCACAAACTTTCACATTTCTAATATTAGTAAATATAGATAGATATGTGATGTTATTGTTAAAGGATTAAGTATTAAATAATATGTAACTTTAAAAGCATCTATTGTGACGTCATATGAGTAGTATGACTAAATTTATCAGGCCATACCGCAAAATGGAACGCTATAATATACGAGCTGCTATTACTATAGATAAATTGGTTGCTGTCAGGTATTTACTGATAGTTTTATGTAGCATGACGAACGATTAAAATATCACCAGGAACTTTAGTCATGCAAATTAGGTATATTTTATACTAGCAACAAAAACAAATCTATCCCACGGGAACCGTACATTTTTCCGGGATGATATATAGCCTATAGCCTTCCTCAGTTAACAGGCTATCTAATGCAACAAGTTTTTTTCAAATCGGATTAGTAGTTCCTGAGATTAGCGCGTTCAACCAAACAAACAAACAAACAAACAAGCAAACAAACAAACTCTTCAGCTTTATAATATTACTAGCTTTTGCCCGCGACTTCGTCCGCGTGGAATAGTGACTTTGCTCGCAGAGCTACCGGGTGGCGGCCAGCGCCCTCCCCTCTCACGACCGCCCCGCCCTCGCCTTGCATCGGGCTGAGAGCGCGCTCACCCATAGTCCGCGTAAAGTTAAATATGTATATTTTAAAACTATGATATCTCCTAAGATATTCATTGAAATCAAATAATGTCAAGGGCAAATTTGTTCAAAATTAAATACTTGTGATTAATAATGTATTTATTTGGATAAGGATTTATATTATGTTTATAAAAACACCTTCGGAAGTAATGCATTATTTTAGAGCAAATTTGATTACCATAAAAAGGGTTATATTGAGTCAACCTTAAAAGATAGACATATGCTGTCGCGGACTTTTTTTAGAACTTTTAAAGGAGAACAATTCCGTCATACACGATTTTTGCGTAACTTTAACCGTTTACGCAGCGCACGCAACGGAAGCTCTTAAAAGGAATCATTTTTTCCCGTTTTTGCAACATTTTTCATTTATGCTCCGCTCCTATTGGTCGTAGCGTGATGTTATATAGCCTTTTTCGATAAATGGACTATCCAACACAAAAAGAATTTTTCAATTCCAACCAGTAGTTCCTGAGATTATCGCGTTCAACCAAACAAACAAACAAACAAACAATCAAACAAACTCTTCAGCTTTATAATATTAGTATAGATTAGTATAGATTATTATTATAAATGCGAAAGCTTGCTACTTCATCACACTAATAACAATTAGACGGATTTAGATAAGCACACGGATATGACCGGGAGTCACCTCATACGCTACTACGGTACTGCGCAAAGAAGCGAGTCCCTAGTCTGAAACGCAAAATAAAAACAGGAAATTGCGCTAAGAAAACTCAGAAATAAAATAAAAACTAATACATTGTAAGTAAAAGTTAAGCCAGTAGATACGGCGAGAAAAGTCTAGGTACTTTATTATAATTTATTAGACTTCTTCTTCAACTTCTTAGATCCTTAAATTTTATATTTTATACAATACATTATTTTATAATGTATATCCTCGAATTAATTTTTAGAAGGTGTTTTGCAATAAATAATATTAAATCAATTATCTAAATCGGTTCAGCGGTTAAGCGTGAAAAGATGACAGACAGACTGACAGAGTTACTTTCGCATTTAATATTAGTATGGATATATAAAACTGGCTTTTTTGTGATACTGGTCTATATCTATCATCGTCGGCTTGGGCTGAACGTTGATAAGTGAGTCAGTGAGTCGTGACATTGCCTTTAATATATAATCTTACTATGGTGAAATACAGCTATTAATACGATTTTTGTCCTGCAGAAAAGAGCAATTCGTGCAATTTATAGTTTAGGTCCTAGAGTGTCATAAAGAGATAAATTTAAAGAAATAAAAATAATGACTGTTGCTTCCCAGTACGTGTACGAAAATGTTATGTATGTTCGTAAAAAAAATTGTGACATGCATAACATCAATACTAAGAGCAAACACAAACTTGTAATGGCTGTAACTCTACATAGAGTCAGTAATTCTTTTTATGGACAATGTATACGCTTGTACAACAGGAACCTAGACAATGTTCAAAAAGCTTCTATCGCTAAATTAAAAAAAAAATTAAAGAACTTTTGTTTGCTAAAGGCTATAATTATACAATAAATGATTTTATAGAAGATGGCACGCCTTGGGAATGAAGTGATCGCCTCCAGGATTCTTCAACTTTATAGAAATATTTAAAATTATAATTTAACTTTATAAAAAATATAACGAAATAATATTAGTCCCGCTGAGTTTCTTTCGTCAATTCTTCTCAGGTCTGAGGCTTTTTTTTCCGAACTGGTGTAGACTCAAGACTTTCATTAAAAAATTGTAATAATTTAATGCTGAATATAATATGTATTTTGAATTTGAATTTAATAAAAATAGTAATTGCGAATGTACCTGAGGAGATGGACTTATACTATTGCGGACTTGTCTGTAGACCTTTTTAATTTTGATGTATCTCCTATAGTTTAGCCAGCGTCAATCATATAAATTTCTAAGAACGACTCAATAGAACCAGCTACTGCGTTTGCCCGTGAAAATGAAAAATTCGCCTGCCATAAAAGGTATTCTAAATGTTAACCCAAGTAACAAGTTATCACTACACAAAATTTAGATCAGTACTTTTTGCGTGAAACGCGCACAGACAAACAGACAAACAGACAAAAATTTTAAAAACTATTGTTTTGGGGTCTACATTGTGTACATAATACGTTACAGTCATTGTTTTTAAAAAATAATTCATGTACAAATTTCGCTATGTTACTGCTTTATTATAGTATAGATAAGTAGGTACTTACATCAACCTCTATTCCTGGGATGGGGAAGACTTTAAGAGGCGGCACGTCTCGGGGTGAATACCGGCAGAACTCCCGATCCCCGCGGTACCACTTAACTTGGTATAAATCTTCATTTTCTAAGTCATACATACACCTAATAACAGCAGGTTTGCCTCGTTCTACTGCTTCTGGGATGATCATGTATACATTTCGAAGACATAATGATCCTGCCAACAATATAAAATGTTTTAAAGAATTTAAGTCAAAAATGTATTTTATAAGTTTGATATATTTTGATATATTTTGACGACACGTTTGGCTATTTGTAGTAATCCTATTTGCTGTCTACCGGTCGCGAGTTCGAGTCCCGAGGGGGGCATTTATTTGTGTGATGAGTACAAATGTTTGTACTCCAGTCATGGGTATTTATATTTATAATATGTATGTATTTAAAGTTATATATGTGTAGTGTATCAACTACCTGGTATCCATAACACAAGCCTCGTATCTTACCGTGGAACTAGATGGTGCTGTGTGTTAATTAATGTCCCAATATATTTATTTTTTATTTATTTATTTTACTAATTTTTAACATTGCCTACGGAAATAGGCAAAGATGCATTCAGCAATATAAAATCGTTTAAAAATTAACCACATTAACATGTACCATTTACTTTAAAGAATAGTACCTGGCGACCGAGCTTCGCTCGGTGTTCTTTTTTGTTATATCATATTTTTTAGATTAAAAAAAACTAAAAACTTGGATAAATACAACAAAAAAAGTAGAACTTTGTATCCAATATCCGATATGATCCATATAATGTTAATCTTGCACCTTGGTCGCTTGACCACGATGCTTATCCTGAGTGCAAGAAATACGAACATAAATATCAAACATATTCTGCGTAGAATAATGCAAAAGAAAACCGCATGAAAACTCGAAAACACGCGTTTTCCCAGACATGAGGCTAATCTAGATCGATTTTTCACCCCCGATAGCCCCCCCATACCAAATTTCAGCGAAATCGTTAGAGCCGTTTCCGAGATCGCCGGTATAAATAAATATATATAAAGATATAAATATACAAGAATTGCTCGTTTAAATATATAAGATATTTCATTTATTATTACATAGATAAAATAAAGTACTAATAAATTAGAAAAGCCGCAATGCCACCACTGAATTCATCCCAACGAAAAGTAGTTTCAAAATATTCTAGTGTAAGACGTTAAGCTAAACTCTATCTTAAAATTACTATAATATAAAAAGCAGTGTAGCTCAACAAAGAATCTACTACATTTTTGTTCAGAAATAGTGTGCTGTGAAGCATGATCTGAAATGGGTCGTTTAAAATGTAAAAAGCTTCATTTGTTTTGTTCAAACACAGTCTAAATACTGATAAGTCGTACCTTATAATGTACATTATCCAGAATATATAATATCTACTATGAGTATTTCTAAAATTAGTAGTATGGGTCACATTAGTAACGTATCCTCGCTTCACTTTGAAACCCTCTTAAACTCCTGAATCATTAGAGTTGAATAAAAAATTGCGAATCTTCAAAAAGTTTGCAATATAAAAATACTTTAATCCTTTGCTGCGTAAAATAAGGACAAACATACATAAATTTGCATGTTTGCACGAAGACACTAGATTCCACTCAATTATTATTGTTTTAGACATAAATTTTCTTGTTAGGACTCTATACAAGGAAAAGTTTTCTTGCAATAAAATTTTACTCGATGTAGAAAACTGTTTGTCTGTTTGTACGGGCTATTCTGTAGGACCGATTTAAATAAAAATTTGAATGGTGGTACCTTATATCTCCGGTCAATATTTTAGATACTTTTCATCCCGGAAAATTAAAAAGTTCCCGTGGGATAGTTAAAAAACTATAGTAACTTATACAGCTTAGTACACAAAAACTACTGATTGGAGTTTAATGAAAGTTTAAAATAATATAGTTCATAAATCAGAATAACAAATAGGTAACTTTTTATCCCGGAAAAATGTACGGTTTCCGTGGGCTGGATTTGTTTTTGTTTGTCTAGAGGCGAACCCAAGCGAAGCGAGGGTGAGCCGCTAGTCTATATTAATATTATAAAGAGGTAAAGTTTGTGAGATTGTGAGATTATAGGGAGTAATCTCTGGATCTACTAAACCGGTTGAGATGAAATTTGGTAAGAAGATAGTTTAAGACCCTGGGAAGGACATAAAATACTTTTTATCTCGGGAATCATACCTTAAGGGGGTGAAAATGAGGATGAAAGTTTGTATGGGGAATCAACCTAGGGACGAACCCAAGCGAAGCGAGAGTAAGTCGCTAGTAATAAAATGAAATGAAAACAAAGTCAAAAATTAATCTACTTCAATAATAATATGACAATCCACACATAGTATAATAAAAATGAAAGTTCCACGGTCTGTACATTGTTTATATGTATTTGAGTGTATGATATAACAAGTTTCTATGGTTTTTAGAATTTTTATCTGTCAGTTTGTGTGTTTGAAATCTCATCCAATCTAAATAACTAGTTTTATATATACGAGGTTAATAGGTGCAAAAACTCTAACGCAGTCGCTGAAAGGCTCTATAGTACAATATACATATGTCACATATTAAGTTCATATATTCAATCGGAGACATTTAAACTTTTATGAAACAATTGGAATAAAAAAGAAATATCTGCTATGAATATTATTTATGACTCAAGATATTTCATCTACTTTTGACTCCTTGAAATGTTCTGGAGCGTATTTTTATGATATTATATTGTCATGTTAGACTATTATACTCCGTAAGTTATACGTTACTCACCCTCTGCCGCTTTCACCCTTACCCGCGATTTTTATCAAATTTTGTAAAAGTAAAGTACAAAGTTATAAAATCAAAAATGTTGTGTAAACAAAATAATATAATAAGAACCAAAAAATCATTGCTTCATATACAATGCTTATTGTAGACTAGTAGAAACCGCGGCTTCGCCCGCGAACAAGTTACGGAAGAAATAAACTTTTTCGTGACGCATACTCACAGTCTAATCCCCTAACATAGCTTAGGTGACTTTTTCATTAAAGTTGTGCCAACCTTCAGAAGGAGGATATAGACAGCAAAATACTCTCTAGCTAGGTGAGAACCTCTCTCACGCTCTAGGTTTATTATAGTTGTCACTGCTGTGGCTAGTCGAGAAGTTATACATAATTTTCTTTTGGGTTTGGAATAATCTCCTTTCTCTACTTTATATTCACACAGTAAGTGTGCACTTACGGAGAACTTGACTCATGTTACACTATTTAAATATATTCAACAACTCCAACTTCACCGCCCAGTTTTATCCACTTAGAGGCGGAATTTGAAAAAAACTAAAATACTGTTTATTTAATTGTATTGAAGAGCATTAATACCAAGTTTCAAGAAATTTTGATTATAACATTTTTTTCCTCATATAAACAACACAACCCTCTTTTACCGTTTTAAGGGATGAATTTCGAAAAAAAATGATATTTGTGTTATTTTATTTTTCATTTCAAAGGTAAATCCTACTTTTCGTGCATCAATTACAGAATTTCATACAAAAATTTCATCCCCTATTTGATCCCCTTATGAAATGAATTTCGAAAAATGCTAAAACATATATTTATTTAATTGTATTAAAGAGCATTAATACCAAGTTTCAAGTAATTCTGACCATAAATAATTGTTTGCCCATATAAACTTTGATCACCCCTTTTTATTCCTTTAAGGGATGAATTTCGGAAAAAACCTAATGCATATATTTCTTATTTTTCATCCTAAAACTAAATACCATTTTTCGTGCATTTCACGTTAAGAATAACAGAGTTTCATACAATCTTTTATCCCCTATTTTACCCCTTTAGGGGATGAATTTAGCAAAATCCTTTCTTAGCGGATGCCTACATTGTATAAGAAATATGTCCTCCAAATTTCACATTTCTACGACCAGCGGTTTAGGCTGTGCGTTGATCGATCAGTCAGTCAGTCAGGTCAAAGCATTTTATGTATATATAGATATATTCATTACGTTTTAACGTTTAGTATAGATTTCTCAGAGATAAGATATTTTCCCGCAGTAAAAAGTATCCTATATTTTGATCCGGATAACCAGCTATCCGGATAACTAATAAGTGATATGTTCCCAGACAGACAGACTGACAAAATTTTTAAAAACTATAAATACGGCTTTTGTATCCTTATAATGACTATTTCAATAAGATTTTCCAATAAATATTTAATGTACGTACTCAGAATTTTGTTATATGTATAGATATGCTATGAATAAAGTATTTATTTAATGTAGTTAGTTGTAGTCCTTTAGTATCCGCGCTTGCTTGCCCGCTTGCCAACTAGCTGTGGCCGTGACTCCGTTCGCGTGGATGTCAGACAAACAAATAATTGTAAAAATACATTTTTTAAAACAAGCTTTTAGTTAAATACTCTAAAAAGAAGAAAATAAACTTTAAATTAAATCAAACCCAACAGTTATGTCGTAATACAGGTCGCCTAGTAAGGCGCCAGAAGCTATCATATCTTTTATGTCGACACAGCTTAAGTTAAACTGAGATTAGAAACTAAGATTGTTTTGTATAATAATATATGTTTATTTGTTTTTGTATGTAATATTGTTTACTGTTTATGTGTTTTTATTGCTCAATAAATTATAATTATTAATAATAATAATTTATTACATCCCACAGTTAAATAAAAGCTCGTCGTGAGATTTCCCTTTTTAATTAAATATGTATGTATATATTATTATTTTTTAACATTTGGTTTCTTATTTATCTTCACAGATAAATCTGTATGTAATTTAAAAAGTTAAAGTTAGAAAAATAATAATTATAATCTTAATTCCTAATTCCTAAAATTAAATAAATAATATTTCCATATCCAAGTATAAAACTTATTAAAATTAAAAAAAAGTTTAAAATTAACAAATATTGTAAGGTACTTTGGTGCCATTTTTGTATTTTTGAATTTATTTTGTATTTTTGTGGGTAGCCTGCCTGTGACAACTATATAATGCCTTTGAGACGTCTAAGAGCTAAAACATATAAAACAGATCTTCTGACAAAAATTGCTCGTTAATTTTAGTTTCAGATTAACTATTATTTTTATTAAGTATTACATAAGTATACCATTACATATATATTTATATTATATTATATATAAGTATATCTGTAATCATATATAGTATATATAATATGTAAGTTATTGCACATTTATCATCATATGTTTTTTTTTATCTTATTCAAGTGTATGTGTGTGATTCATTATAATTTTACCTTAAAGCAATTGCACTCTATTAGGCCCGTTATATAACACTATTTCTCACTTTCATAGCTTGGTTGGAAAAGATCTCTTCTAGAGATAAGTCCACCTTTGCTCACATTGGTATCTGTATTATCTGTTACATTGTTGATATGCAATAAATAATATATAATTAAGCTTAGTGTCTCCAGTGACCATAATTGCTGTAAAGTATTCGAAACGATGGGAACCAAAAATCAATATACATAAATTCGCGAGAAAATTCGAAAAGATATTTTTATTTAAAATATCAAATATTCGCGTAAATCTAAGAAAGTATTTAATAAACCAAAGTATCTAATCTAATACATTTAAACGAGCAATTCTTGTATATTTATTTATTTATTTATTCATACCGGCGATCTCGGAAACGGCTCTAACGATTTCGCTGAAATTTGGTATGTGGAAGTTTTCGGGGGCAAAAAATCGATCTAGATTAGTCTTATGTCTGGAAAAACACGTGTTTTCGAGTTTTCATGCGGTTTTCTTTCGCATTGTTCCACGCAAATTATGTTCGATAATTTCTTACACTCGAGCTCTGGCATCGTAGTCAAGCGGCCAAGGTTCAACATTGACAATCACAGGTATCCAGGTTCGAAACCCGCTCGAACACAAAGTTTTTATTTTTTTCTTTTTTTGTATTTATTCAAGTTTTTAGTTTATATATATAATACGATATAACAAAAAAGAACTCCGAGCTATGCTCAGTCAGCCAGGTACTACACATTTTATGTTGAATGCTACGGAACTCTCGTTGCGAGTCAGAGTCAGATAAATCACAAACAATCGCGATTGTCCAATAATCAAATCCATTAAAGTCCAAACTAAAAATATTTGCATTAATATCAAAATGTGGTACGAATATAATAGACTTATTGACCTTTGAACTATATTTAACATATCCTCGAAATACAGAAACGTATAACTGATGGTGACTCTTTTGCGGAAAATCTAGACACCGCGATTCAGTAAATGATTTCAATTGTATAACATCATCTATGAAGCGCACTGAAACTGAAACTCTCCATTCCTAATTTGGGGTAGTACTTATTTAAATTAAAAATGGATATTTACAATTCAAATTTAAAAAATAATTATGCCACATTTTTATTTACATTTATTACAATTTTGATACTGACTGCCTCGGTGGTGTAGTGGCTAGCATGTATGTTGCACGTCCATAGGTCCTGGGTTTGAGTTCCGGTCGGATCAAGTTTAGGTATTAAGTCTTTCTGTTAAGAAAGTCCCAGTAATAACCTGGTAATAGCCGTGTTTCATGTCCGTGCCTCGGAAATCACTTAAAGGTCCAGCGCCAAATCTATCACCGGTCTTATCGAATTATTTTCACATTGGAGTTTGAGAGTAACACGAACAAAGAGTGCATTTGTATTTGCGTGTTCACTTGTGCGCTATAGTATCTCCTGGTCACAATGAGATGAAGGCACAAAGAATGAGGCAGTGGTAACCCAGTGGTAACGCGCTCGCTTCGGAAACCGAGTGAAGCGGGTTCGAATCCCGGGTCTCGCACCTCTGATATTTTCATGTACGAATCTTTTCTAACATGATTACCACTTGCCTTACGGTGAAGGAAAACATCGTGAGGAAACCTGCATGTCTGAGAAAACCTAGCAAGTTTTTGAAAGACATGTGAAGTCCGCCAACCCGCACTTTGCCAGCGTAGTGGACCATGGCCTGATTCCCCTCGTATTGAAGGGAGGCCCGTGCCCAGCAGTGGGACGTTAAAAAGGGCTGAATACATACATACACAATGAGATTTGCCGCCATAGCCGAAATCGGTCAGGAGGACATCATCATCGTATTTTATAATATTATTAATATGTAATTTTACTCCCGTAGCACCACAGTTCACGTAATACAATGTTAGTAAAGTTCCTTCTAACTTGAAATAATAATATTTAAGCCATCAGAGCGGCCTACAATTTTCTAGTACATTATTTTGCTCTCTCTATAAAAGTTTAGTCAGCGTTAGCCATGTTGATCGTGCGAAAATAGTTTTTTGACCAAACACCGATATCAGCTTCACAAAGCTTCACAAAGCACAAACCTTCCTCGTTTATTGCGTTTTCTATTAGTGAAATCTGTATCTAAATCCGTTGCGTGGGTTGAAAGAAGTAAGCGGAAAACAGACAGTGGTAGACAGCGACCTTGTTTTATACTATCAACTTTTTAATATACATATATAGATATTATAGATAGCGACTGGTGAGGTACTTGCGCACGAAATAAATTCTGTATTTTCTCATGAAAATGAGATATTCTACCCCACAAAATTATTAAATATGTTAATTTATAACCCTGCTACTAATAGTTTTTGTGTAATAAATCATTTAATTTTTTGTATTAGGGACAACTCGGCTGAGGTAGTTATTGTTTTCCAGTGGGGATGAAAGATTTTCCTAAAGAAAAAGGTTTCCTTAATATTAACTCGACAACTACTCAAAATTTAGTTAAATTTAAAGTCTAATTTGTTTTACTTCTTTTTGATAAATAGACAAACAGACATACACACAAAAAATTCAACGACTGTTTTGAGATATATATTGTGTACACGTACATAAAATCATGTACAGATTTGACTTTGTTACTATTTTATTGTGCATGGAATAGATTATATCATAAAATTGAAGAGGGCAGACATATTCTATTTCCTACTAAAGATAGAGCGTGAAGTTATTTAATATTTACCGCCCAGATTTCGTCTTCAAAAGATGAATAAATCTTTTATGGGCTTGAGTTTCCTCATATACATATAATAAAGTTCCTTAAACGGTCTTAGATTTACCTTTTCCACAGTTTAAAGCTAAAATTCGAAATATATTACTCACTAATTAAAGCATATTACTCTAAGTGTTACTCGTTGATGAAAATGTGTGTAATTAAGATAAATTAACTCATATACAGCTATAATATTGTAATTTTATAAACATCTATTTATAATTGAGTTTATCGCCGGCTTTTCCCAACAGAACCTCATTTCAGGCCAGTGATAGTTTCCTCACAGACTGACCGACTCTCTTAAAATTAAATTAAGGATTCAGAAGTACTTGTAAAATCTAAATTACAATAATTATCGTTTTTCATTCTCATGGGATATACATATATGCAAAAGCTTGAATTAAAATCGAAGACATATCAAGTATTGACAGTAGGTTTTAAACTTATTTTCAAGTAGAGATTCTTTACGTATCTATATATCAATACGTGAAGCAAAAACTTTGTACCCCTTTTTTACGAAAGATGCGCGTAGAGGAGTTTGAAATTTCCCACACTTATAGTTTATATAGAGAAGGAGTGCAGAATGCAAATATTGTTTTAAAATTATGCATAAAAATATATTAAATCAATAAAAAAAACATTATACACACTCTTTTATTTATTGTTAAAGTCTGTGGTCAAATTGAGGATAGATTAATATGTAACTATATGTAACAATAAATATGTAACTTAATGAGTTATGGTTGATTTTCAACGACGCGGCGATCACTATTTAATGTTATTACACGCCTTCTAAGCATGTGGAAATTGTGAATAATCTGCTACAACATTCTGAACAATGGACTAATAACTAACTCCTTGTAACCAGAGCAAACTCGTACATGTCGACAGGAGCACGAAACGAGGGCAGCCTGCGGTTTGTCACGTCACATCATGAGCGTATTAGACAAGCACCAGCTTTGTGTGTATAAGACGAAACACATATAAATAGATATAGACGTAGCAAGTATTTCTTATAGTACATTTAAGTATTTAATCTATATACTAGTTGCTGTATTTGTCAGTTAAATTATATCCACCATTACGTGACTACCACTTGGAATAGAAAAGTGTAAAATAACTCAAACTTTCCATGTACAGGACCAAACAAAATGAAAGATAGCTATGACTTTAATTTAAATATAATTAATGCGATAAAAGAAATTTCAAATTTCGTCCAGCCATTTTCCAGTAGTGCGTGAACTCAAAAAAGCTAATAAAATAAATAAAAATGTAATATTATATGAACTAGTGATCGCCGCGTGGTTAAAAATCAACCAAAATTCATTAAGTTATATATTTATTGTCTTGCGTATATTACAATATTAATCTATTCTCAATTTGACCACAGACTTTAACAATAAACAAAAGAGTATATATACGTGTGTGTCAAATACATGGTAGTGTGTGTGTGTAATTTTTTTATTGATTTAATGTATTTTTTATGCATAATTTGAAAAAAAATATTACCATTGTGCACTCCTTCGATATATAAACTATAAGTGTGGGAAATTTCATACTCCTCCGTCCGCGCAATTTTCGCAAAAAGAGGTGCAAAGTTTTTGCTTCATGTATTTAATATATAGATTATATAATTAAATGTATCATCTT
The DNA here is from genome assembly GCA_905404265.1 of Fabriciana adippe. Lineage (NCBI taxonomy): Eukaryota > Metazoa > Arthropoda > Insecta > Lepidoptera > Nymphalidae > Fabriciana > Fabriciana adippe. The sequence continues at coordinate 5,833,015 of FR989988.1, forward strand.
TAAGTTTCTTTAATATACTATAACACCTCCTAGATAATTTCTAAGAAATTAATTGTTAACTGACACGCCGACGTGCCCGCGATCCTCGACGGGATAATTGAGAATCAAATGAACTTACATTATGATGTTTTATTTCATACTAGCAGAACCCGCGGCTTCGCCCGCGATCAAACTACGAAAAAAATAAACCTTTTCGCAATACATACTTTATTAATTGCAAAAATATGTATAAGATGTTAAGCGTACATTCTGTAAATAAATTTACTCTACTTTATATCCCACACAGTAAGTGTGCACTTACAGAGAACTTGAGCCATGTTACTCTATCTAAATATGTTCATTTTTTTATTTTGAATTTAAAAAATAAACTACAATTCATGTTTTTTTAATTGTATTGAAGAGCATTAATACCAAGTTTCAAGTAATTCTGATAATAAATATTTTTTTCCTTATATAAACAGCACAACCCCTTTTTACCCTTTTAAGGGATGAATTTCGAAAAAAAAAGATATTTGTATTGTTTTAGTTTTCATTTTAAAAGTAAATAGGTACCATTTCCCGTGCATCAATTGCAAAGTTTCATACAAACTTTCATCCCCTATTTGACAGCCTTATGGGATGAATTTCAAAAAATACTAAAATATGTATTTATTTAATTGTATTGGAGAGTATTAATACTAAGTTTCAAGTAATTCTGATCATAAATAATTGTTTGCCCATATAAACATTATCACCCCCTTTTACCCTTTTAAGGGATGAATTTCGAAAAAAATGTAACACATATATTTCTTATTTTTTATCTTAAAGCTACATACTAATTTCCGTGCATTTCGCATTAAGAATGACAGAGTTTCATACAATCTTTTATCCCCCATTTTACCCCCTTAGAGGATGAATTTTGAAAAATCCTTTCTTAGCGGATGCCTACATTGTATAAGGAATATATCTTCCAAGTTTCACGTTTCTACGACCAGCGGTTTAGGCTGTGCGTTGATCGATCAGTCAGTCAGTCAGGACAAAGCATTTTATGTATATATAGATATCATTTCAATAATTAAACATTGGCAATAATACCGAATATAGCAGTAGAAACAATTTCTTACAATCGGTTCAGTTAATTCAAGGTATTATAGCTTGAGCCCCAACTCACATATGAGTAATGTTTAGTCAATACAAACATTCATCCTGTTTGGAAATCGGACGGGTTTAAACCACAAGCCTTAACTCGCTTCATGTCGGCTTATTACAAAAAATAGAACCCGAGCGAAGCGAGGATGAGTCGCTAGTATTTTATAAGCATATGATTGCGATTAATAATATATATAATATATATATATAATACTTTATTACCACATTTATCTAAACATCCATACATATAATAAAATTCTAACTGAGTCATATCTACCTATACATTATTTTTTTTTTGGAAAATCTTATTTAAATAATCATTATTGTTAATACAAAGGCCGAATCTATAGTTTTTAGAATTTTTGTCTGCCTGTCTGTCTGGAAACGCATCACGAGAAAACCCACTGGACAGATTTCGATGAAATTTGGTATGATGATAGCCGGTTATCTGGGTCAACGTATAGGACATTTTTTCATTACGAGAAAATATCACATCTCTCAGAAATCTATATTAAACTTTAAAACGTAATTAAGGACGAACCCGAGCGAAGCGAGGGTGAGTCGCTAGTATTATATTAGTTGTATAAATTGTTACTAGTCTTAGCTATGTGCTTCAATAGATAAATATTTCATAAGCGATTAACCTCTTGAAAAACTCCTTGATAATAACGAAATCGCTAATTAAGAAGTAACAAAAGCCATATCAAGAGGAATTATACTAACATCTTTTTTATGAACACAATAACTTTACCTTTATAATATTTTAATATATAAATATAATAATTGTTATTACTTGTATCGTCGTAATATATATCTTTCTGAAAGTCTCAAAGTTAAAAACCATCGATTACACTAATATATAACTATAGTCAAGAGTGAGTCAGCTATCAAATAAGTATGTGAATTTCTGCAAGCTACAACAGATTAAAGGATTTGAGAGTTATTCGGAATCCAAACTACTGTAGATAGCTTGCATTCAGGTTTCACTCAAACGCTTATTTTTCTACGCGCCTTCTATAAACCTTGTAAGTAACATAAAATAACTACTGCTTGTATTTTATTTTATTATTGTATAATAAAAATACTTATTAATAAATCAAAATATAAAATTAAAATATTTTTTACGAATTATTGAAGGCGACAATTTTGTTATTACAGATATTAATTACATACTACATTATTCCATTAAACCAAAATATCATAGTGAATAATAATTACATAAAAAAACTAAATCGAAGGGCTGTTACAAAAAATTATAATGGAGTTTTTAATAAATATGAGCACAAAATTTTATTTCTATTGTAAAAGCTTCCTAATTTTCTCTTTCAAGAATCCCCAAAAGACAAGATAGATTTATAGAGCCTTGTTCATATAATAAATTCGCTTAAGACAATGTAATATTATTAAGTTATGAACACTGCGGGCGTGATAAAATCTATCCCAAGAGAATATTCAAAGGAAATCTTAAGCAACAGGTAAAAATAATATAAGAGGTTAGGGCAAATAAAATCTTAAAAAAAAATGAAAACCGACTACCAGATACTAAAAGGTAAAAAATAACTGAATGGGGATTTTCATTTACTATAGATACCTAATCAGATATTTTCGAAGTCAATGCCAGGCGTATATAGTTTTGGCGTGTTTTGATATTTGAAGCTTAACAACTTTTTGGCCCAAATTACTTTTAAATATATAATTATATACATTTACGCGGGTGAATCTGCGAGCAAAGGCCAGTTACGAACAATAATATTATCCGTAACCTACGAATAGGACCTACATGCCGTTTTATTTCTTTCATAAAATTAGGCTCGCCGATTTTCGCTACAAGATTATATTTTCTATAATATTTTTGGAAAGAAATTCCTTATGGGACGATGCGGAGGGGTACTCTAGCCGGTAAAAAACGTTCGTAACGTCCGTAACGAAAAAACATCCGTAACGAAAATGCGTGGAGTAAGATTTTTACGTATAGTTGATGTGTATTCGCTCTACAGTGTCTATTGTATAGTCTATGTGATGACTGTTATCTATACATATAATAAAATTGTAACTAAGCCGAATCTGTACATTAAGTATTTTTTGGAAAATCTTATTGAAATAGACTTTATTATCGATACAGAAGCCAAATCTATAGTTTTTAGAATTTTTGTCTGTCTGTCTGTCTGTCTGTCTGTCTGTCTGTCTGTCTGCTACCGCATCACGAGAAAACCACTGGACCGATCTTGATGAAATTTGGTATGATGATAGCTGGTTATCCGGGTCAACATATAGAATACTTTTTACCGTGGGAAAATATCTCATCTCTGAGATAACCGTTAAAACGTAACTAGGGACGAACCCGAGCGGAGCGAGGGTGAGTTGCTAGTTTTATATATTTTTTTGAATCATTGTGAATAAAATAAAAGTGTTAAGATAATTTTGTTAAGTAGATTTTGATTTTTATCGATAAAAAAATTATAATAAAAAAATGTATACCCGAATAATTATTTACTTTTTACCTAGAGTAGAACTTGAACTTAATATTTTTGTAATAAGGAACTTCGTTCCTATCTGGTGTCCCACGACACCAAATGTTTTGATTTTTTAAAGTTAACTAGTTTTTTTTTGTCCAGAACATTTAGAGAATGTAGTCTCTAACTATGGCCTGTAACAGGTGAGAAGACAGACTTACCATTAGACACCGTATCTTTTTTGTCGGTATTTTTTTATTTTTTTTATATACAGAACCCATAATATATTTTACATATTCAGATGTCACGCATGCATAGTCTAAGAAAATATCATCCCTAATTCCACGAAATCCCTTTATTATGGCGTATTTTCCTGTGGTATGATACAAAAAATCTTGGTTATCGTCAATATCTCTCAAAACATCTAAGAGGGTATAGCGACGAGAGTACGCCGACGACCCCAGTAATTTGGTAGACCCTTAGCAAAGTTCAACCGTCTCACAAAAGAAATATTTAAATTCAATTGAAATTCGAAGTTAGTAAAATATTGAAGTAATTAAGGTAATATCAGAACTTTATTTATTTTTTCTTAAGATTTGTAAGAACTTTTGACAATTTAAAGGATATTTTATGAATACAAATAATGAAAATATTTTAATTTACTTGATCGCGTCGCTTTTAACATCGCTTAAAGTTATGACAAATTAAAATAGATATGGATTTATAATTGTAACTAATAACCCAACCTGACTTCGCTTCAGCCCTTACGGCCCGAGCCGCACCATTATGGTCTAAGAGCCGGATACACCACGACCTTCACCCATCTGTTAACCAGATGAAACATATTTTTTATAAAGTTTCAATAATAGATAAATACGCCTAAAATAGCTTGCCTATCGAAATCCTGACCAATTAATTAATTAAAAAAAATATTTTTCACCGTTCTGTAAACCAGCCGAATTTTGCTCTAAGCGATAGTAAATAATATAAATAATATGCCTAGGTAGCCTTGCCTACTCATTTCTTGACGACACTACCTGGCAAGCGGGTATAAACAAGTATGTTACTATAGGAAACTTCATGGATACTATAAGTTACCTAGGCATATTCTTTGTATTATTTACTATCGGTTAAAACAAAATTCGTCTGGTTACTAGAACGGTGAAAATAAAAATGATTAATTAATTTAAAAATAGCTTGGTCAGAATTTCAACAGGCAAGATATTTTAGGCGTAGTTATCTATTATCGAAACTATAAATAATATGTTTCATCTGGTTAACAGATCTGTAAAGGTTGTGGTGTATCCTGCTCTCTGGCTATTACCTTATAATATGTTTGTCTCCCTTAACGCGTGGAATCTTTTTTAAAATCACAGACATAAAATAGCAATAAATTGGAAATTATATTAATTGATTGAGGAACTTTATTTATTGTAAACAAATTTTACAACTAGATAATGTTATAAACTAGTGAAGTATACGTATCATTATTTCTACATTATTCTTATGTTTTACATTTTTTAATATAATTGATTATTTTAAATCAATATGATAAAATATGTAAAAAGATATAATTATTTATTTATTTAAGATAAATATTATAATATAAAGTTATTTTCTTTTTAAAGAGGTAAATTGTTATTGTATCACTCTGTTGATCCGATTTTTAAGTTTTATTAATAGCAAGTTTCACGATTTCTAGGTTTCACGAAGCCTGTTTTTATACACAAAATTTTCTTTTAAATATATTATAATCATAATTCATTTCTTAAAATCAAATAACTTAGTTTTTAAATAAATTTCAAACGTACTTCCATTTAAAAACATAGTTTCTCTTATTTCATCCGACAAAATACTATAGAAATTTTTGCAATACGAACATTTAAACTATACTAATTATTACTATCAACTGATATAAATATACTAAGGATATATGTCGACAAGTTTTTTACAGTTACAAGGGTTCGACATTTAGTGGCGACACTAAAGCTGTAATGGTATTTATATATCTAAGATAACAGAAACCTCTCAAAATTTTACTACCGTGATCGTATCTATACAAGCAATACAGATTTAGTAGATTATCGATTTTATATTCCAACTACAATTTATTAAAAGAGCTTCCAATGGAAAAGTTCAATTCAAAAGGTATTGCGAAACAACACTTCAACTGTCTGCTATGAAAGCTCGTTTTAAAAATGGCTCGTTAATTTTAAAAAGCTAAACAAGGTATAAATAAAGTATTTAATGTGATAATAAGGAATATTATTTATAAAATATAATTTAAATTAATAGCAAGTTATTTTTTTAGTTTATGTTATTGATAAATATCGTTGAATTAACCACAACGCACCTCTGCGCGTTTCTATCTTTCGATGCCCAATTTTTTCTATCATCAAATTTCTTTAATGAATTTTTAAATATTCGAGTCTATAGTTGATTTGTTAACTAAATTGGATATTTTAAAAAGGGTTTTTGAATCGCATGCACAGTGCAATCTTAGAAATAGATAAAAATAGTACATGAGAGTATCTTTTACTCTTAGCGCGAGGAGTTCTGAGTTGATTAGATTTTACAGAAATATTTCAGAATGTATCGACACGTGTTGATGTAATGTGCTCTTAGTACTGTTTCTATAAAATTAACGCGTAGGGCGCGAATTTAAGAGTAATTAAGATAAAATATGTATTTAAAGATAGTATTTTTAAAATGAATGTATGTTTGTCTATTACAAACAAACAAACAAATATTTGTTATTTTATTTGTAACGTATACATTGCTATTTGCTATACAATTCATCTAAATGCGATGAAACATATGTAGGTGAAGTATTGATCTTTCATCATCGTACGTTCAATATGCGAGTTGTATCGGAGTTGAATACACCACTATAACTTTAACACTATGTTTTGTATTATTAATTCGATTAAACATACCATTAATTTGATAAAGCTTTTAAGAATTCCTAACATAGTACTAATCTGTACCATAGGTTGATCCATAGGTATATCGGATAATTTATTAATCTACCTAAGCAATTACGACGACGATCGACGGATCAAACTCGGATGGGCAGCCTTCGGGAAGCTACGCAACATCTTCTCGTCTCAAATACCGCAGTGTCTCATGACAAAAGTCTTTGAGCAGTGTATGTTGCCAGTGATGACATACAGCACGGTGACGTGGCCGCTCACGATGGGCCTGATAAGAAGGCTCAAGGTCACACAGAGAGCAATGGAAAGGACTATGCTCGGGTTTCCCTGCGAGATCCAATCAGGAATGATGAGATACACAGAAGGAACAAGGTCACCGACATAGCCCACAGAATGTTCAAGCTCAAGTGGCAGTGAGCGGAGCACATCGCCCGCAGAACGGACGATCGTTGGGGACTGAAAGTTCTCCAATGGGGGCCACGTACCGGAAGGCGAAGTGTGGGTAATCCTCCCACAAGGTTGAACGACGACTGGATCAAAGTCGCTGGAGCCCACTGGATGCGGATGGCACAAGACCGGTTGTCGTGGCAATCTATGGGGGAGGCCTATGTCTAGCAATGGACGTGCTTGGGCTGAGACGACGCCCTAAGCAATTTAAGTTAATTTATAATTTATGTATATAGTATAAATGTGTAATTTACTCATGGACAAAGCTAGGATGATCGAGAAAGAGAGAGATATGACACTAAAAGTCAGGTTTTAAAGGATTCTAAATTAACCTGAATTTAGCGCAACCAGGACGCTAACAAGTAATATTATAAGAGTGTAAGTAGTATCATAGTTTATTTCACTCTATGATATTGATAAATATTAAAGGAAGTGAAGAAGAAAAAAGCCAAAAGTATCTTAGTTGTACCCGTCTCGCCTACATACTGACACAGCCATGGTACCCACTGTATAGAAGCCTTTTATAATATGTACCTTTAATTTTCAATCATCGTGATAGTTCAATTATATCATATATTTCCAGCAGTCTCCCAATACATACCAAACTTACCCTGGCTGTAGGATCCGGTCAGCGTGGCTAAAAAGATGGATACTTACGTCTGTGATAACTGCTTGCTGTTCTGTGAAGTTATGTAAGATTTCGTGACAGTTTCGACTCGAAAATTATAGGTGTCGGAGAGTATCAGAAGAATTGAAAGTGCCAAATGTATTTTGTTTTGACGATATGCTCCAATTTTTGAAATATATATATTTTGTGTCTTTTTCGAAAGCTCTAAATAAAAGATGGCGATCTTAGATTTGCAAATACCCATACTTTTTGTAATAGCCTTGTAATTGAATAATTAAAAATATATTATTCGTACAGTCACTGTATTAATAATATCGTACAATTTCTGTATCAATAAAGTCAACCAATATTAAAATACTAAAGTAATTTTAATTCATCGTCGTTATACCGTAACATTAGATTACATCTTTATTCCTTTTTAAATAATCTGAGGTGAGAAAAGATATAAAAGGACCCTGAGATATAATTAAAGTTTTATTTCCTTGTAAGTTAGATTGATATTGTTTTAAACTAAACCTACGTTATTTCTCTGGAACTAAGTATATCTGTATTTCTACTTTAAATATTAGCAATTTTATTTCCTTCCGTTATTCCTTCTTGTAATGTAAACAGAAAATGTTTTGACTTCCTTTCTATTACCTTATGTAGACGGAATTCAATCAAACTTGACTTTGGAATAGCTGGTATTTTTAAATAAAACTATCTTTTCGGATGATTTCGCGGATTTATTTTGATTTTTGGTTTCCGACGTTTCGAATGTTTTACAGTAGGTAATCATGGTCATGGGAGAGACCGATTTGGAGATGTCTCTCCCGTGACCATTAATAGGTGGCGCTGCCTGTATATAATCCATACTAATCTCTGTCTATCTGTCTATCTGTTACATTTTTATGCCTAAGCTGCTGAATCAATTTTGATGAAGTTTGGTATAGAGAAGGACTTTGGAGAAGAACATACGATACTTTTTAACACAAACTTGAAACTTGAAAGGGGTGCAATAGAGATTGAAAGTTTGTATTGGGATCATTTCTCAAATCAATATTAAAAAATCATTATATCCTATAACTTTTAACCTTTTAACGCCCCACTGATGGGTACGGGCCATAATCTACCACGCGGTCAAGTGTAAGTTAGCAGACTTCTTGACATTCGAAAGCTTGCTAGAAAAAAATCTCTATTTGACAATAACACAGATGTTTACAAATCGTATTCCATATAAACAATAAAAAATATTTTAATCTGTATAATGTGTACATATTTAGTTAAGCTTTGTACTATTTCTAGACATAACTTAGAACTAAACTACGTCACATTTCAATGTAAATTGACAAAGGGTTTGCTATAGTATTTCACTTGTCTCTAAATAGTAAATTATGTTTGCAAAGTCCAGAATATATATGTATTCGTATGTATCAACGTAGTTTATGAATATTTCAAGTTTTACGTTGAAATGGTCCCCATTTTTAGCATTCTGTAGTAGAAATGAAAAATTTATAGCATCGTCTTATCCATCTTTCGTCTACATCTCGTTTGTATATAAACTTCCACTTTCTAGTTTTCGGCTTATGTAAATGTGGTTTTGCAAGTAGACTTTTCAAAAGGAAAACTTTTGTTAAATGTATTGTATATACGAGTATATATAGTGGCTGAATAGATTTTTCTTGTTAGATAAAAAGAGCCACTATAGTAACCTATTTTGTCCTTTACTCTTGCCCTGACTCGCTTAAGGTTAAAGTTGGTCATACCTACGCAATCTAACTACTGCGTATTATGACTAACAAGCAGAACCCGCGGCTTCGCTTGCGGTCGAAATACGAAAAATACGAAATTTCATGCAAATATGTCCAAAGAATAAAAAGTTTCATAAAAACTTTTATCCCCTATTTCACCCCCTTGAGGGTTGGATTTTGAAAAATCCTTCCTTAGTGAATGCCTTCGTCCTATGAATAATACGTGTACGAAATTTCAATTTTCTAGCCGTAAGGGTTTGGCCTGTTGATACATCAGTCAATCACTTTTGCCTTTTATATATATAGATGCGTACCTTTGTTACTCCTTCACGCTAAAACGACTGGACGGATTTAGATGAAATTTAGTAAACAGATAGACTATGTATGACCTAGAGTAACACAAAGGTATACACTTTTAGCCACCTACTGATATACATACTTTTATCTGCCCAGAGACGGATCTGAGTGTAGCAAGTTTAAGTCGCTAGTAACATATCCGAGTACATATACGAGTACCTAACTACCCACAACACATATGTATCTATGCTTGCTCGTTGTACTTTTGTATTCAATTTAATATCCGATATAACTCGCGTTATCGTACTTTGATGTTGCTATACATATAAAGCAGTTGTGTTTGCATGCGACTTCTTCCATGTGAAAAGTGTTTTATAACATTTTTTTTTTGTGCACTATCTCACTATAAGAACTCTATTGAAACTACTGTAAAAATAAAAATCAAATGAGAAAACGTTGACAAAAGGACATACTGTCAGAGACATATGTATACATGTTTTATACTTGCTGGAAGTCTTGCTACGTGTATTCATGTCTCCGACTGCATAATACTATGTACCTTCGTCAACTTCTTCTCATCCTTTAATACGATTTTTACGAAATCGGGTTTTTAATTTTAATTTTTGTAAATTATTATTATATTTTTAATTTTTGTAAATTAATTTTTATTTACAACTTTTTAGTTTTGGTCAATTAGTGCTAGTTTTATTAAAAAAATTCTTATCCTTAATTATTTTTAAACATAAATTGTATATATTTTTGTAATTGTTTCATAAAAATCTGTATTAAGATATCCCACTCGTCTGGTTTGAACAAAAAAAAATTTCAACGCATAAATTAGTGCCTAAGATCCGCCATTTTGATTTTAAATTATATATACCATATGACACTCGTGTTATCAAGACGAATCTAACGACGTATGAATCATCAAAATCGGTTAAGCCATTTAGCATTTACTATGCAACATAGGATAAGATATATGTACTTATTGTACATACATGTCAAACATATAACCCTAAAATTTGTGTGACAACACACACGGGGGGAACAATAGCACCTGTCCACTAAGACCACATAACGGGTTTACTTTATCTTGTGAACTCCTACATCATCACCATGACAACGGTAACGAAGATTACGGCGAAAACCTATATAAAACAATCAACCTGATGCCCCCGGGCTAGACTTTCTTTTTCTTACATTTTGGGGACGTTATGACAAAATGTTTGAAGTTATTACGTAAGAAAGTCGTTATGATTTGAAATTAAGTTAGCTAGCTATTGTTGCCTAAAATAATTTGACTAAAGCAAATTCTGGTTTTCCTATACACAGCCTCAAGGCCTATACTTCGCATGGCTAAGCCCACGTGAGACGACAACCCATAATGTAAAAGAAATGCTTGCGCAAACTCTACAATGCCTCACTGTGTATAAAATACGACTAAAACCCTTACTCATAACTATTTCAATGCCAAAACTTATAATCCCTTTGTTATATTTATATTTTCATTTTTAATTCGACAAGCAAGGAATGCCTCAAAGGCTTATTTCATGGAAACTGATAAAACAAACATCAAGAGTATTAAATCATATATAACCATGTAATTTTGAATATCATATGACAAAATTTCAATAAAACCGCAATTTTGGAGTAGTTTTATGAATCAAATATACATACTCTATTTTTCTAGATATAAGTTACTATCACTGAGTGTGCATGTATTAGCGAGAGAGTTTAATAGGTATTTCAAACGTAGAGAGGCAGAAAAAATGTTTCATGTATGGGGAACTGAATAATCTCTAGCAGAAATCTAATCTGATTATAAGGAAAAGCAAAATATGTAATTCTAAGCTACAGTGAAGTAAAACTAAAAAATCAAATTATTCACTTCACAACATCGTATATTATTTAATCTAATTCAATTTTAAATATTTTGTAATCTAGAAGTTATTACTTGAGTTTAGTCAAATTGGCAGGTCACCAATATTTACTTACACCATTACCATGTTAGTACCGCAACGGGATAGCCAACTGTACCTTGGCGTAATTACTAATAGTAACATAAAAAATTTTACATAATAAAAATAATCATTAAATGCCTCCAATCTTTACTAATACCTATTAATCCACAGGTTATTTGTTAAGTAGATTTTAAGATCTAGAAAATTCTTTGTTTTCCCTAAATATAACATACTTTAATATAATCATAATAAAAACTAACAAATATTTCAATTTACAAAACCATCAAATTGTGTTTTTTTTTATTCCATATGGAATGGACTTAAACACCTTTTAAAACTATTGCAATAAAGAAATCCTTGTCGAAGCCTGTCTCGATTTTCTCAATAAAAGTCACCAGTCCGACAGATAGACAAAAATTATCGCTCTTATAATATTAACATATAAAATAAGTAATAAGTTAGTTATTATAGTAAACTAGTGTCATTTCCTCGCTTCACGTGATTAAGGAATGATTTCCGGGATAAAAAGAATCCTGTGTCCTTTCCAGTGTCTCAAACTATCTTCTTACCATCAAATCAAAATCAAATTTCATCTAAATTGGTTCAGTAGATCCAGAGATTACTCCCTATAACCTGACAAACTCACAAACTTTACCTCTTTATAATATTAGTATAGATAAAATAAAATATTTGTAAATACTTGAACTGAATTTCAAAAAAATTATACCTTTACATGTTTTTCAAGTTACTATACTTTTTTGGCGCGTTATGAAAAATGAAAAAAGAATCATGAGACTGAATTTATTACGATACGACAGATTTAGACTACAGTACAGCCTTTGTGAGTATGAGAAAACCTTTGCCACTATTGAAACCTGGTCTGTTTTAGAGTCTTTGCAACGGTGCCAAGTCGATTGGCGATATATTCAAGTGTTAAAATATTTGTATGACACCCCAACATTGACCGTCCAAGCCCAGAATCGGCAGTCTGAACCTGGCTTCCTTCATTGAGGAGTGGGGTAAGGGGACGTAATTTCCCCCAAATTGTTCACAACAGCACTGGAGGATGTGTTTAAGACTTTGGACTGGGAAGGACGTGAAATAAACATAAATGGTGAGTACATCTCGCACTTGAGATTCGCAAATTATATCGTCATCATTGCTGAAACCGTGCAAGACCTGCAACACATGTTGAAAAGCCTAGCTGATTCTTCAGAACACATCGATCTCCGGATGAATTTAGATAAAACCAAGATCATGCTTAATGCACATGTAATACCGGAACCGATTGTTCTCAATGGAACAACTCTCGAAGTATTACAAGACTACATCTACCTTGGACAATTACTGCAAGTCAGTAAAAACTACTTCGAGGAAGAAGCTCAAATAATGGGATAGGCATTCAATAAACGTTGTCGGGTCTTTTCGTCGCCAATACCGCAAAGCTTAAAGACAAAGGTCTTTAAGGAGAGCGTCCTAGCTGTTATTATACACGGAGCCGAGACGTGGTCACTGACGGTGCGATTGGTCTACCAGATAAAGGTCACTCAGCGTGCTATGGAGAGGGCTATGCTCGGAGCTTCTCTGAAGGATCGGATCCTAAAAAGAAAAGATCCGACAGAGAACCAAAGTTATTGAAATAGCCCAAAGAATTAGCAAGCTGAAGTGGCAGTGGGCTGGTCACATTTGTCGCAGAACCGATAACCGATGGAGTAGACGGGTTCTAGAGTGGAGATCACGGCTCGGCAAACGTAGTGTAGGATGCCCTCTAGCTAAGTGGAGCGACGATATATGTACGTAAAGTGATTACCTAAATGTAGTCGTTTGTAATTCAATATAACGGACATTACAAAATGGCGATTTATCATTTACATAGTGACCCTTACGATATGGGCATCAAATGAATGGGCTTGTTATTCAAAACACAATAAGCAAAGTGACGTCATTGTAAATTCAACATGGCTGACTCCCAAACTTGGCGGACTCATTTTTTTATGCATCCCATGATATGAATATCAAATGATATGGATATCAAATTAAAGGGTTTGATGAACGAAACACAATAAGTAAACTTTTACCGTCATTGTTAATCCAATATAGCGGACTCCCAAAGAGAGCGAACTGTTTTTTTTTTTTTGGCACCCTTTATGTTTTTGGTATGGATATCAAATGAAAGGGTTTGCGGAGAAGAATACGAAAAAAAACATTAAAAAAATATAAAGCGTTTATTTAAATGCTCTAAAACACAAAGAAGTATAACTTCTTACGTGCATACACACTTATGTACACACTTTTTTTTTAATATTAATACTAATTTTCATTTCACATTAAAAATAACAGAATTTCAGACAAACTTTCATACCCTATTTGACCCCCTTAGAGGATCAATTTCGGAAAATCCTTTTTTAGATTATGCCTACAGTATTAAAAAATTAATATCCTCTCCAAATTTTAAACGTCTATCATCATCGATTTGGTTTTAACGTTGATAAATCAGTCAGTGAGTCGCGACATTGCCTTAGATAATCATATAATAAAAAATGGTATTGCGAGTGTACCTTAGGAGATAGACCTATGATTTTGTGGACTTTTCTGTAGGCCTTTTTAAGACTTACAATTTTCTAGTACATTGTTTTGATGTAGGTGTCTCTTAAGTTTTAGCGAGCGTTAGCCAAATAAATTTCTAAGGACGACTCGATATAACCAGTTATTGTGTTTTCCCGTGAGAAAGAAATATTTTCCTGTAGTAAAAAGTTTTCCTAAATAGTGACCCGAGTAATAAGTTATCACTATACAAAATTTAGTTAAAATCGGGTTAGCACTTTTGTGTGAAACGTGCACACAAAAACAGGCATAGAGACAAACAGACAAAATTTTAATAACTATTGTTTTGGGGTATATATTCTGTACATAATACGTTACAGCTATTGTTTTTAAAAAATATTTCATGTACAGATTTCGCTAAGTTACTATTCTATTATATGTATAGATAAATCAACATATTCCAATAAAATGTAAAAAGTTATCTAGTATCAGAATATTAGTTATTAGGGTAAATCAAACACGTTTTCATAAATTACAGTATCCTATATGCGTCTTCACGTACTTGTGTTTGTGTTATTGCAGTTAAAAACACAATAATAGTAATTATTATATTCATAACTAAAATTGTATAAAACTAAAGAATGCAGTCGATATTCACTGTAAATAATCCTAGTCTTATAGGTTTAGTTGTCGATCGAGCTGGCATAGAATAACGCACTACAATTTCTATATGCAAATTCGATTTAGTTGTTTGTATACAAATACAATATTGATATCGTCTAAAACAAATAGCATCGTGCAATCAAATATAAATTCATGAGATATACATGAACGTATAAAATATTTAAGCTAGAAGTTAAACTCAGCATCGAAATGTCGATGTTATGCATACTGTATAAGCAGAAAACAATATATTAACTTTATTAGGATTCTGTATTTATATTTAAGCTTAAAGGAAATTATGTATAAATACAAAGTAGCCGCTGCAATAAACAAATTTCAAAACTATTCTAAAATCTCTCTCCATCATCATCATTTTTTAATAACACGAATATTCAATAATTAAAACTTAACACTCAATATTTTTAACATAATTATTACGCTCCCAATAACGATATATGTATCGTCGTATATAATATTTGTTATTACATAACAACAATGAATGATGAACATATATAATATAAAATTATAGTGTATAAAATATAAAAAAGTTTAAAAATAAATTGTCACAGTTAAAATAAATTACCTTTTAATAGAAGAAGAAAAATTAATATCCTCTGCGAGCTTTCTAAACTTTTGGAAATCATGTTGAAAAACTATTTAAATTTTTTAACCAAACGTAATTATTTAACACGTTAACTGTGTTTCCGTCACTTTCACAACACAACATTCACACGATACTCTATCAGTAAGTTAGAGATTAAATTGTTTCGTAGCGGGGCTTAGTTCGTAGTACAGCGTAGCGTCGTAGCGAGCGGGCGCCATGAAGACGGTCTGCGAGCGACTGATGAGAGCTGCGCGCGACTACCTCCTCCATTCACATTTCTAACCCTGCTTTGATATTTTCAAGACAAAAGTGGCATTTACAAAGTACTTTTAGACATGTTAATTATATTGTAAGCTCTTCAATCCCTCGCCAGAGTAAAGATATGGTCTAACTTTTCTTAATTAATTTTATTAAAAATAAAAGCGAGAAGAAATTTCTTAAAATTAAATGGAACTAAAAATTTCTTTCCGATACGATAAAAGAATGTCATTATAAATACTTTTTACATGTCTTTACAAAGTACCTGTTAGAATAATTTTAGCAAACTTGGTTACTCTATATACTTGTATATAACAGGCAAAAGTGATTGACTGATGTATCAACGCACAGGCCAAACCCTTAAGACTAGAAAATTGATATTTCACACACGTATTCCTCATATGATGAAAGCATCCACTAAGGAAAGATTTTTCAAAATTCAGCCCCCAAGGGGTAAAATACGGAATAAAAGTTTGTATGAAACATTTTATTTCTTGGATATATTTGCATGAAATTTCGTATTTTTCGTAGTTTGATCGTGAGCAAAGCCGCGGATTCTGCTAGTAAATAATAAATAATAATATCTTTTGCAAAAGCAAAGTTCCAAGTAACCATTAAAAGTCTGGTAGGTAAATTAAATGCCTGATTTCATTGCATAAGCTTCAACGGTCCGTGATTGGCAAACGCCCGATTGTCAATAGTGGTCCGTAGCGTTAGCAAGCATTTCTCCGCACATTTGAAAGCGCAATCGAGCAACTTACAGTGACCTAATGCCTCGGTGAATAAAGTTTGCCGCACACTTACGATTGAAAAACACAATTAAATACTCTTCTACCTAATAAATGTTAAAATACTATTGGTGATATGTATTTAAAGTTCTATATTATCTCGTAGTTAAAAAAATGTTAGTATTATGCTAATTATATTTGAGATTTTTTTTTAAATATTTATTTAAATTACTTCAGAAAAGACGGGATTTTGATGATTTTGAATTTGATATAAGTTTTTATTTAAAAATACATACGATTGCAGCATACACGCTATACCTAATATAGCCATCACGCCGTGTACTCCAATTTACGTAATACACGCAGACGAACAAATTGTCTATTTCTTAATAAAGCAGTGTTATTTTATATTTTTGCTCCTGACGTTTCGAATGCTTTACAGCAAACATGCTCACGGTAGATACATATAGTTAGATAGTTTCATTTAAAATGTCAAATATTCGCGTAAATTAAAGAAAATATTATTAGATTGTTTTTCATATAAAATATTCCAAAAACAAATTTCATTAATATTACAGATATAGTACTACCTATTTACTGTAATATTTTAAGCATATATTGCCACGCAATTGCTATTTAGAGAATAAGACAATACTTGATATATAGAATAGTACGTCTGCACTATCCTTAAGGATAATACATAAATGTAGATAGCATAATCAACATATTTGTCAATCCAATTAAATTCAAAGAACAAATAGTTGCAGATTGCCGTGAGTGGGAAAGAGAAAAATATTTTCATACTTTTAAGAAATAAATCATTTATGTTTCAAATATCTATTGCTAGAACATCTTCATCTAATATATAAATATCTTGTGTCACGATGTTTGTGGTCGCACTCCTCCGAAAGGGCTCGACCATTTTTAATGACTTTTTTTGTGTGTTTGGTAGGTATAAGAATAGGTCGTGAAGTATTTTTCACTCTTCTAACCCCAAATTTATTTATAATTAATTTATAATTAATCGCGATTTTAGTATTTTTGTATGAACAATATTATATGAATACATAGCGACGAACGAGCGAAGCGAGGGTGAGTCACTGTATATAACATAAAGCCAAAGATTTTTTTTATAGATTAAACACGGGCATAGCCGCGAGTTCTGCTATGACTAGCTGACTACATGATTGTATAAAATAAATTTTTCTCTAATGACAGTTCGGAATTGAGTGAAGATAAAAAAGTGAAGTAAACAGAAGCGTAATGGTGGATGTAAAACTGGTGGCGGAATATTTTACCTGCTGAACAAATAGCGTTACTGTGTGTGTACTGTGTGCTTGTGACATATTCTGAATCGTATGTAAAAGCAATATAACATCTGTACATTGCAAGTGACCTTTAATTTCCGATCGCAGAACCGACGAAACAGCTCGTTACAATGTTTTTTTTTTAATTTAATTTCAGAATGATTTAAAACTTTTCGGTGTGACATCTATTTTAGAAAATTCGCGTATATGAAATAGCCATCTGATAAAACCCGTGACAAAAATTATAAGTACTGAAACAATTCCAAACGAATGAAAATTCTGACTAACATTTTTTTAACAAAAAATTACTCACTGCAATCCTTTTATAATTAAAGTGTGAAAATATAGAAGCAAAACACACTTATGCATTTAAATATTTTCCAACGTCTTAGGGCTTATCTCAGTGAGATTGGCATTTGCCACTTAATTATTACAATAAAGTAAAGCCTGTAAATAAAAAAAACTTAGAGTTTTTTCATTACTACTTATTGTTGATTCTGGTTTATAGTGTTTTACAAAAAGAAAATAGTCATATTATGGGAAACTAAAGTCTGTTAGACTTTAACAGGACTTGTTTATCGTATAAATAGTAGTCACAATTCGAAATTATAAAAAGTTTACTTATTAGATAATAATTATAGCTCTCATAACTCTATTTTCATTAATACCTCTAAATTAGAAAACCGCTATCAATGCACCTAGCAGTGGATCTCTTAATGCCAACAAAATAAAACTCTAATTAAATATCCAATCGCAAACATTTTATTTACATAATAATAGATCCAGAGAAAGTAGGCCAGACGGACAAACACATGATATCCTAGATTTTCCATCAGATCGAGAACTAATAATACAACAAAGAATTTTTTATCAGACATCCGTACATAAAGACTAAATAGACTTAGACTATTTATTTATTTAAATAGGTAGCCAACCATATATACAAAGTGTTTTAAACTAACTCGTTTAAACATTTTAAAACAAATACATACATTTTACAATGTACATATGTACATATATTCCAATTACATTCAACACGTTTAAATAACGCTACCACCAACTTGCAATTTAATCAATTAATCATAACATATTACAAACACAAAACAAAATAATTAATTTACTAAAAAATAAATTATTTAGGTAGGAATATAAACTGCAAACAAATTATTTACTCGTAAATATAAATAAAGTATGTACTTACTCGTCTATTTATCTTAACATAAATCAAATATTATTCAATTTAATTCAATTCAATATTTATATAATTATTATTAAGTAAATTGTGTTATACCAAAAATAATAGATTAAGAAATATATTAGAAGTGAAAATGTTAATACATTGTAGTGTTTACAATGGACAAACGTATAGAATTACCTGATATAAAAATGTACTTCAAAAAGTTTGTTTTAAATTTTGGGCTACCAAGCTATACACAATAATACAAACAGATTAAATCATCGACATTAATTATTTGTTAGCGAACTGTCCTATAATTTCCAATGATGACCGTATTTAAACAAGTAATCCAATCTTGACTATAGAATCAGATTTCAATTTAAAATCCATTAGGTGTCGCCGCATTAGACCGCATGTGTGTTCAATTTCATTTAAAATTTTTAGAGTGTTATATTAAAAGCAACTCAATGTGTATTTTCATACATTGATAGTTAAAATTAAGTATTTATAAATTCTAAAGAATTTAACCCATCCATTGTTCTATTATATTGAAATCACTTTACTTAATTATATATGTATACAAAATAAATGCAAACTTAATAATTACTGTACAAGTCATATAATGATATACTATAAGAATATAATATAATAATTTCATTAATAATATCATTAAATTATTAAATTTGAATAGAAATGAATTGATTTAATAGAGAAACACTTTTGAAAGTAAAACGACAATGAGAACCTGAGGTTTCGTACTACGTCGAAGGTTTTCTTTGTGCACAGCTTTTATACGACGGCTTTTATACTTTTATGACGACACGTTTGGCTCAGTTTGTAGTGACCCTACTTGCTGTGCCAGCGGTCGCGGGTTCGAGTCCAGCTGGGGACATTCATTTGTGTGATGAGCACGAATGTTTGTACTTCAGTCATAGGTGTTTATATTTATAATATGTATGTATTTAAAGTTATATATGTGTAGTGTATCAACTATCTGGTATCCACAACACAGGCCTTGTAGCTTAACATGGAACTAGATGGTGCTGTGTGTTTAATGTCCCAACATATTTTATTTATTTTATATGAGACTAGTAAATAAAAAAAGACTCTAATATTTTATTTTATTTGAACTAATAATAATTCTTTGTAACCAATTATTGACGCAAAAACATTGTTCTATTGTATTGAAATCACAAATTTACATAATTATAGATACAAAAGTACACTTAAACGTTGAAATAGAACAGAAATAAATTGACTTAATAGGACAATACTTTTGAAAGTAGAACGACAGTGAGAACCTGATATTTCGTATAACGTCGAATGTTTCTTCATGCATGGCATTTATATGGGACTAGTAAATAAAAAGTGGACTAAAACAAAAAAAAAACTTAAATAAATAACTTTATTTAGGTTAATGATCCACAGAAACTAACTATCGCAAATATCATAGGGTAATCGCGAAATAGTCGTAGAAATATTTAAACTAGTTTACGCCCAATGGTTCGACCATAATCATTATTCAAAATTTGCTTCCCAGCTTCTTGTTCAGTAAAATCGCTCCTTGATCTAGGTTAGCGTTCTTTTTTCAGCGGGGCGGTTGGGATGCTCTGTGAATCGAGGGCATCCTGAATTAGGCGAGGTTGGCCTGCGTGATTCGGGCCGTCCGTAGGAGTATTGTAGTGTGTTCGCAAGCGATCCTGCAACGCCTCGTTGCTCTGCGGCGACGGGTTCCGCTGTGGGGTTTAGGCAGTAGGAGTCTCACAGTACCCTGCCCGTTGACAGCCGACATGGGGTCCCCATAATGGGCTTCCCCAGCTTCATCAAAAAAAAGGGTTAGCGTTCTTTTTACCCCCAAATGTCCACCGGAGGCACCGTCATAGTAGGCTCGAAGTACCTCGGATACTTTTATTCTAGATACAACTAGTTGAAGATGGCTACCATTTCCACGTGTAGTTTTCCATTTGCGGCACAATTCTATATTAAGTAATATTAAGCTCATTCATTGTGCCCACAAACTTTTCGTATCGGTATTATATTGCGCTATATCGGACCACTTAGGTTTTGACCTACCGCTTCTTAACCATTCCATGACAGGTTGAAATACTTGGTCTTCCTCTTGTGCTCTCTTCATCACATCATCACTCCAACATTCATCTATCGAATCTATTCTGTAGTTCTGTCTGTCTGTTTGTTCCGACTAATCTCCGAAACGGATCGATTTTAACGGAACTTTCAGATACTGGCAAATAGCTGATGTTATAAGGAGTAACAAAAGATACTTTTATTTAAAAAAAAAAGAATAAGGGTTCCGCGCAAGAAAATTTAAGACCCATGAAATTGTTAGCAAAGTCTTATTTAAATGCTGTTGTAATAAAATGTATGACATAACTAGCGACTCACCCTCGCTTCGCTTGGGTTCGTCCCTAGGTACGTTTTAACGGTTAGTGATTCCAATACAAAATAAACAGTTCAGTACTTTTTTTTTCAGCTATTTTTTTTTCGTTTTCGTTAAAAAAAATTATATTTAAACTACCCCTGACACACCCCCAACAAAACAAAAAAAGAATTATTCAAATCGGTCCAGCCGTTTTTGAGTTTTAGCGAGACTAACGAACAGCAATTGATTTTTATATATATATATATATATATATATATATATATATATATATATATATATATATAGATATGTTGATCATACCATTTTATATCTTGTACAAGCTTTTTTACTAAAGAAAATTGAAAGTATTTTTTTTATTTACCATAGTAAATAGTCATTTAGTGAGTCTTTAATGCCAACCAACACTTCCAAAAACGAATGTATCCATAATCCTTCCATGAAAGCGTTGAGGTTAATGTGTTTTGATTAGAACTGCAACAGCGCATGATTTTGAATCCCAAGAGATCCTTATAGGATTATCCTTAAGCCAAAAGGATGCACGTAACCAAACTATTCAGAGCAAGTTTAATTATACATTAATGATTTTTTTGATGAAAGATTTTAAAGACACTTGTATTTACTTTCGGCTTTGAAGTAAAATAAAAGATCAAAATATTTAAAGGCACAAAAAATATTATTGACTTCTGTATCCCAAATTATTTATGTATTTTTTTTTACGTATAAATTATGCTTTATGTTTTGAGAATTTTATATAGTATACTACTAGTTAACTGCCTGCGATAATTGAATCTCACGATAAATATATTTTAAATCTACATATCAAAATATGCCTATGCTGTAAAAACACATATCGTTGGTACTACCTAAATCCAGGATGAGTTTTCCGATGTGAAAATTAGTCCGAATATTGACCGGCGCATTATAACCGATTGCATGATAATTTATATTAAATTTTGCTCGGATGCATACTTCCTACAATATAATGAAAATTTCACTAATTTCCAATGAATTCCTACCGAGAAGACAAAAATAATTTAATATTTGTAGCATCCTACTATTCAATAATAATAATCACGACGTTTGATATCAAAGTTCTTTGACTCATTTCCACGTAGAAGTAACAAAGCTTTTATACAACTTCTATGTGGTACGCCGCAAAAATACTTTATCTATTCGAAATAAGCAGCGAGAGTAATGTTAACCAGTTAACGTAGTATGAGTTTTAATGAAATTCAAATACAAGAACAAATTACGAATTCGAATACGAATTTAAAAGACGTTTTTTTTTATATTATAGTATATTTATACTATAATATAATATAGAGTATTTACTCTATAGAGAATTTTAAATTAAACTATCTTTTCAGGAATAATAATTATTCTTCACGGGAGAGAAGGGTGGACACCTTCTTTTCTCCTGTGACCATGATTACTGTAACTGTAATTGTCGAGAACTAAAGATCAAAATACATCCGCGAATAATCCTAAAAAATACTTTGTATTTATATCCACATTAAAACGTTTCAAGGACATTTAATACACCAAATTTTTTTCTTTATTATAAGCAAGTATAAAGTAATTAGGCAGAAGCAAATTTCGTTTGCTCAAGTCTATTACTCATTTACTGCTACAATTATTGTCTTTGTTAGTAAAAACCGCGGGGCTTGAAACATCCTATTTCATATTTTCTGCTAATGCCTTCATTATTATGAATATTAAATTAATATTCAAATTGTAATAACAAAAATTTCAACTAAGGATATCACAAAAATAAATTTCTTATATAACGACATTACATGCTTGAGGCCCAACTTTTATTATTTTGTTTTTGATTGTAACTAAATTTTGAGAGATACATATGTTTAATTTTTGTTTGTATGTATAAAATCCTTAAATCCTTCGTCAATTGATTTTTCTGATTCTTCTTATAATTAGTACTTACTATATATTAAGGGTATATCAAGTGCAGTCCCAATAAGTTTTATGTAATTTTTTACCCCTAAGGAAGGGATTTTGAAGTCGAGACGATTAAAAGGTAATTTGAGTGTTACATCTATACTAATAGGACCCAGTGACCATCGTATTATATTTTTGGACTACTATTATAAATGCGAAAGTTTGGGTGTATGTGTGTATGCGTGTGTCTATGTGTCTGTGAAACGGCTGAAATAATTTGGGTGAAATTTAGTACACAAACAGACTACGGCCTGAAGTAACACATAGGCGCACCCGAAAACGAGGTAAGTCGCCAGCTTAAATATATATGAAGAAATTTTCTTTTATTTCATTACATCAGCAGTTCTTGTTATCTCTTAATAGTGTATATTAGATGGTGCGATAGTTGAAACCGATTTAACACCGAATCAATCAATCTTATCTATTTACGTGTAAGAAAGGAAGGGAGGAAAAGCTTAGGGGACGTTGTATTCATGTTGAAGTCGTATATGGCCTAAATTACGACTACCCTCGAATAATTTATTGTAGTATAAAATGCTTCACATTTTTCGTCTAAGCTTCTCCGTTTTCCAGTATAAAATAATTTTAAAATAAGATAGGTATTTCTGTTGATTTATTTTTTAAATCCAACTCTACTAGTACTACATGAGTTTAGTATATATGTACATATGTATGTATGTACAATATACATACATTATACGTAATATATATTGTTACTCAATACCCATATGTACATGAATGTATTCTGTTGCATGTACATGTAAATGTCTTCTGGTAGAAGATGGTAATGCATGCTCGGTAGAAGGTAGATTCATCACCAACTTATATACATATATAGTTTTTTTTTTGTATTCATTCAAGTTTTTAGTTTTTTATTTTTATTTGTAAGCCAAATTTAAAAGAAAATTGTACTTTTGGCCAAAAACTGCGAACGAAGCTCGGTCACCCAGGCACTATAACTCGTAGCAACCATTTTTTTCTTAACATGAAAACCTTATCGTTAGCAATAACTTTTAACTTTTCAAAATGTTTTTATTAAGTACATAACTATAATGTTATATAACGATAATGTTATATAATAAAACATTTTGTAAGGTTGAAAGCTATTGTTATAACTGGTCCAACCATTAATTTTACTTCTGACATAAGCACGCCTATGAAGTTTCATAATTCCAAACAAATCATAGACAAAAAAAATACTTCATGGACGCAGATTTTTAACTGTAAGTCTTTCATGATAAAAAATATTGTTTTTACAAGTTATATAATAATGTTTAACAAATAAAGTTATTTTATACTTTACTTATGTACTTCCATTAAATAAAATAGATGAACGTTACTGCGTGGTTGTAACTCACATCGATCATTGACTAAGAGAAGATAGATCCCCACACGGCTCGTATCTTCGTAATCAATCACTTATTCTTGCCAAATGATATCTTATAAGCCTTTGTATAAGAATAGTATGTTATCTAAATTTGGCCTCAAACTTGTTTTTTTTTTTATTTATATAAATACTAGCAGAACCTGCGGCTTTACACACGTTAAAACTACAACAAAATCTTTGAAAAGGTAGGTTTCGTACAAAATTTTATGCCCTATTTTACCCCCTTAGAGGATGAATTTCGCAAAATGCTAAAACACGTATTTATTTGATTGTATTGAAGAACATTAATACCAAATTTCAAGTAATTCTGATCATAAATAAATGTTTGGGTTGTATTATAACGTGTTTTCAGGTGGACATGAGATTATCTCCCGCGTTAAAAAGTAGCCTATGTCACTCTCCAGCCCTTCAACCATCTCCATACAAAAAATCACTAAAATCTGTCACTCTGTTTCGACGTGAAAGAAGGACGAACGAACGAACGAACGAACGATAGAACAAGCGAACGAACGAACGAACGAACGAACGAACGATAGAACAAGCGAACGAACGAACGAACGAACGAACGAACGAACGAACAAACGAACAAACGAACAAACAAACAAATACACTTTTATGTCATATCCCGGCTTTATTTGTTTTTATTTTAATTTTACGCTAAAGCCCGAAAAATCTGGGTAGTACAAGTTATACAAATAAAAATAAATGACGTCACATCATTACATAAGAAGCGACGTCACGGCGTCGTAAAATTAACGATTACAATAAATATGTGAGTCAATTAGAACAAGTAATTTACACAAAAAATTATGCTAAAAATTACTTAAACACTATTATTATTTTTTTTAACTTGCAGTATGATTTGATACCATTGGAAATAAAATACATATAAATACATACATAAAATTTTATACATTTATCTAAATTTATAAAATTTTATAAAAAAAATCATATTTTTATAATAACTTACGCCAGTAAGTTATACGTATTTTATTTTGCGTGACTGCGGTCTATATGAGACCGCAAGTTGTAGTTAAGAAGTTCTAGGTCTGTTTTTGGATCTACATAGCCTATTAAACAAAATTAGAAACAGTTTGAAGCTGAAAATAATACATTTTACTTTGAAGTAGCTCTTTCGAACTCTACGTAGGTTGCGAGTAAACAACACGATGCGTATATAAAGTACGCACAAAAAGTATTAATAATATAATAAGTACACATTGTAATCTATACGTATAATAAAATTGTAACTGAACCGAATCTGTACATTAAATATTTTTCGGAAAATTTTATTGAAATAAACATTATTATCGATACAGAGGCCGAATCTATAGTTTTTAGAATTTTTGTCTGTCTGTCTGTCTGTTACCGCATCACAGAAAAACCATTGGAGGGATTTTGATGAAATTTGGTATGGTGATAGCTGGTTATCCGGGTCAACATATAGGGTACTTTTTAACGCGGGAAAATATCTCATTTCTGAGAAAATATACAAATACTGCAATGAAATATAGTATACCAATATGTAAAACCTAAGAATTTGGTTTTTGGTTATCTGAACGCATAATCACATTGTTAACTTAGAAAACTAGTTTGCGACGAAACAACAGTCTGCGAGAAAATTCCAATATTTATATCAATACTTATTATAATATAAATATTATAGATACGAAATAGTGTTTATTTGGTTGTCGTTTTGCCAACATATTAACAAAATTTGCATAGAAATTTATGTCAGAAAGTGATATAGGTTACTATTTTCTCGATACAACATGGGATATTAAATTATTGGAAAGTAAATCAGAAACTCTAGACGTTTAAACAAGTAGGGATAGGTCTCTTATGAGGTATGTACTAAAAAAATACATTTACTTTATTTACTTGCATAACATTTTATACTCTTACATATCTAACATATTAATTCTAATAATTAATTAATTAATTTATCAGTGTGGTATGAATTCTTTATAAAATATTTTGTGCATTATTATGAAACAACTTGGCAATTACATAATTTTTAAAGTAAAGCTCGTCCATTTTCCTTTGAAAGCTATTGTGTTCAAATTAGAATTTTTTTTTTATTTTATTATTGTGAACTAATTGTAATTGTTATGTTTACCTTATCTCAAGGCTATCTTATATAAAATAATGAAAGAAGTAGATGGAAGTCATTTTAATATTGGTCCCTTTTTAGTTAAAAAAATAATTATAATTCATCTGAAAAGTTCTCCGAAAATTGTATAATGTATGATATTTTCTTTTTGATTTTGACTAGGGGGTAAACGATCTCTTTTTCACACACGACAACATCTTGAAATGTTGGCGTAAAAAAACTTTTCACTCATATTACGATGATAATATACGTAGTTTATCACTTAGAAGAATAAAACTATCAATAAAAATTATATTACTTTTTTTTTTGTAACTGTTAAAGTTACTCAGCGTTGCTATGAAATTCATTTAAGTGTAGAGATTTAGCTGTACAGTAAATGGCATAGTTGCTTTTCTAGTAATCAATCTCAAGTAATCTCCCAGATTCATATATCTAAAATTAACATTAATTTCCACGAGTCGTAAGATTCGTAAAAAAATATTTATAAGAATGTAGAGAATATTAGATGGGCTTCGTGTAACTTAATATGTTACATTTTACCCTTGAAAGAAAAGGGTGCACAGGATACAAAATAAAAATTTGTATATTAAATTATAAAATTATGTTTTGATTTTTTAAAAGCTTGAAATTCTAACATACCTAATTACAATAGGTACGTTGGTAAAAGAAAAGAAAAAAGAGTCAAGATAAGAAATTACAAACAAAAGAGAAAATCTCATTTTTTTATTATATTAGGGTGTGAAATATGAAAATTGGAACTTTTTCTTTCATTCTTAAAGTTTGGTGGAACTGTAGTTTATAACAGCCAGTGAGAGATCATGCGCAGATCGACACAATAATAACTTCCCAATTCTGGGCTTTTACGGAGAATTTACTACAGACGCTATCACCTTTTTTTAATGTAGGAAAATGTATTTACGCATACCAACTGTACAGGTGGTTATGTGGGATTCACTGGCTAGAAAAGCCTATACTAACCACTAAAACCCTGCAGAACCTTCCCCATCTTAATGCGGCGTCGCAGGATCGCTTACGCAATCAACCACAATGCCCCGATGACAGGTCTGCCGAAGCAGATCACACAACCAAGGGGTTGCTCCCTCGGTCCACTCTGCTGTCAGAGAAGTACTAAAATAATTAAATCCTTAGGGTGCTGCGTATTCGGCAAACCATATACGAAAACCGATTCGGTAAACCGCATCGTGCGAACAAAACAATTAACTTACATACATATATCACATACCGTCTACGGGATACCGTATCGGAAAATTGATATAAAAACGTATGAATGTGAACACATACGTTTTATTTTGTCAATACGTAAAACTGTATACGAAAACCGATTCGTTAAAACCGTAAACGTGTAAAACCGTTTTTATTCTACAATCAGACGTTGACATATGTAATTGAATTATCAATCATGCTATGTATCCTCCCGTTTTATTCCCGAGTTACGTTATGTTATGTGTGTGTTTATAATTCACTCTGTCTCATTAGGTACATTACGTTTTGCACTAAAATCCAAGTTTTTAATGTAACAAAAGAAAATGTAAGTAAAATAAATGTGGAATATTTTGCCAACGTTAAACAAACTATAATAATTCCCATAGACAAGATCAACGAACTTTCTAAAACCAAGTTGAAGGTTTTTTCCAGTTACGAAGCTATTTGATGAAATATAAAAGGAATGTGGGTAAATATTCTGCCAATTTAATATTAAATATAATATAAATTGTAAAAAAAATAGCGATATGATAATAGTCTCTTATAGAATGAGATAAATGGTCCCCGAAACGAACCACTATTGTTAATTTATACAATGACGGCTCATTTATTCCGAAAATCTGAATCCTTCGTTAAGATGATCCAAATAATCTTTTATGCCTCGTCATAAACAGAGCAATTAGTTTACTCAATAACTTTTGATAGCAAATATTTCATTAAAATTTGCCTTTATACCTGACAATTATACAGATTGGAACAAACGGATATGGAAGAAAAGTATCGTAAATATTGAAAATATCAAATTTCACTTTTTTAATTTAAATTTAAATATTAAAAAAAACTTAGCAGTGCCGGTAATCGAACCGGTTAAAAATGCAAAAAAAGTATATCAACATTTCATATCCCGTACTATTTTCCAACCTGTATAGCAGTTAGTTATGTAAATTACTAACATTAATTAGTAATGCCCTTAATCATGCAAGTTATAAAACAACTAGACATCCGCCTTACTTCGCTCAGGTTCTAACATAATCTCACGATTAATTTAGTGAGTTCAAAACATTCAATTTAGATAAAATTTATCAAGATACTTGAGTATTCATATTTAATATTTTATGAAATCACTATTTAAAAAAGTGCATAGACTAAATATGTAGTGTTTACTAATGTATTATTTTACTCTGTAACATAAGTTTAGTATAAGAAATATTTATAAATTAAAGTATTTATAAGTACTAAATAGTCGAAAGTAGTAAATACTAAAATGATTTTAAGCATAAGGTCGAAGGCCTCTCTTAACTTCATGACTGTGGTACTCATTTTTTTATTTCGTCTCTACAGTGATACCGAATGGAATTATGTGAAGGGGGTCACGTACGTCACTTTGGTAGATGTACGAGTACATCAAATCAATTCTTGTATATTTATTTGTACATTTATTCATTTATTTATACCAGCGATCTCGGAAACGGCTATAACGATTTCGCTGAAATTTAGTATGTGAGGGTTTTCGGTAGCGAAAAATCGATCTACATTAGTCTTATGTATGTTTTCATGCGGTTTTCTTTCGCATTGTTCCACGCAGAATATGGTTGATAATTTCTTACACTCATGCATAAGCATCGTGGTCAAACGACGAAGGTGCAAGATTAACAATTATAGGTGTCCGAGTTCAAATCTCGATCGGATACAAAGCTTTTACTTTTGTATTTATTCAAGTTTTTTGTTTTTCTTTTTTATCTGAAAAATATGATATAACAAAAAAGAACTACGAGCGAAGCTCGGTCGCCCAGGTACTACTATACATAAAATACTTTGTCCTGGCTGAATGACTGATGGATCAACGCACAGACTAAACTGGTGCTCGTAGAAACATAAAATTTGAAGGACGTATTTCTTATACGATGTAGGCATCCGATAAGAAAGGATTTTTTGAAATTCGTCCCCTAAGTGGGTAAAATAGGGGATTAAAGTTTGTATGAAACTCTGTCATTCTTAATGTGAAATACAAAAATAGTGATATTCAGCTTTAAGATAAAAAATAAGAAATACATTCATTTGATTTTTTCGAAATTAATTCCTTAAAGAATTAAAAGGGGGTGATGAAGTTTATATGAGCAAACAATTATTTATGGTCAGAATTACTTGAAACTTGGTATTAATGTTTTTCAATACAATTAATAAATACCTACTTTAGCATTTTTCAAAATTCAATCCCATAAGAGCGTAAAATGGAGGATGAAAGTTTGTATGAAACTACAATCAATGCACTGAAAGTGTTTATAATCAGAATTACTTGAAACTTGGTATTTATGTTCTTCAATACAATTAAATAAACATGTATTTTGGAATTTTTAGCCCTTAACGGGGTAAAACTGGGTGGTGAAGTTGGAATTTGTTGAATATAATCAAACAGAGTAACATAGCTCAAGTCCTCCGTAAGTGCACACTTAGGTACTGTGTGGGATATAAAGTAGAGGTCGGAAATTATTCCGAATCTAAAAAAAAATATGTTTAACTTCTCGGCTGGCCACAGCAGTAACAACGATAAAAGCCTTAGAGCGCAAGAGAGAGAACCTAGCTAGAGAGTATCCTGCTATCTATATCCTACTTCTGAAGGGGGCCACACCTGTAATGAAAAAGTCACCAAGTTATGTAACGGAATGAGACTGTGAATAATTCATTAAACATTATAACGGCCACTTGTTTGCTGAATGTGCTCAGGGGAAATCAGCATTCATACCTCGAATACCACTGATAACCTCTGATTACGTCTTTGAATTTAATCATGTTCTACTTCCTCCTTAAAGTTTACTTTGCAATAACTTAAATATTATGTCAGGACCAGTCGTTAAAAGTAGCAAGCATAGACTTAAGAGAGGATTGCTTCTCGCTGGGATAATACTATCGCCTTACCCTCGCTTTTCTCATCCTTAGGTGTCTTTTGCAGCGCAGGCCTATAAAGTAAATAAGCGGCTCCTTCAATTAGAGTTTTTATGATTTCTGACAGTATACATATTTTTATTAGAATAAAAAATAACCTATAGAGATATAGATCAACTATCGATAGTACCTCATTTTTCGATAGCATAGTTAAAAAAGAAAGAGGAAGTGGAAAGACGAAGGTGGCAGTAAACAAATCGAATTTTTCATACTGACTTTCGTCTAATTACATTGCTTTTAAAACTTACCTAATACTATCGAATTGAGCTACTATCGATAGCTGAAACTAACGATAGTATCGATAGCATCGATACCATCGATATTATTTTATTTCAAAACATCAATAATATCGATAGTATCGATACTGTCAATAGTTTATGATTTGTGAGCACCAATACTATCGATAGTATCGATAGTATTGTGGTCTGTCAATAGTATTGTCACATTTACATCTATCGATAGTATCGATACTATTGATTGTATCGACACTATCGATTGTATCGATAATATCGATATAGCTATCGAAGTGGGGCTTTTTTAGATGAAAACTATCGATAGTTTCACTATCGATATTTCCGCAACACTACTATACATATATGTATAGTTATATATACAACAATAACTTCATAATATCAAGAAAATTTCCTACTTTTTAAATGTCTTGTTATAGTTATGAATATTTTTGCTAGTCCTTTCGTCCACGTTTAGGTATGTGTAAAACAGCGTATGTAATACGCGAGAGTACGACGTAAGTGATAATAAGCAGTGGAACAATAGACAAGTTGTACGTTAAGGTAATTTTCATCCCGTGAAAATATCTATAATGTCACAGAATGGAGAAGTTTCATGATGTTGATAATATTATATTTAATTCAATGGAAGTATAATACAGGTCAAAACTAATAAATCAACGATTTTTTTAATCTATAAATACATAAAATTCTTTGTCCTGACTGACTGACTGATCGATCAACGCACAGCCTAAACCGCTGGTCGTAGAAACGTGAAATTTGGATAACATATTCCTTAACAATGTAGGCATCCGCTAAGAAAGGATTTTTCGAAATTCATCCCCTAAGGGGGTAAAGTAGAGGATAAAAGATTGTATGAAACTCTGTCATTCTTAGCGCGAAATGCACGGAAAGTGGTATTAGATTTTTTTCGAAATCCATCTCTTAAAAGGGTGAAAGGGGGTGATAGAGTTTATATGGGCAAACAATTGTTTATGATCAGAATTACTTGAAACTTAGTATTAATGCTCTTCAATACAATTAAATAAATACGTATTTTAGCATTTTTTGAAATTTATCCCATAAGGCTGTCAAATAGTGAAAGTTTGTATGAAACTCTGTAATTGATGCACGGAAATGGTATTTACCTTTAAAATGAAAACTAAAACAATACAATTATCATTTATTTTTTCGAAATTCATCCCTTAAAAGGGTAAAAAGGGGTTGTGCTGTTTATATGAGGAAAAAATTGTTTATGATCAGAATTACTTGAAACTTGGTTTTAATGCTCTTCAGTACAATTAAATAAACATGTGTTATAGGTTTTTTTTTTAAATTCAGCCCCTAAGTGGGTAAAACTGGGCGTGGAGTGGAGCTTGCTAAATACCTAAAGTGTACATTTATTTACAGAATATACGCTTAATATCTTTTAAGATACTGGATATTTTGAGTCACAAGCGCTAAAATTAAATTTGTTTTCCATATATCTAAAAAATAATAAAACTTACACGAACTTATTTATGCAAGTAATAAAGTATGTATTGGGACAAAAATTATTTTTTTCATAGTTTGGTCGCGAGCGAAGCCGCGGGTTCTGCTAGTATATCAATAAATGACTGAGAAATTAATTTAAATTTCGGTCGTTCAGGTCGTGTGACGTCACGAAATTATTATTACAAGCGCAACTTTAAAGTTTCATAACTTTTTCATTTGTTGAGATATTTTAATAATTCTTTCATATTTATATTTTACTTATTTTTTTATAATTAATGCAAGAAAAGGGGATCTTCACCATTAGTGTTCTAATACGAGTATTTTGCAGAAACTAACTAGCTTATAATGGAATTATTAAACAAAAATTATACACAAATATCTATTACATATAAACTAAATAACAGAAGCTTTGCAAGCCCTGAGCAATACACGTACATGATATTTGAAATATCAAATATCTAAGTGTAGTCAATATACCACGTAGCAATTCAACTTACGCCATATACTTCCCAAGGGATTTCAGCTTTTCTTTGAAGGAATATTTCTTCTATTTTAAAAGATCAAAGTCATATTAAAATAGTATTTAATTATTATTATTAATTTAACACAATATGTCTCTAAGTATATAGTAACGTTTAAGACTATTTTTGAAAAAGGTGTCTAAAATAACCCATGAGGTAATTTTTATTAACTACAGATTTTAGTTGAATATTGTAATATTTCATTATTTCGTACGGTTTACATGACACTGCTAAAATTACATAACGAAAAACTGATTCGGACATTGTTCAGACACTAACAGAATTTTTTCTCTGAACTCTGATATCATTATAGCAGCACTATCACCTGATATTGTTGAAAATGGGACTGTACAGACAATCACGCTTAATAGTGGTGTCAACTCTCGATAATTTTAAACTCAAGGGAACAGAGAAAAATTTAAAATTACCAAGAGTTCAAAATAAAAAGAGTTTAAATAACCGAGAGGGGGGAGATAATAATAAAAATAAAAAAGAGTTTGATCAAAATTCATGATTTATTATTTTAAACATTTGTTCAATTATTCACAAATGTTCATTTTGAAAAGAAGTCCGTAATTTTCTGTTACGTGAACGACTTCTGTAATAACATTGACCAATGAATTTTCGATAGTGGTGAGAGTTGAGAAGAAATCCTCACTTGTGTCGGTTTTGAAGGTTCAGAAGCGTAGGGTCGTAAGAGATCTCCTCGCCTCGCTCAATTAGTCGATGGTAAAATGTCAAACTATTTTGCGACATTTTTTTTTAATTGTCCATTCTCCACAGCTTGAATCACACGCTTTTTTTCACTTATGGAAGAACACTTGTTCTTTTTTGTATTCATTTTGATACTTAAAAATTAATAACACAAATCAAACATTAACAAAACCCACTTTATCGTTTGAAAGAAGACTAAACTGCGAACTCACTCATACCTCATTCATGTAAACGACCGTGAATCGACAGGTCTGTGCATGAAAAACGCTTCAAATTATAGAGACTAGAGAAGCCCGGACTTTAAATTATTGAATGTTGACGGGCAAGATACTATTCCTTCAACTTAAAATTACCGAGGGGACCAATTAATATTGATTTTATTCAATTTATTAAGTGTTTTCAAGGGACCGTGGAAAAAATTTAAATTACCGAAAGGTTTAAAATAGCGAGTGTCAAATTATCGAGAGTCGACTGTATTAACAGCGAAATGGTAAAAAGTATATGTATGTATCGTATTCAGCCCTTATTAACGTCCCACTGCTGGGCACAAGCCTTCCTTAAATACGAGGGGAATCAGGCCATAATGCCACCACGTTGGCCAAGTGCGGGTTGGCGGACTTCACATGTCTTTCGAAAACTTGTTGATGTTTCATGATGTTTTCCTTCACCGTAAGGCAAGTGATAATCATGCTAGAAATGATTCGCACATGAAAATATCAGAGGTGCGAGACCCGGGATTTGAACCCGCTTCACTCGGTTTCCCAAGCGAGCGCGTTACCACTGGGTTACCACTGCCTAAAAGTATATAGTGAAATATATTCAATTAAAAATAATTAAACTTTGTATGTGTATGAATATTTTGTAGAAGTTATTAATTAATTATCTTCAAATTGGATGAGGCTTAGGCCTATTTTGCTTCTTTTTGTTAACAACGTTATACAACATTTTCATATATGCTTGTTATCTCCGCTTTCTATATCTATCACTATATGGCAGTTTTCTTTCTTTATTCTTCTATTTCTTCTATATCTTTCTATTTCTATATCTATATGGCAGTATATACGATATTGTATTTAGAAGTATGAGTGAGATAAAATGCCGTACGGCGCCATTCCTTATTAGTCTTTAAGTAATCACGATTACTATTAGAAGAAACGCGTTGATAAGTCTCAATCAAAAATCAAATCTTTCTCATAGAGACTTTTTTTTTTAAATAATTAAAGTGTAAATAAGAATAATTTGATTTAAACTGTAACTAACTACAGCTCGCAATTAGTATTTACATATACGAAATTAACTAGATTATTCATTGTCCTTTCCCATATAAATGTTAATATGTAGTCCCTTTACTAATGACGAGTCGGGTGCAAATTAGTAAATATAATCAATTTAACACGACACGACGTGACACAAATGAACGTGGAAAGTATAATACGAAATATAATAAAAAAAAATGTTCACCATCATTATACTGGGTGACGTTTAAAACTGACGCTGTTTTTGCCTGGTGGTCGTGGGTTCTTTCTTTTCAAGGGCATTTTATAACATTATGTTTCTATTGATTTTTAATAAGTTTGATATTTTTCATATTATACAGTTAAGCAGCTTACCATCTATTCATTCAGGTACGTCCCTAAGTGCATAACAGAGGCCTATGCGTCCTCCAGGTAATGTCAGTGTACTAAATTGATGGAATGCAATCTACTACAAAAAGTGTTAATTTTTATTGGGCGAGATGTAATCGGACTATTATTATAAAGTCGAAAGTTTGTATGTGTGTATGTTTGATAGTCTATCACACTAAAATTTATGGACGGAATTATAGACTACTAGCGGCTTACCCTCGCTTCGCTCGGGTTCGCCTCTAGAAAAACAAAAACAAATCTATCCCACGGGAACCGTACATTTTTCCGGGATAAAAAATAGCTTATTTTGATGTATGAACTATATTATTGTAGTTTCATTAAAATCCAATCAGTAGAATTGTGTACTAAACTGTATAAGTTACTATAGTTTTTTAACTATCCCACGGGAACTCTTTAATTTTTCGGGATGAAAAGTATAAAAAATGTTGACCAGGGGTATAAGGTACCACCATGCAAAATTTCATTTATATCGGTCTAACAGTTTGGCAGATTAGCCCGTACAAACAGACATACAGGGAAACAAAAAAATTAAAAAGAAAACTGGATTTGTTCTATTTCTCTTCTTACATCCCTGACTAGGTTTTCAGCATTTTTTTTCTTTGTACAGACATTCGACCTCTACAGTTTTATTACATGTATAGGTGACGTAGCGTAGCACATTGGCTATTTTTTGGTAAAAACACATTATTAATAATAGTAAAATTCTTGTTATTACGTTATTAATCGTATTATTATTTTATGTTTTAACGAGCATTAAGTAGGTAATCCATGTTAAAATGGTTATACGAGATTGTGTTTCGTAATTGTTGATTAGATAGAAACATAAAACATTACAGAAAAATCAAATAAATTGTAATAACTTTGTGGGAAACATAATAGTGTAACATAAAGGAAGTGTTAGAACGGCCATTAAGATTGTTATCAATATTAATTTTATAAAACTTAGTTTGTTTATTTTGTTTGTTTCAACACATTTATATCAATAGTCAATGTCCAACAGCAACCCTTAAAAAAATTGTTTTGTAACCTATCTATTATTTCATATAATATAAAATAATAATTTACTTAGGTATTTTTTCAAAAAAACTTAATCATAATGAATTCAAATGATTACACTTATGTAACTCGCGAACCGCATCTTAGTTTTAAAAACCTATTATATCAGTAAAAATGACATTACATCTAATTAATCTAGCCGTTCTGGAGGTTAGCAGACGAGCTATGAACAGATAGAGAGACAGACAATCATACGCTTTTTATATTTTGATTTGGAAAGCCCAAAAGCTTTTGTATCATAAACTTAATTTTCTGTAGCTTTTTAATTCTTAGCTTTTTAAATAAAATTATATTTAAATGAATACCAATCCATACTTTTAAATTAAATAATATCTATATATTTTAAATAATGTTATAACGTCTATTTATTAAAATTGTAAAATTTTTAGTATAGATTCTATTCTTATTGACTTCTGAGTTCATTAATAATAATTGATTGAAACATGCGTCATACTTTAAACAAGCAAGTGTTACCTGATAAAATCACTATGGGGTTGCGACTTGCAAGGGGAGAGAGAGGGGGCGCATTTATAAGTAAACAGATCTGTGCCAGCGACAAGCGAACGTAGCCGACAGTATGGCGCCACTTACCCCTCATTGAATATCACTCAATTCAGCAAAAGCAGCGCTTTCAGATTTTTAAAGCCTATCTAATTTATTTACCGTACTAAAATTTCTCAATAGTATGAAAGATGATTTAATTTTAATTTTATGCTTTCATTTTTTTAAGTTTAGATTAATTTGAAAAAAACTTTTTTTTTCTCACTGCTAAATGTTTTAATTTTCAATCCGAATATTAAAGGTTATTCAAACATAAGAAAAGTCAAGTAAATAGGTATATATTTTTAGGATCCTGAATTGAAAAGACAGAAACGGAAACCTTTTAATTTCGTCATGTTACAGCAATTTTACTCTAAAACTTAGAGCTATATGGCTGAAATGTTATGGTAAGTAGATGTCTCTCATGAATCGCTAAACAATTGTACAAAAAATATATTAAATCTGTATTAATATGAGGATTCGATATACATATATAATTTAAAGATATATATAAAAATAAAGAAACAATTGCAAATATAACATTAGTCAAGTTTAATGTAAGTAACCAGTACTCAGTGGAATAGTTATAAAAAATCTTCTGTTTCCTTTACAACTAAATTAAGTTTTTTCTGTACTGATAGAAAAATACGCACTTATAATTTTATTATGCTAACATTATCTAACAAAACTTCCGGAACACTCAAAGAGCTTTAGGTGTTTCGTAAGCGCTAAAGTGCTTCAGTTATTTGTTCATATTGTTTGTTCTGGCTGAATAGGTCGTTGCCCGCGGCAAGCGCTGCATCGAGACTTTTTATCAGAGCCAAGATTAATCTCTGCACTTACACTCTTGCCAATTTTAACTTCACAATTTTGACGCTAGGAAACTTAACTTTCTTGACAAGTAACAAGTAACTTACATTTTCTTAGACGTTATATAATGTACTATGAAGTATTTTTCATACTTGATATATTATACAAAATCAGATATAAATAGAGCTCTTATTTTCTGTAGGATGTCCTAAAAGTAATATAAGTACTAATTTTGATATAAAACACAGGTTTTATTAAAAAAATGTAATTTTTGTCATTGATTCATCTATACTAATATTATAAAGCTGAAGAGTTTGTTTGATTGTTTGTTTGTTTGTTTGGTTGAACGCGCTAATCTCAGGAAGTACTGATCCGATTTGAAAAAATCTTTTTGCATTAGATAGCCCGTTAACTGAGGAAGGCTATAGGCTATATAGTATCCCGGGAAAATGTACGGGTCCCGTGGGATATATTTTTTTGTCTAGGGACGAACACAAAGCGAAGCAGGGGTGAGTCGCTAGTAAAATATAAAGGTAACATTTCTTGCGCGATTTAACTTTCAATCATGCGTTTTTTTTCTTTTATTCTTTATGAATTTTATTAAGACATGAATTATTGTGGGGCTATAAGCATTAACTTTAGATAAAAACACCATTAACAAGAAGTCAAACGGCATCAAATGACTTTCTGTTAACCTGGTTTACCAATTCTAATAACCTTCTAAATTTCTTCTAAATTCGAAAGATATATATATATATATATATATATATATATATATATATATATATATATCAAATTAAAGGAATAGTGTGAAAACTTCAAATGTTTGTATTTTTTTCATTGCATTATGAAATATTTCCAACTCCAATTTACAGGACTCCAGTCAAACATTTTCATTACTTTCTATTTCAATGGTTACTTGTAATACGCATGTAGCTTATTTAGTGTAAATAAAATAAGCAATATAAATAAATATTTAAATTTTATTCTGTACTAGCGTTGCCCGAGGAACGGACGGACGGACGGACAGACAAAATTCTAAAAAGTATAGATTCGGCCTCTGTATCGATTATAATTAATGTCTATTTCAATAACATTTTTACAAAAAATATTAAACGTACAGATTTGGCTAAGTTACACTTTTATTATATGTATAGACTTTCAAAGAAATAAACAAAATAGAATACATTCCCGTAACTTCACACTGACTATCTTACATATTTAGTCTAGGGTAAGAATTCTACGGTATTACAAAGTGAACAAAAAATTGATGAATTTATTGCGTAGAGTCTACGCAATTAAACTTCGTCCAAGTTCTGTTAAATAGCCAGACAAAATTTCTAAAAACTGTTAGTTCGACTTCAGTTACCGTACATCCTCCCTCTCTCACTTTCTATCTCTCTCTCTCCCCTCACTCTCGCCCTCTCCTTCTCTCTCTCTCTCTCTACCTAGCCTTATCACATTTCATTTTTATTCGTCACTTCTCGTCATACTTCGCCAGATCTTTAGGTGCTGGGTCGTCGAGTAATTCACTTGAGCTTGCTTGAGGTCGTTGTTGACTACAAACATCCAAGTAATAAGGGGTTTACCTCGCTTCTTTGGACCTGAATTCATGTAGAAGTCTTGCTTAGTCATGTATTCTTTGGACCTTCTCATTACATGGTTATACCACCTCATGCGCTCTTCAGCCAGTTTTTCTTCTATTGGGCGGATCTTAAAACTTCCTCGAATATACTCGCTTCTTACTCTGTCCTTAAAAGTAAGAAGCCTCCCCGTCCTCTTCCCCGTCTCAGCATCCTCATCTCGGTCGTGTGTACTTTTTTGGCCTGCGTTTTTTTATTGGCCAGTACTCGGCATCGTACATTAGAACTGGACTGCACTTTTCTACACCTTTCCTTTAACATGAAACGGCATTCTGCTATTGCATAACGCGCGTGAGACCTGTCGCCACTTCATCCATCCAGTGTTGATACGGTGAGTTACGTCGGCGTCGATGGTACCATTATTAGAGATCGCAGAACCTAGTATTTGAAATGGTCGACTTCCTTTAGCTGGTGGCTGTGACTTTTTATAGTGGATTGCTGGTCGGTTGTCTTTTTTTGTTTTTGATATATTTGATGCAGCGAACATCCATGCTGCCTGTGGATCTTTAAAATATGCGACCCCTTTATTCCCACAGCCGCGAGCTACCACTTAGTGTAAAAAATGGGACTTACTAAAGTAAAAATAAAATAAAATTAGTATTTACGGAACCTTAAAAATAATTTAATTTAGTATTTACTAGCGGCTCATCCTCGCTTAGCTCGGGTTCGCCTCTAGTATAACAAAAACAAATCTATCCCACGGGGACCGTACATTTTTCCGGGATAAGAAGTAGCCTATGTGTTATTCCAGACTATAATATATGTATCTCTGTACCAAATTTCATCCATATCCGTCAGCCATTCTGGCGTGAAAAAGTAACAAACATCCATACATCCATACTCACACACTTTCACATATACATATATAACCTGCAATTTTTATTCGAATAATTAGAAGTTATACATTACTTAAAAAAATAAAAAGTTATAACTATAAAAGTAAAAATAAATAGATATAACAGTACAACAAGTAAGCAATGGTAACGAAATTCAAATAATAATATTTGGCATTTAAATATTATGGCAATCACTTATCGAAGAAGATTTTTAAAAAGTCCTTAGTGGTTGGATATTGACTTCTACGAACGACTATTGCGAACAATATAGGTAAGCTACTTCTCTTGCGTGCGACCTTAGCTGAACCGAATAAGAATTTTAAAACCGCGATAAAGTATCAATCTTGTACGTGTTACGTTTTACGTTTATACCTTGCGTACTTGGGTGACATAGATTTCCTAGCAACTAGTATGTGAACTAGCTTATCGATACCTTAATTTGCAAAGCGGCCAACTCCACTTTTTACTGATTTTTAGATTTTTGTACTGACTGTAACTTCAGACGTTTCCGCATGTTTTGAAAAAACAATAACTCCTTTAATTTATTTAGGTTTTGAATAAATCGCCGCAAGAAATCCGAACAACTCCACGCGAAACAAAACTCAACGATTTAGACAGCTAACTCCATGAAATCGGTCATTTTGTACGGCGTCTTACGCGCGTACTTATAGTGCTCCGAGATTTTGTTAATAAGTTAATTTAGATTTAATAAAAGTTAATTGTATGCTGTAAAACTGATGTGTTTTGTAACAAAGTAAGTGTATTTTACATTATTTTAACGGGTTACGTATTAAACAATGCTTTTATTGTGATTTAACCTAAGCATTGGAGTTGTTCGTTAAGCTTTCTATGTTTTAGTTTCTTAATGGAGGGAGTTGTTCATTTTTCTTTAGTAATCCACGTAAATACGGTGTTTGTGTGTTTGTATATCTAATATAATAACTAGGATCGAATATCCTATTTAATTATATCATAAATTTATGTAAAAAATTGTGAGGATTGATGTGTGGATGTACGGATGAATTATAAGGATGTTTGTTACTCTTTCACACAAAACGACTGTACGGATTTGAATATATTTTACACACATATAGTTTTTAAAGTGAAATAACACATTACCTATACATAAAACCACATACCATGCTGACGCTGGTAATACCGCAGATGCAACTAGTCCGTAATATTCGGATCATAATAATTAACTAAGGTAATTAATAAGAAGATAATTAATTAAAATAAAAAAACCATGTAGATACATAAAAATTGAAGAAAAGCTCATATTTACTCTGGATACTAACGTTATGCCACAGGTACTTATAAAGCCACCAATAGTTCAACTCAATTTTATTATCTGAAAATAAACTAGTTGATTACATTAGCTCTGACAGTAAAGTCGATAAACCTAAACCAAAAAGAAAAAAAAAACGATGACAAGTGATTAAGGACAAATGGAAAAGAAAAATAAATAAAAAGAATAGAGTCAGGAAAAGAGTATTGTCGCGAGAAGAAGGTCGATGGTATATGGAAGAACGATATAAAGAAACCAAAAAAAGCCGTGAATGTAAGATGTAAATGTGAAGAGAAAAAGAACGCCATTATTAAATGTCTATTTTTTTATTTATTTATATATAAATGCCATTTTATAAACGAAAGTGAGAGGAAACTACGGTTTGAAAAGTTTTGGAATACGACGTGGGCTGAAAAACGTTTGGATATCAACAGTTTGGTGACAGTTGTACATTAATAGGCCAAGAGACCGTAAAGAACCTGAAAAGTCAAAGAGATCTAACACTTGGTGTACCATTTAAAGAAAGATGACCAAATGATAAGAGTCTGCAAAACCTTATTTTTGAATACATTCAAATATGTTCCCACTATGGAAGTATATTGTAAATAAAAATTTTCAGAGTAATACCAATTGCTTCTCCAAAGGAGAAACAACAGCATAACTGCAAAACACTAATCAGCCCTGCCTGACCTGTACGAGCAACAGCCGACAAAAAATAACAAAAAGTAATTTTTAAATCTCCAATAACTAAAAAAATCTATGCTACTAGATTATAAAACGTATTACTATAACCTGCCACATGAGCACTGATCTTAGAGTAACAATACTTACCTATTGATTTAATACTTGATTAAACTTCTGTGATTAGACATTAAAATTTTGTTTTATTTCATTCATTTATCAAACCAAACATCTCACAGATCCTTTTTAGTTTATAGAAAAAAAAACGGATAACTCCTAAATCAGGTTATATAGTAAAAATATCAAAGTGTAAAACTGTATATTTACTAAAAAACTGCGTATTGACTTATTATCTACCAACGGGATTTTCAGATTTTACAAATTCGGAATAATTTTGAAATAAATAAGTTTTAAGTGTCCCCTGTAAAATTGACTGTTACGGAGTTAGCCACCTTACGAATTAAGGTATCGTTATGTGTTTATCACATCCAGTGGCGTAGCGTGCACTTATGCCGCCCGGGGCGGAAGTCAAATTCGCTGCCCTGTGCTTTAGGCAATTATATTAAGGCCAATAAAACGGGACCATTCTCGATTAATAACTTTGGCGCTTGTTGACAATCAACGCTGAGAAGCACTGATGAGGTCTAGGTTGGAGCGCGCTTGCCTAGAAGATGCCTATTCACTCTTGCCTTGAAGGTAGTCACATTATTGGTGGCAGGAAACACGGATGCTGGACGGGTGTTTCACACCTTGATGTTTTGTACGAGTAGGTTGGATTTCTACCACGTAAGGATGTCAAAGCTCACGACTTCTCGCAGTTCTGTGGTAGAACGGTGAAGGAGGCACAAGGTTGTGAAATTCCTGAGCACACTCCCCAAAGTATATCCGATAGAAGATCGATAGACAGGCGGCATTGCATCGATGCTGTAGACTAAGCATTTTCGCCTGCGTCATGATACGGCGGGCGCGGCGATCTATACAGTCTAAAGCATCAAGTCGATACTTGGCAGAGCCATCCCAGAAGTGGCAGGAGTACTTCATGGCTGAGCGCACCTGAGCCTGAGTCTGAGTCAGGAGTAGGCAAGCTTTCGACCCAAAACCTATAGGATACTTCCGGTTGACCTAGAATTTAAATTTTAGTTAGAAGTAAGGTCTTACAGCAAAAATAAAGGGAAAATTCGGATAATTAAAAAAGTTGAAAATTAAGGTAAATTTTGGTAATTACAAGTTTTCGCGAAAATCTAAATTTGCCCATATCTTTTTATCGTGTTGACTCAGGACCTTGATATTTGTATACCTAATAGGGACTATAGACCTCAGTATCTCGTATAAATTTCAACTTGCTAGGTTCACCTGTTCCTGATAAAATCTGTGGTGACACACAGACAGACAGAAGGACATACGGACAGACGGACGAGAAAGTGATCTTATAAGGGTTCCTTTTTTACCTTTTTGCTGTACGGAACCCTAAAAATGAAACAAAAATAGTAAATTTTGAATTTTGTATAACTTTTGAAAAAAAAATCTTGTGGCAGAACTTCGTTATATGATAAAAGAAAACTTCTGACCAAAATTCGTCCAAATCAAAAGGAATCGATTCCAACAGTAGTTGGAACAGTAGTTGGGTCATGTTAAATCAACCAGTAGGTTGATTTATTTTAAAATTACTTCGCAATAACCCGATAGAATGTGTTGGTATTGATTTTTGTGACAAATTATTAATTTTCTCCATTTTATATTGGTACACAATATTTATTGTGAAATTTTACCGCCCTTTAAAAATACCGCCCGGAGCGGACCGCCACCTTTAAGGAGTAAGCAAGTACCAGGGAAGTAAAATAAAAAGAAAACTTGACCTAATAAACTTAATTGTATTGGTTTAATTTTCAATAAAAGGAAATTTTCATGGTTGACTTGTAGCTTTTTAGATACATAAAAATACAGTTCTGCAACATAGGTTATTGCCAACCTTGTATCTAAAATTACACAACATGATTTTAAGTTAAAATCTAACAAACTAAAATCATAAAT
This sequence comes from Fabriciana adippe, assembly GCA_905404265.1. Classification (NCBI taxonomy): domain Eukaryota; kingdom Metazoa; phylum Arthropoda; class Insecta; order Lepidoptera; family Nymphalidae; genus Fabriciana; species Fabriciana adippe. The sequence continues at coordinate 5,877,387 of FR989988.1, forward strand.
CATAGAAAAAAATCCAATAATAATCCGGAATTGAGAAGTTAGTGGTTGATGTAACAACATCGTTGATCGTGCCTCTTGGTTCTGCATCTTAATCTATTTTCAAGGGTATCGACTTACCGTCAAATCGGAATTTAAAAGTAAAGGAGTGTTTAAAGGCCATTTATGTCGCTCTTGTGCACTGTAATATTTCACTCGTGATCTCAGTAAGTTTGTTTTCTATGACCAAAATTTGGTTAGAACATTATTGTCCAACATACGGTACATTTTACCTTGTAATTGCCTAAAAGCTTTTAAGGTCCACCCATATCTACTAAGAAATTAGTTCCATGAAAATTTAAATTTATAAACTACTGCATGAAGTTTGAAGTACATTAGTATGACGTAGTAATAACACAGAAACTACTATGATGCATTTCATAATTATTATTAAATAGTCACACCAATTGATTTGATATATTTCCTCGGAGAAGCAGAAGTTAACCAAGCAATAGCAGATGGAAACTTTTGTTAACTGTATAGTTTTGTATGAAGCAAACTTGTAATATATTAATTTATATTAATGTATAGGTCTTATTATAGATTAATGGAACTGACAGAGGTTGCCCTGCTCAAATTTTAATAAATTTGCTTGTGGTATCTATTTAATTTATAGAGTTTTTTTCGAACTTCCCAATTTTCCGGCCATATTCACCAATCTTTTCCGCTATAAACCCTTATCCGGACTATTACAAACATTTTAAAAATCGGTTTAGCCGTTTTCAAGTGATTCGCTTGGCAACAAACAGCATTTCAATTATATTTATAAAGATCTAAACTCGCTTATTTATTACTAGTACCCTAACTTGGTTTCGCCCCTAGTGGTTACTCGGGCCATATACTTTACAAAATTCTAATTTTGTTTGGGTTATTTTTAAACTTAAAATTAACTTTTTAATATCCTGGAATACTAGGATAATAAATAGTTTACTAAGGCAAGGGAATTCACAACCAAACTTAGTAAAATGAACTTTCAAAAATACAGTTTATTGTCACACATATCTGTAAAAGTATTTATTTTAGTTTGAATACCCCCTCCCCTATTTACCCTATCATTTTACAAAAACATTAAAATAATATCTTTATGAACTTTAGTATAATTCTTGTTAAGCTTGCCTTTTTATTATTTTATATTTATTATATATGTATAATATAGGTATAGTATTTGTATATGTAGTTATAGTATTTATTTATTGATTAATTATATTTTACTTGTATTTATTTTGTACTCATTATACATTTATATGATACATATATGTATAAATATATACTCTTTGTACTGTCTCTTTATTTATTATTCGCGCCCCTTCTGTCTTAGTACTATTTCCTACACCTAAAGGTTGCCTGGAAGAAATCGCTCTTTTAGCGATAAGGCCGCCTCTTGTACCTTCTTCTTTATTTTGTATATTTTCTTTTCTCTTTTTGGGTGTACAATAAAAAGTTATTCATTCATTCATAATACTCCAGCTTAAAAATCAAGACATGACTGATGACACGAGGTATCGTCGAGTCTGTGGAGAGAGGACGGGTCACTAATGATATTCTTCATTTTTGTACTATATCTATACATATTATAAAATTCTAACTAAGCCGAATCTGTACATTAAATATTTTTTGGAAAATCTTATTGAAATAGACATTATTATCGATGCAGAGGCCGAATCTATAGTTTTTAGAATTTTTGTCTGTCTGTCTGTCTGTCTGTCTGTCTGTCTGTCTGTCTGTTACCGCATCACAGAAAAACCACTGGAGGGATTTTGATGAAATTTGGTATGATGATAGCTGGTTATCCGGGTCAACATATAGGATACTTTTTACCGCGGGAAAATATCTCATTTCTGAGAAAAAATACAAAAACTGGTTGAAACAAAATCACGATGATACTATCTGTAAACAGTTTAGCAAGGTAACATACTAAATATGGTGAAAACTATTAAAAATAGCTTATCTTGAAAATCAAATTATCAATAGCGCTATTTTATCCATTAAAATAGTTATTTTAATTAATTTACATTTATGTGTTATTTAGATATTCGACAATAGATGTCGCCATGTGTCTTTAAAATACGTAGTTTTAATTCCAAAAAAATTAATGTACAGATATGACCTTTCTACGATTTTATTAGAATTACTACTAAATTACCCGCGGCCCCGCCCGTGTTCAAATCATCAGTAAAGCAAGCTTTTTGGCTTTATAAATTAGTAACTATAAATATAATAAAATTTTAACTAAGCCGAATACGTAAATTCAATATTTTTCGGAAAATCTTACTGAAATATTCGTCATTAGCGATATGAAGGCCGAATCTATAGTTTTTAGAATTTTTGTCTGTCTGTCTGCATGTGACCGCATCACTGAAAAGTCACTAGAGGAATTTTGATGAAATTTGGTATGATTATAGCTGGTTATCCGGGTCAGTACATAGGATACTTTTTGCCGCAGGAAAATATCTCATTTTTGGGAAAAAATTCAAAAACTGGTTAAAATAAAAGCTCGATGATACTATTAACATTTTAGCAAGGTAACTTACTTATATATGTTAAAACTATTAAAAAAAGCTTATCTTAAAGGAAATATCAATAGCGCTATTTTATTCATTAAAATAGTTATTTTAACGAAAATTTATTTGTGTTATTTAGATATTTGACAATAGATGTCGCCATGTGTGTTTAAAATACGTAGTATTAATAAAAAAAAAATGTACAGATATAACCTGTCTATGACTTTATTAGAATTAGTAATATTTTGTTGGCAGAAACAATTTTCAAATTAAAATATTTGTACATTTTTATTGTTTAGTAAATAATGTTAATATTTTTTAATCTTTTAATGTAAAAAATGGGCAAATGCAAATCCAACTCGCGCATTATAGGTTTCGTATAGCAAAATGCTGTTGTTTTTCTTACTTACGTGTTTTGTTAGGTTAACACTAAAATAAATACAAATAACATTTACGTTTCCACAATATCGACTCATTTTATCAACCGTAAAAATAAGTCGATTCATATTATTTTATAATATTTTATGGGAAACAAGTTTATGGATGATAAACTGACAAAGCGGGTAACTAAAAATATTCCATATCTCAAAAACGATGAAAAAGTGTTTTAGGAACTGTTATACCTCAACTTTTTCAGTTTTTTTTGACACCATTTTTTGGAAGGTAAAGGCTTAAAGGAAACAATAAAATGCTTACGACTTTAATCATATTAGCCGAGCCATATGAAATAATAAAGAGTATTTGCTTAGAATTATTTACTTATTGCACTTTCTTTTGAAATTCGTTTTGTGAAAAACCAAACCCTGTTGCGCGACAGATTAACATTAAGGAAAGTTGTCATTACGTAATTTAAATAATCACGTAAATCTTAAATTAATCAATAGCTGTCTATTAGTAACAAATGACTAAAATTAATTCCGTAGTTTGAGAGTTTCTCGCCCGAAACTAAATAAACAAAAAAAACAGAAGTATAGACATATGTACATAAATGTTATTGCTAAAACAAAAATTACTAAATCAAATATGAGATTTATGGAGGAACCTTTGTAGCATTGTCAATCATTGCCATTATTTACCAATCATGCGGTGCGCAATGAAAGTGGTATATGTAAGAGTATACTAATGTGTAAAACCTAAGAATTTGGTTTTTGATCGTCTGAACGCGGGCGGAGCCGCGGGAAATGCTAGTAACATATAAGTTAAATGAAATTTTAATCAACTTTAAAACTAGGATCTTGACTTTTATTTCTATTTTAAAATAGCAACTGCTAAAGAACAAAAATTATCAGAAATAGAACAGTTTAACTCGTAAATAAATAATAACGAAATAAAAAAAGTGTAAACGACAACCAGAGAAAATTATTATTAACATGAATACATTAGTTACGAAAATTCGCATGCTATATGACATTTTCATACAAAGCAAGTTATACACTATATTACAGCGTATATCGTAACTGTATTTTAATGACACCAATACACATACATCTCTAGAGAAATATAACAAAGTCCATAGTTGACTTCATCAATCAAAAGTTATTTATTTATTGTTTATTATATGTAACTTTTTTATGCCTCCGTGTATATGTACGTCTCAGATTATTTTTTCAAATGTACCTATACCTAATGTTAAATGTATGGAGACATCCTCACGATGGATAGATTAATGACATATAATGCTTGATTAACACTGAGTAATATCGTAATTTGTTAGTTGGATGTCCCCAGGAAAGAGATATTTATACTATGTAACAAAAAGATATTTTTACTGCTCTGACGAAAACGATGAATGATGCAAGCGAAAGCACTGCATAATACAATCTTTCTTAATATTTGTAGTATATCGTTGTACTAAGGGCTTACTCGAGTTCACTCCAGTACATTCCTGGGTGCCTAACAATATCCTATAACTTGCTACTTCAGGTTAATATCTATCTGTGTAATAAATTTCATTCATATCCTTCCAGCTATTTCATCATGAAGGAGTAACAAACATACAGACATAAAAACTTTCGCAATTATAATATCTAGTATTCATCACAATTGTATAGTCTGTAATTAAATAATTAAAACCAATTGTGTCAATAAAATATCGAAAAACAAAACATTCAATCGATTAAATGGTTTGGTCTGAAAACATTTATTTATAAAACTAGCGACTCACCCTCGCTTCGCTCGGGTTCGCCCCTAGATGATTTTTAAATTGACATAACTTTTTATTTAGGATCCGATTGAAATAAAACAAATACTAAATGTTAAGTGAAGCTTACCACAATACATTAATGAAAACCGCACCCAAATCGGTTAAGCCGTTTCTAAGATTAGCACGCACACACGCACAGACAAACAGACAAACCGACAAACAAACAAAAAAACTAAAAATCATTGTTTTGGGTTCTATTGCGGTAAGAAAGATCCCCAATAATATATCTTCCATATACAGACAGCGATCAGTTATAATTTTATTATATGTATAGATTTCACAGAAAAAGTACATAATTTAAATCTATGCTATGAGAAAGAAAGTGAAAACAGTCAGGCGAGGGCGTCCGACTTTTAATTTACTCTCGAAGGGTTTAGGTGTTTTCTTTATGGAAATTCTTAAAGCTGTTTCTGTCGTTTTGCAATAAATGTAGGAGAAGTATTTACAATGAAATAAAGCGATTTACATAATTTTCTACATTTCTTTTCTTGTGTATGCGACGTATGGTAATAGTAGAAACAATAACCCTGTTCAAACGAAAAAGTTTGTGAAGATGTTTTGATAATTTATCTGTTTATTCATTAGTAATAAAATTTCACATAAGTTTTGCAAAAACATACTCTACAACCTACCTACCTACCATGTTAATATGTAATATTTATTCTAACAAATTATATGTACATACTTTTTCTTCATCAACATAATTTATTTAATATACTTGGTATGAAAATACTAAGATAAACTACACATTTAGCACTTTCAATAGAATTACATTGACAACTAAATTATTGTGGAAGCATGAGAATTCGTGAGTGAACAAATATGGGGTTGACGTTTGTTGACCATTTCACTACAGCATCTATAACTGGTTGGAAAACTCAACGAAAATATACACAGATCAACTGTTACGTATTGAAATAGCAAATAGGTCCACATACTGATCCCTGTGGAACTCCGCACTACACCGATGTTCTGTTATTAGACGTGTCTTTCATTTTCCCGTGATAGGAGATCTCACAGAAGCTTTATAGGTTAGAATATTTTTGATGAAATTAAAAATATTAAGTATTTTTACATGTTCTTGCACGGGTGTAACGCCATTAACTTCCCAATTAATGTACGCTACTGAGATTTTTTTCATTAGAACTTTAAACATTGATAATTTTTGGCGTGACACGGGGCTCAAACTCAGGACTCATTGCAACCGGACAAGCTTACTACTATGCGAACAAAGCTAGCAGATAAATACAATACAATAGAGATAACACAATTGAAAACAGATCATGTGACGAGATTGATGAAATGCGTACGAAGATAACAGTAGGTACACATGTTCCTACTTGCGGCTTCTGGATCCTATGTTTAGAGAGGTGTATGCGTTCAAAGAGCATTTAATTCCCAACAAAGCCAGCTTAAGTGTTAACAATCGTGACTCGTGAGGTTGCATATTCTATGTATACTTGGGTCACATTGAAATTAAGCCTGCATAAATAGACATTTCAATGAAATTGTCAAATGCGTTTAATAAATTCCCTTTAAGTATAGTTATTTATACCATTGTTATATTGACTTAAAAAAATTAGCACAGCCTTAAAACGAATTAAATAGTAATATAATTATAATTAAAAGTGATTGCACATTTTTAATGACTGTAGATTTTTGCATTTATTAATATTGTAATATGTGAAATGAAAACCATGGGTACTTTTCGTTATTTTTTTATATATTTTGCTATCGAAGTCTTAGTACCTAATTTGCTTTTCTTTCAATTTTATTTTATAAAATGTTGAAACAAATATCCACAAAATAAAACGAGCTAAAATTGTTTTAATAAAAAGGGATTAAAACTAAACTTTTTTTCAATAATACAATAAGATTAATTATATAAGCATAATAGCCAATATACTTAAATAATAAACTTCTAAAAAATCATATATAATGTAATGTTTCATTTTCAAAATTTTATTATGAAGCTTTGTTTCATCACATTACTGTTTTGAATTAATTTCAATGCAATTGTTTTATTGTGGGTTCTCTTACGTTGATTATAGCCTGCCTTAAAACATATTCTAGGAACTTGGTAAATATGATAAAAGCTTAAGATCTTTATTCTGCGTGCTCTTGCCTCTTAAATATGTATACAAAATGAACATAATACGAGGTACTCATTGATAAAATAAACTGCAATGTTATAATACAATTACTATTATATTACAGAACTTAAAATAAAAAAAAATATATGTATATTAATGATTATTTATTGTAAATGTGACAGGTAATCTAGTACTAGGTGTAACGGGACTTTACAGTATGATTTTTATGAGTATATCTTATCTATTTATATAAATGTGTATACTCATCAATTACCGTTTGTTAGTCTCGCTAAAACTCAAAAACAGCTAGACCGATTTGAATAGTTCTTTTTTTGTTTTGTTGGGGGTATGTCAGGGGTAGTTTAAGTATAAAAAAAATAGGGAAAACCCAAAAACAACAGGAAAATTTAAAAATTCAGAACTGTTACTTTTGTACCTATGTATGTATAATATATAGTCCGTTTATTCAATACCAACCGTTAAAATTGTAAAGTTTAATTAAAATGAGGATTAAATAAATGTAAAAACGCTAAGAGCACGTTTTTTTTTTTATATATTCATAAGCGCGGGTATCCAGTCTATTAGAACCAATTTTTAATTATCCTTTATTTAAAATAAAGTAATTATTTTAGGACCTGGCCTATCTGAATTTGAAAAAACATTTTAAACAATATTCAAATGAAGCCTTGCTTAAAAAAGTTGTAAAAAATTTCACTATTAAAACAATATTTGTACGAACTCTGAAAGTTCAAAATGTATTTAAATTATCGAAATCGATCATGATGTTTCATTTTTATTTGAACTTTTAGAAGATTCTGATAAAAACTATTATAATGGTAAGACCTACTTTTAGACTAGTTTAGACGTAAAAAAGCTTATAATATTGATACTTCGGCTGTAATTGCGAAATTTAACCTAAAATCTGGTTTCATTATTTATTTTTAAAAATTAAAATAGCTTTCGAATCACTAAAAATCGTTGAACATACATGGGGGTTATATCGATAAGTATAGAGGTCGTCGACCCCTTACCAGCTTTGATCCATTAGTCACTGTATACATTCGTTTTACAAATAAAATATCTAGTTACTCGTAAATGTTCCGTATTATTTCTATACAAATATAACATAACTGAAAAAATATTTTTTATTTGTTTGAACTAATCTCTGAAACCATTGGTCCTATTTCAACATTCTTTTTACATTTTATAGCCTATTTAGGCAGTGAAGAAAGTTATCTAATCATTACGCTACGAACCTCAGGATTAATGGTGGTTTAGTTAACTTATTGTTAGTAACATAATTTAACTTTTCTTGCCAAAAGGTAAATGCTAAGTCTAGAATCAGTAACGATGTGATTTCCTTATTACTAACTAGCAACTCACCCTCGCACCGCTCAGGTTCGTCCCTACTTACGTTTTAACTTTGAGTATAGATTTCTCACAGATGAGATATTTTCCCGCAGTAAAAAGTATCCTATATGTTGACCCGGATAATCAGCTATCATCACATCAAATTTCATCAAAATCCCTTCAGTAGTTTTTCCGTGATGCGATAACAGACAGACAAAAATTCAAAAAACAATAGATTCGGCCACTGTATCGGTAATAAATAATAATGTCTATTTCAATAAGATTTTCCAAAAAATATTTAATGTACAGATTCAGCTTAGTTACAATTTTATTACATGTATACATTATATTGAAGTCAATGTCGCGACTCACTAACTCACTTATCAACGTTCAGCCCAAGCCGATGATGATAGACCAGTACCACAAAAAGCCGGTTTTTATATCCATACTAATATTAAATGCAAAAGTAACTTCTTCTGCCTGTCCGTCACTTTTTCATTCTTAATCCGCTGGACCAATTTAGGTGAAATTTTGTATCAAAACATTTTGAGACACTAGGAATGACATAGGATAGTTTTAATCCGGGAAAACTTGTCATATATAAGCCCATGAAAAAGGGGGTGGAAGATAGAATGGAAAATCAATCATTTCTCAAATAAAGAAAATATATTTTTTTATTTTCAAAGTTATACTTTCTTTGGGATGTTTGGAAAAATTATGAGAATAAAATTTTTATGATGCGCGTGTACACCGACAGCCAAAAAGTGACACGAAGAAGTTAGCTGATAACTGTTTGTTACCATGGTAACTGTTGTTATTGTCTGTCTTATATAATACTAGCATTTCCCGCGGCTCCGCCCGCGTTCAGACGATCAAAAACCAAATTCTTAGGTTTTACACATTAGTATACTCTTACATATACCACTTTCATTGCGCACCGCATGATTGGTAAATAATGGCAATGATTGACAATGCTACAAAGGTTCCTCCATAAATCTCATATTTGATTTAGTAATTTTTGTTTTAGCAATAACATTTATGTACATATGTCTATACTTCTGTTTTTTTTGTTTATTTAGTTTCGGGCGAGAAACTCTCAAACTACGGAATTAATTTTAGTCATTTGTTACTAATAGACAGCTATTGATTAATTTAAGATTTACGTGATTATTTAAATTACGTAATGACAACTTTCCTTAATGTTAATCTGTCGCGCAACAGGGTTTGGTTTTTCACAAAACGAATTTCAAAAGAAAGTGCAATAAGTAAATAATTCTAAGCAAATACTCTTTATTATTTCATATGGCTCGGCTAATATGATTAAAGTCGTAAGCATTTTATTGTTTCCTTTAAGCCTTTACCTTCCAAAAAATGGTGTCAAAAAAAACTGAAAAAGTTGAGGTATAACAGTTCCTAAAACACTTTTTCATCGTTTTTGAGATATGGAATATTTTTAGTTACCCGCTTTGTCAGTTTATCATCCATAAACTTGTTTCCCATAAAATATTATAAAATAATATGAATCGACTTATTTTTACGGTTGATAAAATGAGTCGATATTGTGGAAACGTAAATGTTATTTGTATTTATTTTAGTGTTAACCTAACAAAACACGTAAGTAAGAAAAACAACAGCATTTTGCTATACGAAACCTATAATGCGCGAGTTGGATTTGCATTTGCCCATTTTTTACATTAAAAGATTAAAAAATATTAACATTATTTACTAAACAATAAAAATGTACAAATATTTTAATTTGAAAATTGTTTCTGCCAACAAAATATTACTAATTCTAATAAAGTCATAGACAGGTTATATCTGTACATTTTTTTTTTATTAATACTACGTATTTTAAACACACATGGCGACATCTATTGTCAAATATCTAAATAACACAAATAAATTTTCGTTAAAATAACTATTTTAATGAATAAAATAGCGCTATTGATATTTCCTTTAAGATAAGCTTTTTTTAATAGTTTTAACATATATAAGTAAGTTACCTTGCTAAAATGTTAATAGTATCATCGAGCTTTTATTTTAACCAGTTTTTGAATTTTTTCCCAAAAATGAGATATTTTCCTGCGGCAAAAAGTATCCTATGTACTGACCCGGATAACCAGCTATAATCATACCAAATTTCATCAAAATTCCTCTAGTGACTTTTCAGTGATGCGGTCACATGCAGACAGACAGACAAAAATTCTAAAAACTATAGATTCGGCCTTCATATCGCTAATGACGAATATTTCAGTAAGATTTTCCGAAAAATATTGAATTTACGTATTCGGCTTAGTTAAAATTTTATTATATTTATAGTTACTAATTTATAAAGCCAAAAAGCTTGCTTTACTGATGATTTGAACACGGGCGGGGCCGCGGGTAATTTAGTAGTAATTCTAATAAAATCGTAGAAAGGTCATATCTGTACATTAATTTTTTTGGAATTAAAACTACGTATTTTAAAGACACATGGCGACATCTATTGTCGAATATCTAAATAACACATAAATGTAAATTAATTAAAATAACTATTTTAATGGATAAAATAGCGCTATTGATAATTTGATTTTCAAGATAAGCTATTTTTAATAGTTTTCACCATATTTAGTATGTTACCTTGCTAAACTGTTTACAGATAGTATCATCGTGATTTTGTTTCAACCAGTTTTTGTATTTTTTCTCAGAAATGAGATATTTTCCCGCGGTAAAAAGTATCCTATATGTTGACCCGGATAACCAGCTATCATCATACCAAATTTCATCAAAATCCCTCCAGTGGTTTTTCTGTGATGCGGTAACAGACAGACAGACAGACAGACAGACAGACAGACAGACAGACAAAAATTCTAAAAACTATAGATTCGGCCTCTGCATCGATAATAATGTCTATTTCAATAAGATTTTCCAAAAAATATTTAATGTACAGATTCGGCTTAGTTAGAATTTTATAATATGTATAGATTATATTCTTTCCTTAAATGATATTCTATAAATATATGATTGTTATATGCCTAATAGGCCTTATTTAATTATTTTATTACTTTATCCTTCCTTTTACAAACAGAGAGTTATGTCATACGGGATGAAATCTTTAGCTATTTTTGTTCTGTTACGCCAAAAAAGTATAACTTCTTACGTGATATTATACCCCTTGGCTGTATGGGTTATTGCTTACTTATGATAAAGCCCTACTGACCATTGTCATTTGTACTCTATATATAAATCATGTAATTAAAAGTAACTTCAGTTCGAGAGTATCGTCGGTCGCGAGCATTAGCTCCTCTTAATATTGTATTAATTAATTAATCAAGTTATTAAAGTGTTTTCAGTAATAAATAAATCTTTTTTTTAAAAAGGGTCTTATCCAGGGACCCATAACAATTGGTGGCAGCGGTGGGATACTAATAATCCCGGATACTTTGGGATACTAATAATCCCGGATACCTTGGGATAGTAATAGTCCCGAATACCCCAGGATTAACGAAAATTCCTGTGCCTTAAGTGACCGCGAACTCTCGGCTCCGCGTAACTTCTAATTAAAGTGGGGAACCACCATAAAAAGTGAAAAGTTGTGAAAAGCTGTGAAAAGCTGTGGAAAAGTGTTAAGTGAAAATTCAGGTCGTCCACCAGAGAGTGAGACGCCTACGTCTACTGGCAGAGGACCTAGTACGTGTGTCGTGTTCGTCTCCCGTCCGGAACGACGCCAGGTTTGAACCTGTGACCACTGAGCTGGCTGGCATACAAGGTCTGGCCTTATCTACAGGAATGCAGCTCGTCGCCGCCCGCGTCGTGTTCGTGTTACTTGTAGCCCACACGTGAGTGATAGATAGTATTACAATAAAAACAATTCTTGGAAGTTGCGCGTTAAAGACATTATAATACTTATATGAAATTTAATACTGTGACTATCTCAGACTCTTATAATATAAATATTATTTTGACGAATATTTTATTAAAACTAAAGTTATAATACTTTATGAATATTTTATACTCCTTTATTATTTTTCTGATTGATTCTTTTATTATTGATTGTTTTGTTTATTTTATTAAGTTTATATTTTTGTAATATCTATAATATAATAATAAAATAATTTGTAACAAATTATCCAGATCAAATATTAAAATAATATAAAATGGCGAAAAAAGTCGACATTCCGATTCTTCCGCTTAATGACGGAGAAAAAGCGCCTTCGCCCGCCGTCTCTAAAACGGAAAAGAAATATAATGTAAATGACATCGATTTAAATATTCTTTTAAAATTTATTAAACCATATGACGGTTCTAGAGATACAATAAATTCTTTCTTGACGAATTGTAATAATGCGTATGAACTTGCATCGGAGTCGCAAAGACATATTTTATTTAAATATATTTTGAGCCAATTACAAGGCAAGGCTGAAATAGCAGCCTCAATAAAAGATTTTACATCTTATGATCAATTAAAAGATTTTCTGAAAACTCAATTTAGTCAAAGGAAACATTATTCTCATTTAATTAGTGAATTACAGGAATGTAGACAAACATCTGTGGAAAATGTTACGCAATTTTCTATTAAAATTGAATCGATCTTATCTCAACTTTTGACAGAGATTTCTATGAATCCTACTAAAAAATTAGAGATTCCAGGCAGAACAGCTGCTATGGAGGACCTAGCCCTCCATCACTTCTTGATGGGTCTGCACCCACGCATATCGAATATAGTTAGGTGTAGATCGCCTAAAAATTTAAATGAAGCAATTAGCTTAGCAATTTCTGAGGAAAAAATTCAGAAAACATTATATAAAAAGGCAGAATGTTTTGAAAAACCTAATAAAGTAAATAAATTTACAAATAGTAATAGTTTTCAAAGAAATAATTATTTTAATAATATACCTAGGCAGGTTGATCAGAATAGATCTTCTAACCCTTTGCAGCGTTATTCTTATAGTGCGCCTAACACATTTACCCCAAGACCTCCTCAAGGTCAAGGACAAATTAATCAAAATAATCGACCTACTGATAATTTCAGGCCTCATTTTAGAAATAAAAATCCAAGTAACTTTAATAGACCTCGTATAAATTTTGTAGAGGACAATCCTTCTTATTATGAAGAAGAAGGGACGTCATTCCCTTATGAAGAAACTTATGAACCCGTTGAGGATAAACCTAACGAGGACATCGACTATGACTGTCAACAGCCTACTTTAAACGAGTAGTTGTCCCGTCAACGTGTCGGACGCGACAAAATCTTAAAAATGGCACGAATAAGATTTATAAAATAACAAATAATAATAATAGATACTTACCCCATATTAAATTGCCAACTTCTGGAAGTTCCAGACCTTTGTCATTATTAATAGATACAGGTGCCTCAGTTTGCCTTATTAAAAGTTCAGCACTATCAAACACCTTAAAAATCTACCCCAATAATATTTCTGTTAGGGGAATAAATTCGAAAGATGAACCTCCATTGAAAAGTTTAGGTTACGTAAACTTAAAATTAAAAATTGGTAACAACTATATATGTCATAAATTTCATGTTTTTGACGAATTACAGCTTCCATATGATGGTATTATTGGTACTGACCTTTTTATGACATATAACTGTCAAATTAATTATAATTCCAATAGCTTAGAAATAAATAACTATAAAACTTACCTTATGTTTCACGAACCTACCTATATAATAAAACCTAGGTCTGAAACCGTTATAGAATGCACCGTAGTAAATCCTGAAATCCAAGAAGGATTAATATTGGATAAGAAAATCTCAGATAAAATACTTATTTCAAATTGCATGGTAAGAGTGAAACCTAACAATAGAGTTAACATTACTATATTAAATATTACAGAGGAACCTGTCCAAGTGAATTCTAATTTACAACTCAAATTAGAAAAAATTCCATCGCAGAATGTAAAATTAGTAAACAATTGTCAAAGTACAATAGAAAGAACTGAACAAGTTCTAGACTCGCTTAGAATATCTCATCTAAATCATGAAGAGAGTGAACAACTTCTAGATATTTGTTCTCAGTACTCTGATATTTTTCATTTACCTGATGACCAACTGACATATACAAATGCACTAAAACATCAAATTAAAACTAACTCCAATATTCCCATTAATACAAAATCATATAGGTTCCCACAGTGTCATAAAGAAGAAGTACACAAACAGATAAATAAGATGTTGGATCAGGATATAATTCAGCCATCCGTATCACCATGGTCTTCACCAATATGGGTTGTACCGAAAAAAATTGATGCCTCTGGCGAAAGAAAATGGCGTGTAGTAATAGACTACCGAAAACTTAATGATATAACTATAGGCGAATCTTACCCTATTCCTCAAATAAACGAAATTCTAGACCAATTAGGTAACAGTAAATATTTTTCTACTCTCGACTTAGCGTCAGGTTTTCACCAAATTCAAATAGCACCAGAAGATGCTGATAAGACAGCCTTTACCATTCCAGAAGGACACTTTCAATTTAAGAGGATGCCATTTGGGCTGAAAAACGCTCCAGCTACCTTCCAAAGATTAATGAACACCGTATTATCTGGTCTCCAGGGTATACACTGTTATGTTTATTTGGATGACATTGTCATTTATTCCTATGATTTAAATTCACATATAGAGAAGTTACAAAAAGTATTCAGCAGGTTACGTCAATTCAATTTAAAATTACAGCCGGACAAATGCGAGTTTCTCCGTAAAGAAGTAAATTATCTAGGTCATATAATTACAGACAAAGGAGTTAGACCAAATCCTGACAAGGTTAAAGCTGTGAAAGAGTTTCCTACTCCAAAAACTCCAAAGGACGTAAAATCCTTTCTAGGTCTTATTTCCTACTACCGTAGATTCATTCCAGACTTTTCCATGTTAGCTAAACCCCTGACTTCACTTCTAAAGAAGAACACATCATTTACCTGGAATAATGAACAGCAACTTGCATTCGAAACCTTGAAAGATAAATTACTAACAGCTCCTATACTCTCTTATCCAGATTTTACCAAGCCATTTGTTCTCACTTGTGATGCGTCGAAATACGCCATCTCAGCAATCCTATCTCAAGGAGAAATAGGAAAAGACCGTCCCATTGCATTTGCATCCCGTACTCTTAATAAAGCTGAAACAAATTACAGCACTACAGAAAAGGAATGTCTAGCAATAGTTTTTGGTACTAAAATGTTTAGACCTTACCTGTATGGAAATACTTTCACCATTGTCACAGACCATAAACCCCTCCAATGGCTCTTTAACTGTAAGGATCCAGGATCCAGACTAGTAAGATGGAGACTGAAACTAGAAGAATATAATTACAATATAAAGTATAAAAAAGGAAAAGTTAACTCAAATGCTGATGCTCTTTCAAGATACCCAGTGAACCCAGTTTCAGTTTATACAAATGAAATGAATCCAGAATCTCCTCAAGTTTCTGAACAAGGAAATATGAATATTGATAGAGATCTAGAAGAATTGCTAATTTCTCCACCTTCTTTCCGTTTAGATGAAATTCTCTCTGATACAGGAGAAATTAACTTACCTTCTCCAGAACAAGAAAGATTTAACTTACCTTCTCCAGAAGAAATTAACTTACCTTCTCCAGAACGAGAGAGATTTAACTTACCTTCTCCAGAAGAAATTAACTTACCTTCTTCAGAACAAGTTGACTTACCTTCGCAAGAGCCTGCTGGTTCTCCAACTGCAGAGCCTATTGGTTCACCTGTCGTTGAACCCATTGACTTACCAAGTCGAGAAATAAGCCCATCTACTGATGACTATTCAACATTTCTCAAAGCAACATCTGAAAAAAATAGAAATTTTAATACACAAATTATAGAACATAATGAAAGTTTGATGAAAACTACCGTAAAAACTATAATAATACCTACCTCAATAGACCTTGATGAATCTAATCCTTATATAGAAGAGATTTTAGGTAACCATGAAAATTCAAAAGAGATTGTAGAAGCAGAAAGACAATTACATTCTTTCCAGATAATAGAATCAACCAATAAAACCTATCTTCTTCTTTTCACTAGAGTACATCATTTTGATGAATCACGTTATGCCGAAATATTTAAAACTCTGGAAAACGCCAGAAATAGATTGTTAATATTCGGAAATATAAATGAAATAGCAATTTCAGATTTTAAAAAATCCCTTTGAAAAACATTCATTTACTAAGATATATAATATGCTGATGTATCTTTTCCATAATACTGACATAAAAATAAATATATATCATAATAACATAATTTATCCTTCACCTACTGAAATAAAAAAGATATTACGGGATAATCATGATATACCCATTGCAGGACATCTTGGTTCTGTCCGCATGTATAACAGAATAAAAGACATGTATTATTGGAAAGGTATGCGAAAAGATATAGAGACATATGTTAAAGCCTGTAAATCATGTCAAGAAAATAAAGCCTTAAGAAAAATAAACAGAGCACCAATGCAAATAACTAGTACTTCTACTGCTCCCTGGCAACGTGTTAGCTTAGATATAGTAGGACCACTTCCAGAATCTGGGACAGCTAAATTAAAATACATTCTCACACTTCAAGACGATCTTACTAAATTTTCTGTGGCTTACCCAATTCGTAGTACGACTGCAGAAGAGACAAGCGAATGTCTTCTTCATTTTATTGCTATGTTCGGAATTCCTAAAATGATCCTTACCGATCAAGGAACAAATTTTACAGCAGAACTATTTAAAACAACTTGCAAATTTTTAAAAATTAAACAGTTGTGGTCATCGCCTTACCACCCACAAACGCAAGGAGCGCTGGAAAGAAGTCACTCCACCCTGAAGGAATATCTGAAATCATATGTCAACGAAGGACAAACTGATTGGCCTCGTTACGTCTACACTGCAATGTTAGCTTATAATACCAGTGTTCATTGCACTACTCATTTTACACCCTATGAGCTAATGTTTGCTCACAAGCCTTTTATTCCAAATTCTATTTTCGAGGAATCACCTGGAGCAACCTATCCAGAATATGTAAAGATGCTACAAAACCGTCTTAAATACTCAAGAGAAAAGGCAATTCAAAACATACAAAATTCTAAAAACAATTCGAAAAACTATTATGACTCTCATAGTAAACCACAGCAATATAAAATAGGTGATTATGTTTACCTAAAAAACCATTTAAGAATGCGGAAGGCCTTATCTCCTCTATGGAAGGGACCTTATAAAATCGTGAAAATTCTTGGTAACAATACGTTATCACTATTAATCAATAGACGACATGTTACTCACCATTATGATCAAGTAAAACTAGCTGATAGATCTAGTAATACTTTATGAAGTTGCAAACTAGTTAGATATAAGTTTTAATTTTTACACTTTATTTACGTTTACTTTTATTTTTATTTTTATATTATATTCAACTTAAGGTTTAGTTAATTTTAGCATCGGGTTAATTACGTAAATTAAAAAAATTATTAACACGTTATAATATTTTCAGTGTATCCGCCCAACTGGAACAGGAATTCATCCAACGAATTTCCGCAAGCTCCGGCATATATTTTGATTATTTAGGAAATGTAAAAATAATTGAAGGACAATTAAATGTTTTAATTCCAGTAGATACATCTTTTATAAAACCACATATTGAAAACATTAATTCAGTAATTAATACAGTTAGGAACAACTGTAATCAAACACCGGATAGTATAGAATGTTATAATATATTTGAACCATTAACATTTCGTTATAATGAAATTTTAAAACAGTTTTCTTCTATTTCTCATTTATTAGACACAAAAAATAAACGTAATGCCTGGTTTGCCGGCATTGGTTCAGTAATGAAGCATATTTTCGGAACTCTAGACGAGGACGATGGTCTAGCTTTCAATAATGCAATAGAGTCCGTAATAAAAAACGAGGAGAAAATGTCATCATTAATTAAGGAAAATGTTCTAGTAACGAATTCTATAATTACCCGTTTTAATGAAACAATTTTAAAGGTCCAATTAAATGAATATCATTTAAATGAAGCGATTAATAAATTTTCTTCAGTAGTAGAAAATATATCTATTGCTACCGACAAAGTTCAGTTACAGTTAAGTATAAACGAGTTATTTAGCAATCTTGAAATGTCCCTTCTTACCTTATCTTTTCAATTAGAAGATATTATAAATGCCATAATGTTCAGCAGTCTGAATAAACTGCACCCGGCAATAATGACACCGACACAGCTCCATAAAGAACTAGTCGATTCTTTTCGATATTTACCACAAGGACTCGAACTACCGGTCCCTCTTGAAATTAATATGATGCATATTATTATGAATATTTCCAAAGTATCATCTTATTTTATGAAACCACGACTAGTATTTGTATTGCAAATACCGCTAGTGTCTAATAAATTATATAAATTATATCATAATATACCTTTACCTACACCGCATAATGTTAATAACCCAGAGACCTTCAGTCTGATAATCCCTAGTACTAAATATATCGCAATAACGATTGATAAAAACCATTATTTTGATCTGGACAGTTTGAATAATTGTTTAATTATAAGTCATGAACATTTTATATGCGACGTTCCTAATGTATATGCAACTGATTCTAAGATTACTTGTGAAAGTGAATTATTATCAAAGGTTATTAATAAACTTCCCGACCAGTGTGAAACGAAATTTATATATGGTAAAGTTGATATTTGGAAAAACTTAAATAATAATAAATGGATATTTATTCAGTCTGAAAGTAGTAAAATAGTAATAGAGTGTCAAAAGTGGAAAATACATCGTGAAAATATATTATTGGGAACAGGTATTTTGAGCCTACCCCAATCCTGCATTGGCTATAATAAAAACACTGTATTGATTGGAAAAATTAATAAAAATATACATCCGGAGATAATTACCTTTGATTATAATATTATTAATGACACTTGTTGTAATAAATTTAAGTTAGATAAGGTTAAGGACAATGTGTCTCCTATTAATTTAGAAAAAATTGATTTGGACAATTTAACAATTCAAAAAGAATCATTAAAAAGAAAATTATTGGAAACTGAAATAGATACAGATATGCCTCATATAATCAAATATGGGACACATTATTCTACATTAAATATAATTATATTGGTTATTATTATTCTTGTATTAGCTTATTTTATTAGTATTAAGATTATATACTGTTATAAAAAATGTAATAAATCATTGGGCCTTAATATAGAATTAAAAGATGAAAATAACCCTGACAATACTAACTTAGAGATGGAAGAACAACCCTCTTATCCATCAATCAGATGTAACGTTTAATTTTCATAAACTTCGGTTTAAAAAGGAAGTCCGAAGTTTATTTTAACGGGGGAGGTGTTATACCCCTTGGCTGTATGGGTTATTGCTTACTTATGATAAAGCCCTACTGACCATTGTCATTTGTACTCTATATATAAGTCATGTAATTAAAAGTAACTTCAGTTCGAGAGTATCGTCGGTCGCGAGCATTAGCTCCTCTTAATATTGTATTAATTAATTAATCAAGTTATTAAAGTGTTTTCAGTAATAAATAAATCTTTTTTTTAAAAAGGGTCTTATCCAGGGACCCATAACAGTGAGTACTTATATAAGTACACACACACATTTTTTGTAATACTTTTTACGATGTATTAAATAAGATGTTAAGATGTGATGGGTTTTATATCTATATTTATGATAAAATTAAAAAAATATATAGTTTTTAAAGCTATTTTCATATTTCCAAAGTTCAATTACGATTTTTCAGTGTACAATGCTTAAAATTTTTACATACAAAACGTACCTACTGAGGTGTACTTAAGGTCAGTTGCGCAATATTAAACGTACTAAATACTGACACATTAAAAATAATAATAAATATAATTTGGTGTTGTGACTTCTATAATTAATACAATTCTGATTTGTAAAAAATCCAAAGGAGAATTAAAACCTACTTTCACAGTAATTTTTTTGGTGGAATTTAAAAAACAATAGTATTGTTCTACTGTTGTATTGTTACTGCTTGTGATAACGAAATATCTCGTACCTTAAGAATCGACCATAATTTAATTATCATATTTTTCTTACTTCAATTAAACTCACTACAGTATCCTTTATGTAATATAATTAAAATGGGCTCTATCAAGCGAAGATATTTTTTTTTTAATTTATTTAACAGATCGTTACACTATTCGTTTTGCGGTTAATTATTTCCTTTCTTAAAAATTCTCTTTTACGAGGTGCTTGCGATGCTTTTGATGCAGTGACAAAACAGCGACGTCCTGCTTCTTTTCAATGGGCTAGAAAAGGACAAAATGTGAAAAAAAGATTTATGTTACAAAGGAAAGGATAAGAGTTAAAAATATAGAATTTAAATGTAACCCACATTTAAATATTAATTAGGCTATTATAAATAAATAAATAAATATGTTGGGACAATAACACACAGCACCATCTACTTCCATGGTAAGGTACGAGGCCTGTGTTATGGATACCAGATAGTTGATACCTACACATATATAACTTTAAATACATACATATTATAAACTAGCATTTCCCGCGGCTCCGCCCGCGTTCAGACGATCAAAAACCAAATTCTTAGGTTTTACACATTAGTATACTCTTACATATACCACTTTCATTGCGCACCGCATGATTGGTAAATAATGGCAATGATTGACAATGCTACAAAGGTTCCTCCATAAATCTCATATTTGATTTAGTAATTTTTGTTTTAGCAATAACATTTATGTACATATGTCTATACTTCTGTTTTTTTTTGTTTATTTAGTTTCGGGCGAGAAACTCTCAAACTACGGAATTAATTTTAGTCATTTGTTACTAATAGACAGCTATTGATTAATTTAAGATTTACGTGATTATTTAAATTACATAATGACAACTTTCCTTAATGTTAATCTGTCGCGCAACAGGGTTTGGTTTTTCACAAAACGAATTTCAAAAGAAAGTGCAATAAGTAAATAATTCTAAGCAAATACTCTTTATTATTTCATATGGCTCGGCTAATATGATTAAAGTCGTAAGCATTTTATTGTTTCCTTTAAGCCTTTACCTTCCAAAAAATGGTGTCAAAAAAAACTGAAAAAGTTGAGGTATAACAGTTCCTAAAACACTTTTTCATCGTTTTTGAGATATGGAATATTTTTAGTTACCCGCTTTGTCAGTTTATCATCCATAAACTTGTTTCCCATAAAATATTATAAAATAATATGAATCGACTTATTTTTACGGTTGATAAAATGAGTCGATATTGTGGAAACGTAAATGTTATTTGTATTTATTTTAGTGTTAACCTAACAAAACACGTAAGTAAGAAAAACAACAGCATTTTGCTATACGAAACCTATAATGCGCGAGTTGGATTTGCATTTGCCCATTTTTTACATTAAAAGATTAAAAAATATTAACATTATTTACTAAACAATAAAAATGTACAAATATTTTAATTTGAAAATTGTTTCTGCCAACAAAATATTACTAATTCTAATAAAGTCATAGACAGGTTATATCTGTACATTTTTTTTTTATTAATACTACGTATTTTAAACACACATGGCGACATCTATTGTCAAATATCTAAATAACACAAATAAATTTTCGTTAAAATAACTATTTTAATGAATAAAATAGCGCTATTGATATTTCCTTTAAGATAAGCTTTTTTTAATAGTTTTAACATATATAAGTAAGTTACCTTGCTAAAATGTTAATAGTATCATCGAGCTTTTATTTTAACCAGTTTTTGAATTTTTTCCCAAAAATGAGATATTTTCCTGCGGCAAAAAGTATCCTATGTACTGACCCGGATAACCAGCTATAATCATACCAAATTTCATCAAAATTCCTCTAGTGACTTTTCAGTGATGCGGTCACATGCAGACAGACAGACAAAAATTCTAAAAACTATAGATTCGGCCTTCATATCGCTAATGACGAATATTTCAGTAAGATTTTCCGAAAAATATTGAATTTACGTATTCGGCTTAGTTAAAATTTTATTATATTTATAGTTACTAATTTATAAAGCCAAAAAGCTTGCTTTACTGATGATTTGAACACGGGCGGGGCCGCGGGTAATTTAGTAGTAATTCTAATAAAATCGTAGAAAGGTCATATCTGTACATTAATTTTTTTGGAATTAAAACTACGTATTTTAAAGACACATGGCGACATCTATTGTCGAATATCTAAATAACACATAAATGTAAATTAATTAAAATAACTATTTTAATGGATAAAATAGCGCTATTGATAATTTGATTTTCAAGATAAGCTATTTTTAATAGTTTTCACCATATTTAGTATGTTACCTTGCTAAACTGTTTACAGATAGTATCATCGTGATTTTGTTTCAACCAGTTTTTGTATTTTTTCTCAGAAATGAGATATTTTCCCGCGGTAAAAAGTATCCTATATGTTGACCCGGATAACCAGCTATCATCATACCAAATTTCATCAAAATCCCTCCAGTGGTTTTTCTGTGATGCGGTAACAGACAGACAGACAGACAGACAGACAGACAGACAGACAGACAAAAATTCTAAAAACTATAGATTCGGCCTCTGCATCGATAATAATGTCTATTTCAATAAGATTTTCCAAAAAATATTTAATGTACAGATTCGGCTTAGTTAGAATTTTATAATATGTATAGATATAAACATCCATGACTGGAGTACAAACATTCGTGCTCATCACACAAATGGATGTCCCCAGCGGAACTTGAACCCGCGACCGCTGGCACAGCAAGTAGGGTCACTACAATCTGAGCCAAACGTGTCTTCAATACTCTTTGAATGAAGATGAGCCTCCGAATCACTTTTATAAACATAGCTCTTAATATTGAAAATTATATCATCCAGTTATTTTCAAACAAGAACTAAACGAGACGAGGGTTTCGAAGAATTTTCATAAAACTTTTTATAAAAAAATATACGTGAATGCCGGATGGCAAGTTCATTATTATTCGATTTCGATCCTGTTTGACTTAGCACGGGTTTTCAGATGTATGTAAATAATAAAATTCAAAAAATATATTATAGGTACCTATATAAAATATATTACATTGAATTTCAGACTAAAGATTCATATAGACCGAGTGTCACAGAACTAAACATAAAGACAAAAAGTAATGATTTAAAATAATACATAATGTTTTAAAATAGTATACAAACTAGAGACTCACCCTCGCTTCGCACAGGTTCGTCCCTAGGTACGTTTTGACGCTTAGTATGGAATAGTTTTTTTTATTTTCAATTTTTTTTCGTGATTTTTTAGATGTTTCAATAGTTATTCTGCTATTCGGGGTAAAGTCAAATTCGACAAAACAAAAATCGTAAAAATCGGTCCAGCAGTTCTCGAGTTATAAGTGTTGTAAAAACAAATATATATTATAATACTAGCGACTCACCCTCGCTTTCGTCCCTAACTTAAACTTAAAAACTTGAATAAATAAAAAAAAAGCAAAAGTAAAAACTTTGTATCTGACCGGGATTCGAAACCTGTGATAGTCAATCTTGCAACTTGGCCGCTTGACCACGACGTTTATAATATATGCGAAATTATTAACAAATTTTGCGTGGAATAAATAATGCAAAAGAAAACCGCATGAAAACTCGAAAATACGCGTTTTCCCAGACATAAGACTAATCTAGTTCGATTTTTGCCCCCGAAAACACCCACATACCAAATTTCAACAAAATCGTTAGAGCCGTTTCCGAAATCACCGGTATAAATAAATAAATAAATATACAAAAATTGCCCGTTTAAATATATTAGATAATCCAGCATTAGCCATTTACATTTTTTTTCGTGAATTTTACCGATTTTTTAATACATAGATGCTTTATAACATAAAATAATACAATAGCTGCATATATAAATAGATGTGCAAGGGCAGACTCATTACTCGTCTGGTTTCTAACCGACGACCAGAATTAAAGCATCATATTACCTACCCATCAAATAGCTATTATCAGCTTCGCCCACATGTTCTGTGAGATTTCTATTTAATATATATACCAGATACTTATAGGTCAAAAATGTCACCCCTTATATGAATGTTTGTATGTATTTACGTAATTTAAATAGCGGCGCGCGCCAATTAACGGAGTGGATTTCTAATAGTTTATTAACTCTAAACTTAGCTTAGACGAAAGCTTTACTTTGCCTAGCAATTTCGCCGCCTGGAATCTGGACTTATTATAGCTCATACTTGCTTAGCATAATATAAATACCCATATAGCTTCAAAAAGACATGAGTCATGACGCTTCAATAAGAAATGATAATTCATTTTTATTGCGTAACAAATAATCTTCTATTTAAAACATGGCGTTGCTTATAAAGCGGGGATAACATTAAGATATATTGTGAATTCCATATTGTGTAGCCCATATAGGTACTACTGCAGATGAACCAAAATATTTTCTCGCAACATTACTGTCATAAAAGGTGAAAAAACGAGTTTGATTTACAGGAGGCCCATAACGTAGGTACATATATAAATCTTTCCAAGGGGAAGAGACCCCTCTTAATCTGTCCCGTGACCATGATTGCTGTAAAGCATTTGAAACGTCGAGAACAAAAAATCAAAATAAATCCGCGAAAAAATCTAAAAAGATAGTTTTATTTAAAATGTCAAATATTCGCGTAAATCTAAGAAAGTATTATGCTTTCTAATTTAAGTTAAAATACAGTTATTTTTAGCGTTCCGTAGCCAAGAGACAAAAACGGAACACTTAATTTCATCATGCCCTATTGGAGCTACCTATAGGGTTATTGGCGAGACGTACAAGGTGTCTCAGGTCAACCGCTAGACAAAACTGCAGTTAAAATAAAAGAAGTTCGTTTAACAATTAGCTACATGCTGCACAGAGAAAAAGCATTAGAACATCACATAGTGGTGGATCAAAGTGACTCAGTTCGGGCTTCATTATCTGGAATCTCATATTTAGAAATAAAGGCAGTTTCTCTGGATACGATTAGCTTTTTTAGATGACATTTATCACGAGCCAACGCTTTAGATTTGGATCATTAAGCTTGATGGTTGCCGTAATGGACCGTGTATTGGAGCTTCAGATCGTACCATACCAACATTAAAATCATTCTATTTGAAACAATCTGGTTATTCAAAATTTTCTTGTAACATGACTGCACAGACTGCACAGATTCTATATTTCCTCTCAATTATGCTAATATTAAAAAAAAATTAAAAGCTTGAAAAATGTAAGACAAGTTCTATTTAGACTTACATGAGAGACTTAATATATTATGTCAATTTAAAAGAAAAAGAAGAGGAATATTTTTTTATATACTCACTAAGTTTAATATAGTAGATTCAGGGAAAATAACCTGCATACATAAAAATACACAGCAACATCCAAATCAAATAAAATATTTAATTAAATAATCAGACGATTCAGCTACGAGTGAAGCTCTAATTACGGAGCCTCTTCTTACACTTGGTTTGAAATATAATTACAATATCTAATATATTTAAACGAGCAATTCTTGTATAATTATTTATTTATTTATACCGGCGATCTCGGAAACGGCTCTAACGATTTCGCCGAAATTTGGTGTGTGGCCGTTTTCGGGGGCAAAGAATCGATCTAGATTAGTCTTACATCTGGAAAAACGCGTGTTTTTGAGTTTTCACATTAGCTGAAGCTGTTCTCTTTCACATTATTCCATGCAGGATATGGTCAATAATTTCTTACACTTAAGTATAAGCATCGTGATCAAGCGGCCAAGGTGCAAGATTAACAATTACAGGTCTCCGAGTTCCAATCTCGATCGGATACAAAGTTTTTACTTTTATTTTTTTAGTTGTATTTATTCAAGTTTTTAGTTTTTTATCTAAACAATACGATAAAACAAAAAGAACTCAGAGTGAAGCTCGGTCGCCTAAGTACTTGATTTAATACGTCACACAATTTAAGGATTATACGTTTTGTTCAAGAAACCTTGAGTATGCTTTTATCATTGCCTAACTGAAATTATTATTTATTGTAAAATATACATAATAATCCTTCTTTTCTTTAATGCTTAATATTCATAGAGATTAAAGATATAATTTTAAAAGCCTTGTAAAAACCTGAAAGTAATAAGTTTTCATTTACAAGAGACGTAAAATATAAACATTGATTAATAACTAAAATTCAGATAGACAAACTAAAATTTTGAATTTATAAAAAATATTCATTTTACAACGTTAAATTTGTTGCAATTTTATTGTATAGGGTAAATATAAATAAATATATATATATATATATATATATATATATACATAGTAAAAAAAGAATAAAACATGCATATATTTAATTCTTCTTCTTTAATTTTCTTAAGTGAAATAAATTCCTTTAGTCGCATATTTCACAAACAGCAATCTCAAGCCCAAATCCAAACTGGTAAAGTGTTTTGCAAGAAAAGTAACCAACACCCCGGGGTCCCGTTTCAAACATAAAATTTACATTTAACAGATTTAGGTTTCACGAAGGAAACACCATAAAGTTAAAATAAATAATTGTATTTTAGATTAGTAAAAAAAGTTTTAAAGAAAAAAATAAAAACAGACTTCAAAAAAAGCACTAAAAAGTAAAAAATAATTGATTGGTAGTTTTAATTTATTATAGATACCTAATCACATATTTTCGAAGTCGTTGTGCTTTGATTTGTATTGGCTGGCACCGACTTCAAAAATATTTGAAGTCGGTTTTTATTTTTTTCTTAAAAAGTTTTTATTTTTCCCTTTTTACTGTAAACATAATAGTAGCAGCAAAGACTGACAAACTAAAATTCGCTTTTATTAGTAACATTAAAATTTGTGGCTCTAAAATTCGATTCTAACGTATAGGGTTTGTTAAATCAAACAAAATGAAAACTACTGGGCCAAACTATGTTAAATTTTTATGGGACCAAATGGCGACTATTCCGCATCAAACTAAAGAAGAATCACGTAAATCGGATCATAAATCTCAGCGTATTCTGTATATATACATAAAAAAACATACCAATCGAATTGAGAACCTCTTCCTTTTTGAAGTCGGTTAATTATTTTGCTTAGAATTCCTAATAAAAATTAAAATGATTAATTATGACAATGATTATTGTACCCCTATAGGTAACTTTATCATTACAACCCGTCAATTATTATATTTTTTACCCGTCAATTGTTATAATTTCGCATCTAAATGAAAGTTTTACAGAATTATTTATATTCCATTTTAATTATAATTGAAATATTTTTTTAAATAAAAAACTAGTATGTACTTATAAAAGAAATAAAAGATTCTTTGTAAAATTTGATCTCCTTTCAAGCTTCAAAACGTCGACTAATAAGAGTCAACATTCATTCCTTTATTTATAAGAAAACCCACACAATTTTCCTTAGAAAAAATGTTTAACGTACCTGCAAGATATACAAAGCGAGTATACAAATATATGTTTATCTATAGGGTATACATATTTAAAGTTCTATTTCAATTGTAGACTCGTATAAAAATCCATAATTCTGCGCCTTTCGTAAAATGATTTACTGTTTTTAATCTTTACCGATCGACTGTTTTAAACTTCTAAGCACACACTACTCGTAGGTACACAGTTCAAGCTAACCGACCATAAGAGTTTGAGAAGGACTGATTTGAAAATTAGACTGGTACCGACTTCGATTAGGTCGATTATCTATAGTATGTAATAAAAGTACCAACCATTTATTTTTGTAGTTTTTAGTGCTTTTTTTTTAAGTAGGTTTTTTTTAGGTTTTTATTTTTCCCTTTTTAGTGTAGACATAATAGTAGCAAAGTAAGAAGAAAATATTTTAATTAAATATTCGCTTAAGCCGTTTAAGTTAGTTTGATGCCAATTTTTATATGAAGACTGACAAACTAAAATTCGCTTTTATTAGTAACACTAAAAATTCTGGCTCTAAAATTCAATACTAACGTATTACGCTTGTCAAATCAAACAAAATGAGCCCAAACTCAAAGTATCTACTATAACTAGCCGTTGAAGAGTTCCACCTATCCACCTTCTGATCTTACCATCACATCAGTTCGACGATACCGAATCACTGCACTATCAACGAAAATAGAAACACTTGTAAAGTTTCAAGGCAATATAACAATTACAAGTAGGTAAAATTTTCATTCGCTACTTTTCCACCCTTTGGGGTGGTACTTTTTTCCAAAAATTGTCCAAATCATTTAATAAATGACAGAGTTCTGAGGTAACAAACATAAAAAAAATACAGATGAATTAAGAACCTCTTCCTTTTTGAAGAAGTCGGTTGATAAGAAAAAATTTGGTAAAAAAATCAGTAACTTAAACCTATAACAAAATAGTTTTATTCGTGAATTAAATCGTCTTAGTCTATTGAAAATACTAAATAAATTAATTTAGCTTAACGTCAATCAATTTTAGTAGCAGCATTGTATCATTTAAAAAGGAGCTTTGTCGAAAGTTGTTCTCAGAAAACTGAAATTTTCTTCGTTAATGGACATTTCGCTGTAGTCAAATTTAAAATAAAATAAAAAAAAAAACGACGAGAACAATAAAAAGCCATAGGTGTAAAATATAAAGTGCCGGAATGTCGTCCTGATAAGATAGTCGAAGAATGCTGAAAGGAATTTCATTAAATTCTACGCTCACTTATTGATATGGACGCCAAGCGTTCTAGGCCGGGTCGCACTTTATTAAGACATCATATAAATGTCGTAGAAACGCGACGATGTACGTGACAATATTCTATATTGCGTGCTGGAAGATAATCGACATATTCTGGAAGGCAAAGTAAAACAAAAGCTTCTAATTAAAAAAAATAATAGAACTATAAAATAGCGTCTACAGACATATTACAAGCTTAAACAAAATAATTTAATTACAATTGATTCCCAAATAAAAAGTGGTATTGAAAGTGCTGTGACACTTTCGCCCGAATTCTCTATTTGCTCTTCTTCTATTTATTTTCTGATCTTCTTCTATTTATTTTTTCTAAATCTGCTATCAGCCAGTAAAAATGGACCTAGCAGTTCCGGAGATTAAAAACATACAAACAGTTAAAGACAGGACAGACAAACACATTTTAAAAAATAATAAATATTTTGGCTTTGGTGTGGCACAATTTAATATAATATGATCACGAAATTAGGCAGTTATTTAAAAACCATATTTTTATTTTTAGACACAGGAAAAAATTTTCTACTCTATACCGTAGGATAAATAATATTATAACTGTATATTTTTTTCCATAATTTACTCTTCTATTACACCAAAAAATTTCATTTATATTTAACTCTATTTTTAGTGTTCTTCCTTTTCTCTTTTTGCCTTACCCTGGTATATGTAAGGTTATAAAATAAAAACTGTTCTAGCGTAAGATTGCGGCTTATATTTCACTAAAAATATTCCTTTCCATGAGACTTTATTGCACCTATTCTATTAAACTATACAAATATATTTATTATATATATCTTTTAAAAATATGAGTAATGTAGTCAAAAGCTTAGTCAAAATAAATAATAAGTAAAAGTAAGAAAAAAAACTGGAAAGAGTAAAATACGTTAAACCCTTATCATCTCAACTAGTAAGCTCCTAAACTATTAGGTATAAATAGGGCGCAAAATTAATTACTTTCATTAATTTCTGATTCTTTTTTTATTAATTGAATTTTTTAATCAAAACTCATAATTTTTTTATTATTCTGTAGCTCATTGTTTTCGAGATTAAAAATAGTTGATTATAATGGAACTGACTTCAAGGATAAATAAAAAATTACAAATTCGGCTTACTTTGTAAAAAATGACTTAAAAATTTCCTCAATTTGTTCGGTTAAAATTAGACAATCATTTGAATTTATTTACCACTAGCTTGATTCCCCATAAAAACTTTCATCCCCATTCTCTCTCTCTTAAGCGATGATTTCCAAGAGAAAAACTATTTCACTTACTCACTTTTCATATCATGAGATTTAAAAATATCTTCTTTTAGTAAAAAAAAAATCTTTTAATTTTCTTCTATATAAAGCTTGTCCTGACAATAACGAACACAAAAAAAGAATAATTATCTAATTCAGTGCAGTCGATCGGAAGTTATGCGCGTACATACATTTCGGTGATTCATTTTTATCTATATATATTAGTAGCAAAATAAAAACAAATGTATAGTCTGATTTCGAAATAACGTCACAATTTGAGCACTTTTATATCATGCAGCACCGCCATAGATTTAGGTTGTCGCTATAATATGACAAGTAACGAAAGTATGAAGTGAAAAGAAAGATAAAGACGACTGTATATTATAACGTCAAAACTAAAATGCTGCTATATGCTTGAAAATAAATCAGTACGTTCATAACATAAGAAACGTATGACTTTTTATTTCAAAAGATACTTCTTTACTATTACAGCTTACAAAGCTCAGATCATGCAAAAATCTTAGGCATAGTTAAGGACTTGTATTCAGCCCTTTTTGAAGTCCCACTGCTGGGTACGGGCCTCCCTTCAATACGAGGGACGTCAGGCCATAGTCCACCACGCTAGCTAAGTGCGGGCGGACTGTGCATGACTTTCGAAAACTTGTTGACTGCTATGATCCAATAATAATTGGATATATGTACTTAGAGAATACTCCAAGGTGGTTTCAACTTACTCCAGCTGATATATGTCATCTCTTGGAAATCCTCTGACAGAACCAGAATATGAACTAAAACCTATCGGTATCTAGTTGGGTAACATGATATAGCATTCGCATTCTACCATTGACGTCCCGACAAAGTCATTGAATTAGGTTGATGATTATTAACATAGACAGATGATAATAAATTCATATTGGTTAATATAATTATTATTTATCTACGAATGTTACCACCTGTTTACGTCTTTGTCTCTATACGTACTTATATCTATTTAAACCACAACCAATAAAGTCTTGTTGAAATAAGCTAAGCTATTATTTTATTAAGCGACGAACGCTTAAACTAATAG
Organism: Fabriciana adippe; assembly: GCA_905404265.1. Taxonomy (NCBI): domain Eukaryota; kingdom Metazoa; phylum Arthropoda; class Insecta; order Lepidoptera; family Nymphalidae; genus Fabriciana; species Fabriciana adippe. Next base: position 5,908,554 of record FR989988.1, read on the forward strand.
GGCAAAATCTCAAAAAATTGTTTCATGGATCTCAAACACCTCCAAAATATAAGAAAAATATGCTTTTACTTCCGATCGTATGTTACAAGCCTTAGTAATATCAGCAAGCAGACGCATCTACTGCATGGGGTAGAGAAATGTGACAGGCACATAGTTCCGTAGCCATTATTGGAGGACTAGTTTATAGAGACGATCGTACATTTAAACCGAATATGTACCTATTAGTGAATATCAACGTAATGTGTAGGTAAACTCTATATAATTAATTATTATTACTGCCTAATGTAACTACAACTCCTGTACCTACTCATAATAATTAGTACACAACTTCTTATATCATCCACAAAGACTTATTAAGACACAAATTAAAATAATATTCACAATTATTTTAGACGTTAATATTAATTATAAAAAATACAAACATTTATGACTGGGTGAATAAATGATTTTTGCTTTCCATTTTTAATATTCTGTAGCCAATAGGCTAAAACGGAACCTTATAATTTCTCCATGTACGTGTGTCACAGCCATATCACTAAAAGGCTAGGAAGGTGTTTTATGAAATCCGCCAGATATTTTCGTAGTCAAATTTTAAAATAAAAAAATAGGAATGGTACTCCTTACTTTACTGAAGAAAGAAAAAAAATTAAGTCCACACAAACTTGTGGGGAATCTAGATAGGTCTTATAAATATCGTATATGGGTGAATAATTTATGTTTTAATCAATAAATAAAATTATTGTTTCAAAATACGGAACTCTCGGTGTGCGAGTTAGACTAGCACTTGTGCGATTGTATTTTTTTTCTAATTCAGTTAATTCAAAAATATAATGCTAATAATGTAAGTCAATAACACCAAAGGAATTATTTTCACCCACTATATTCATATAGCGGTAATACAATAATGTTGAAAATAGTATATAACATCAAGACATCAAGATGCTATTTGAGTAAATTAAGTAAGAAAGCATACAAGTCGCGTTATTTTATTTGAGAAGAAAATTGCGTCCAATCTCCGTTAGCCGCAGAATGACCAATCCTCACAGATGCGTCACTCTGCATGCAATTCAGACGCGACATTGTTTACCACCGATTAAATCAATAGCCGACCATTGATTTTATCTTATAATAAATGTATGAGATTCTATGAGTCATTCTACGAGTTAATGTGATATATTTTATTTATTTGACTTAGCTTAAGGACTAGACGAATTTCAATAGAACATTATCACTGTACAGATAATAAAACCTGATTTAAAAAAAAGCATCTCCGATCGTAGCAGGGGACGCCGTGCACCGCCAGTCTGCCCGTGACCACGGCTGGTGCAACCCAGTCGAAACGTCGGGAATAAGGTATACAGCCATTTATTCACGCGTTAAGTCCCGTAGTATAGTTATTATATAAATATGGAACGCGATAATTTAAAAAGTTATAAAAAAAGCAATTAAAAAAAATTAAATCGACTTCAAAAAGAAATTGACATAATTAAATAATATTTTTATAAAACAACAAGAACAAAACCAATTATAAGTACTAAACAAATTAAGGGGCTACCATTTCTTTTTGAGATCTAATTAAAATTCGGACAAGTACGAGTCTGACTCGCACACCAAGGGTTTGGTTTTGTCAACAGCAAGATAAATGTACGATATTTATTTTTTTGACGGAATAAATATGTTTGTATTTCTTAGTATTACTTTGAAAAACGAAGTTAATTTTGCGGCTGGACGCGTGAAACGGGAAATATTCTCTATATCAAAATTTACTCAACATAGTATATTCTTCAAAATAATTTTTACTATAACAAAATAAAAAATATTAATTTGTTTTAAATATTTAGACGTTTTAACTTCGTTTTTATAAGTTTAAAAAATATTTTTGTATGTACGTAATATGCTTTCATTGCAGATAACTGGTAAAAAATACTTAAAATGTTGTTGCGTGTAAGTAACCCTAGCAACATTTAATGTACTCTCCAGATGGTCCCTCTACTACTTGCAATCTTTTACAGATAAGCATTTTCCTAAAGGCAAATATAATCCCTAAGCCGCGCTTCTCACTTTCTCACTTTACAGAAGGATTTTTAAACGAATTTAAACAAGAAGGAGGTTCTCAATTCGTCAGTCTTTTATTTTTTATGTATGTTCCCGATTACTTGAAGACGCCTGGACCGATTTGGAAAATTCTTTTTGAAATGAAACTTCTTTAGAAACATTGTGATTTGAAACTCGATGAAACGGAAATGCGACACTAAAAAGAGACAAACACATAAATATATAGGAAGTGAAAAATAATAAAAATAATACTGAATAATATGTAATATAATATATGTTTAATAAAATATAAAATAACTTTTAAACTTGATAAAAAAAACTGTACTAATTACATATAAAAATGAATATTTATTACTGTGAGATGAATGTGCATAAATAAAAGCATGTGCATAAATATATAATATTATATTCTTTCCGTATATGATATTCTATAAATATATGATTGTAATATGCCTAATATACCTTATTTAATTATTGATTTGTTTTAATTTAATTGTGATTTTTGCCAAAGAAGTTTTACTTTAACCGCGCGAAAAGGTTACACTCACCCATTTTTTTTTTATTTTTTTGTTTTGTTTGAAAGAGTATACTTCCCAGGTGGTCCCATGATCTTTAGGTCATGATGAGATCCTGGAGAAATTAGGGAACTATTCAAATTTTATAGGCAAGCTTGAAGCGATTTGGGTATTTTTTATAGTGCGTAGTACATTTGCTTTTAAAACACTTTCTTCTTACTTTTCTACTACTACGTCTACACTAAAAATGAAAAACTAAAAACTTTAAAAAATCGACTTCAAAACACTAAAAAGTAAAAAATAACTAAGTAAATGGGTTTTCATTAGTAAATATAATTAGATATTTTCGAAGTCGGTGTGCTTTGATTTACATCAGCTGGCACCGACTTAGAAAATATCTGATTAGGTATCTATCTATAGTTAATGAAAACTCTCATTTAGTTATTTGTTTACTTTTTAGAGTCAATGAAGGAGCTGGTGCACGTGATTACGCGACATTTTTTTGTTTTTCTGCATGCACGCAAACATAATCGCGAGCACAGCTAGTATTTAATATAGATATAGTAGATAAGAAACTACAGTCAGCGTCTAATAGAAGTACTTGAACACTAATTTACTTGAAACATTATTATTGTTATTTAAAAGCGATTTATGTAATGCAATTGTTACAATGCACTATGCATTCTAACAATTGTCAATGGCGGTCAAATCCGACGAGACACTAAGCTTTCCTTCCGCTTCAGTTAGTAACTAGCCTTAACTAAAACAAGCAGTATTGAACAAATATTGTACGCGAGCATTTGTAACCGTATTTACTATGTGATTCCATATATTCACTCAACCACTTATTTATTTTTACCCGATTGCGGCGAAGCCCACAAGAGGGTTTTGTTTTTGACCTGTATGTATGTACTATGTGTATATACTGTACGTATATGTATTAGCGACTCACCCTCTGAAAAACACAAACAAGTCTATCCCACAGGAACCGTTCACTTTTCCCGGATAAAAACCCGAATAAAATATTTTAAATATTATATTCTTGTTTATGTACACACTACACAGGTAAAGCTCGCGAAAACTTTTGTAACATATAATATTTACACCATCCATCTGTATAGTCTTCGATATTTCCTAACGGAAAGGTTGTCTGTAAGAAATCGCTAATTAGCGATAAACTGCCTTTTGTGTACACTTTTGTTTTTGATATTTGGTTTACTGTATTTACTTCATTAATGTGGTTGCACAATAAAGTGCATAAATAAATAAATAAAATAACATATAAATTGGTTAATGTTATAAATTGTTGTTAAAGTTTATTTTCTTCTTTTTAGAGCATTCTAATAAAAGCTTGTTTTTAAAAATGTTTTTTTTTACTATTAATTTAGTTTTTATTTTATTCGTATTCTTCTCAGCAAATCCTTTCATTTGATATCCATATCACTCGGGTGCATATAAAAAACATCGTCAGCAATCTTTGAGAGTTCGCCGTATTGTATTCGAATGACGTTTAGGGTCTCTGCCCACTACCCCGTCTCATACCATGACCGTGCTATGAACGTATCAGGCACGGAAACGAGCACGGCACGGACTACTATGCCCACTAGACCGTATCAACAGCGTATCATGCCCGCACATAACTGTTATAGTGACCGTAGCATCCGCGTATCATCCGCGTATCAACCGCGTATCAACCGCGTATCATCCGCGTATCAACCGCGTATCATCCGCGTGTCATATCCTTATGGTTCCCGTTTTAGTATTACCTGTTGTTTCTAGATAAATATCACGAATATTGAAGTATTAGTTACAATATTATAATATTGCCAGACGAATATATTAATATTACCTAATCCTGAGAAATATCGGTACTAACCCATCTTTAATAACGATTATCACCCATCTCTACAAGACAAGCGGCAATACGTAACGGGGTTAGAACGGTCATCATACGCGGTTATAACGGTCATCATACGCGTTTATAACCCGTATGCTCACCGGTTCAACAACGTCGCGTGTCAGGCACGGAGCGTACCGGCACCGGCAAAATATTCTCGCCGACAATTACTGCCGCTCCGTGCGCGGCACGCGACGGTGCCGGTCGGTGACGGAACGGTCTAGTGGGCAGAGTCTCATACATTTCAATACAAAGAATATTTTTCTGCCTGACACGCTCCTAGCACGGTCATGGTATGAGACGGGGTAGTGGGCAGACTCCTTTAGTCAAATTTAACTTGTAAGATTTGATTACAGACAGACAGACAGACACCGGGTCAGGTGAAACTAAATAGAAATTTGTAACGATAAATCACCATTTTGCGACATCCGCCATATTGGATTTACAATGACGTCACTTAACTATATTTCGCGTATAATGCCCTTTCATTTGATACCCATATAGAGTTTAATGTGGAAATTATAAATCGCCATTTTACAGCGGCCGCCACATTGGGATACAACTCAAATAAGAAGAACACTTGTGGGGTAAGCAAAATTCTATTAAGTATATTCCCAGTTTCCTTTATATATCCTTTTCGAGTCCTGTTAAATTAAAAAGACATCACGTTGCTTATTGTGTTTCGCTCATCAAGCCCTTTCATAATTAAGATTTCATTTGGTATCATTTCAATATCCCAACGGTATAAAATAAGTTGGCTCTACTGACAGCCCTGTTATTGCTGGTATTGTATCGGGAACCAAACTAGTGTGCCAAATTTCAGTTCGATCGAACTTTACTTACAAGATTCCATTAAACAGACCCGGACAGATGAAACTAAATAAAAGCTAATAAAAAGAGATAGGTGAATATTTAATAAACCTTGGACCTACAACAAAAGACAGCAGAGTCAATACATTAGTAAACAATGAACATGAACATTAATAAGCAATTACTATTAATGAGGCGAGAGCCTTTTAGGGGAAGGAAATCACAGATAGGATGAAGGAGTCTAGGACAACTAAAACGAATATGAATAGAAGTACCTTCGTCAATACCACATTTATACAGATGACATGATCCCTGACCCTTATCTTTGCTACGTTCCACAAGTTTTAGACGATGAAACCAAGGGCGCCTTGTGATTTTTGCCTGAAGGACTGCATAATACTTACCTTTAAAAAAATTGACAGATTCTAATTATTATTCCAAGCTTGCTCTAAATGTTTTTAGCAAGGGGCAACAGACCTTGCGCCGAGTTGTAAACTGTAAAGCGCTCAAGTGTCTCTCAGTGAACTCAAAGAATCCGCAGTTACGTTACCCGCATACAAATTATTTTTAACCTGTGATGACCAAACGCCAGTGACACTGACAGATGACAGATTTTCAAATTCTTGAATAAGACCACGCACGTTAAATTTGATTCGCACTAACATAATATAAAAAGAAATTTTTAAGCATTGATAAATTGCAAAAAAACTGGTTTAAGGTAACTTAACTTTAAAACGTCAGTTTAACTTCGACAACAAGTGAACTACTGAAGTATTTATGCTTAGTTATCATATTCAATTTGTTTAGCAATTTATACAATGGATCATGACGACTATTCTGACATTACTTCACAATTAGATGCTAGAGAAATATTAAGATACTTAAATAACTTAGGCATTCGGAATATAAGTGGAGAAGTACTTAAATATTTCATAACTGGTAAGCAGTTTTATATCTATTGAGGTCCTGAAAATAAATTCTGGGTTTCTATTATATTTTTTTTTTATAAAATTTATAATAAGTTGGCATGCTATATTCATATCATAACTTTTTCTTTTAGGGTTTTTAAAATATTGCAAACAACTTTTTTTATAATTCCAATTTATTTAAGTTTATACTGTCTATCCTAATAATTTATTCCTTTCAGATCTCAAAAAACTTATAAAATATGACCTACAACATAAAAATGAAGATCAAAGTGCTAGAACTCACAAATCTGATAGTATTGGCCCAGAGAGGTTACATAGTGCGAGTACATTTTCATCTAGAATAAGGTCAAAAGTACAAGATACTGAAATAGTGTGTAACCGGCAGTGTCAAAAAATTAGGAAATTACCTAATATTCGGACTACTTACTCTGCTCCTAATTTGGGTAATAGAAAAGAAGAAGAAAATTTACCAAGAAGAGCATGTTCATGTGTTAGAATTGAAAAAAAAAAAGAAACTACAAAAGAGCCACATAAAGTTACTTTAAACAATAATTGTAAGTTATATAATACCTTAGATTATATATAATATATAAATCTGAAATGTATGTGTTTTTAAGTGTTTCAACACAATTTTGAATATATATATCTACTTATATTCAATATTCATCTTTATTATGATTTCAGTTATCAAAATTCCTAAACAACCAATTAGAAGAAAAAATGATCCTGTTGCATTATACCACTACTACACATCACTTTGGGCCAAGTATAAGCCAAATGTACCTGGAGAGAATAATTGGTCAGATCTGAGATGGAATATAAGACAGAAAATGGTAGGGAATATTGGTTCGCAGACGTCTACCAAAGTGAGTATTACTCTTTTTTAAATTAAATATTTAATACAATACACAAAATATTCTCTACTTAAACATTACATGCATTTAATTATTATTAATCATATTTCAATTTTCAGGTTGTCGAAAAATAAGATTAATTCTAGAAGAGTATATTATCTTCAACTGATGACTGATATTTTTTTATAAAATATCTGAAGTAATTTTTTTATAAGGCCATTTAATAAGTATATTTTAATAAATAAAACAAATAAAAACATGTGTATCTATTTTATTTACAACTCGCACACTTATACTACATTATATTTAAAACTAAACCTGGTTTAATTTAAATTCTTCTTGTTGTTTGGTAGTTATTGAATGTAAATGTTGTAAAATTCTATCTTCAATTTTTTCTGCTGCAGCTTGAGTCAAAACAAGAGTTTCATGCTTTAACATAGAATATACATTAAGACCATACACTGGCATAATATTTATATGACCAAGGTTGTCTGTTGCAACTGTAATGTTCCGGGGAGCGTAGTCAGTGCTGAAATATAAAAAAAGTTAAGGATATTATGTAAAGAAATTGTGTAAAATATTTACATATATAATTAAACATCAAAGTAACAGTTTTATTTTAATTTAAATATTGCAAAAGGTGAAAAAATAGTTTATTTAAATATAAGAGACAATTCATCCATAAATTACTGAAATCTGAAAATTATTTCACTAATAGATGCTTCACTATTTCTGAGTAATATAGACTATTTTTATTAATATACCATAGACTAGGAACCTTAGGTAATAACTTGTCCATAAAATGATTTATCAACTTACTCATCAACTATTAATACAGAGGGACCCCAATTTCTCTTCTCAACAAGATCAATTATATATTCTGGCTCATCTGTTGGCAACTCCAGATCCTTAACAACATGTAAGTCATCTTGAGCAAATTTAGCTGATAGAGTTGAAGTAAGACCATGTATACGCAAATGAAATGGTAGCATAAAAAAATGAGTTTTGCCTGAACGAGGGCCGTGAGCGATACCACCCCCTCTCCATAATGGAGATCTAATTGAGCCATGACGAGCTCGTCCCAATCCTTTTTGTGGCCATGGCTTTCTACCACCACCCTTCACTTCACTTCTAGTTTTTGTATGAGCCCATGATACCCATCGAAATTTCTTTTGCCATATTATATTTCGATGGATAATGTCTATACGAGGTACTGCTGCATATACTAATGGGTGCAATTCAAAAAGGCCAAGTTTCTTTTCTTCAATGGTATCAATATTTTCAATCCATACTTCTCTTGGTTTCGTAAATTGAGGTGGAAATTTCCAATCTTTTTTTGTTACACTTATTTCTCTGTTATTATTCACAACATTTGCAACTGATGAGCATAATCGAATTTGGGAGATTGTCGATATATGTAAGTTTTTTATAGCGTTTATTAGGGCAGAGCTCATTTTAATAATATTGTTTATAAAATGAATACAATTTTTATCTCAAAAATTCAGTAGTTTCACCAATATAATATTTATGAGTTTTTGGTTACTGCTTGTTAAATAACCTAAATTTTCACTTAAGTCTACTCACTACTGTGAACTGTCAAATGGATGCCCTTAATGTCAGTTTGACTTTGATTGTTGACATTGACATCGTAGAATAGATGCTTAACCACTTGAACCCCGCGCTTTTTGACATGCAACACCCGTTAAACACCGAGCCCGCGCGTCATTTTTCCCCGATACAACCATGATTTAAAAAAACACTCATAATTCAAATAATATAGCACCGATTTAAAATGTGTAAGCTGTTTTGGGTTTTTAAATAATATGAGCATTTATGACAATATACAAAATACACTTTAAACTATTGATGAATTATAAATAAGTTGACAATATATCAGTGTTAGTTGAAAATGTAGTAGTTGTTGTAATATATTGATTTCTGACAATACCACGGTTTAAATTTACATTAAATTTGAAACACTGTTTTATGAATAAACATGTAATCGCACAAAACCATTTCTTGATTTATTTATATTAGTTGTTAGTTACAATCAAATTCAAAACTTTATAGCACTCGCGGCTCGTTCGTTGTATTTGCGCAGCTCATCGCGCAATTTTCAAATCAATCATCCGAGTTATAGTAGGTGAATTCATAATAAAACTGATACTAAAATACAGAATAGTCCTTGCTTTACAAATATGCACTAATAAATCTTGAAAATAAGCCACTGTAATCAAAATTCGATTGGTTTTCTTAAAACAGAGAAAAATTGAGGTTATTTTTTATAGACGCTCGTGTTGTATTGTAATTCACGTTTCTGTATATAAATTTAGCTCAAATTATAAAAGAACAAGCTAAGCATTATCATATACATGAAAACTTAACACTTTTTATTCAAAAAACTAAACATTTAAATATGTGAAGTTGACTGTGATAATGTATGTAGTATGTACTGATAATATTTTGGTGCGTAGTGATGTACCCCACAACACTAAAAATTGTCGATTATTTTCGTGAACCGTTAAACACAAATAAACACAATTACAATTTTTATATTTATTTATAACAATAAAAAATAAGTATTTAAAAAATCAAAATAAGTGCAATAAAACAATGTAATTTTTTGGACAAATTAGATAAAAAATTATTAAATAAAGTATAATTTTCATAAAAATATAACAAATAAAATTATTATAAAAAATTTAATAAATGCGAGAATAAAAGTTCTGGCCCGTAGGTTTTCGTATCATAAAAAAATAATTTATGTAAATTAATATATTACGAAAAAGTAACATAATATATTAATTAAATATTAAATAATAAAAAGAGAAACATCTATTTCAATTTAAAAATTTATACCACTTATATGGTACTTAAATATTATTTTTCACTAGTTCCATGTACGGTTACTCCTATCTTGTTATTTTTAAAATAATAATTTGAGAATGAGAATTACAATAATATAGCTCTTTTAGTTTCAGTTTATTCGTGTGTGAAAAATGCAATAAGTACAATATTTAGATGAACATATTATTTATTGATTCAAAGTTTTTTTTAAACAAGCTGTTCTCGAGGATTTCCAATCCTTTTATTATCTTTTCCTCTAATCTAGGGAATCATTTAGATAGTCAAAGATAACTTTAATTTACTCTAAATGCCTGTGTAATACCTCGCCAATATTCGAAGTAACCATAAATAGTTACGTTACTTAAATGGTAGATACAAGTTTAATACATATTATACACTCATATTTTTGCCAACTATGTTTTTGAAGTCCCACGTAACATCAAGCGGGCGTTTTGCAAATTACTTAGCCCTTTTCTAAACTATTATTACTGAGTATTTCCCAGTAGATCATCTCAATAATATACCCTAATACTAAAGCTTTTTACACTACTATTAGACCGACGAGGCAGTCAGGGAACGCTTTTGTTATTTCAGACTAGCGACTCACCCTCGCTTCGCTCAGGTTCGTCATTAGATACGTTTTAACGGTTAGTATGAAATAGATATAACTTGTTTTCCAGTGGGAACAAGATAGTCTCCCGCGGTAAAAAGTAGCCAATTTCATTCTTCAGCCTTCTATCTTCACACAAAAAAATCACAAATATTCAGCACTTTGTTTCGACGTGAAAGAAGTACAAACAAACAAACAAACAAATAAAGTCAACGTCAAACTGTATATCGTAGAAAGAGAAAGTGTGAAATTTACAAATGTATTCAAGTAGTATATATTAATTTTAAGGTTGCGTTCATAATAATATAGTAATAAGTAAAAAGAAAAATGTGATTTTTACGTTTTTCCGTGATTTTTTTCTATTTTTTCTCTTCATAAGAACCTTCCTAGGACTTCAATGAATATTTGAAAAAAAAAATAGGCTAATTGGTCTAGCCGTCCTGAAGTTTTGCGCTTAGCAACAAATTTAGTCATTCATTTTTGTTTATATAGATATGGATGAACGTCTGTAATAAACTACATTATAATGGGAATACCATTATAGTGTAGTTTATTATGTTTAACTTTGTATTTAGGTTTTTACATATAACTATTATATTTTACAATACATAAGAGTATTTTATTTAGCATTTTATTCCCCACTATGACATATTTATATTAAAATATTGATATTATCGATATCACATATCGACATGTGTCAATGTCTAACTGGTCTTTGATGAGAGTTCAAATATGTCAAATTTGACAGCTTATAGGTATTATTTGTAAATAAACATATTTTATATAATAAAAATATTGAAATATGCTACAAACAACTGAAAATATGAAATTATATTAGTTTTTCTTTAGCGATTTACCTTTATCAGGCACCAAATCAATGATTAATAGTCAAAATTCATGTTGTAAAATGGCGACTTTTTTTACGAATTTTATACATCAAAATTCGTTGGACCAAAAAACTAATTTTATAACGTGATTATAAACTTATTAGTGTCTCAATAGTGGCAAAGAATACTAACAATAAATATTTATACGTTTACGGCACAAATTCACTAGTTTAAATATTTTAAATTACACAAAAACAATAGCGAACCGCGCGCTCTTCACTTGAAATTTAAACAATTTTTGACGCGTTTGTTTTTAACGTTGTCAGCATTTAATTAAAATTTTATTTTATTATATAATTGATAAAACTTCTAAAGTTTGCGTGTATCACTCATTTGTTATAAAAAAAATAATAATCACTTATTACACGACCAAATTAGTTTATTTTATGCCAAATGTATGATACACGCAAACTTTAGAAGTTTTATCAATTATATAATAAAATAAAATTTTAATTAAATGCCGACAACGTTAAAAACAAAGGCGTCAAAAATTGTTTAAATTTCAAGTGAAGCGCGCGCGGTTCACTATAGATTTTGTGTAATTTAAAATATTTAAACTAGTGAATTTGTGCCGTAAACGTATAAATATTTATTGTTAGTATTCTTTGCCACTATTGAGATACTAATAAGTTTATAATCACGTCATAAAATTAGTTTTTTGGTCCAACGAATTTTGATGTATAAAATTCGTAAAATAAGTCGCCATTTTATAATATGAATTTTGACTATTAGTCATTGATTTGGTGCCTGATAAAGGTAAATCACTAAAGAAAAACTAATATAATTTCATATTTTCAGTTGTTTGTAGCATATTTCAATATTTTTATTATATAAAATATGTTTATTTACAAATAATACCTATAAGCTGTCAAATTTGACATATTTGAACTCTCATCAAAGACCAGTTAGACATTGACACATGTCGATATGTGCTATCGATAATATCGATATTTTAATATAAATATAATGTAACAGTGGGAAATAAAATGCAAAATAAAATACTCTTATATATTATAAAATATTATAGGTATATTTAAAAGTCTAAATACAAAGGCAAACATAGTAAACTACTCTATAATGGGAATACAAAGACGTTCATTCATATTTTATATATAAATAAAAATGAATGGCTAAATTTGTTGCTAAGCGCAAAACTCGAGAACGGCTAGACCAATTAGCCCATTTTTTTTTCAAATATTCATTGAAGTCCGAGAAAGGTTCTTACGAGGAGAAAAATTAGAAAAAAATCACGGAAAAACGTAAAAATCACATGTTTCTTTTTCCTTATTACTATATTATTATAAACTCAACCTTAAAATTAATATATACTACTTGAATGCATTTGTAAATTTCACACTTTCTCTTTCTACGATATACAGTAAGACGTTGACTTTATTTGTTTGTTTGTTTGTACTTCTTTCACGTCGAAACAAAGTGCTGAATATTTGTGATTTTTTGTGTGAAGATAGATAGAAGGAAGGCTGAAGAATGAAATTGGCTACTTTTTACCGCGGGAGACTATCTTGTTCCCACTGGAAAACAATTTATATCTATTTCATACCAACCGTTAAAACGTGCCCAGCGATGAACCTGAGCGAAGCGAGGGTGAGTCACTAGTCTGAAATAACAAAAGCGTTCCCTGACTGCCTCGTCGGTCTAATAGTAGTGTAAAAAGCTTTAGTATTAGGGTATATTATTGAGATGATCTACTGGGAAATACTCAGTAATAATAGTTTAGAAAAGGGCTAAGTAATTTGCAAAACGCCCGCTTTATGTTACGTGAGACTTCAAAAATATAGTTGGCAAATATATGAGTGTATAATATATATTAAACTTGTGTCTATCATTTAAGTAACGTAACTATTCATGGTTACTTCGAATATTGGCGAGGTATTACACGGGCATTTATTCTTACGAGTAAATTAAAGTCTTCTTTGACTATCTAAATGATTTCCTAGATTAGAGGAAAAGATAATAAAAGGGTTGGAAATCCTGGAGAACAGCAAGTTTCTTAAAAAAAATCATTGAATCAATAAATATCATGTTCATCTAAATATTGTACTTATTGCGTTTTTCACATTGTTTAACACGCGAATAAACTGAACCTAAAAGAGCTATATTATTGAAATTCTCATTCTCAAATTATTATTTTAAAAATTACAAGATAGGAGTACCAGTACATGGAACTATTGAAAAATAAAATTTTTAGTGCCATATTAGTGGTATAAATTTTTAAATTTAGATAGATATTTCTATTTTTATTAATTAATATTTAATTAATATATTATGTTACTTTTTCGTAATATATTAATTAACATAAATTAAATTTTTCATGATACGAAAGCTTGCGGGCCAAAACTTTTATTCTTGCATTTATTAAATTTAATATTAATTTATTAAATTTATAATAATTTTATTTGTTATATTTTTATGAAAATTATACTTTATTTAATAATTTTTTATCTAATTTGTCCAAAAAATTACATTATTTTATTTCGCTTATTTTGATTTTTTAAATACTTATTTTTTATTGTTACAAATGAATATAAAAATTGTAATTGTGTTTATTTGTGTTTTACGGTTCACGAAAATAATCGATAATTTTTAGTGTTGTGGGATACATCACTACGCACCAAAATATTATCAGTACATACTACATACATTATTACAGTCAACTTCACATATTTAAATGTTTAGTTTTTTGAATAAAAAGTGTTAAGTTTTCATGTATATGATAATGCTTAGCTTGTTCTTTTATAATTTGAGCTAAATTTATATACAGAAACGTTAATTACAATACAACACGATCGTCTATAAAAAATAACCTCAATTTTTCTCTGTTTTAAGAAAACCATCCGAATTTTGATTACAGTGGCTTATTTTCAAGATTTATTAGTGTATATTTGTAAAGCAAGGACTATTCTGTATTTTAGTATCAGTTTTATTATGAATTCACCTACTATAACTCGGATCATTGATTTGAAAATTGCGCGATGGGCTGCGCAAATACAACGAACGAGCCGCGAGTGCTATAAAGTTTTGAATTTGATTGTAACTAACAACTAATATAAATAAATCAAGAAATGGTTTTGTGCGATTACATGTTTATTCATAAAACAGTGTTTCAAATTAAATGTAAATTTAAACCGTGGTATTGTCAGAAATCAATATATTACAACAGCTACTACATTTTCAACTAACACTGATATATTGTCAGCTTATTTATAATTCATCAATAGTTTAAAGTGTATTTTGTATATTGTCATAAATGCTCATATTATTTAAAAACCCAAAACAGCTTACACTTTTTAAATCGGTGCTATATTATTTGAATTACGAGTGTTTTTTTAAATCATGGTTGTATCGGGGAAAAATGACAAGCGGGTTCGGTGTTTAACGGGTGTTGCATGTCAAAAAGCGCGGGGTTCAAGTGGTTAAAGAATAAAGGGCAAGGATTAAGAACCAGAAGGACAATAGGGAAGATTTCATGAAAGCAGGACGCTATACGTATGGTCTATTTACATTTAGTCTAAGACTTAGAATATACATAAGCTATAGAGCGCGCACATCGATCATCGTCCACTATGCAAAACGTAAGCAGATATTCTTTACACACTTAGGCCATGTGGCAGTGGCGCTTATGTTCATGTTGTCTCGTTCACACGACTCAAACTCAAAAAACAGACGTTCGTCATTTCTGAGGCTTAAGAAAAAATTTTCGAATCTACTTTCTCGATGAGGACCAATCTTTAGAAAAGGATGAACCCAATACCTCCTAGGACGCTGCTTGCATCTCCGTCTATGAAACCAATATAAAAGTAGTGGAACACGTGGATCCATGATGGAGTGCACTATAAAACTGGCTGCAGAGTTGTCTCTTGCGTATGTTTTTACCGAATACATGAAAAAATCGAATCGAATGGTTGCCGTGTGAACGATTGCATCGTATACGGTAAAACCGTATACGTGAAAAAATCGAATCGAATGGTCGCCGTGTGAACGTGGCCTTATAGATACATACTCGTAGATGAAGCGGTTGAATAGTGATGCACCATGATTGACATCTGTGCGTGAATTTAAGGTGTTAGTTTAAGTAATAGGTATGTGAGGATTTAGTAAATGTCAGGATATTTAATTAAAAAGAAGTATATTAACATAAATTACATTTATTCACGCATAAATACATACACACTTTATTATCCAAAATTTTATTTTACCACTTATTTAAGGCAAATTTTCTCACCTCCTGGATAATCTCTAAGAAATTAATTGTTAACTGACACGCCGGCGTGCTCGCGATTCTCAACGGATTAATGGTTCATTTTTGCACCACCCTTTTCTTTAAAAAAATGATGTTAATATTTGGTCCAAAGACTACCATCACTAACATCTGACCCTACCGGGTTTTGAACCCGGGACCTTATGAACGAAAGGTCTTATTAAAAAAATGTGTGTATAATTATGTACGCACGTAAGAACTTGTACGTCTTTGTTTTTTTTAGAGCATTTAAATAAAACCTTTTTTTTTAAATGCTTAATTTTTTTTTACGTTTTTGACTTTTGTTTCGTATTCTTCTCAGCAAATCTTTTTATTTGATATCCATATCATGGGGGTGCATAAAAAACAATCCGTCATCTTTGGGAGTCCGCCATATTGGGTTTACAATAACGTCACTTTGCTTATTGTGTTTCGCTCATCAAGCCCATTCATTTGCTCATCAAGCACATTCATATCATGGGGTGCATAAAAAAACAGTCCGCCATCTCTGGGAGTCCGCCATATTGGATTTACAATGACATCACTTTGCTTATTGTGTTTCGCTCATCAAATTTTTTAGTTGATATCCATTATCCATATCGTGGGGGTGCATAAAAAACAGTAGGTATGTATCTTTAGAAGTCGGCCATATTGGATTTACAATGACGTCACATAGATTATTGTGTTTCGTTTATCAAATATACATCAAGCCTTTTCAATTGATATTCATATCATTCTATTTTGTAACGTCAGCCATATTAGATTAAAAATGGCGGCATTTAGATAATCGTGAAGTCGCGAGAACCAAACGTATATGCCAAATTTCAGCTCAATCGGACAAAGGGAGATGTAACGACTAACTTCACACTGTAACCAATAACAACTAACTTCATACTGTAGTCTAAATCTGTCGCATCATAAAAAAGAAGGGCCAAAAGAAGTATACTTCAAAAATAAAAAATGGGGGTCGCCCTCCACACATATATAATATATATACTTAACCGAGAGGTGCGCGACATAAGCGTCTACATAAGTGTCATTAAAATTCAGATAGATGTTTCTAAGTGACTTTTTTGTTTACGCCAATAGTTGCAGAGTTATATCCTTATTAATATTATAAATGTAACAGTTTGTGAGTATGTATGGATGCTTGTTACTCTTTTACGCCAGAACGGCTGAATGAATCTGGATGAAATTTGACACAGAAATAGATTATAGTCTGGAATAATACATAGGCTACTTTTTATCCCGGAAAAACATACGGTTCCCGAGGGATAGATTTGTTTTTGTTTTTTAGAGGCAAACCCTAGCGAAGCGAAGGTGAGCCACTAGTGCCTCAATAATCGTACATATTTTCAACCCTCAAAGTGTCAAAAATAAAATAAAATATTTTGAAGAAGAAGAAATATTAATAGCGTAAATAGGTGAATATTATATTTTACTTTTGACGTAACAAATTAGTATGTTAAAACAAAACAAAAATTTGATGTTTAATGCTACGAAACCCTTGGTGTGCGAGTTATCTTGCACTTGTAACGATTTTATATCTTGGTACCTACCACTTGGATGGAGTCGACGCAGTAAAACATATACATAAATAAACTCGCAGGCGATAACTAGTTCCACAATGTTTTGCTAACTAAACCACTAAATATTGAAAATTATGTTTAAAATATTTAATTTGATTTGTTTTTTACTTAATATATATGTATGTAATATAAGAAATACATATATAGTTGTATTAAGTATGTAGATATCTGCAAAATATAAAAGAATTTCATGTAGACATATGTTTTAAGTATGAAGAATGGAAAAATATTTAAAGAACTAAATATGCTAAAACAAGTATAAACCGTACGAAGTGGATTTGCAGATATTGCTTGAAAGTTTTCAGGATTCATATTGCACTCCGAATTCATAAAAATTGCACATGCAGTGGATCATAATACTTTATAATTTTATATATAGGTACCTAAACTTTTGTATTTGTTAGTATGTTTTACTAATAGGTACCTATTTTCAGAGGGAAATAAAATTAACCTATATCTATACAGATAAATAAAATTAGTGTCTGTTTGTAATATTAAAATCACCGCTTTTTACTAAATGCATATATATGTATTTACGGTACATATGCCAAAACATTTTTTACAATTTTTGTCTGTCTGTCTATCTGTCTCTTTGTTCCGGCTAATCTCTGAAATGGCTGGGCCGATTTTGACAGGACTTTCACTGGCAGATAGCTGATGTAATAAGGAGTAACTTAGGCTACTTTTATTTAAGAAAGAGAATTAGGGTTCCGCTCAATAAAATTAAAACGTACCTAGGGACACACCAGAGCGAAGCGAGGGTAAGACGCTATAGTTCTTGCATAAATGAAAAATTTAATATATTTTTAATCTCTAATGTTTACATAGAATAGAAAGTAACTATTAGAGAGGGCGGATCAGGGAATATTATGGAAATTTAATTAAAGCAGTATTTTAATACAGGAAATTGCTGAAACAGAAAACTCCGCTCCAGCCAGTAACGAGTAGTCAACGTAATATGAATAAGATAGCAATCTACAATTTTAAAGTAGGTAGTGAAATGGGCTGTAAAGAGCTTTTCGTGTTAATTAATATAAAAATTTATGTTAAAAAACTGAATCAAGCAAAGCATTACAGGATGTTTAATTTACTAATTGAATACGTATCTAATAGAGTAGCAGATAACTTTTACCTGTTTTATAATAAATAATTATAATAAATAATTATACCTACGAAGATAATATTGAAATCATAAAAAATGTAGGTTGACGTGTATTCCATTATGTTATGTAAAATAAACAGCTATTAGGTATTACAGTTTGTTGCATTTTGTACTTATTTATCTACATAATATGCCAGTTTAGTGCTCAAAAGAAAAGTTGAATAATGTTTTCATAGCAAATAGGTGAGTTTAATAACTGTTAAATCGTAGCAGCTTAGTGCATATTTCTCATAGGTACCTATATATGTATTTGATATATATTAGATACATATAATAAAATAGTAATAAAGTCTAATAATTACATGAAATATTATTTTTAAACTATAACTGTTACGTATTATATACGGAATATAAACCCCAAAACTTAATCGTTATTGAAATTTTTGTCGGTTTGTCTGCATATTTGTATTCTTTTATCGCTTTTTAAATAAATTTTGTATAGTCTACAGGAAAATATCTCATTCCCACGGCCCACGGGCCAATAACTGATTCGGTTGAGTTGTCATTCATACAAAAATTTCAATGATATATTAAAAAAAATTACTAGTAACAGGGTTAAAAATTAACATATTTAACAAGTGCGGAAAAAATTAAAATCGCATATATTCATGGAAAATATGTACAAAATTTAGTTCGAATGCAGGTCGCTGATCAGCCTCTATCTGTTTCTCCGCTTAGGTACTTCTTATAAACCATGCTTTTTAAGGTTTTCAATTCGGTTTCATTATAAAAACTTTAAAAAAAAAAAAACCGGCTTCCAGGCACAGAAAAGTAAGAAATAACCAAACGGGGGTTTTCATTTAGAATAGATACCTAATCAGATATTTTCGATGTCGGTGTGCTTTGATTTGTATTGGCTGGCACGACTTCGAAAATATCTGATTAGGTATCTATTCTAAATGAAAACCCCCGTTTGGTTATTTCTTACTTTTCTGTGCCTGGAAGTCGTTTTTTTTTTTTTTTTTTAAGTTTTTATTTTTCCATTTTTGGTGTAGACGTAATAAGCAGGTAATTTGTAAGAAGAAAGATTTTTAAAAACATATTCGATTAAGCCATTTATTCAGACCCCTAATGACACTCACAACCCATCTAGGTGTAAAGTTCTCATCAATACAAATTAATCAAGCCCAAACACCAGGTAATTGCTGTAAATCGTTGAGGAGTTTCCTCAACTGTCTTTCGGTTCCATCATCAGATCGACTCCAGACCTTTATTAAATAGTAGTGCTTTAAAATACTCAATGAAAAAAAATTAACAAGCGCACTAGTCGCCACTACGATTTTCGAAGGTTCCTCTCGATTTCACTAAGATGCCATCATCAGATCCTGGTTTCCTTATTATGGTACCACCCTTGAGATATCTCCTTTCAAACAAAAAAAGAATCATTAAAATCGGTTCATGAACGACGAAGCAATCCGCGAACATACATAAAATTACATCCACGTAAACAAAAATTTTCATAATTTTTTTTTTCATAAAATGAAAACTACTGGGCCAAACTATGTTAAATTTGTATGGGACCAAATGGCAACTATTCCGCATCAAACAAAAGAAGAATCACGTAAATCGGATCATAAATCGCAGAGTAATCGATGTACATACATAAAAAAAAAATATACCAATCGAATTGATAACCTCCTCCTTTTGGAAGTCGGTTAAAAACAAAGAACGATACACGACGAAGATTTGTGTATATAATTTGTAAATATTTTATACAAAATGGCTGAGCCTAGACTGTGTTTTGTCGAAAAAACTGTTTTCGTGTTTTCGTATATGATTAACGCTGGCTAAATCTTTAAAGATGCATGATAAAACAAAACAATGTACTAGAAAATTGTAGGTCTTAAGAAGGCCAATAGTTATAGTCTGCAATAGCAGGTGTCCTAGGATACATAGGAACGCTCAAAATAACGATTATTTTTTTTATAGCTTAAAATAACGAGACGCACTCGAGCGAAGCGGGAATAAGACATATAGCTAACAATAAAATAATAGATTTACAGGTATTGTGTCAATGAACAAAATTGGTTTTGGTTATGATGAACAGAATCAAAGCGAAATCCGACCTAAAACTAGAGCATTTATACGTGATGGCAAACCCAAATTACAAATGGGAAATACAAAGTGAAATAGTTCGCGCTTATATCTGGTTTTGATTAGATTTTCAGTAATAAGTTTTCATTTTATTTATATCTACTATTAGAACTGTTTTAAATTCGAATGTTTATTAAAATAATTGTGTATTAATATGTATTTTTTCTATCTTATCTATGTTCTTCTTTCTAATGAAAGATAATAATATTATCTGATTCAAAAGACCGGTCTTTTCATTAAAAACATACACGGAAGAAATAATATATTTGTGTCCAAAGACATTTAACGAGTAAGAATCTTATACAGAAATAGCACGCATTCCTACTAATTCATGTTGTATTGTATTCAGCCATTTTTAACATCCCACTGCTGAGCAGGGGCGTCCCTTCAATTTGAAGGGATTAGACCATAGTCATAGGCCACGCTGGCCAAGTGCGGATTAGCGGACTTCACATGTCTTTTGAAAACTTGCTAGATTCTCTCAGACACACACGATGTTTTCCTTCGCCGTAAGACAAGTGGTAATCATGTTGGAAATGAAAATATTAAGGTGCGAGACTTGGGGTTTGAATCCGCTTCACTCGGTTTCACAAGCGAGCGCGCTACCACTGGACTACTACTTCTTAATTATATACAATAACATAATTTTAATCAATCTTATGTTAATGGCTTTTCTGTTTCATTATGCCAACTCAAGTATCATTCTCATTCATTCATTCATTTTTTAGTTTAGGTGAATTAGGTAAAATTCGTAATGATTGTATATTTACCTATTATCTTTCTAAAATATATTATGCTATATATGATCTGTGATATTATTACGTAAATAGGTGTGGTAAACCTAATCAAGATTTATTAGATTGAAATTACTTTGTCACAGTTAAGACAAATTGTTAAAGTAGCATTTACGTCGTCAAACATTTCGGTCAAATTGGATTCCATTTAAGTGTCGACCTTTGTCGTTAAGCTATTTAGACGAGCTGCAAGCAAAAAAAGAAATGTTACAACGTTCAACCACTTTTTCTCGCTCTTTGTAGCTTACTAGAAAGAGCAATGCTCGTTAGGAGATGAGTAAAGGTATTTTATTTTATATTGTAGATATCATTCAAAGATTTAAAAAATAAAAATACTTTAAATAGCCTAATTAATAGCTTCAAGCTTCATATCTTCAATACAAAAGAGTTTTATGTGACTTTAAAATAATTCGTCTTTACTTTGGATCGTTAAATAACGTTACCATGTTTTAAAATAAAATCATTATTTCGTTTTTTTTTGCGGCTTTTTTTTTAAATGTCAAATATTCGTGTAAATCTAAGAAAGTACAATGTTACCATATATTAATATGTTGATATTATAGTGCACGCACTTTCCATTACATTAATGTGCGCGCAGACACAATAACACTATTCCTCTCACTCTCATACTCCGGTAGGACGAGAATTCGACACGACCGATGAAAGATCCGGTCCAGTATCAACACTTAAACATGCCCTTCTAGACAGGAAAGTGGAATACGTTGCAGCATCTATTTGACAACTCCGGGCTGCTATTAAGAATTTTTTGACATTAAACCCTAATGACTATACAACAGGTATTTGGCCCGAGCCGAGACTCGAATCCAAATCTGCATACTAACCACTAAACCAAATATGCAATTCCAATTATCTGACTGCTATTATAATATTGTTAAAGTTTAAGTGTATATTTATGACTTCTTTACGTAGAAACGGCTGGACGGATTTAGAAGAAATTTAGTATACCTATAGATAGACTGTGACATGATTAACGGAAAGGCTACTATTTAGCACCTACCTACCTACTATGAAGCGCCCCCGGGCGAAGCGAGGGAAAGTCGTTAGTATTATTATACAACTGTCAAGTCAATAGGTATTTATTACACGATATTTAAGTAGCAAGTAGCGTTAAGGTACTGCATACAGTTCTAACTGGGGTGATTAATGTTTAAATTGTAATACTCTGTTCATTTTCTGAATGATATAAATCTTTGCATCTACATCTCTGTGGATGAAACAAAATTACATTAATTAACGTTATATTCAATGTTGGACCTTTTTAGTGCTTAGTTTTATAATCTATACTAATATTATAAAGCTGAAGAGTTTGTTTGATTGTTTGTTTGTTTGTTTGTTTGTTTGTTTGTTTGGTTGAACGCGCTAATCTCAGGAACTACTGGTTGGAATTGAAAAATTCTTTTTGTGTTGGATAGTCCATTTATCGAGGAAGGCTTTAGACTATATAACATCAAGCTACAACCAATAGGAGCAGAGCATAAATGAAAAATGTTGCAAAAACGGGAAAAAATGATTCCTTTTGAGAGCTTCCGTTGCGTGCGCTGCGTAAACGGTAAAAGTTACGCAAAAATAATGTATGACGGAATTGTTTCCCTTTAAAAGTTCTAAAAAAAAGTCCGCGACAGCATATGTCTATCTTTTAAGGTTGACTCAATATAACCCTTTTATAGGAATCAACTTTGTTCTAAAATAATGCATTACTTCCGAAGGTGTTTTTATAAACATGATATTAATCCTTATCAAAGTAAATACGTTATTCATCACAAGTATTTAATTTTAAACAAAATTGCCCTTGACATCATTTGATTTCAATGAATATCTTAGGAGATATCATAGTTTTAAAATATACATATTTAACTTTACGCGGACTATCAGGTGAGCGCGCTCTCAGCCGGTGCAAGGCGAGGGCGGGGCGGTCGTGAGGGGGGAGGGCGCTGGCTGTCTATTAGTAAAAAATGATTAAAATTAACTCCGTAGTTTGAGAGTTTATTGCCCAAAATTAAATAAACATACAAAACAGTAGTATAAACTTACATAAATGTTATTGCTATAACAAAAAGTGCAATATTACTAAATCAAATATGAGATTAATGGAGGAACCCCTGTGGCATTGTCCATCTCTGCCATTATTTACCAATCATGCGGTGCGCAATGAAAGTGATATATGTAAGAGTATACTAATGTGTAAAACCTAAGAATTTGGTTTTTGATCATCTGAACGCGGGCGGAGCCGCGGGAAATGCTAGTTTACGATAAAAAGAACCAATGTAGTTTATAATTTCATTTTATGTAAGCATATATTAGATTTAGATTAGGTACATTGTGAGCAACATGTGTATGTGAAATGCGCTTTATGAGATATAGCTTTTGCCCGCGACTTCGTCCGCGTGGAATAGTGACTTTGCTTGCAGAGTCCCTCCCCCTCACGACCGCCCCGCCCTCGCCTTGCATCGGGCTAAGAGCGCGCTCACCCATAGTCCGCGTAAAGTTAAATATGTATATTTTAAAACTATGATATCTTCTAATATATTCGTTGAAATCAAATGATGTCAAGGGCAATTTTATACAAAATTAAATACTTGTGATGAATAACGTATTTATTTAGATAAGGATTAATATCATGTTTATAAAAACACCTTCGGAAGTAATGCATTATTTTAGAACAATTTTGATTACCATTAAAAGGGTTATATTGAGTCAACCTTAAAAGATAGGCATATGCTGTCCCGGACTTTTTTTTAGAACTTTTAAAGGGGAACATTTCCGTCATACACGATTTTTGCGTAACTTTAACCGTTTACGCAGCGCACGCAACGGAAGCTCTAAAAAGGAATCATCTTTTCCCGTTTTTGCAACATTTTTCATTTATGCTCCGCTCCCATTGGTCGTAGCGTGATGTTATATAGCCTAAAGCCTTCCTCGATAAATGGACTATCCAACACAAAAAGAATTTTTCGATTCCAACCAGTAGTTCCTGAGATTAGCGCGTTCAACCAAACAAACAAACAAACAAACAATCAAACAAACTCTTCAGCTTTATAATATTAGTATAGATAAGAAAAACTATTATATTAGATATATGCAAAACTATAATCAACTCTCACATAGCTCGTTAGCTACCTGTTTATCTATATCTATATATACATAAAATGCTTTGTCCTGACTGACTGATCGAACAACGCACAGCCTAAACCACTGGTCGTAGAAACGTGAAATTTAGAGGACATATTCCTTAACTCTATAATAACTGTCAGGTCCTTACGGTAAGACAACTGTTTATACTAATGATCATCCAGAAACAACATAGTTTATTGTCATATGACCCAACGAATTTAAATAAACGCAGGAAATTTTCTGTAAACACAACTAATTTTAAAACAACTTTTATAAGAAGATTCTTTGCATTTTTAGGACCACACTTATATAATAAACTAAATAAAATATTAGACATTTATTACCTTAATAAAATTGACTGTAAAAAAACTGTATCTACTTACCTGCAAAAATTAACTTATACTGAAACTGAAAACCTTCTTAGCGTTCAGATCTAATCATAATTTCCTTAATTAAGATCTAATAATTAATACCTATGTTAAAACAATAATACCCAGACACACTTACGCGCACACATACACACATACACATACACACTTTACACACTCCTCTCCTTTCTTTGCTCACACACATCACACTCATTACACAAATACTTCTTACAGTCATGCATTACACATCTTAAGGGAGAGGAACGACATTAGTTATATTAATTTTTCTTGTTATGTTATTTTTGAAATTATTTACCTAGATTATGTTTAGTATAAAGTTCAATCTCTTAGATGATATTTAGTTAAGTATTTTTTACCTGCATACTCATTTTTGTATAATCTAACCGTGGGGAATTGGCGCTGACAGCTGATGCACAGGACTCCTAGTTCGGCTGCAGATGCTATTTTCACACATTTGTACAAACTTTTTTGGAAATAAAGAACTTATTATTATTATTATTATTACAATGTAGGCATCCGCTAAGAAAGGATTTTTCTAAATTCATCCCCTAAGGGGGTAAAATAGGGGATAAAAGATTGTATGAAACTCTGTTATTCTTAACGCGAAAGTTTGTATGAAACTCTGTAATTGATGCACGGAAAATGGTATTTACCTTTAAAATGAAAACTAAAACAATACAGATATCATTTTTTTTTCGAAATTTATCCCTTAAGAAGCTAAAAGGGGGTTGTGCTGTTATATAAAGAAAAAAATCTTTATGATCAGAATTACTTGCAACTTAGTATTAATGCTCTTCAATACAATTAAATAAACATGTATTGTAGATTTTTTTTATTCAGCCCCTAAGTGGGTAAAACTGGCCGGTGAAGTTTGAGTTGTTGAATATATTTAAATAGAGTAACATGGCTCAAGTTCTCTGTAAGTGCACACTAACTGTGTGAGATATAAAGCAGGATCCAAAGAAAAATTATTTATAACTTTTCGGCTGGCCACAGCAGCGACAACTATAACAGACCTAGAGCGCGAGAGAGAGAGCATTACCTAAATAAAAAAAAATAATTAAACTGAGCAAATTTTTCAGTCCACGCGAGCGTAGCCGCGGGCAAAAAGCTACAACAAAATAAGAATGACACTTTATATACGTAACTTAAAAAAGAAGGAGAAGGAGGGAGACTGTAAGCTTCAGGTGTACATAGTATTGGGTCTTTAAAAATAACGTAGATGTTAGCCTGTTAGTATGTTAGTTAAAAAAAAATGTATGCGATTGTATCATTGTACTCTCTTCCTCTAACTTTGGAAAGATGGAGTAGAAAAATGTACAAAAAATACAGGTAGTGCAGCTTGCTAAATACCTAAAGTGTAAAATTAATTACAAAATATACGCTTAACATCTTTTAAAATACTGGATATTTTGAGTTACGATCGCTAGAATTAAATTTGTTTCCATATATACTTTAACAAATAATAAAACTTACATTATTTTTGCAAGTAATAAAGTATGTATTGCGAAAAAGTTTATTTTTTTCGTCGTTCGATCGCGGGCGAAGCCGCGGGTTCTGCTAGTTTGCAATAAAACTAAACGACAAGAGTAGAGGGGAAAATAATACCTATCCTTAACTCCATTTTTTATTCCAAATATTTATAAACAATAAATTATACATATAAATTATGAGCAAAAAAGTAGCATAATATTTGACTTTTTAATTCGATAGATATCACTATCTTTTTGCACTCCACATTGATAGGTATACCGTATAAAGACAACAAAGTTTTCGAGCAGAAAATGAAAAAACGCGACGCCATTTATATTACTCATGATTCATCATCTACATCGTACACTATGATGGTAACTCGTAAACTACATTTTTTATTTTTTTTAATATGTCGATAATTTATCTATCTAAATTACACGATATGGCAACCCTTTAAATACCAAATAGTTGTCTTTGAACGTCACAGACCACAGTATCTAATAAATAACTCCTTCTTTTCCGTACTACTTGCCTCTAATCTGTGATTAGAATTTTCTAGTAACTTAATATAATTTCCTTCATAATAATTGAAACACAATAAATACGTGCCTTAATAAGCAAGTGACTGTAGCACTACCGAGTATAAATAACTTCATTCCATAATGGAGATTGTTACAATAATAGACAAGAGATGATTGTTGTTATATTAATAAGTAGTAACATGCAATTACTTTGTTTTATTAACAACTTTAGGTTTGAATTTTAAAGGAAAAAAATTGCAATAAAATGTAACATTTTTCGTTTATAATACCATTGGTTTACAATTTACAAAATATACCTTCGTCATATTATGTTTATGTTATCTCTAAAGCATAATATTTATTTTTCTGTTCATTATAAATGATGTAAGAGAAGTAATTAAATTATACAATTAAATATCTAACACGAGCTTCATTCCTTAGACTTCATCAAAGCCATAATTTAATATTATTATTTATTAAATAATGACCTTGAATTGTAACGTTAATAACGCTATGAATCTGTATATATTGATAACAATTTTTTAAAATAGTAATAATAAATATTCAACCGGAGACTGTTAAGCAGATGGACGTCCGATAGTCTCATAATCCATTAACCCAGTTTTTAGTTCATCCAAACTACATTCCGTAACCCTATTTAGTTTTCCATATTTTCTACCTACGCATTATCCGCAGGCCATCTTTGGGCAATTCTCTACGGGTTACTCGGGAATGGATCCCAGCTGATGCGTCACATTAAACAAACTTAAATCTCTTATTGGGTCTCTACGTGATGGAACTGTGTCTCCACGCAAGCCTACCAAAGGACCGCGCCCGTGAATTTCAAAGAGAAATAAAAATATATTGGGAAATAGCCAAAATTTGTAAAATAAGGGTAAACATCAAGCCGTATACAGCAACCAAACTCGTAAATAATAATTAAGTTTGTAAACAAATACAAGCAGTAAAAATCACTTGTTATATAATGAAAAAAAAAAATGTTTAGATCTTCTTTGCACCATATTCACCCGGGGATAGACATCTGTCTTCATTTTCTTTCAATTGGCGGTACTACGCCTATCATTAATCCCTCGAGGCCTTTTTAATAAAAAAAATAAAAAAATGGGAATTACTTCCTATTTAGAATTCAGTTAAATGTAGAAACTTCTATTTACAAAATATATCATTAAACAAAGTCATTTACAATAAGACATTATTTACTTACGCTATCTCACAGTATTTAAAAGATTAACAATGGTAATATTTTAAAGTTGCCAACATTTCAAACGTTTCTTCCAATTATTGATCATTAATATCTCAAATATTCCTATATGTATTGGATTCCGGTAAAATGATGATTTTTTTTATGATTTTTACTTGTGTACTTAACACACACAAAATACTTAACTAATAAAATGAAAACAAGCTTAATGTTTATAAAAAAATCTAAATGATATTCATATAGGTATTCATATTAATCTGAAAACTAAGTAAACAGAGCGTGAAAACAAATAATTTGTTTTCACGCTCTGTTTACTTAGTTTTCAATCAATAATTTGTTACAAATTATTGATTGATGCCTGTAGTGGTATTATATTTGTAGAAATGATAAGTGTACTAGAATTCGATACACACGCACACACTGACGATATTGGAATTTGGCATCACTTTTATTGTTTTATAAGCTCCGTCTATCAAATTTTTAGTGGACTGCCACACTAAAACCGGTGTTTTATCACGTATCAAATACATTGTACCTCGCGAGTCGCGCCTCATGAACACTTCAACTGTCAGCGAGCCGAGAACGACATTATAATAGTAGTGCAGAGAAAAATAAATTGAAAAAAATGTCTACTGATTACAAAAACAATCCTGCTATTGCAAATTTTGTAAAATATCTGCAGATACCTAGTGTCCAACCGAACATCAATTACGGTAAATATATTATAATTATTAATTGTTTTTTTTTTATTTATATACTTAATTAAAAAAAAACACTCAAAATATTTTATCTGTTAAAAATATTTAAACTTCCAATACTAAGTATGTATTTTAATATTATACAATTTACATATATTACGGCACTTAATATGTAAATATTTAAGTAGTTTAAATGATTTAACTGCATTTATCAATCTTTTAAAAATTTTATATCATTTTAAACACTATTAATTATATTTATAAATGTAACATTCAAATAAAAATATTATTTAATTATAATAAAAGTTCGCTATCTAATCATTTTAAAAACGTGATCTCATAGAAAATGATAATTTTATTTAACCTTCATGCTTATTTCTGAACTCAACGATAAGAAAGATTTCAAAAAGATTTTTTTTAACTTTCTTTAAACTTCCGTATCCGAAGTATCGGAACCTTGGTAGTAAATCTAGGCCATCTGTGCTATATTTAAAGGGCTGCGAAATTTTAACATACGTATAGGTTTGGCTTATTAATAGGATTGGAAATAAAAAATATTATGTATTATTATGGTGAGCACCATAAAAGAATACAAAAAGGAAAATATATAGAAAATTAAGGATATCCCCATTGTACGAAACATGTTTTAGCGTTACTTTAGTGTTTGCTTTATCCTCAATCACACATTCTGCACCAAACTTGGCATGAGTAAACTAAAGTGCTCTAAAGTACATAAAACAATTAAAAAATGCTGGCAAAGTGTAAGCAAGACTCGCGCAATATTTTCTTAATGTGCATTTTTTCTACCAAAAATTTCATAATATCACACAAAAGAGCCCATTATCTAAAGCTATTAATAAATGATGGCATAGTAACTACAAGTACCTATCTCGTACACAAACAATGTTTCTGACATCGGCAAATACTAAGTAAATATACAATAGTATTATAGAGCAAATAATGAAGCAGAAAAGTACACTAATCCTCAAAAACAGGGAGTGTTTTTAAGCACATTTTTTTTTTAAAGATATATTTTTATTTATTAATCGTAAAACATTATATTTCGGTAGCAAAACGTAATAAATAGTTAAAATTAAGGAGAAGGTTCTATGTACATAACATTATAACTACAAAGAAATAAATAACCACACGATTTTCTGGGGCAAAGCAGTCGAGGTATCTATATCAATTCGTTGTACCGTTGATGCCCAAAAGAAAGATAAACAAACAAAAATAAACACACTTTAGCGTTTGTAAACATTATTTTATAGCCTGATTATAGTACCAATAAGAATGTTGTAATCATACATTGGCACTATCTCTTACTCACATAATTTAGTAATTTTTCACTTAGGCATCATAACGAATAGTAATTTTCCACTTGTCCATCTTCTAGCTCTTATTAACTCAGGCATAAGGTTGACAATAATTGAACCCCTGTTACCTGATGTATATTCGCAGTGAATATGTGACCTCAATCAATTTAAATTGACTAACAGGGATTTATAAGTCCTTAGGTAGTTTATAACCGTCGACTAAACCGTATCTACAATTAGGTAGGTTATTCGTGTGAATCAGAATATCTCATTTCATTTAATATGCTCCCACTAATTTTATTAATAGTGTTAATAATGAGAGCATTTTATAAATGCAGTAGCATCTACCTTAGTTTAGGAAAATTACATATGTCAATAATAATGGATTATATGTATATTATCGTTTGTTCGTTCGTTTGTTGGTTATTCTAAGGGAATGAGAAATTTTCCCTTGATAAAAAATAGTTTAAGTTATTCTTTTGCACTCCTGTACATATAAAAAATAGTTACAATTATCCGTCGCTCCGTAAAAGAAGACTGCGTAAACAGACATGATTTTAAATTGTGTATACGTAAAAGTGCCGATATGAATAAATATTAATTATATAACGTATTTATGTATTTAAACATTGCACGCACTGCACTTTACCCTGAAAGCGACTAAATTCAAGGTTTGGGCCTTTGGGGTAAAGATCGAAGGAGAGGCTTTGCTGAACTAACAAAAACTGATGGATAACATTTTACTTTTTCTGATAAAACATCAACAAAACCAAAGTATTTTAGAAATATTTACTTTGCACAATATTTTTATTAGAAACCGTGAAATGAATACTTACACATATCTTCTATATCACGCTTAAAAAATTTAGTCCGAATGTAGTCCACAATTTGAAGTGAATAAATAAAATACTTATATAAGTAATTCCTAAATTACTTATTACTAACGGACAGATTGGCATTATAAGTAGCTATTTTTTTATTGCACTGTGCAGAAACCTGACACCTGAGATAACACCTGTTTAAACAGCGACTTAATCAAAATGTACATGAAGCTCGTGTGTGATTTCTGTTTTGTATTATTCGTTAGTACAGTTGAAGTCGTATCTATTAATACTTAATTTAATTATATCTATTAATAATTAATTGGCGTAGTGAAGTGAGTAATTAATTTTTTCGATACATTTTCATTAATTGTTACATCATCCCAATATCTTACATGAACTCAGTAAATATCTAATATTCAATCAATGACTGAATAATAGATTACGAATATAGGGCACAAATATTGCAGAATAATCTTTAAGGTAGGTATATTATAACAATGCTATGCACTAACGAATGATTTTTGAAAGTTCATTCCCTTTAGAAGATGAAACTTTCTATGAAAGTTCTTCATTTTTGAAGTTAGAAACTTTAAAGTTAGCTTCTGGGATGAGACCGATGGGAAATTGCTTCGGGAACTAGTCTAATGCTGAGTAATTCTACTAAAAATATCTGGCTTTTTGCTAATTCTTCACTGTAGTCGACACAACTCTTAATTGATGTCGGCAAGTTCAAAAAGACGACATTGTTTAAGTGGTTTAAGTACTTAGTTGCTTCTACAAAGCGGCAGCCTTAAATGAATACAATAATACATTGTCCTTCTAGAAATATAACTACAATCCACTTAAATATTTTTTTTTTCTTTATGAATATAATGCCTTGCCAAAAAGTGATACACAATGCTATACACAGCTAAATATATTCTTTTTCTTAATGTCTTCTGTAACAAATGTATTGTTTTAATGTATGTTTTTCCCAAAAAAAAAAGCAATTTTCTAATTAACCTATATTCTTGTCTATTAACCTTTAAGTTAAAAAATACAAGCCTAAGATATTAAAAAGTTATGATATGATAATATTAAGAAGTTATAACTTCTAATGTGATTTCCATGTATTTTTATACTATTGTAAAGAGTGTATCATTCATATTCAATCATCTTTTAGATGAATGCCTTAACTTTCTTAAAAAGCAGAGCGAAGATCTCCAACTGGAATATAAAGTATACGAAATAGTACCACGGAAACCCATTGTAGTGTTGACGTGGGTTGGACAGAGTCCCTCGCTTCCTGCGATTTTGCTTAACTCGCATATGGATGTCGTACCTGTGTTCGAAGTAAGTTTTAATAATCTATACATATAATAAAACTGTAGAGGTCGAATGTCTGTACATAGAAAAAAATGCTAAAAACTAAGTCAGGGGATGTAAGAAGAGAAATAGAACAAATCCTGATTTTTTCAAATTTTTTGTTTCTCTGTCTGTCTGTTTGTACGGGCTAATCTCCGAAACTGTAAAACCGATTTTAAAGAAATTTTGTATGGTGGTACCTTATATCCCCGGTCAACATCTTAGATACTTTTCATCCCAGAAAATTCAAGAGTTTCCGTAGGATAGTTAAAAAACTATAGTAATTTATACAACTTAGTACACAAAAACTAATGACTGAATTTTAATGAAACTTTACAATAATATAGTTCATACATCAGAATAACAAATAGGCTACTTTTTATTCCGGAAAAATGTACGGTCCCCGTGGGATGGATTTGTTTTTGTTTGTTTAGAGGCGAAACCGAGTGAAGCAAGGGTGAGCCGCTAGTGAGAAATAATTTATTTAAATTACTATTTCAATAATGCGTTCATTTTGCTTAGAATCTCTTAATAATTTCTTGATATAGCCTATACGTCCTTTAGTAACTTAATAGTGTAATGTACTAAGTAAGTAAGTAGTAGTGTAGTGTAGTAGATATTACGGGAATAACTTGGTATACCGCAGCTGTGCACCGGAAATAGAAGTAGTTTATTTCATCAAGTATTGATATTAAAACAAACTTTCTTATTTTTGTAGGTATTTTTACATATAATCTTATTTAAATTATAAAATTAAAATTATCTACTAGATATACAATATACTACATCACAAGTTTTGAAGTGTAATATTATAACTTTAGAGCTGGACAGAACAGAGTTCGTCAGGGGTTACCTACTACACATTAAACAACCTCTCAGAGCTCATTTGGTTTGTTTTGATAAATTCAATATACATATTTTCCTTAATGGCGATAATTGTCCACTAAAATGGCGCCAAATTTTTGTTTCATATACTTTTAAAATAAATTTAGGTATGGAATGTAGATGCCTACTTATGATCGTTAAAATCAAACTTCAAAGTAAATTTTGCTCAACTAGTGTGTCAAAAGCTATAGGTAGAGTTTAGAATGGAAAACCAAAGTCAACGAAAATTTCTTGCAAAGTTTTAATAATCTAACCTTACGTAAATGATTACATAATATTATTTATCATAAAGGATTTTTGAGCTTTAAAGGCAAAGTATCCAGTTTATCGTACAAAGTCAGGAAGTTATTAATTAACATCAAGGTAAATAGTATTAATTTTTGCTAAAGAAAAATTGTGTTCCTAAAACTTTTTTCAATACTTTTTTTATAATGAAATTAATTGCACTACTACATCGTTATTAAAGAAACAGCCGTTTAATTATGGATTATTTGTACATAATAGTAACGTTTTTGGTTGTATGTACCTACTCAATTATATTATAATATTAAAATAACCATCATATTGAAACAAGCATATAGTAAATTTAATATTATGTATACTGTAATAAAGCAGTACCTAACTTAGCGAAATCTGTATATGAAATATTTTTCTGACTGACTTATCAACGTTCAGTCCAAGCCGATGATGATAATCCAGCAGCACTAAAAGAGCCAGCTTTATATATCCATATTAATATTAAATGCGAAAGTAACTCCGTTTGTCTGTCCGTCACTCTTTCACGCTTACCGCTTGAACCGATTTACAACTAGATATCTTGGGACATTAACACACAGCACCATTTAGTTCCATAGTAAGCTACAAGCCTTGAGTTATGGATACCAGATAGTTGATACACTACACATATATAACTAATAAATTTTAAATACATACATATTATAAATATAAGCACCCATGACTGGAGTACAATTTATAATTCATTTAAATTTTTACTGTTGCAAGGAATCAACTAAGTTATACCTAAAACAAAATACAGTTTTAATTTGATGAAACTCTTAATTTGATTTAAAGGGGCTAAATATTTTAAGCAAATGTCCAAGTGTAGGTACTGTTTGCTTGCCATTCCAATTGAGAATTTTAGTGCAAGTTATCGTATTAAGTATGAAGATGCTCATTTTAACATTTATTATTATATTTAGAAGCGAGGCTCTACGTATGAGACTGCTGCATTTCAATAATTTGCCGATTGTTTCAGAATAGTTGGACCTACCCCCCATTTAGTGGGCATATTGATGAAAATGGCAAAATATTCGGGCGAGGGTCGCAAGATATGAAATGCGTCGGCATCCAATATTTGGAAGCTGTACGGAAATTAAAAACCTCAGGGATCCAATTAAAAAGAACTCTACATATTTGTTTCGTTCCTGGTATGGAATCAAAGGCTAAATATTCTTTGAAAGTGACACACGACATAAAACAAATTTCTTTTGCGATTTTTCATGATATATGTTTAAAAAAACATGCTTTTAAATTTAATAAAGTATAGGTACCACTTTTTAATTTTCTAGATGAAGAAATCGGAGGTCATGATGGTATGAAAAAGTTTGTTCAAACTGACAGCTTCAAAGCTCTTAACATTGGGTTTGCATTAGATGAAGGCATGGCCAATCCTGATGAACACTTCATCGTGTTTAATGGAGAACGGAGCATTTGGCGTAAGTTTAGTTATAGAACGTCCTATCTATCCTATGATTCTACAAATAAAATCACACTTTTTTCGATTGTACAACCAAAAGGCAAAAATGGAACATTTATAATTTAATCATGTCCCATCAGTCTATAATATGTCACATCTATTTTACTCAAAGACTATTGACACGAAAGTGGTTACGATATAACTGTGAGAGGTACACAACTAAATAGGTATTACGTGTACCGCTAGCACAGATCATATAATACTGTACTAGCCGCTAGACAATGCTGTAGTCAAACTAAGAGTGGTTTATACGCGTTAAGTGGTTTGGTAATTATTTTTTTTAATAATGCAGTAATTAATAAATACATAAAGAGTTGAAATGTAATAATATGAATTAAATATTGAAATATATTTTTAGAAATACATGTTATATGCACGGGACAACCAGGCCACGGATCGCTCTTATTACCAAACAATTCTGGAGAAAAGGTAATTATGACCACTTTTTTTTTAAAACACACAACACGATCTAGTTCCATGATAAGCTACGAAGCTTGTGTTATGGATACCAGATAGTTGATATACTACACATATATAACTTTTAAATATATACATATTATAAATATAAACACCCATGACTGGAGTACAAACATTCGTGCGCATCACACAAATGAATGCCTCCAGCGGGACTCGAACCCGCGAACCTTGGCGCAAAAAGTAGGGTCACTACAAACTGTGCTAAATGTGTCGTCAATTAAGAATTATGTTTTTCCTAAATTAAAATTTTACTAAATTTAATTTATTTTATTTTTTCCAGATTCGGTATATTATTAATAAATTCATGGACTTAAGAGACGAGCAGAAGAAAATCTTGGAAAATAATCCAAAGCTTACCATCGGAGATGTGACTACGGTTAATATGACACAGCTATTTGTAAGTAAAATTTTATATTTTAACTATCAAACCTGTATTATTTAGTCAGTTCTATTCGTTATCTAAATGTGTAATTTAAAAAGTATAATTAACTAGCCTTTGCCCACGGCTTCACCAGTATAAATAAATTACGCGATAATATTTTTCCCTATGTTGGTGGGAAATGCATTTACGCATATCACCTGTATATGGACCTGTATACGGTACTCATTGGCAAGCAAGGCCAGTACTACCAACTACTATTCTAACCAACTGTATAAATTATTTTGACAAACAGTTGAACAGTGTGAAAGTTGGTGTTCCCTGTTGAAAAACTCCAATAGGATCCCATCAAAAGCGACAAAAGCCACATAGAAACCAATTTATTGGTTTCTATTAGAATCCTATTAGAATTTTTTAACAGGGTTGCAGCGGAAAACAGATACACTCGATATAAAACACATTATATTGTATCAAAATTATCAATATTGCACAAACGAACATTTATTTAGGTACATATTTTTTATATAGGCATATAGAAAACCAACGTGCTGTAGATTTATTATTTCGTTTTTAACTTTTCATGCTTCACATTTACTCAAATTACTGGTAAGTTTAAAAGCTATAATATAAATATTTAAATATCTTTTTGAACTGTTGAGTTTAGTAGAGCTTGGAATAGAGAATTGTAGATTGAAATTTTCAAAAAGCCCTTTATTTTCTCAGTAACTACACGTACCTACCTACACAAAAAATTTCATCTTCTTACAGGAATTCGGAAAATGCAATGCTATCACTAAATCTATAATAATTATATTGTTTTTCATTTTATTGATTTTTAAGCTTATGTTGCATGCATTTATCGAAATTTTAAATTACTTTCCTTTTTATATAAAATCACTTTCTAGGGTGGAATACAATCTAATGTTGTTCCGGAAAAACTGACTGTTGTCTTCGACTGTAGATTGGCTGTTACTGTTAATCACGAGGAATTTGAAAAAACGGTGTGTATAACCAAAATTTTATTATTCGATATTGATCCGATTAATAATCACTAATTGTGAATCATATTCTGTCATTAACAGCGTGAAAATATTTATTTATTTATTCATTTATTTATTACGAGCGGCTCACCCTCGCTTCGCTCGGGTTCGCCTTTAGACAGACAAAAATAAATTTATTCCACATACTCTTTAATTTTTCGGGATGAAAAGTATCTAAAATGTTGACTGGGGATATAAGGTACCACCATGCAAAATTTCATTTAAATCGGTCTTACAGTTTCGGAGATTTGTCCGTATAAACAGACAAACAGAGAAACAAAGAATTTGAAAAAAATCTGGATTTGTTCTATTTCTCTTCTTACATCCCCCTGACTCGGTTTTTAGCATCTATGTACAGACATTCAACCTCTACAGTTTTATTATATGTATAGATCACCCGCTAGGCTAATCAAAGACTGCCTGAAAATTTCATCAAAATCGCTCCAACCGTTTTGGAGTCCATAGCGAACATATATACACACATCTATTTTTATATGTATATACCTATAGATATTTATGCATTATTAGTTATAAAAGATATTTAGATAATATTAAAATATTAATTTGCAATGGCTTCCATACTAGATCAAATATCTGAAGTTTATGTAAATGTTTGCTTCAAATGAATTGAAGCAACGAATTTCAACTGAGTAAACACACTCGCTTCCAATACTATACGTAGGAACTTGTATAACTGTCATTCGTCAATATTTGAGATTTTTAGGATTTCATACGCAAAGGGATACTGCTGACATCACTATAGCGTATATTTTTAAGGTGATAACCATTACCCTAAAAAAATATTATAGTAGTGACTCACCCTCGCTTCGATTCGACCAAACATCCAGATCCGTTCAGCCGTTCCGCCGTGAAAGAGTAACAAACATCCATCCATCCATCATAAATTTTCACATTTATGATATCAGTATGGATATGGATTAATACGGATTTTCATTAATCAACTCATTTTTTAAACGCTATCAAAATACCTAAGTATGAAACTAACTAAGTTTTGTACTTAAATAATAGCATTTTATTTGAAATAGTATTCAATAATATTATGAGACATTGCTTATCAATAAAGCTATAATGGTATGTCTATTATAATAAGAATATTATTTACCAGGTACAACAATGGTGTAAGGAAGCTGGTGAAGGAGTCACATATGAATTTGAACAGAAAAATCCGAATGTTGAATGTACTAAGACAGACAACAGTAATCCTTTCTGGGTTGCTTTTAAATCTGCTACAGATAAAATGTATGTAAATTATAAACATGTTATTTTATTCCACTAGTCTAACGCGTAGATATATCTTTTGAATAATTTTTTGGAACTCCAACGAACGAACGAACGATGTCACAAATGGATCCCATATCGAATATATATGTGTATGCTTAATTTAAATTAATTAATAACATAACTGTAAATTAAAGGATCCCTCCCCATTTTCGGCTTGGGCTGAACGTTGATAAGTCAGTAAGTGGCGACATTGCCTCTAATATATAATAGAAATAGTAATTGCGAATGTACCTTAGGAGTACCATATCATTACGGACTTTTCTGTAGACTTTTTTAAGACCTACAATTTTCTAGTACATTGTTTTGATGTACATATCTTTTAAGGTTTAGCCAGCGTTGGCCATAAAATTTCTAAGGACGACTCGATAGAACCAGTCATTGCGTTTTCTCGTGGGAATGAAAAAAATGCCTGTAGTAAAAGGTATCCTAAATGTTGACCCGTATAATAAGGTATCACTTCACCAAATTTTGTTGAAATCGGTTCATTACTTTTTGTGTGAAACGCGCACACACGAACAGACAAACAGATATACAGACAAACAAACAAAAATTTTAATAACTATGGCTTGAGGTCTATATTGTATACATAATACGTTACAATCATCGTTTTTAATAAAATTTCATGTACAGATTTCGCTAAGTTTCTGCTTTATTACAGTATAGATGATTATGAGAAAACATTATAATAAAATAGAGATTCTTTGTAAATAATTAACAAATACTATTGTAATATTTTCATTTCTTTTTTAGGAATATGAAATTGGATATCAGAATATTTCCTGGAGGTACCGATAGCCGATATGTCCGTCGTGTTGGTATCCCTGCTATAGGATTCTCTCCAATGAACTATACACCCGTTCTGTTACACGATCACGACGAATATCTCGATGCCGAGATTTATTTGAAAGGCATCGATATTTATACTGAGCTGATCCCTGCTATTGCTAATGTTTAAGATTTTTAATATAATAATTGTAATTTTATATAAAGTTATATTCTTTCATATTTTACCTATATAAAATTTATGATTTGATAATTAATATTTATGTGCATTTTTTGATATTATAATCGTAATGACTTTGTGCCTTTATTTTATATATTATTTTATTGTTACAATAAAATATTAAAAAGAATGTGTTTTTCTTTTACTTTTCTAACCGTTCAATGTTCCTTCAATATGAGTAAAATGAAAAAAATAAATAAAGAGTGCGTGTATGAAAGTGTACACGCGCAAAAAGTAAAACTTCTGTAGGTTATCGGTACTCTTTATGAAATTCAATTTATGTTTTAACTTTTAAATAATTAGGATAGGTGAGATACTAAAAACAACGCATATTAGGCATATTACAGTCATATATTTATAGAATATCATTTAAGAAAAGAATAATATTATATATCATTTGTCAGATAATAACAACGGCTACCATGGCAATAAATGTATAGATGTAAAGCCGGCTTAAAACCAATTAAACCAATCCGTTTAAATGAAAAAAAAAAGTTTGAAACCGAAATAAACCATTTTTTCCGGTTTAAAACGGTTGGTGTTGATGACTATGTTTTTCTTAATTATAACTACATTTTCTTGATTTTACTGAGGTAGGGGTATGATGGAGTACCTATAAACTGTGTTAAGATTTTTTATATGTGTGATATACTAAGTTATAAAAACTCTATTGATAAGTTAAAAACTCTGTGTTGGTACATAAACATGTTTTTCATTGTTTTCAAACGATATAAATAATCAATTGGATTCGGTTTAAAACCAAACACACTCTCGCACTCTCGTTGACGTCATCACTCGTGAGTCGTGACTCGTCACTCGATGCAACGCTGCCAGCTCGCCTATCCTACACACACATGCACATACATAAACTGCCGCGCGCGTATTAGATAATGGAGTATATTTGTATCCATTTTTGTTATTACGAATTAAATAAATAAATAAAAGTTAATATTTAAGTTTTCGTGTAGTAGGTAATGTAGGTAGGTACTTTTTATTGATATTCTATAAACTAATTAAAACGAAACATGACGTCCGGTGACCAAAAATTGCCCACAATGAAGTGTAAAACACAGTTCTTTTATTTTTGTAGGCGAGTTTTCAATCGTTTAAAATGATTTATTTAATGTTTAAAACGGCAACATTTTATTTAAAACGTTTTAAATCCGTTATTTTACATCTATAATGTTATATATCATTTGTCAGACAATAACAACGGTTACCATGGCAACAAACGTATATACATTTTTTCGTAACGCATTCACCAGCTTTCCCCCCAAGTCAAACGTGCGTAAAGAAGTAAAGAAGTTTTACTTCAAAAATAATATTTTATGAGATGAATTCAAATCGTCAATCAATAATAAAGTAATGGGAGTCACACAGTTAAGGAGACTACAGGGACTCTATATTTTTTCTTATTTCCAAATTCTTTAGTTTTCATTCATTATTTTTACCACAGACCAGGAACAACGATTTTGTGTAGTTTCCTCAATTAATCTGTGAAACAGTTATCATTTGCTATAAATATTTATTAGTAAATCAGGTAAATATATAAATATCTGAATTCTGAACATACAAACACATAAAATATTCAACTTAACTAAACTATAATATTCCCTCCCGGACAAATTCTAAGAAATCCGTGTGAATTTCCGAGAATTCAATTGTTATCTAGCACACCGGTGTGCTCGCGGTCCTCGAGGTGATATATTAATATGGAAACGTGTAAATTCAACAAATTATATTTTTTTATTAAACGAAAACCATAGACAAATATAATATAAGCATTGTCTATGTTTACTTCCATCAATGTTATGACAGTTAAAGAAAAACGCGAAAAAAAGATTGAAATGCACATAAAATTTGAATTTTTTATCTACAAATAAATACTATAAAGTATTTATATAGTACAAGAACATATACACAAAACATTGAATGTTCTATTTCAATGTAATATACAGATTGCCATTGAGGATTCAAAGAGCTATACAAACAAAACATAAAACAAATATAAAATGAACAAAATATGTAGAATCTGTTTGGAAGAAGGAATCTTATCTTCAATTTTTACTAAAAACTACAACTTATCATTATGCGAAATGATAGAATATATCACTAACGTAAAGGTAAATAATAATAATATTTATTAAATTATTAAATTTATTGTGTTGATGAAATATAACTGGTTCGACTTTTAAAGTAAATTACAACTCAATATTTCAGATTATCTTCCAATATTAATATTACACTCCTGTAAGTAATTTAATTTTATTTATTGTGAATAAAAACTGCAAAGTTTGTTCTTTTTTTACATGGAAAATATTGTATGAAATCTATTATTTATATAGTATAATTTTGCATTTTCGTTTCAGATAAGCAAAGATGACGGCTTACCTGACCAATTATGTAGTAACTGTGCTTATAAACTAGGCATTGCTTACCATTTTAAACAGACATGTGAGAGTTCTAATTCACGATTGCGGCAATATTTAGGGCTGGAAATTATAAGCAAGTATGTTTCTTTTATATACCTAATGTGGAATACAGCTAAATGCAGATTTTGTATTTATTAATTATAAAACTCCTGTCATTTTTGTATCACAAATTAACCAGATGATGTTGTTCCAATAAAAACTTTATTTAGTATCATGTGCAGTTAAAACTTTTATTAAGAATTTTATTGATATTCTTCTCACTGCTTCCAGAACAAAAGATGCTGAAATTATGACAGACCCCATTGTAAGTATTAAATAAAGTGGATAATATTATATAAAATGTAATTTATAATAATCTATGGGTTATACTTAAATCTTTTACAGATTATGACACATCAAACTATAGTTAAAAAATGGTAAGCAAAATATTTTTTTCAAAGCTATGAGACACTACAGCTATTTAAGAGCTCTTATATTGTTTAAGATAGATCTAATAATATGCCTGGTTGCAGTAAATGTAGTAAAGAACCAAAGAAAAGTTCATCAAATTATAAAAAGAAACCTGAGTGTGAAAAATTAAAAAGAGGCCCTAAACCAAAACCTAAGAAGGAACATGCTTGCTATCATTGTAACAAACAATTTAGATGCCAGGCTCAATTGGAAATGCATGTACGGTAGGTTAAAATAATATCTAGTTAGTAACGCTAAAGAAAACAATATTTTACTTTCCAATTGATTGAATGATACCAAATGAATCATAAAATCAAAACAAAAAAAAATCTTTTGATTATTTTTTTGAAATTTGACCAATGAGAATTTTATTAAGTAAATTAAAAATATTTGAAGTGACAAAATATGAATTGGATGTTTCAGAAATATAAAAATAAAATAAAATTTTCAGAACTCATACTGGAGACAAACCATTTGTGTGTATGTATTGCCCTCGGAGGTTCACACAAAAACACAATTTGACTATTCATCTGCGTGTCCACACAGGCGAGAAACCTTTTCAATGTGATGTATGCAGGTATGAAAATATCATATCTATTATTTTTTTTAAATAATAAATACATATTAAAACATATGAATAGGCTAGACTATCTATATAAAGTGTAGCTACTTTATTATAATGATAAATTTAAATTTTTCCTTCTAAATAACTTAGTAATAAAATAAGTATAAAAATTAATATGAAAATTTAATAATAATAATGTTCTCCTGACCGATTCCGGCCACGGCGGCCAATCTCATTGAGACTAGCCAACTGCGCAGGAGATATTATAGTGCACAAATGTACGCGCAGACACAAGTGCACTCTCTATTCCTGTCACTCTCATACTCCGGTGGGACGACTACTCGACACGACCGGTGAGAGTTAAGGCGCAGGACCGACGGCTTTACGTGCTCTCCGAGGCACGGGGGTGAAACACCGCCAACTTCCCAACTCCGGGCTGTTATTGAGGCTT
Source organism: Fabriciana adippe (assembly GCA_905404265.1). Taxonomy (NCBI): domain Eukaryota; kingdom Metazoa; phylum Arthropoda; class Insecta; order Lepidoptera; family Nymphalidae; genus Fabriciana; species Fabriciana adippe. The sequence continues at coordinate 5,951,514 of FR989988.1, forward strand.
ACTATACAGAAAGACTCAATAACTAAACTTGGCCCGACCCGGGACTCGAACCCAGGACCTCAGGATGTGCAGCCGTACATGCTAGCCACTACACCACCGAGGCAGTTAGTATGAAAATTTATTATATATATAATTAATTATTTGTATATATGACATAATTTTTTTGCAGCAAAAGTTTTTCGGCACAAGGGAATTTACAAGCTCATCTAAAGATACACACTGGACAAAAAGATCATGTAAGTAAGTTTTGATTTCTTTTAAGGCAATTAAGCTAAAAATGAATAAAACAAAAGAGCAATAAGATATAAACCAAATAATAAGCACTTACATATTTTTGCTATATTTTAGATTTTGGATTTTTACTATACTGTATAAAGATGGAGGAAGTTCTGTTGGGTTTTAGTGGGTAGCACTGGCTTTTCTAGTTGGTGAGTCCCACATAACCACCTATATGTTTACAGGTGGTATACATAAATGCATTATATCCCAACATTAAAAAAAAAGAGTAGTGAAATTTAGGCTAATATAATTAATGAAATTTGTTAATCTCACAAAAAAATATAACCCAGTTACCTTTCGTTTTCAAGGCATATCTTACTATCTACAGTTATATTTTAAATACTTACTAATTATCACCCGAAAATTAACATAAAAAAATCCTGTCTTTTTCTATTTCTTGTCTCTCTTTTTGAAACTTTTCAGGGTTCCATACCCAAAGGGTGCCAATAGAACTCTATTACTGTACCTCTGCTGTCCATCTTTCAGAGGGCTGTATCTCGAACCGTACTAGGTAGAGAATTGAAATTTTCACAGAGTATGGTATTTCTATTGCCGCTATAACAAATAATAAAAATACAAGATTTTTTTAAATGTCGTAATTGATCATCGAAATTAATACATATACTACATACATACATACATACATAGAGTAAAAGTCATGGTAGTAAAAAGTACATGTACAAGGGTACGGAACCCTTTATGTGCGAATTTGATTCGCACTTGACAGATTTATACATTTAGAAATTTCATGCACTTTTTAACCTTTTCATTAACGATATTTTAAATATCTTAGGTGTTTTATAAATATTTTTTTTCTTTTGCTTTTTTCAGATTTGTTCAATATGCAACAAATCATTCATAACATCCAGTGAACTGACAAGGCATATGTTTAAACATAGAGGAGCAAAGAATTTCAAGTGTGATGTTTGTGGTGCTGCTTATATACATAATAGAGATCTTGTAAGATAACAAATACTTTTTTCTCATAATTAGTTAATTATAGACTACTCACAGTCATACCAGTACTAATGTATGGATAAAAATATGATGATACTATTCAAAGAATTTGTTTGGTTTGTGCTAGTGTCCATATACTCAAAGAATGTACGAAGAAACTTTCAATCATATCCAGATTAACTCAGATTTAAAAAGTACTTCCTACTCCTCCAAAAACTTTAAGTTTCAGCGAAAATTCCATAAAAGTTATAGTAAAATATAGACAATGTTTAAAGATTATGGTATTATGCAAATAACCATTTTTTTTATAATTTTCTTTGATTTTTCAGAAAATCCACAAACTCAGAAAACATGATATCAATGAACATAACAAAACTCAGACTGAATACAACACTAATATAGACATAATTGGGATTGATGAAAAAAAGAACAATATAATGCCAGATAAAGAAGATAATTTGCCAAATGATAAAAATCATCTTACTATGACCAATCCACTTTTGGCTTACGAAAATAAAACAAAAGATATTAGTCATCCATATCCAAATAACATTGTTCATGAACCTCTCTCTTGTACAATTTGTGGGGAAATCTTCCATTATATGGCACCACTTGCGCATCATTACTTACATCAACATAAGACTGCCAATATTTAAGTGTGTGGAATTTTATTCCTTTCGCTATCAATTATCATGATAGTAAAAGTTAAAAATAATAAATGCTTATATAAGAATTTGGAGTTATTATTTAATATAATTTGGATTAAAAAAACATCATTGCTCCATTATTTTTCTTAATTGAAACAATATCCAAAAATATAGAGAAAGTGGATAATGAAGTTGTAAGACGCTGTTACCTTTTTGGTTAATAGATTGGGACGTATTTTAAAAGTCCAAGATTCAAACTGCTAGATTTTCACCTAGAATGATATTTCTCTGATCAATATTATCATGCTTTTAAAACTGGATATAGATAACTTAAAAGGGGACACCAAACATAAAAACAAACCTAATTATCTCTCTAATATTAGAATAACATGGTTTAACATTATTCTTTAAAGAATATTGTCAAAAATTAAAATTTTTATTAGTGACTTCTGCTAGATGCTTACTACATTTTAAAGTTATGTACATTGTGTACTCATAAGTCTTTAAAACTCCTAAAAAGTTTCTAGAATATATTATTTCAACCATATTATCAAAAAAATAAATTTGAGGAAATATGAAGATGAACATAATAAACAAGAATTTATATTTATAATTATTTGAGAATAAAAGTTTTGAAGCATTTATATTCCAATCCTTGATTCAACAAAATGTTGCAAGGGAATATTAATACGATCCTCACTACTTTATTTAAAGAAATAATAGTTACAATAATTTATTTCAACATGATTTGTTAATTCTTCACTAAGGTTTTGCACAGATATACATTTTAGTAATAAATTTAACGAATAGGTATCCATGGTTCTAGCACATCACCAATCTTCTTTCTCTCTGAAACAACAAAGAATGTTAATATCTAATATTGTTACTATTTATCTAATATTTATATCATAAACTATAACAACTAGGTAGTCGTTAATATGTTACTTACCAGGTGTTGGAAACTCTTCAGGGTGTAATTGAATATAATGCCTTAAAACTGCGTCCTTTTCTGCTAAATATTCTTCTCGTTTATTTGACACATACGTTAATAGAGTCGTCCAACCAACTACTCCAAGAACATGCTTTTGAATGCCTAAAACGTCACAAACGATGTCATTTTATGTTTTCTTTTATATCTATTTAAATAAAAATTCCATTATATTTTTATCATTATGTAATGTTACCGCTCATAAGAGGACGTTTAGTGCCAAAATTTATAATAATTCCTGTCCCCATTCCGAAGAAGCCGCCGAGAATATATGACCAGTATTTATTTAAAACTGGCTTTACCCTCCCTTCATCTCCCAAATTTAATAATTCTATAGCAGACAAATTTGAACTCATTTTTATTATTGACGCAGGTTTACTGCTTGATCAAAAATTTAACAATGCTTTTGATAACGTCAATGTAAATGTCAAACTAGTATTTCTTTTAATAATTGTCAATGATGAATGAAAAAGCCAAGGAGTAACACTATAGAGCCATGTTCGATTTTGATTTTTAACATTATAAATCATTAAGGAAACTATTATTATAATATCATGATATATGCGATTCAAAGAATTTAAACAAAACGGCACATGCAGTTTTTCACTCTATCTCATATTAAAACCACAATTGTTTCATAATTTTCGGCTAGGTCACTTTGATCTAGCATTTATTTCATGTGCTGGTAGAGATAAAATTTTCCTAGTTATTTTTGAGACTAATGAAAGCAGTTTAGACTAATAATTATTTAACAGTAATTGTTACTATGTGTCTGTGGGTATTTGATCTATTCTATCTACTATTAGAGTGTAAACAGATGATCGGATTTCATTTGGTGTCAGATCCGATTTTTTAAGGACGAATATAGTATTCATTATAATTACACATATAATTTATTTTCCATCCGGCAGACAGCGGCAAATCTGCAGGGTGTGACATATGTAAAACATAAACATCATTATTATATTTCTCGGATATTAACAGCAAGTATTATTTTAAAAAATACGCTGGTATAACTCCATAAATAGCACATAAACGATATTTTGTTTCACTTTAAATAAATGTCGTGATTAATAGTGCGACCTTCCACAGAACAAATATCTAGAGTAAAAAAATTAAATCTAAAAAGTTATGTATGAAATAGCTATAAAAAAGCTATGTAAATTTAAGAAAGGGTTTTTTAGATTCACAATGGGAAAGAATTTTGCTTTTTTCCCCGCCAAATGTCGAGATCGCTATAGTCCCCAGTATATTGTAAAGCTCTCTAGCGTGGATGGTTTTTTTTTCATTTTATTTAATTAAAATGACAAATTGAGCAGTACCAGGATACAAAAAAAATGGATATCATTTGTTCCAAAAAGACAAAAACTGAAGAAATTGTGGGTTAAAGCAGGCGTCTTATTAGACGATCAAAATTGTCGAAATCACATTCTTTATATTAAAGAAAGTGATTTTAAAACTCTTAAATCGTATACAGGTGATTTTTTTAATGTCTTCAGTCTTGTACTTTTTTACATATTAATTACAGAATTTCATACAAACATTAACCCCGTACTTTATCCACATAGGGGATGAATTTTGAAATATTCTTTTTTATCGGATGGCTACATCATAATAAGGAATACATCTTCCAAATTTCAAGTTTCTACGACCAGCGGTTTAGGCTGTGTGTTAATCCATCAGTTAGTCAGGACCACCGCAGGATGCACCTTTGCTTCTCAATTCTTCCTTCAACTGGCCTAACTTCTAAGTTCCAGGTACAATACATTGCACAGGTAAGATACAAACACAATATAAAAGCAAAAAGCCAGGTATAAAAGAGATATTAAAATAAATTCCTTAACCTCAGACTGAATGTAAATGGGCCATATGTGTGGCGTCCCCCTTACGAGAAATCTTCCTCATTAAATTAAAATATATTTTAAACCTTTAACTTTTGTTGTCTTGAAAGTAAAAAAAAAACTTATTGGTCTAAAAAAGGCTATATTATGAATGTTGCAAGTGAGAACTGCCCTTATATATATCATCTGACTATGTTATGTTATCTGTATTCAGTTATAGTAATATTGATTACAAATACACTTCGGATTCTGGCGGGAACCTTGAAAAAGCGCGGTTGACTTTAAAAAATAATAATTTTAAATATTTCCTATATTAAGTGATTTTTTATAGTTAAAGTGAATTTAAATATTGCTATTAGCTGCTGAAAAGCACAATAGCAATGGAGATAAACGAGGGGGGCGGGTCTCTCCCGCCCACCTCAAAAAAAAACGGTCGAACGATGAAGGAGGAGGCGTAGGCTCTGAACGATCGGACTGCGGCGGTGAGCCAGATCCGTATCTGCCTTATTACAAACCGAATTATAAAAGGTTATATTCGGAAAATTCAACCAACACAGACTTTAAAGTGTATGTAGAATCCACAAATGACGTTAGATTGGGCAACAAGAGCCCTATATACTTAAATCATATTTTCGCAATAGACATAAAAGGTGTGACGGGTATTCAGAGGGTTAATGCTAATAAAATAGCAGTTATTTTCAAGCAATATAATACGGCCAATAACTTTATTAATAACACTACTTTCCTCACAAAATATAACATGAAGGCATTCATACCGGCAGCGCAAATTGAAAAAACCGGCATCATCAGATTTGTTCCAGCGAATATATCTAACAAAGAACTTTACACAAGACTTTCTTCAATTTATGAAATAGTGGCAATAAGAAGGTTCTTTAAGAAAGTAGGACAAGAGCGCATTCCATTACAGACTGTAAGCATCACTTTTTTATCTAATGTACTGCCTAATAATGTACAATATGATCTATTCTCGTATAGAGTTTTTGAATACATTCCACCATTATTACAGTGCTATAGGTGTTTTAAATTTAATCATTCAGCAAGAATTTGCAATGGTAAACAAAGATGTAGTATTTGCGGAGGTGAGCACTTGTATAAAGAATGTGATAAACCAACAGAAATCAGCTGCATAAATTGCAGTGGGCCTCATCTTGCGATATCTAGATTATGTCCTATTAAAGCAAAGAAGATTATTGAAAAGAAAAACAACATATCTTATGCAAGTGTCACCTCTACAAAACAAGTCACCATTGATGAAACAGATTTCCCTCCACTCTCACCACCAAAACCACAACCTGTAAATAGTAATGTTATTGTAAATAAATCTTTAAATATTCCTGTAAATAAGTCTGTACAAGATGTAAAAAAAGGTAAAATAGTTCATTCTAAAGACCTTAAAACTCAAATAATTTCCAACAACGATGTACTTATGGCCCTAGTGCAGACGTTGGTGGAATTAGCCAATAAAGATGATAGTACACCCACTACTATTAATACTATTAAAGATATATTATTAAAAAACTTAACATAATGGATTGTGTAGGGCCTAGTTCTACACAATCCAAGTTACGTATTGCACAGTATAACATTCAAAGTGCAAATAGTAAAAAACCTTTATTAATCCAATTTTTAAAACAACAAAATATTGATATTTGCCTTCTTAATGAGACATGGTTCAAAGATAATAATTTTAAAATACCAGGATATAATATTTACAATAAAAATTCAAACAATACACATAATGGAGTTGCAATACTGATAAAAGCATACCTTAAGTATAATATATTAAATACCAGATTTTATGAAGACATTCAAACAGTTGCTGTATCTGTATCAACAGGACATAGTAGTTTAACAATTCTCTGTGTATACTGTCCACCTTCAAGTGGACATATACGAATTAATAGACTCCGTTACATTATTAATGATCTACCAAAGCCCATATTTATGAGTGGTGACTTTAATGCTCATCATATTGCATTTGGTTGTCAGTCAACGAAAAGTAGAGGTCAGGAGTTATTTAATTTAATTGATGACTTAGATTTGTGTATTTTAAATGATGGTAGACCTACAACTATAAATCGTCCTAGACAAACTGCTTCTGCCATTGACGTAAGCTTCATCAGTGGCAGCCTCGCACCACTATGTGAATGGTCTGTACATGATGATACAATGGGAAGTTACCATTATCCAACAATAACAGAGATTTCATTACATATAGATAAATATCATCTCAATTCCCCTGTAGATAAGTTCATATATAAAAAAGCTGACTGGGCAACATACACAGCTCTTTCAAAAACAATGTTTAATGATTTGATACTTCAGCCACATGATCCTATTTCAACCTATAATAATTTCTGTTTTCATTTAGATACTCTTAAAGAAATTTCAATTCCAAAGCTCACTAAAACAAACACTTTCATAAGCAGACCACCAGCTCCCTGGTGGAATAGTATATGTGAACAAAGTGTTATTGCTTCATATAATGCACTAAAACTATATAGAAAAGAGCCTACTATTGAAAATTATATTAATTACAAAAGAAAAGATGCCCAGAAAAAGAGAACAATTTCAGAACAGAAAAAAATTGGATGGAATAAATTGTGTAACACTTTTAATAGAAATACTCACATAAGTAAAATTTGGAATTTATTAAAAATGTTTAAAGGCATAAGACCTAAGAATAAATCATATACAAATGAGTTTATACCTCCACTCTTAGATAAATTATCAGATAATAGCAACTTAATTGAAGTAGATCAACTGAACATTCTTTTTGAAATTAACAATGATAACCCAAATTCTAAATTTTTACTGGATCCTTTTTCATGGTCTGAATTTTTAACAAGCTTGCACTCTAGACGAAATACAACTCCTGGCTTAGATGATTATCCTTACATTGTAATTAAAAACTTAGATGAATCTGCCCAAAAGTTGTTTCTTAACATTCTCAATTTGCTTTGGCGTAATAAATCTATTCCACAGTCATGGAAAACACAGTGTGTTGTCCCAATACTTAAGCCCGACAAATCTCCTGAGTTTGCTAGTTCTTATAGACCAATTTCCTTGTCATCATGTCTTGGTAAAATATTCGAAAATATGGTGAAAGTCCGTCTTGACTGGTATGTTGAATCCAAGTGTTTCATTCCACATATACAATATGGCTTCCGTAGAGGGCGTAGTAGTGCAGACAGTTTCACCTCTTTAATCTCTGACCTGAAAAATGCAAAACATAGAAAATTAAACACTGTTTGCGTATTCCTAGATGTCCAAAGTGCTTTTGACAGTGTTGATCCTGGTATACTAGTTCAAATCATGTCTAGGTTGGATGTGCCCGGGCACTTATGTAAGTGGATTTTTAATTTTTTGAACAACAGAATAATCTATGCTAGACATAACAATATTTTATATGGACCCAAATGTGCCTCAAGAGGCACAATGCAGGGTGCCACACTATCCCCATTACTATACAATATATACACAAGTGAAATTTGTAAATATGTAAATAATAAGAATGTAAATATTTTACAATTTGCTGATGACATTGTATTATACAGCAGTAATTACAACTTAGAGATTGCAATAGATAATATGAACAAATCCTTATTTCAACTGTTACAATATTATAATGATCGTTTACATTTAAAAATTAACCCCTCTAAAAGTAGTGTTATGTTTTTTGGCAATGAAACCCCAAACTCAAATGTTATTTACAATAATGAAATTATAAATAGAGTCACTTCAAAGAAATTTTTAGGAATAATACTAGATCCAAAACTAACTTTTGAAGAACATATTAAATATATATCCAAAAAAGCTCACACAGGACTAAATGTTATCAAGATCACTTTGTGGTGTAACATGGGGTGCAGACCCTAAAATATTGTCAATATTGTATAAAAGTATTGTAAGAAGTCACTTAGATTATAGCTCACTCGCTTATATGAATAGTTCTCATGTAAATAAATTAGACATATTGCAGAATAAGGCTTTAAGAATAATATCTGGTGCTATGTGCTCAACTCCTATAAGGGCCATGGAAGTTGAGACAAAAGTGATGCCTTTGATTTTGAGGCGAATCTTACTTGCTGAAAGATTCTGTCTCAAACTAATAGCATCAAACAATATTCAAGTAATAAATAAAATTGTACCTTATATAGATAGATCCCTAAGAAGACCATTAACAACAGCACAAGGTCTACTATGCGGTAATTCTCCAACACTGTCTGATATATTTCTGGAAATAGACAATAGTTTTTCTAAAATCAGAAAACAGTTTCCATGGCCATGCTACTCTTTCTCTTATCAGTGTATTTCACATCCAATTAATGTAGTTCAACAGACAATAAACAATAATTCGGAAATGCTTCAAATTTTAGAGGAAAATACAAAGTACTATGTTATCTACACTGATGGGAGCAAGGCAAGTGATTATGTACATGCTGCTATATATGATCCACAAGCAAAATTTTCTTCAAGTTTTATTCTGCATGAACCCTGCTCTATATTTACGGCAGAGGCATATGCAGTGTATCAGGCATTAATGCGTATTCGCGAAATCAATAACAATAAATGTTTTTTAATAATTTCTGATTCCTTGAGTTTGATAACAGCTTTAACTACCCTCACAGTTAAATTCAAGTCTAATTATATCCTTTACTTCATTAAACAAATAATTCACCAATACCACAATAAAAATATCCAAATTTTCTTTTTATGGGTGCCTTCCCACAAAGGTATCTCTGGCAATGAAATGGCTGATAAAACTGCATATGAAGGAGTTAATGCTGTTGACGTTAGAAATACAATGAATGTTCCTATGTCCGATTACTTGCAATGTATTGACCAAAATATTCAAAAGTTGTGGTTAGAAATGTGGAAGAAAGATCAAGATACGAAAGGAAAATGGTATGGAAGCATACAAGAAAGTTTACCTGCAAGACCTTGGTATCATCGTATGCAAGATGCTACTCGAGACTTTATTACTATCATAAATAGATTGCGTTTCGGTCATAATACTGCACCGTCACACCTTGCTCGACTCGGCATTATTGCGAATAAAACCTGTTCTTATTGTAATTCAAGTGATGGAACTATGGAACACATTATCTTCGATTGTCAAAAATTTTTGATTGACAGACTAGTGTTGGCCAGTGAACTTAGTGATGTTGAAAATAAGTGTGATTTATTGTCCCGCCCGCCGTCATTAAAACAATTGTTACAAGACAAAATTACTTACAAGCATATTTACAAATACATAAAGAATACAATTAAAACAATTTAACGGAATGTGCTCATAGACATATTATTACGTATATGAATAATAAGAGTTGACCTAAAGGTTGTAATTACCAGGTCAAAAAATCCCACAAAAAAAAAAAAGTAATATTGATTGAGAAATATCAAATACTGAATAGTTGTATTTATTTGGTGTCAATGAATTTTATTATTATTCACGAGGAAGGAAATATTTTTAATGAAAAGTCATAAAATGCCTTGAAGATATATTAAACGAAAATTCATAGTAGCATTTGGCTTTATCTTTCCTGTATTTTTTGTGACAATTATACATTGTAGTATATAGTTACACCAAGCGGATATTTTAATTTAGTGAAAATTATGGTGGAAAACGGAGCATCCAGCGGCGGCAGTGAGAGTCCTAATGCTACCGGTGTAAGATCTGGATTGTTAGAAACACTAGTGCGTGGCGTATGGTATAGAGTACATTGTTCCTTAGAGGATGACTATCTTAGTGTATGCTTAGACGATGGCTACGATGCCACTACAACTCTCAATGGAACACTTAACAATAACAATGTAGAAACGCCGAATAGTGATTTTACTGAGGTTCCAGAAGCAATTGCAAACCAGAAACGCTTAGTTCAAGTTGTTAAATCTGACAATAACGGTTTGGGAATATCTATAAAAGGCGGAATAGAGAATAATATGCCTATACTCATATCAAAGATATTTAAGGGTATGGCAGCAGACCTTACTGAACAGTTGTATGTAGGAGATGCTATACTCTCAGTGAATGGAGAAGATTTAAAAGATGCCACACATGAAGAGGCAGTAAAGGCCCTTAAAAGAGCAGGCAAAATGGTCCAGCTAGAAGGTAAAATATTTTGATTTAAATTTTAAATATGTATTGTGTATCTCGTAATGATGTGCAATTTTTATTTTAATAAATGAAATAGTAGCTTAGTAAAAGAGAGCAAAGTTCAGCTCTTATAACTATAATTGAATTAGCCTATTAATTAACTGTGTTAGCATAATATGATGAAATGATCAAATTGACCTTAACTAATTTGAGAGGAATTTCAACATCAACTTTGAGGCCTCTCATGTTTATTTGAATTACATTAGATTTTATGATTTTATAAAATAAAGTTACTTTAACACCAAAATATAAATTACTATAGAAAATATATTATCCAATATCTCTGTTAATTGTCTCACTTATATAAAAATAATTTTCTTACTTCAGACCTAAGATAATATAAAAACACCTAAACTTAAAGTTTTTGAGTAATAGTATTAACATCATAATATATTTTGAATGCTTAACCATCTATGTAATTATGATAAAATTATAACAAGCTCACCAATGCTTTAGCTTACCCCTTCATGTTATGATCTCTGTGTTATATAATGTAAATATTTAAATATTCAAACAGAGGATTTGTTTGAAGTTTTAAATCTTTACATTATATTTTCCTTATCTTGTTCATATATGATTATTTTTCTATCATAGATTTATGCATGTTTCAAAATGATGCTATAGTAGTGTACATATACATGACATCTAGGTCCTCTGAATAATGGGGCTTTTCAGGTCCTGGAAGCTGAAAGCTAAGCTAAGAAATGTTCATTTAGTTTTTTATTGCCTTACAGTGAAATACCTTAGAGAGGTGACACCATATTTCCGTAAGGCGTCCATCATCAGTGAGGTGGGGTGGGAGTTGCAGCGCGGGTATATGGTGGAGGCGCCACCGTCGCCGCCCTCGCCGCGCCGTCGGCGAGCAGACACAAGATATGTGCCACTCTTAATGGCCTGCGTTGCCAAGAATTTGCGACACCATGACCCAGGTACTATTTCATTTTTTTAGCTAAGTTATCTTCGAATGGTTAATGATTCAAATTTAATTTTGGCGTAAGTCAGACATGCCCAGTGTGCTACAATTAACTTTTTGGTTACTTTTCTATATTAACCTGTCAACGACCGCCAAGCCACCTGTGGTCCAGCTAACAATTAATTTCTTAGAAATTAACCAGGAGGTGTTAATGTAGTATATAGTATTAAATAATATTTATTATTAGTTTGTTTAATTCTATTAGAGCCAAGTTTCAACTGAGTTACAAAGATCTTTAAAAATTATCATATTTGTAATACTCGCGCTTTATCTATTTTATTATTGTATTGTAAAATTATATTATTAATAAGACAACAAAAAGTCAAATAAACAAAATGTTCAGAGCACCACACTATAGAGATCTACTCGCCTCTCTTTTTAGTGGCGTGAGCAATATTGTTTATAGGACAAATGACAAAAAGATTTTTAGATCTACATCTACCTTTTTATAGTGGTAAGCTATAATTTAATATTACCACTTACCACTAGGACAAATAAATTGTAAGGTTTTTTCTTAAGGTTTGTTTCTCAACATTAATAGGACAAATAACAAAAGTTTAAGCATCATATCTGCTTTATTTAGTGGTAAGTTACACTACTAATAAGAAAAAAAAAAACAAAATTGTCCAGAGGAACGCACGATAGAGATCTACTCCCCCGACGGCGTGCACGCGCTCGCACTGCGCGCCCCGTGCAGCACGTCGGCGGCGGGCTGGCACCGCGCGCTGCACGCCGCCGCGCGCCGCGCCGCGCGCGCCGCCCTCGCCCGCGCCCGCCCCCGGCTGAGGCCGCTGGTGGGGGACGTGCGGTACGCGGGCTGGCTTGCGAGGCGACCGCCTCAAGATCATGTGAGAGAGATTGGTTATTTTTGCCTTTGGATTAGCGATTTATTCTAGCGTTGCTCGCCGTTTGGTGTCTCTAGGTGACTTTTTGTTATACATTTTATTGCTTTATTGCAAATTTTTAAGGCAGCGCACGCGAATAATGGGATTCAAAGGTCAGTTTTGTCCGACTTCAGTTGAAGTTAAATATAAAACCACGCCACCTTTTGATAAATCCTATGAATAATAGTGTAACAGTCTTTTTTTTAACGCTGGAAAATGCAATTTAGGCATACCACCTGCATATATACGGGTGGTTATGTGGGTCTCACTGGCAAAGCCAGTACTACTCACTAAAACCCAACCGAACCTCCCCCGTCTTAATGGGGCGTCGCAGGATCGCTTACGTTACTTATATGTTACTCCAGGTATAAATAAACCTTTATGACTGGATAGTTAAAGAAGTTGAATTGACAAACCCCTTGATGTTTAAATAAATTATCTGTAAGTACTGAAAAAAATATTTAATTGTAATGGGTCTTTTAAAGGTTCTTCTGTTATTGCGATAATTAATTGTTGTAATGCGTTGTTGTAGTGATTACAATGCTACTCTTATTAGTATCGTGACTTATGTGCGTTTTAACATGATTTCTCAGAGATAAGATATTTTCCTGCAGTTAAAAGTATCCTATATTTTGATCGGATAACCAGCTATAATCATAACAAATTTCATCAAAATCTATCCAGTGGTTTCCTCGTGATGCGTTTACTCTGACAGACAGATAGAGAGATTCAGCCTCTGTATCGATAATAATGACTATTTCAATAAAAATATTTAATGTACAGATTCGACTCAGAATTTTATTTAATAGATTTGTTGAAGTGTTTATTTTTGTTTTAGAAATCTATTATTAAATAATTATTGGTATTCAAATGTTAATTTATGGCAATGGCATGATATGAAAGTACAAGCGACCGTCTAAGTCCAGAATTATGTATAATATGCAGATCTAGGCTCTAGAGCTATACCTAGCCTACCAGTATTATGACTACATTTTCATAAAATATACATTTATTCTGTATAAAATGAAAAAGACTAATAATATTAATGCGAATGTTAGTAGTAAATGGGTGGGTGTATGTGTTATTTCTTCACGTGGTAACGGCTTTATGGATTAGAGTGCTTATATTCTCGATTAAAATAGGCTTTTATCGATTTAACATACGACAACAGAGGCTACCATATCTTTTGAGTCGACACAGCCTAATATAAACTGAGCTTAAAAATTAAGATTATTCTGTATCTATACTAATATTATAAAGCTGAAAAGTTACTACTTATCAGATTTGAAAAATTATTTTTGCATTAGATAGCCCGTTAACTTAGGAAGGCTATAGGCTATATATCATCCCGGAAAAATGTACGGTTCTCGTGGGATAGATCTATTTTTGCCTAGGGACGAACCCGAAGCGAAGCGAGAGTAAGTCCTAGTAATAATATATGTATATTTGTTTTTGTATATAATATTGTTTACTATTTTATGTGTTTTATTGTTCAATAAATTATTATTATTACTATTCAGGTGGCGTATTTTAAGATAACTAGTATATTTAGATTAACATAGAAACTTAGTAATAGAATTAGTAGAATATACCAGTTATTATATTTTTTGCTAGATGGGGGCTTCCGGTGGATCCGACGATTCGGATGAAGCAGAAGGTTGGCAGCCTACTTTTGTAGCCATCACAGATCGTGAATTGAGGTACTATTTGATTACAATAGACCAGAAATTGTCGAAGAATCTTATCCTATCTTCCTAACAAAGAAATAAAAAAAAAAAACATCAATAACATTATGGTAATTACGATATATTACGTATTTTCAACCGACTTCAAAAAGAGGAGGTTCTCAATTCGGTTGTATTTTATTTTATGTGCGGTTACCTCAGAACTCTATCATTTATTAACCGATTTGGAAAATTTTTGTTTGTGTAAGGCCAAGAGGTGGATAGGTGGAACTCTTCAACGACTAATGGTAAATATTTTGAGTTTGGGCGTATTTTGTTTGGTTCGAGAAGCCCAATGCGTTAGAATTAGACTTAAGAGCCTGATGCTTAGTGTTAGTAATAAAAGCCAATTTTAGTTTGTGAGTATTCATATAAAAATTGGCATCAAATTAATTTAAACGGCTTAAGCGAATATTTTATTAAAATACTTTCTTCTTACTTTGCTACTACTAGGTCTACAAGAAAAATGAAAACTTTTTAAAGAAATAATAAAAACCAACTTAAAAAAACCATTAAAAAGTAAAAAATAATTGATTGATATTGGTTTTACTGGTTTTGTTTTTTTTTTTCATTTATTATAGATACCTAATCAGTTATTTTCGAGGTCGGTGTCATTTACCTATATGTTGAATATGAGTAAAATAATTACAAAGAAGTATAAATATTATTAATATTTATTACTAAAAGTGAAATAGCACGGACGAAATGCCTGTGGTGTCTACTATACTCATTTAAAAAAAATTCTGTTGCACTGTTTCTGTTGCAAAAAAAGTCTGTTGCACAAAGTATCACAAACTATACGAACTCATTTGATGAAAAAAACGTGTGTTGTCGTGGGACACCAGATAGGAACGAAGTTCCTTATTACATAAATATTAATTTCAAGTTCTGGTCAAGGTAAAAAGAAAATATTTATTTGGGTATAATTTTTTTATTATGATTTTTTTATTGATCAAAATCAAAAGCTACTTAACAAAATTATCTTAACACTTTTATTTTAACAACTATACATAAAAATCTTACTCCACGCATTTTCGTTACGGACGTTTTTTGTCGGCTAGGGTACCCCTCCGCATCGTCCCATAAGGAACATCGTTCCAAAAAAAAAATTAAAAGTGTCGAACAAAATGTCGTAACTGTACAAACTCGTTTAATGAAAAAAAAAAAAGAAAAAAACATAAAATACAAGATTAAATTAAATACAAAATGAAATACAAACTTTGTTGAAAAAGAAAAACATTAAAAGTGTCGACCAAACTGTGACAGACTATACGAGGCGGCGCCGTGGTCGTCGGAGGCGTGGTGCGCGCCCACGGAGAGCTTCAGCCTGGCGGCGACGCGGCTGGCGTGGTGGCGGCGCGCGCGCGCGGCCGCGCTGGGCGTGCGCGCCGGCACGGTGGCCGGCCTGTGCGTGCGCGCGCTGCGCGCCGACACGCCGCACGACCTGGCCGCCGTGGCCGGCGCGCTCGTGGACGGCGCGCACCACGCCGTGCGCGCGCAGCCGGACTTCACCTTCCGTGAGCGCATCATTCATTACTTTGGTTTAGCGATTTGTCATTTAGGTCTGGCGGCGGCTGGTGAACGGGTCGATGGTTTGCAGCCTAATTTGCCTTTTCATTAATACCTTATTGTCAACCCGAAAGTTTGTGAGGATTTATGGATGGATGAATGGATTTACATGTGTATTTTTATAACTCTATTAGTCACTGAATAGATTAGAACAAACTTTATACTTTAAAGCTTACACATTAAAGTGACATAGGCTACAATTTATAAAGATGTAGCACTAAATAAATGAAATACTTTAATAATGACTAAATGCCTGTTACATGCAGGATGCCGGTACCGCGGCGCGTGCGCGCGGCTGGCGCTGGGCGCGGGCGGCGTGGTGGTGTGGGAGGCGGCGGGCTCGCTGGGCCGCGGCGGCGCGCGCGCGCTCTACCGCCGCCCGCTGCACGCGCTGCGCGCCTCCGCCGACGACGACCGCGCCGCGCTCTGGCTGCACTTCGCCGACGACGACACGCTCGTGAGTACACCACCACCACGCGTACATACTACACACACCTACATACTACACACACCTACATACTACACACACCTACATACTACACACACCTACATACTACACACACCTACATACTACACACACCTACATACTACGCACACCTACACACTACGCACACCTACACACTACACACACCTACACACTACACACTACACACACCTACACACTACACACACCTACACACTACACACACCTACACAAAACACACACCTACACACTACACACACCTACACACTACACACACCTACACACTACACACACCTACACACTACACACACCTACACACTACACACACCTACACACTACACACACCTACATACGACACACACCTACATACTACACACACCTACATACTACACACACCTACATACTACACACACCTACACACTACGCACACCTACACACTACACACACCTACACACTACACACACCTACACACTACACACTACACACATCTACACACTACACACACCTACACACTACACACACCTACACAAAACACACACCTACACACTACACACACCTACACACTACACACACCTACACACTACACACACCTACACACTACACACACCTACACACTACACACACCTACACACTACACACACCTACACACTACACACACCTACACACTACACACACCTACACACTACACACACCTACATACGACACACACCTACATACTACACACACCTACATACTACACACACCTACACACTACACACACCTACACACTACGCACACCTACACACTACACACACCTACACACTACACACACCTACACACTACACACTACACACACCTACACACTACACACACCTACACACTACACACACCTACACACTACACACACCTACACACTACACACACCTACACACTACACACACCTACACACTACACACACCTACACACTACACACACCTACATACGACACACACCTACATACGACACACACCTACATACTATACCTTTTGTATTCAGCACATTTTCATACATTTATTCTGTATAAAATAAAAAAGATTAATAATATTAATGCGAATGTTAGTAGTAAATTGGTGGGTGTATTTGTTATTTCTTCACGTTTGAGCTTTACGGATTAGAGTACTTATTTAGGCTTATATCGATTTAACTACCATTCAGGTAGTAGTACACACCTACATACTATACTTTTTGTATTCAGCCTTTTTTCTAACGTCCCACTGCTGGGCACGGGCCTCCCTTCAATACGAGGAGGGATTAGGCCATAGTCCACCACGCTGGCCAAGTGCGGGTTGGCGGACTTCAGATGTCTTTTGAAAACTTGCTAGGTTCTCTCAGATATACAGGTTTCCTCACGATGTTTTTCTTTACCGTAAGGCAAGTGGTAATCATGTTAGAAATAATTCGCACGTGAAAATATCAGAGGTGCGAGATCCTGGTTTTAAACCCGCTTCACTCGGTTTCCCAAGCGAGCGCGTTATCAGTGGGTTACCACTGCCTTATACTATACCTAATACCTACCTCGGTATAATATGTACATGTGTGTAGTACATAAATACCTACGAGTATGTACCTAAAACACACACGTCTCCATTTCGCTGATGACATGCCCTGAGTGAACAGCAACATATCATGCTACACTCCTATACCCCTGTACGATTTTTATACTGCGACCATACCACACGCTTATTCCACCAGACATTCCCAAGAAATACACATACATCTATACATCCGCTTACACTACTCACACACTTGCAACTAAACGTTTACACCTCAAATGACTATATTAATGTGTAATTTTTAAATAAATAATTTCATAAAATGATTGGTATTCTTTGATATAAACACGATTGATTCTGTAAGGGTTCTATTTTTCAATTAGATTTGTGGTAACTTAATAAAGGTCTATTAAATTTTAAACCAAAATGTATAATGTGAACAGGAACTAGACATGGAAGGCAGCCCGAAGCCCGCAGTGTTCATCCTGCACAACCTGCTGTCGGCGCGCGTACACGCGCTGCCGGGCGAGGCGGCCACGCAACCCCTATAACCCCCCACCCCCAACGGACCCCCACCCCCTACCTCCCTAATTAACCCCTAAATATACGTCAATTGATTCCATGATTCAAACCAGCGATGCTTAACCTAATTTTGATATCATTTGTAATCGCGTTTAACGGTTTTGATGTTCGCTTTAAAATGTATAGGATGAAGTTGAAATGTTATATATGTTGCAGTTGAATAGCAAGGAACGAGCGCCATCTTGGTTCTTGATTTATGTTATAAATAATGCTTTAAATTGAAAAATTAAGTTTACCAAGTAAACTGGACTGGAAACATTCCTATTTTAGATTGCAATTCTAATTATATTAATATTAATAATGATAGTAGAACCTTTTTGATATTTTTTAAATAATTTTATATCGCGAATCTCATTTTAATAAGCGTTTGTACCATGTTTTCTTTTCATAATTATAGCATCGCTCAAACGATCATTCCAGTACATTCCAGAACTGTGGTTTATTTTTAAGGACATTTTTTTTTGCTTTATATATATACTTGTAACGATGTATCCTGGACTCTTCCAAAGAATGAATCTCGATTTTTATTTAATTCTAAGCCAATAAGGAGTTGTATGATATGTTATTGATTATAATATATTTTTTATAATTTATTTGTTGTATATAACTGTAGAGTAGTGTTTTATAATCTGTGCATTCTCAGAATGTAGAATAGGTTTGCTTTAAAAAATCGACACCTGCAAAGAAAAACATTGTAACTCAGTATTGTATCAATTTTGAATTTAAACTTATATAATATATGAGGAATTTAGTTTTTATTTTAAAATTTTCTCAATGCTGAGTTACAATATTGTTCCTTACATGTGCCGTGATGTAGGTAATATATAATCGAATATAAAGTAAAATATTTCAATAACTATCTCGTATTGATTCATTAGTAGTAATGGTATGCAGTGTTTATATGGCAATTGTATGGGATATAATTAATGTATGATCATATCGTTCATTGATCATTTGAAAACGAATATTGTTAAGTCAGTAGAACTTCGATTTATGTATATTTTGATACAAAACGTTGTATTATAATGGTGTGGAATGCGTTAAGTAGGGTGTAAGTTTGTATTGCTCGTAATATAAAGTTATATCTGAAAATAGTTTATTATAAGTGCTAGGCCACACTACAATATTCTGCTACTAGCCTTTGTGGCTATAAATACCAAACATAGTATGTTTAGTATATATGCAACAATAAAAAAATACAATCGAATTAAATACCCCTCCCCTTTTGAAGTCGAAGTGAAAACAGGTTTTTTTATAATGTCTTTCGAAAACTTGTTAGATTCTCTCAGACATACATGCAAATATCAGACCTACGAGAACCAGGATTTGAACCTGCTTCGCTCGGTTTTCCAAATAATCGCGTTACCACTGGGCTGCCACTGCTTCAACAGTCAAATAGCTTTATTAAAAAATATTTGGTTCGCTTATTCGCTGTGTTGATATTTAAATCGCAAAATTGTGCGGACAGAACTCGCGCGTAGATAATCGTAGTGTGGCATTAGCACATATTTATACGTCTATGAAGGATATTGATAATTTTTCATTATATATAACAGTTATAGTTATAATTAGGGTTGCCAACATTTCTTTGGCAAATATAGTATTTTTCAAAATTTGCCATAAAAAATATAGTCTAATTAAAAAAAAAATATAGTGCTTTATGAAAAAAAAAACAAAAAATAGACAAAGATATATTAGTTCTTTTTTTTATAAAAACAAATGATTTTTTTGCACTTTTTGCATTTCTTAACATTTTTTTGTCTAAAATAAAAGTGTCATAACATGCTTTACTACATTCAATTTTAAAATTAATGTAAATCAAAAGCTCGTTTTTTATTAATGAGACACTATTTCTGTTTCTTTCTTCTTTTTAAAATGAAGGATTTGTTTGTTAGATTTCGGTAATGAAAATATAGTAATTTTGCGTGCTATATATTTCTTCAACAGTATATAGTACGCAGACCCGAAACATATTACAATATTATATATTATAGTATGGTTGGCAACCTTAGATATAATATCTTCGTAGTCTTAGCTCATTTAGGTATAACTTTGTATTACGATGCGTACATATTGTTGCTTAATATGAAGCCTAAAAAAGATTTGCAATTTGAATGGCGGCTAATTTAAAAAAAAAAGTTAAACATGCAATATTATATTTATTTTAAATATTTAAGCTTTCGAGATGTCGGTCTAATCGTTCGTAAGCTAATAATAAAATCACAACTACGTTAAATCATTATATTTGTTAGTTATATCATTTTACATCGGCTCGAAGGACCAACCATTGGTCCTGTGCAATATAAATCGACATGGATATGTTTTGTTTTCATATATTTTCAAAAGAAATTAATATTTTTCTTTTATTGATTAAATTCTTTTAATATAAACTTGTGTTAGCGAAAATAATAAACGTAGCGCCTTAATTTGTAATCATTATATAAGAGTGACGAGTTACCGTATGCATGTGGGGATAGTGCCACAGTAAATAGTTAAACGTATTGTTTCTTATGTTTTTTTTCGTTGTTGAATGCAAAATTCCAAATATTTTTACATATTCATTCATAATTGCAATCAACTTTTGTATAACAGTCGGTTAAGATGTAAACGTTGACAGTGTAACTTGACTCAAATATGAAATGTATTTTATTTATATATTAATAAGCACTTTTCAATCGTCAATTCTTACATTTATGCATTCTAAATATATCTTTTCGGACTTTATTGCGGATTCAACTCTCTCGTGACCCGACATGATTGCTGTAAAACATTCGAAACGTCCAACTTAAAATATTTAAAATATCTTTAGTTTTCTTTAAAATGTCAAATATTCGCGTAAATCTAAGAAAGTATTACATCTTTACATGTAAAAGTTACTGTAGTCAGTCCCTGAGTACGCTATTGTCGACACGAAATATATTTCAATTGAGTTGAATAGACGGAAACTCAATAGTTGCTCTTTTATAAAATTACTAGCGACTCACCCTCGTTTCGCTTCGGGTTCGTCCCTAGACAAAAACAAATCTATCCCACGGGAACCGTACATTTTTTCGGGACGATATATAGCCTATAACCTTCCTCAGTTAACGGGCTATCTAATGCAAAAAGAGTTTTTCAAATCGGATTAGTAGTTCCTGAGATTAGCGCGTTCAACTAAACAAACAAACAAACTCTTCAGCTTTATAATATTAGTATAGATTCTTATCTACATATATAAAGTTGAGGCCTCATATAACGCATATAACTTAATTATTGCTTTTATCGCATTATAAGATTTTTAGGTCCCTTTCGTTAACCGACTGATAAATCAGTCATCTCACGCGCTTTGCGATGACTAAACTACCTCCTCTTACCGTTTTTTTTGACCGCTATCGTATTTATTTATTTTATTAACCATTTTTTTTTTACCGCTATTGTATTTGTTTATTTTATTATACAATTATATATAAGAATTTCATCATCTATCTCTATCTATACAGATTTTTTATCTTGAGAAAATCATAAAAATTAAAAAAAATTAAGTATGTATATAACAGTTTTCATTTATTGTGGCACTCCTTTCCACATGAGAGTGAAACGCTGAAGCTTAGAATGTATTAACAATACTTGTATATCGAACTGTGTTGCCATATCAATTAGCTGAACTAATGTATCTAAGTCTTAATAATCTTGTAATCTCTTAGCATTTCTATGATAAAATTGATATTCCTCCGTATACTATTTACTATGGATAATTTTGTACTTACGTAAGTAATTCTGGTATCTCATGCTCTTCTCAATACTGATTGTCCTGGACAATGATTTTAACTAATCATGAAAAAATCAACTGCTTGAACTTATATGTTATTTTTTATCAATTTTTTAAATTACAAACTTCTTACAATGCTACAAGGATGATTTGGCACGTGGTTGAAATCAGAACTAACACCGCCATCTTGTAAAGCGTCACTTTTGAGAGAAGTTGGAGTTGATGTTTGTTGTGGATATTTCGTGCTTTTATTTCAATAAAAATATTCCAAAATATGAAGTGATGTTATGGTGATGTTATGTATGTATGGTTTGAAGGTTTTTTTTTTTATAAAAGAAAAACCCTAAATTCACATCCACGCCCTCATGTCATTGTCACCCAAGTGCCAAATGATCCTTGTAACTTAATATAGTCATTTCGACTTTTCTGCCACGAACGTTAACCATTACTGATGTTTTCGATATATTTATTTCATGCCTATAACTAATACATCTTACTAAGTATAGAAACTTTATTGTTATGCTGAATGTACTTTTGTACCTCGAATCTCGATTAGAAGTAGCCAATCATTAGAATTCATTAAAAATTTTGTTATCTATTAATTTCTCAGTGACAAAATAATAATAATAATATTATAAAATCAATATATAATTAATAATTCCAGTAAATAGTAACGTCTGTAATCTTTCTTTAAAATGTTTGATTTATTGTGACAAATGGCGGATTTCAGAAAATGTCATCAACTAAGGACATTCTGCATTAAGTTGCCTGTAATAAATTAATCGAGTCCGTTATAAATAATAATAATAATAATGTTCTCCTGACCGATTCCGGCCACGGCGGCCAATCTCATTGAGACTAGCCAACTGCGCAGGAGATATTATAGTGCACAAATGTACGCGCAGACACAAGTGCACTCTCTATTCCTGTCACTCTCATACTCCGGTGGGACGACTATTCGACACGACCGGTGAGAGTTAAGGCGCAGGACCGACGGCTTTACGTGCTCTCCGAGGCACGGGGGTGAAACACCGCCAACTTCCCAACTCCGGGCTCTTATTGAGGCTTACTATACAGAAAGACTCAATAACTAAACTTGGCCCGACCCGGGACTCGAACCCAGGACCTCAGGATGTGCAGCCGTACATGCTAGCCACTACACCACCGAGGCAGTTATAAATATTACATATATAAACAATAAAGAAACGTTCAGGGCAATGTAGCGTTTTGTAGAGCATGTCGTCCCCCGCGTAATAAAACACACCTAACGATTTACATAACGTCGCGTCGGAATTGATATTAGTGGTAAGTATTGAGGTAGAGTCGTATTAACAACATGCGACGTCATTACATCAAATGTGTTTTGAAAAAAAAAATGTTTTGATTAGACGAGTTTTTACAATTAATAACCTAAGTAAATGATTTTATCTGTTTTTGCGACCTTTCTCTTGGCACTTCGCTAAGCCCATATAAGCGTATGTGTAGTTTTTTTTTAAAGTAGTAGTTTTTTGTTTTTTTTTTTTTTGTGTTATTTATAAGTAAATAGTTGTTACAAGAAGAGTGACATATCATGCGTGAAATCAGAGACAAAATCTAGCTATCAAAAAGGTTTCAAAAGAAATTTGTCTTTTTTGCCCGGTTTTTTAATAGTATCGCTCAATTGTCTTAATCATTTTAAATGCGAAGATAATTTTATGAGTTGTATTTTACATTGATTTTATAATATTTCACGTGATTATATTTTATTTTGCCTCACTCACTAGTGAATATTTCTGCCTCAAAAGCTTTCATGATCTGTGTGTTTTCTTACTCGGGGTCTCACTCGTTCTCTCTCCCACTGTAGATATATGATGGCACAACCAATGGTACCAATTGCATATTTTTTGGTATTTTTATACTCACATAATATGATAGTTTAAATTAATTTTTGAAAATATTTTTAATTATTATTATACTTATTACTTTATCTTGATTATATTTCTAAATAATTAAAACAACAGATTATAATAAAATGAATTTTTGATAAATGATATAACGCGCACATTCTTAATTCTTACCACGGAATTTACCTAAAACTGCCTTATTACATCAAATAGCTAATCTTACAATCAGTATTTGTACATCGATCAGTAGTTAAAACTCTAGTACATAATTATACAGATACTTTAGTCAAGTACTTCCAAAAATACTTCGCAATTACGGAAAACCTGAAAAGTGAGCTCTAACTACTTGTTAATAAAAGTGACAGTAACTTGGATCGTTTTTACTGTTGTAAAAGTTATTTTTAACCAGCAGTTGCAAGATTTTGAAAAATGATCACAATAAAACTGCAGTTAACCAACGTGGAAAACTGCATTTGTCTTTAAGAATGTCAATTGAATGTTTTATCAAGGTTTTGAGATTATTTTACATTATGAATTAAAGTCGGGAACTTTGATTTTTGAAAAATTAATAAAAACGTTTAATAAAAATATTTGCCTTGCTTTATACGAGCGGCACAGATTATTATAAATCAAAGGTTGAATGGAAGCGGTAAAGGAAGAATTGGGCCTTTTGGATTTTCCGTAGTTACCACATTTGTCATATCTACGCTTATTCCACGTGTACAAGTTACATATCAATAATAATATTTAAGCCTTTTCCAATTCACGTTTGTTTATTATTTTGTTATTTTTTTTTTTACTATTGTAACATTTGAGGCTGTTTGATTTGTTTTTATGGGATATAATTTGTTATGTATGCCAATGTTTATCTAAATAAGTTGAAATAATTATTTTGTAAACCATATTGTTACTAAGTTAAGTGTGACCCATTGGTATGTGTGATAGCATCGATATTTAGATCTGTCATTATTCATTAAAACAACGAAAGATATATGCAGTATTTTTTTTATATTCCTGACTTTCGACACTATAGGCTGGTTTACACTAAACTACTATACACGGTACACTCAGCTTATACACAGTGTCTGTATGAATGCAATTGTCTAATTTCACAATTAGAGACAATTTGTGTATATAGTGAGTGTATCATGTATAGAGTTTAAGTCTAAAGTGGCGTTTAGGATGAGGTACAAATAATATACGAGTATAATAAATATAGAATATTTAAACAACATTATCTACTGGGTTTGAGATTCGATTTATTAGGTAGTTCTAGTATCGTATGTTCTGATAAAGATCTACACGGTCCAGCAGTATACATCGGGTCGAGAGGCAAGCGTCATGTGGGACGGTCGCCTAAGGGCCCTCGTGGCACTTGATATTCATACAGCATGTCAATGTCAACGATGCACCCTAAACCAAACTGTTACATGCCATTTTGCGATGACCATAGTGTATCAAGCCCCGTGGGCATTGTCTCGTCTCTCTTAGAATTTGTAAAGCTCAAAATTGTGAATTGGTTTATGCTTTGAATAATCTATGGGTGTTTATAAATGAAATTTAAGTGTTTGTCCATTATTTTGAATATAAATTATTATTTTGTTTAAAAACATGCGATTGAAAAATATGATGCTTGGGGCTCTTCAAAAAGAATCAAATGAGCCCAAACTCGAAGCTTTTACTAGTAGTCATTGAAAAGTTTTGCTATTTGCTGCCTAGCTCCATCATCAGATCTGCTCGATGATATCAAATTTTCGTATTATCATTAAAACATGTACAAATTCAAATTATATATTTTGAAAGTAGGGTCAAACCGACGTCTACGATACGATTACATATACATACATACGTATATGTCTGTACATGTGGCTAGTAATAATAATAATAATTTATTGTAAGTGCTTACTTACTCCTTCACGTTGATTTGGATAAAATTTAGTACAAAGATAGAAGACCTGAAGTAACAAGTCTACCGTTAGACAGCTAGGGGTGCACGTGAACGAAGCAAGCGTAATTCGCTAGTTATAGAGAAAAACCATTAGAAGTGTTAAAATGTATTCAAACATAGACCTTATTTGCACGATACTTAAGCCCAAACAAATTCTGTTTGTAGCTTTATCACTTAGTACCTGGGCGACCGAGCTTCGCTCGTTTTTTTTGTTATATCGTATTTTTTAGATAAAAAAACTAAAAACTTGAATAAATACAAAAAAAAAGAAAAACTTTATATCCGATTGAGATTCGAACTTGAACTCACCTATGATTGTTAATCTTGCACCTTGGTCGCTTGCCCACGAGACTCATACCCGTGTGTAAGAAATTATCGAGCATATTTTGCGTAGAATAATTCAATAAAAAATCGCAAGAAAACTCGAAAACACGCGTTTTCCCAGACATGAGATTAATCTAGATAGATTTTTCGCCCCCGAAAGCCCCCACATACCGAATTTCAGCGAAATCATTAGAGCCGTTTCCGAGATCGCTGGTATAAATAAATAAAGATATAAATATGCAAGAATTGCTACAAATACTTTGGCTGGTTCATATTAAATAGATTTTACGTTAGACTTTCAATTTTGATCGTAGTAAATAATTTTGACGCAAATGAAATCGAGGGTAGAGAGGAGTAAAATATAAACCTAAAACTTTTCTTTTAATACGAGACATATTGCCGTCGTATTATTTGGCCACCTTTATGCACGTTAGGTTAAAAATAAAGGTTATAATAACTTATCCTTGCAGAGTTACGACAATCAGATCAAGAAGGTCAGCCATATTTGTCGTATACCTACCATTTATTTAATTAATTAATATTTATAATATGTATGTATTTAAAGCTATATATGTGTAGTGTATCAACTATCTGGTATCCATAACACAAGCCTCTTACCATGGAACTAGATGGTGCTGTGTGCTAATGTCCCCACATATTTATTTATTATTTCTCCTATTTATTCAGATACACATTATTACAGTAAAGCAATTTAATTTATGTAAGTGCTGAATTTCCTCATGGTCAACCTGATCAAATGTGCCTACGAGCAGAAACTCAGCTTTGGCCACTGGTCGACAGCGTTCGTTTTCAATTAATCGACGCTTTGTCCCCGTACAGTGCCGATTTATTTCAAGCCTATAAATTTCCTTTACGTCGAATACTACTACCATTAAATGATTAGTCCGTGTCTGGGACGGTCATTTTGTATTTTGCCGTGGGAGTTACATAGTACATATTGAACTCTACGTGACAAAATTGATGTAGGTACGTCTAAAGGCATTAACCCTTAGTTTGTAGGGTGAAAGATACTTACACTTAATGTAGGTTGGAGTCCGAGGGACTCCCCAAAGTAAATTCAAAATAAAAAGACAAAATAAAAAATGTTGTAATATATTTGGCATGCAAAACATAACTTAATTACCATTCTATAATTTAATGACGAAATATAACAGGAACTTTACATGAGATTCATTTTTTCTTAAGTTTAAGAAACAACCCTCGAAATTCACAAAAAAATTGACATACGGACTTTGAGCCTCCATAGTTTTCTTTTCTATGATTGTTAAATGAAATATTTTTCTTAAATCAATTAATTTAATAGTCTTCTTAATAAAAATTTAATAAAACCTTCTAAATATTCAAAAATAAAAAAACGTGCAAGGTCCTATTCGTCAGTACGTAACACACAGTGCCTGTACACTTTTTTTGAACATGCAGACATATTTATTTGACAAATATAGGCTGTATTTCTTTTTATCCTAGCTGGAAAAAGAGAAAACAGTATTTGCTGTTTCACCGAGATAATTTTTCCTCCACTACGCTATCAACTTCAGTTGGGAGATCTCCTCGTATGATCCAGAATATTTGGAAACGAATCGATTTGGGCAATCGCGTGTTGGACATTCGTGTTCTCAAATTTGATTCGTTTAGAGAAGATGCTTCACTTTTTAGAATATTTAGCCGTCATTTTGGTGCGTTGTTCCTGAGACTGATGGGTAACGTAGGCGTTTCCTCCACACAAGTCGTGAATCTGGAAGATCATCGCCATTGACCAACGGACAGTTCGCTGACTGCGTGTCAGGTTCTGTACTTTCTTCGGAAATGGTATCATGATCTGATTTAATGTAATCTGCGTCTTCATCGTCCAAAAACACGTTTTTGGGCTCGGCTGCAAAATAATCTTCGTCATTGCCCAGACTATCTTCATTTTCCATATCTTCCATCCAGTCCGTTATCACAGAGCTCAGATTTTCATCCAAAACATTTATGGACCTTATGTTACGACTATTAGAAGCCACAGTTTTGAACTGTAAAAATAAAATACAACGTTATTGGGGTAAAACGAAAAAACTTAAATTCACAAATTGTAACGTTAAGTGTAAGGTGGAGTCCGTAGGACTCCGCGTGTGTTGGTTACTCACCTTATGTATAGCGCGTGCGCACGTCCACTAGCCACTGCGTTAGCTGCACCAATAGCAAAAGGTACTAAAACGCACGACGCTGTGCTTGCGTTTTATCAAAAGATAAAAATGAAGATTGTTTCAAGGGGAGTCCCTGGGACTCTCCCTACAAACTAAGGGTTAATTGAAAGCGATTTGCAATCCTATTTAATGTTATCAAAGCGAAAGTTTGTGAGTCATATGTTACTTCTTCACGCTGTAACAGCTTAAAGGATATGAGTGTTTGAAATGGAAATAGCGTATCGTATCATGGGGTCCATCTCAGGATATTTTCAAAGAAATAATTGAATATTGCTAAAAAGGTAATTAGGTACGGTAAAACATAATCTAGATTATGTATAAATAATAACATTAAGGCAAAGTAAGCAGTTTCAACGGTGGCCGTCTAGTCCTCAGTGAGCTCTCTAAGAGCAAAATGTAAAAACAATGTGTACGGGATCTTACAAACCATATTATAAAAGGATATCTTCGAGCTAATACTAGCCATTCCTTTGCAGAAGAGCAAGAGTGGAGATACATTTAATGTAAGTAAAGGCCAGTAAAGCCACAGTAATAATATCGGCTTCCTGAATTTCAAAGAGCCACAGATTTGATTACTGCATCTCGATTTGATTTGAAATTATTCAAGTGTACTTCACGTAGAGCTCAAGCAGACTTTTTTTAATTTTGACCTATTTTTATGAAAACTTACCTGTTACACTGTATTGATTGTACATTTTACAATGTTCAACCATTACAATGAAATGTAATGGTCCGTATGTTAGATCTGTGTGACTAACACAGATCTAACATACGGCTTTTTAAAATGGACGGAATACACGCGTAGAGGTTCTCGAGTGGTTATGGTGCGAAAAACAGTCTTAAAAAACTGTTGATTTGGCTTATACTGCATTCAATGTACAATTTTATTTTATTGTGAGATTATAGATCAACACCTGCAAAGGACAACGCTGTAAACCAGTATTGAGATACTTTAAAAATATCCAATATTTGAAGTTCAAGATAAAAATAGCTAAATAAGATAGATTTCTTTAGAATTTTTTGACAAGCACTGCATGGAAAACGACTTTAAGAATTCGTCGAATTTTGAATTAATCTATGACTATATACTAGCGACTTATCCATGGATGTCATTTTATATTTAATTTTTTATTTAAAAGCCTTTAGCTGGAGCACGCCGATTAAGTAATTCAACGGATAGTTTTTTCAGACTTCAATTGACTTCAATTTCACATATTAAACTTATTTTTATAAGAATAAAAAATAGAATATAGCACTCAGCGGTAATACATACATATAGTTCCCTATCAGTGAAAGGTTTAATTTAAATTTTCAAAATCAGGTCATAGTATCGGATACCTACATCTAAACTTACAAACTTTACCTCTTTATAATGTTAGTGTAGAAAAGACAAATAGCTGCTTATTACTCATACTAATTGCCTAGATACTTTGACGATATATTTGCATTACAAATAGGAAATTACATTGTAGAATGGGTAAATGCTGCTATAGAAAATGTTAGGCAATTTACACAAAACTGTAGTAAATCATTGGTCTCATAAAATACTTATAAGTTACTAGCACTGCCCGCGGCTCCGCCCGTTTAGATGACACTAACTAATTTCTTAGGTTTTACATACCTATTAGTATACTCTTACACACCTATAGTACTAATTTTCATAGCGCACCGCATGATTGATAAATAATGGCGGTAATTGACAACGCCACAAAGGTTCTTCCTTAAATCTCATATTTGATATAGTAAATTGCACTTTTTGTTTTAATAATAACATTTATATTATGTCTATACCTACTTCTGTTTTGTTTGTTTAGTTTTGGGCAATAAACTCTCAAACTACGGAATTAATTTTAATCATTTATTTACTAATAGACAGCTATTGATTAATTTATATTTAGCTGATTATTTAAATTACATAATAATAACTTTTCTTAATATTAATATGTCGTGAAACAGGGATGGGTTAGTGCTAGTTAGTAATATTTTCCTAAACGATTTTCAAAAGAAAGTGTTGGGGAAAGTGAGAGTTCCAGAAGTACATGATTAAGGTAAATACGTAAATATTTCTAAGCAAATGGTTTTTATTATTTCATAAGGTCACATCTGTACATTCCATTTTTTGGAATTAAAACTACGTATTTTAAAGACACATGGCGAAATCTATTCACGTATATCTAAACAACGCATAAATATTTTTTATTTTTGGAGCTATTTTAATGAATAAAATACCGCTGTTGATAACTTTTTTTCAAGATAAGCTATTTTTAATAGTTTTATGCCATATTTAGCAAGTTAGCTTGCTAAAACATTTATAGTATCATCGTGATTTTATTCTAACCGGTTTTTGTATTTTTTCTCAGAAATGAGATATATTCTCGCGGTAAAAAGTATCTTGTATGTTGACCCGGATAACCAGATATCATCATACCAACTTTCATCAAAATCCTTCCAGTGGTTTTTCCGTGACGCGGTAACAGATAGAGAGACAGGAATTCTAAAAACTATAGATTCGGCTTCTGTATCGATAATAATATCTATTTCAATAAGATTTTTCAAAAAATATTTATTGTACAGATTCGGCTTAGTTACAATTTTATTATATGTATAGATTTTAAATTGTAATCCCACGGGTACATTTCCAATTATTCAATTTCATACTTCTATCTCGATTTATTCATATTTTTCATTACGGATTCGATGAGAGATGCATGGTTACTCGTCCCGAGTGAGATTCAAGCCTGCGATCTCTGACGATGAGACTGGTAGTTCTGACAACTACACCTGGCTTCAGACTTGGTATACAAAACTAAATGAAAAAAAAAAAACAATGTGTATTAACATCATAATAAATCCATTTTAATTGCCTTTAATGAGATAATGCTATCAATTAATTCGAAATGTAAAATTTGTTATCATGAAACATTGTTCGCTGTAAAAAAAATTTAAGATATCAGAAAGTAATTAATTACGACATTTCCATTGCCAGTTTCGAGTTTGCATAAAGGGATCAGTTATATATAATATTGATCGCTCAATTTAAGCTGAAATCTGTACAGATTGCTCTTTTCCTATTTAATTATATTGAAATTCAGTTGAAATTGGCTCAATTTTGAAATTCATCATAAAATCACTTTATATTTCCAATGAATCCTATTAAGAAAATTAGAAGTAGCTGCCTCCAATGTAAGAGATAAAAACTTAATAGAAAGAATATAAATAACTTTCTATTTGAAGTACTTACCTAATAATTAATAGTACTAAAAAGTTAACATTATTATCTAAGTAGCCATGTTAAAACTTTTAAATAAATTGAGATTTTAGATTTTTATTGCATTATACCTACTAAAATATTCAAATAGCTTCTCACAGCCGGATCTAGGCCGACATAAGATTTGTTGAAACAATACAAACAATTACCGGAAATAGGAATGTATTTCAAGCCTTCACTGCTTGTATCTTCTGTATTCTACGTGATACTAGGATGTAAACTATGTTCTACTTGTACGCTTAAACGGCAGAACTGAATTTATTGTCTAATACATCTCATACTTGCTACTTACTTTTTTGACAGCTATTTTTTAAAGATATAGATCTCAAGAAAGAAGTCAATTGAAGTGGTCGAAATAGGAAGAAATTTTTGTTCCCACTAATTAAGTCACGAGCGTCACACAGCACTTTTCCGCTCGTTTCGTTCTCAGGTAATCACGATTGGACGACTTTAATTCAAAACTCGTGCCTCTCCTAGATTGCTGACGACCTCACTTGAGCACGTAGGATCAACAAGGAGTCTAAATATATAAAATGTGTCATTAAAATATTAGAAACTGGGAAATGAGAGTGCTTGACTGTCTCTTTGATTTTATAAATTTGCGGTGACGGTTTTTACTTACTATAAAAATTGATAAAAATATTATATAATTGAAACAGTATTTTACCTGTTTTAATAATGTCTTTTTTATGGCTATAAACCCATTTTATTTTTGAGCATAGTGGCTTTAAATATTAAAAGCATATAATTAAAAGATCTTATTATTGTCAAATAAACTTTTTATTAAGTATAAAAATAGGTAAAATTTTGTAAGATCATCTGGTGGAAGCTATTACCGACTAAAGCTTTGTTATTATTGCCGCCTCATACAGAGTACCTACAACATTATCAATTCATTTTCAATTAGGAATATTGTTATCCCTAATAACTGTTGTGTAGTCTTCCGTTATTACCGTTCTAGGTTGCTCATAACGTTTGTCTAATCTCGCATGTGCATGCATCTTGTCATATAGGTATGGCCAATGATCATAAATAATTAAAAATATTAATATTATTATTTGAATTGTTGACGAATAGCCCGTTAGGAATATGTTCTCTATAATATAAAAGATAATAAAAGTAAAGCGGTTTCTAAGCCGGGTCTTGTACCTTTGACTTTACCTATAGCTTAATTCGAATTGAATTATCTATACATATAATAATAAGAAAAGTTTAACGTGTTTGTACATTGCTTATATTTGTAAATAAAATTGTTTGTAGGACTGAGTATAGGTAGTAAAAGAAATCTCTATGGTTTTTAGATTTTTTGTCAGTCTGTTCAGAAGGTAAATCGAATAGATTTAGAGTAAGACGGCTGTGACAGGCAGGTATGGCAATGGGTTCCGTTTTAGCCATTTAGCTATGGAACCTTCTCCTTTCGAGGTTTATCCACCAATATAGTTAACAGAGAAGCATTTTAAAGGTAACCAAATGTACCTAAAGCTAACCAATATCCCTAAGCCGCGCTTCTCAGAAAATATCACCAGGTCTGAGGGCTCTTTCTTTTCAGTAAAGGAGGTGATACAACTTTGATACTTTCGACGCGACATATTTTTGTTTTTCTGACAATTACCCAAACGAAGTTGTGGACACTGAGCACAGGTAGTTATAAAAATGTGATTCATAGTTCCGTTTTTTTATTAACACATATATATATATATATATATATATATATGTAATAATTCATTATATATATATATATGTATATATATATGTATATATATATATATATATATATATATATATATATATATATATATATATAATGAATTATTTTACATATGAATATCTCTCTATAATGAGTGGAAAGAAAGTATATTAGTTACTTTTAAATATTTCGGAGTCGTGAAATTTTAAGGCACTTTATTGTTTAAGTGTATCCATCCATATTTATCAGTTTTATCGCATTACGGTTTGGAAAATATCAAAATGACATCGTTTGGCAGTAGCAAATATTTATTTGTTTGTATGTTCTCTATTATAACCTCCAGTCTGGTGTAGTTTCTGAGTCTATTCTAATAATTCTTTTATTTATAGAATAACTAGCGACTCACCCTCGCTTCGCTTCGGTTCGTCCCTAGAAAAAAACTATCCCACTGGAACCATACATTTTTCCGTGATAAAAAGTAACCTATATGCTATTCCAGATTACAATCTATTTCTGTGCCAAATTGCATCCAGGTCTATTTAGCCGTTCTGGCATGAAAGAGTAATAAACATCCACCCATCTATCCTCACAAACTTTCACATTTATAATATAAGTAAGGATACACTACTCTTCAGTAAAATAAGTTATTTTATTGGACCCCAAGGGGTCATCCGCGGATACAACCTACTAAATATTTTTACAACATTTTTCACATAAAGAATGAATGAACTTAGGAAATCTAATGCGAATATTTTGTAGTGACCTTTATTTTATATGTAAACATTTTCTAATTAATAAAACGCTATATATACGCTATGTACCTCTTACGTTTTATATGTTACTCTTTAAAAGAAATAAATTGTCTTTGTGGCTTAAATTTTACAGAAATATTTCAAAATATTGTGTCTATTATGATCAATGTGTATCTTTGATTTTTACAAAACAACTTTTAAGATATATTTCCTCAGGGTATGTCATTAAAAATACATATATTAAGTTAACAATATCCGTCTTCGATTAAATCTTTAACGGAATTTGGAATAAGTAAGTTAAATTATTGCGTTTGTATTCAAGTACAATTATACCCAGATATTATATAGAATGATAGAAGCAACTGCGTCGTATTTAAATTGGTAGCTTGTATTTGAGTTCGGGCACCTCGCACCTGGGCGCGGGGCTTAAGGAAAGGATGCTAAATAAATATTTTCTAAATGGAAAGGATAAAGGGCACGCCTCAACGATAAGTTTCTCACAACGTGAGTAAGCAGTACAGTTTTCGTAGGTGCAGACGTTTTTAATTAATCAATTTAGTAACATCATATTATGTCTTGCTGTAAAAATATTAATGCAATTAATATATGTATGTAAATATTTTTTTCTGATTTCTTACTTCTGTGTTTTTTTATACTATTTACTCAATTTAAGATGAAACTTTGGTGGAATCTTAAGCGAGCGCTGGTATTTGTTTTTCTGTATAGTAGGTACTTATAAGGTATAAAAATAATAAGGTATTTAAAATAAGTAATAGGTACGTGCATTGTATCGAATAACGCGCAAATTATTCCTAGCTATTATAGGTAAAGTGTTTATGTGTATTTATCTATCTATATATACATAAAATGCTTTGTCCTGACTGACTGATCGATCAACGCACAGCCTAAACCGCTGGTCGTAGAAACGTAAAATTTAGAGGACATATTCCTTATACAATGTGGGCATCCGCTAAGAAAGGATTTTTCTAAATTCATCCCCTAAGGGGGTAAAATAGGGGATAAAAGATTGTATGAAACTCTGTTATTCTTAACGCGAAATACACGGTAAGTGGTATTCAGCTTTAAGATGAAAAATAAGAAATATATGTATAATTTTTTTTCGAAATTCATCCCTTAAAAGGGCATAAGGGGGCGATAAAGTTTATATGGGCAAACAATTATTTATGATCAGAATTACTTGAAACTTCGTATCAATGCTCTTCAGTACAATTAAATAAATATGTATTTTAGCATTTTTTGAAATTCATCCCATAAGGCTGTCAAATAGGGGATGAAAGTTTGTATGAAACTCTGTAATTGATGCACGGAAAATAGTATTTTACCTATAACATGAATACTAAAACAATACAAATATCCTTTTTTTTTCTGAAATCCATCCCTTAAAAGGGTAAAAGGTGTTTGTGCTGTTTATATGAGGAAAAAATGTTTATGATCAGAATTACTTGAAACTGGTATTAATGCTCTTTAATAGAATTAAACAAACATGTATTGTAGATTTTTTTTAAATTCAGCCCGTAAGTGGGTAAAACTGGGCGTTGAATAAACACATACTATATTGCGAAAATTTTTTTTTGTAGTTTAATCGCGGGCGAAGCCGCGGGTTCTGCTAGTATAATATATTTATGTACATCTCTGCCTCGTTGATCTAGTGGCTAGCATATACAGTTGCAGTCTGCAAGTCCTAGGCCTATTTATCAAGCAGTTATCAGTAACAGCCCAGAGTTGGGAACTTGGTGTTGTTTAGTTCCGAATCTTCGTAGAGCAAGTGAAGACGATCGTGTAGCCTGCGCCTTCTCACCGGTAATATCTAATTGTCATCCTACTGGAATATATTTAACCAAAAATTTAAATCAATTATATTAAAAATCAGGGGGCCACCTCAAAATGTTGAGATTTTTTTTATTTCAAATATTTTGTTTTTTTCTGAGCTACAAATTCTATCTCCAAGCTAAGAAAAAAAAAACATTTTTTTTTCGCTCCACTCTAATGTACAATGTACATATGTATATGTACGTATCACAGATGATGTTATACTATATGTATGTTCGTTTTACTTGATGTGTGTTAGCATAGATTAAATATTTTTATACATTTGATCTATGTAGGTATGTCACTCACAATGATAAAAAAGATCTTCCACACCATGCACTTATTGTCATTTAGACGCAATCGAGAATGGCCGCTAGTTAAACATAAAATTGCTAGTACAACCATATTCTTTTATGCTTGAAGTTTTTTGCCGTAATTGTGAAAAATAAAAGAAAGTCTCTCAGCTCTAATTAGCTTTTAGATTTCGCGGAGATCTGCTCTCGAACGGCTAGAGTTCCGCGCATAAATAGGACAAAGAACCGAGTCCTTCAGCCATTTTATTTCCATGGTAAGTATTAAAGTAGGTAATTAAAACTTGATAATTTATAGTAAGAAAAATAAATTTACGTGAAATTTGGTGGTATATTTTTGAAAGGGTTTAGGTATCTGGTATACGTACATTATAACTTAATAACATGTGCGGTGATAAATAGCAATTGCTACATATGTACATTGTACATACCTATTCATATTTCTTCATTGAAAACGGTACTTATTAAGTCGGTCCTTTGAAATTCTCTTTAGGCATGTACCGTAGAATGTCGTAGAATACTAATAACTAAATTTAAACAACTAACAGTAACTAAAAGTATTAATTTTAATTTACATTAAAAATGTCTAATTGCTTTGCCTTGTGAAACAATAAAAACGCTTCATTTGTAAGTTTCTACGAGGTCTAGAGTGTATTAAATAGTAAAGAGAATTCTTGTCGGGTATGATTGTGCTAGTACTACTCGGATACTCAGCAAATTTTAGTAAACTGGAGCGTCTGTTTAAGCTTTAAATCTTCAAGTTATTAGCCAAGTTTACCGCATTCATTAATAATATATAATGCTTGCTGGTTTCCATTTAAAATATTTTCGCATGTTATACGTTGATTGATAATATTTGTTTATTTTTTTTTTTGTACTTTATTAGATATTTTAAAATACATATTTTTAGTTTTAATACTTTCAATAATAAATATCTTAAATTTGTTGCTTGTATTAACCGGTGGCTTACCTTTTTTAAGCAAGGAATACTCGTATTCGCAGGCGTACGCAGAAGGACTCTCCAAAGTTTCATTACAATCGAATTAATGGTTTAGGAACGTACAGAGGACAAATACACAAACATTCATTTATAGAATGATAATGAAATATTAAATAATAAAAAAGAAATGTTGTATATTGTACTAATTAGATTGGGCACCCAGATGAAAGTTTGTATTTTAAGTCGTTAAAAGCTCGATAAAAGTTGGAAACTTATGTAACTATTGAAGTAATTTCTAAGCAATAATTATGTACGGTGTACTAAGTATATAGTACATATATATATATATATATATATATATATATATATATATATATATATATATATATATATAAATAACACAGTTCAGTAACTTTTTTCGTTATTCCAACGTCGAGTGCTATAAACTGTATGTACGTAGTGTAAAGTTGTTGTAAAAATACCACCGTTTTTTCTATGAAATTTTAGTTTTAAAATTGACGATCAATTATACAATATTTTTGCAAATTTTATGGTCTCTTCTTTCGAATTAGGAATTCTGCTTACAAAAAAAACAAAGTTTGCTTGAATTTAGTTTTTTATAGAGATTATTATTATGATTTTTTTAATTAATAGGTACGTTTTCTTTTTTAGTAGGGTGTGTACGGTACATTGAACAATACTAATTTGGGACTTCAAAATGATTTTCGCATCGATTAACGTTAAATTAGATATTAATGATACAAATAAGCTAATTTAATCATTTTTTATTTAAGTTATGGAGTATGATATAAATAAGAATAATGTTAATATGTTGATTCAGATTATATAGCTAAATTCATTACTGGTGGTTATAAATTCGATTCCCGCATAAGATGAATTTTGGACCATTTCGAGGCACACTTCAAGCATGCAAAGTACTCTTATTTCCATATAGAGGAAGCGAATATTCGATGTAGTGTAAAGTTATAAATAACCGGAGGTAAAGGGGTAAAGGTAACATAATGACTAGTTAAAAATATATGCCTGTATAACAATATTATGCGAGTACATTGCTCAAAGAATCTCATTCTGTTTCTCGATCTGTTAGATTCTGCCGGGTAGTGTACAAGATTAATAAATTCTCTCCCGCGTGCTTATCTGCGACCGTTCGTCTTGTAGGCAATAATTTCACAGAGATTATTTTTCACTCCTGGTAGCAAGTTTTAATGTCTTTTGAAATAAAATTAAGTCACACTCACTGCTTCCGCTTTACTCAATAAAATTATAAGGAGTTTATAAGCTCTGTCTGTCTAAAAAAGTTATTTTATATTGTACGAATAGTTTATAATAGTCATGAAGCTCCAGATTGTACGGGCCTTTTTTTAATTTATGAGATGATAGTAATGAAATGTAAAACGGTTTGTCTTTCTATTTGTTTACAGTGGATATCATGCTGTCATAAAACTGCTAGGCAGTTGCCTAATATGTACTTACCTACTACTTGTATGATAAACCGTAAATCTGAACATTGTGTTATATTATTTTCATAAGTTGACTCAGCATTACTTCCTCTAAGGGAATTTGCTTAAAATCAGGTTACATCATATAACATGATACATTTATAGAAACGAAACGAAACGTACTAAATATTTTGTACAAAACAAGATATACAAATAAAATAATATTATAAAAAAGCAGTCATGGGGACTGTCGACAGAAGTGAAAACTTAAAACTATAAAGAAACAGTTGTTATTTTTGGATATTTAAATAATTAGTTTGATCTTAAATTAAAATTTGTAGATTAAAACTGTTTACATTTATCTGGTTTTGACATCTATCTGCACTTTGAGCAACAATCATATTATTTATTTTCATATGGTTTATTTATCACCAAA
This sequence comes from Fabriciana adippe, assembly GCA_905404265.1. Taxonomy (NCBI): domain Eukaryota; kingdom Metazoa; phylum Arthropoda; class Insecta; order Lepidoptera; family Nymphalidae; genus Fabriciana; species Fabriciana adippe. The sequence continues at coordinate 5,990,904 of FR989988.1, forward strand.
ACACATACATAGACTGCGCAAGCCGAGTAATAAATAAAAATACAACTAAATTAACATAATAACGATTATACATTTTTGTTATCTATATATCTAATATCTGCATTCAATTCACTTAATTCTCTTCATCATTATCACTCACTTCAACAATATTCAAGCTATTTGTACTGTCAATCATTGGATTATATTCTAAAAACGATACAATAGGCTAATGGTAACTAAAATAAGTAAAAAATTCTTGATTGAAAATGTAATTGTCTGGTAAAATCTACATCGTGCTCAGCGCAAAGAGTTATATAATATAGCTAACAAATACAGTATTAGCGTTAACACGTCACGCGACCATGTTGATGACGACTTACGTAAAGTTACTTCCTATCCAAACCTGCCTTGTTTAGAAAGGTTACACCCCAACCAAACCTGCCTTAAAATTCCAAAAATTAGTGCGTGAAACCTTTACATACGGTTAAAGTAAAACCTCATTAGTGCTGTGGCATATACCGCAATTACATTAAAACAAATCAAAATATAAATTAATAATATTTATAATGTGTGAGGAGAGATTAATTATTGTGGATACCAGCAATAAAACCACCACACCAAGATCACCTTAATCTATACTAATATTATAAAGAGGAAAGATTTGTGTTTTTGTGTGTATGTTTGTAATGAATAAACTCAAAAACTACAATGCCGATTTCAAAAAATTTTTTACCATTGGAAAGCTACATTCACCCTAAGTGGCATAGGCTATATTTATTGCTAGAAAAGATTAGCGATCCTTACTAAAACTTAAGTAACGTAACCCAAGGTGTAAAAAAAGTGCCCTAAAACGTCTTTCGTCGCATGCGCTGCGGAAACTATTGATGATAGAACAAAAGTATGTTCTACAATATTAAAGAACATATCAAAATATCTACAAATTTTCATCCCGGAAGATTAAATAGTTCCCCTGGGATAGTTAAAAACTATAGTAACTTATACACCTTAGTACACAAAAACTACTGATTGGATTTTAATGAAACTTTACAATAATAAAGTTCATGCATCAGAATAACAAATAGGCTACTTTTTATTCTGGAACATGTACGCTTCCCTTGGGATAGATTTGTATTTGTTTGTCTAGAGGCGAACCCGATCGAAGCGTGGGTGAGCCGCTAGTACTTTTCATAATTTAATTTTTCCATTACGTCTTTACAGTTTGCGTCCTTCTTTAAAACTTAATCTTTCTCGTTCAACATGGCCGAACACACTCTGTCCCTTTCACTCATTCTTTCTTTCATTAGCACTTCACACATTCATAATAGCTTTCATTTAATTTATGCACATTCATCCCACAGTAATAAATATTTATTTTTATAAGAAATAATTATTATAAAATTATTAATAATAAATATATATTTTTATAAAAAAAATTGATAATATAAATATAATATTTAAAAAAAATTATGAATAATAAATTAGACTCTTACATCCGCGACATTCATTTTTTCCATGTATTGACTTACGTCACGCCCGTGCCTAGCAGTGGAAGGTTAAAAAGGGCTGAATACATACATACACACATTAAAATAAATAAAACAAAACACTCACGTAAGGGTTATATATGAGTTTATAATAGTCTACGTTGCATAAACTGTAATTATTGAAATTTTACTATATTAATATGATCTACGTAGCTTTAAGAATTCACAAAAATAAATACAAATTAACCTTTTGTTACGCCTTTGGCGGTAAGCAATCAGATTGAAACACGGCGCGAATGCCAGTTTTCAGATAATAAAGGAGTTGTTCAATTAATAGTCTCCCGTGTTCTAGTTCTCTATGTCTAACGTGAGCCAATTCATTTTCAGTGGATATAACAAAAATTAAACTTATTCTGTGAAAGCTGCTTGTTTCTAATAAACGATTCTTATATAACTTTCTTTTAAGTTTACAAGGCATTTTTCATATATTATATTAAGACATGTTTGTCGAAATGTCGTTACAATAAGTTTTAAGTCGATTTTAAAAATTAATGTACTATGAAGAAAATTGATAAATTATTTGAAATATTTTCATGGTATTTTCTTGAACTTTCGAAGGATGAAACATAAACTTTTATTTACTGTATAAAATAAAATCTAGTCTAGATATAAAGAAGAACTCTATTTTATATACCTTTGTTCCATTGCAATGCGACAAAAGTAATCAAATAGACCCTCTAATGTAGCTAATGGAACTGCGACTTTGTGTTCATCGAACGGATACAGCTAAATTTACAATTTCATGCAAGAATTCGCAAATCATCATTGACAATAATTTAATTTTTAACATTGTAGTATTCACACATCATTCGTTTAAGCGAATTGGTTTATTTAGTAGTATTGAAGTATTGTTTTTTTATTTAACTCCTTTAAGTTATTTCTAAAGATGTAAAATTTTTTATATTTTTGATTTTGAACAATTACCGCAGTATCTATAAATATAATAAAATTGTAACCAAGCCGAATCTGTACATTAAATATTTTTTGGAAAATTTTATTGAAATAGACATTATTATCGATAGAGAGGCCGAATCTATAGTTTTTAGAACTTTTGTCTATCTGTCTGTCTGTTACCGCATCACGGAAACACCACTGGAGAGATTTTGATGAAATTTGGTATGATGATAGCTGGTTATCCGGGTCAATATATAGGATACTTTTTACCGCGTAAAAATATCTCATCTCTGAGAAATTTGTTCTAAACGTTAAAACGTAAGTAGGGACAAACCCGAGCGGAGCGAGGGTGAGTCGCTAGTTATAAATAAAAATCTAAATGTTTGTTTGTGCAAAGCTGCAAATTTTTGATAGTTATTCACTCATCTCTTTGAAATTTTGAGAAATATAGGTATTTTTAATTTATGCACTTGCCAGTGCAGAAGAATCACAGGTGTTTTATAAAATCAATAATTATGTCACTAGTGTGCGTCATGCCATTCTTGTTCTCTTAACGAATGATACGGAACGAGTGAGATTACACCTTTAAGTGGAGACGCTATTTTGAGCGATTTTAATATTGTGAGGGAAAACCTAGAATTATAAATCTTTGATATGAGGTAGGTACTGTTCGAAATAAGGTAAGCAGATTCAATTTTTTTATTTATATGCTAGTTAGCCTATAGCTGCGACTCTACATGCATATATATTTTGATGTATGTACCTACAAACACGACACATGATCCTTATTTCCTTATTTCATATGGGGAGGTGAATAATTAGGATAGCAAGATATCATATTTAATTTTTCGATACACTAAAAACTACAAGATGTTTGTAATCAAGATTTTTGAAATACTATAAAAAAACTACTTTTATTTTCTTATACTTACTATTTATAGTACTTTTATATAATACTTTTATTTTTACAACTATAAAGTATAAAATTATAGAATTGATTTAAGACGAAACTATCACATATATATATATATATATACACATATATATACATATATATATATATATATATATATATATATATATATATATATATATATATATATATATATATATATATATATAATAGCGCTACACGGAATTATACAACTATATTCGCTACAGTTGCGATTGAAATTAATATGAGCTGGTAAGTGGTAGCATAATTGTTATATTATTGTGGTAGAGTAACTTAATAAAAAAAAATAATTAAATGAAAATAATTTACTCCTTAATAGAAATCAAAATTTTCGAGACGCAGGAAATTTTTCAAGTGTGGTTCCCTATGTACAGTGTATTCTTTAATTTCAACAGACACTTTATTTGAACACTGCACGTGCACACACTATATTACAAAATTGCAATGTTAACTGCTAGAAATTGATATGTGCTTGTGTCAGCACTTTAAAATGTGGAATATGAATACATTAGAGTTGGTATAGTTATCACGAGAGTTTTATTTTATTTCATACATATCCTTCAGTTATGTGAGTAATAATTATTAGAAATACGGTATATATATATATATATATATATATATATATATATATATATATGTATTAACATAGATGTTGAGTAATCATATAAAACAGATTTTAACTTTTATTTTAGACTGTTAATTCGTCTTTTCCTAGTACAAATATAGCACTCGTCTTATATACCTACACTAAGCATTAAGCAATGTATATAATATATTTAATCCCCATCTCGTATCCGGTGTTTCGTGACAGGAGGCTTTGCGACACAAATCTTAGAGGTTTTCCCCATCTTACTGACTAGACGTTGTTACGAAGACAAACACGAATGGGTCTAACTAAATATACGTGTCTAAATGTAGTTTCATGTTTCAACATTTTGTTCTTTTAGCGGCGCAAAGGTGGATATTTTAATTTTAAATAATCAGATAGAATATAATATTTTTCGTCATTTGGAGTAAAGAGAAATCAGCACGTATAACACATAATAAAAGAGAAGCAGATTGGTAATGGATATTGCTAGCGATATGGAATGAAGTTACTTATTCAATATTAATTTTATTTTATACTATCGACTTACCCTTGCTTTGCTCGGGTGCGTCCTAGTAGGTATTAGGTACGTTATTTTGCCATTCGGGCGGAGACGAAATCAACAAATCAATTAAATCAAAAAAATCAATCAAACCAACAAATCAAAGATCATAAAAATCGGTCCAGCCGTTCTTGAGTTATAAATGGTGTAACTAACCCGACTTTGATTTTATATATTTTATATAGTACCCGGCGACCGAGCTTCGCTCGGAGTTCTTTTTGGTTATATCGTATTTTTTAGATAAAAAAAGCTAAAAACTTGAATAAATACAAAAAAAGTAAAACTTTTTATCGGATCGAGATTCGAACTCGGACACGTCTATGATTGTTAATCTTGCACCTTGGTCGCTTGAACACGACGCTTATGTATAAGTGTAAGAAATTATCGAGCACATTCTGGGTAGAATAATTCAAAAGAAAACTGCATGAAAACTTGAAAACACGCGTTTTTCCAGACATGAGACTAATCTAGATCGATTTTTCGCCCCCTAAAGCCCCCACATACCAAATTTCAGCGAAATCGTTAGAGCCGTTTCCGAGATCGCTGGTATAAATAAATAAATAAAGATATAAATATACAAGAATTGCTCGTTTAAATATATTAGATAAAATACATTTATTTCCAAATGAAAGCAATGATGATACCGCACATGATATTTTCAATATACGACTAAGTAGTAGGTAATATTTCATATGTAAATGCTCCGCTATCCATTACCGACAGAATACGTTACAAAAAGTAGTAAATGTACATTTCTACTTGAAAAGCTGTAAAACGAATATTTCGCACTCTAATAGACAATTTTACTTGAAAATAATATGTTGCAGTACTTTTAGCGGTTCGCTGCGCTTATTCCCGTAGTACTTTCGTGGCCACTTGCCTCCCTGTTTTCGGAAACACTCACGTGTTTCCGGCTTTGTGTGAAAAAAAAAACTATTATACTCAACGCTACGAAGAAAAGTTTACGTGAGGTGGAGGAATCTTGTAATGAAAAAAGAAACTTATATATAAGTACAAGCGACTTATCCTCGCTTTGTTTGCGTGCATCCCTCAGCCTAATCGTTTGTAAACATAAAAAAATATTATATACAGCATCGCCATCTTTTGGCGAATTTTGTTATTAATAGTAGCCTATGTATTTTTCCCGGTCATAGTCATAGGTTAGTTTGCCTGTGTTATAATATCATCAAAATCCATCCACACGACACACATATAAATCTTAATATTTACTAAAATAATGTGCTTTTAATAAATTCTGATGTTGGAGGTAATTAAATATTATAAAGACGATACAGCTTTGCGTCGCGTGGAAACTATTTTCATAATCCACAACAATCTGTATCTATATTGTATTTTCGAAGGAACTGAAATTATTCGACTAAATTATGAGAATTTAGCTATAAATAACAATTTTAAATGTAAATTATATAAATAGTAGAATGTTTACAATTGTACTACATCGTTTCATCATACGAATAGTATTTTAAATCCAAATATAACTGCTCTATCTTTCAGACGTTGTTTCGTGACAGGAGGCTTTGCGGCAAAAATCTCAGAGGTCTCCTCGTCTTACCATCTAGACGTTGTTACTAAGACAAACACAAACGATCCTCACTGAATACACGCGCTTTATCTATGTTTCTTTAAAAATATTGTTTAGCTTCGATGTAACATTTTGAATATCGATTCCAACTGTGTTATACTAAACTTTATATATTCGTTCTATTCTGAGTTACGTTTTATTTTTTGGTCACAAAGTACGTATGAACTCTATAAGTAAGATATATATTTTTATGAATATAATAGTGTAATGTAATAGTGTAGTATTAGGTGAGCCGCTAAAGTTCACCCTCGCTTCGCTAGGGTTCGCCTCTAGAAAAACAAAAACAAATCTATCCCACGGGAACCGTACATTTTTCCGGGATAAAAAGTAACCTATGTGTTATTCCAGAATATAATATCTGTGTCAAATTTCGTTCAGATCCGTTCAGCCGTTATGGCGTGATTTCGTAATAAACATCCATCTAAACATCTAAATTTTCATATTTATAATATTAGTAAGATATAATGTATTTAAAGTTTCTTATACTTTAAAATTCTCGTAATCATTACTATTAAGAGAATAAACACGAATAGATGTGTGGTTAACAGCATAAATAAGCCATAAAAGTAAATTTATAATATTTAGAAATATACCAACATTATTGTAACTGTTTGAGTTCTAGATATGAAACTCGAATATATTGAAATTTATGAGAGGCTTCGCTGCGAACGTATGAATGCTGCCTTGGCTTTTGACGTGTTTTAAGATGCAGCGAACAATCGTATAGCGCCAATGTAATATAACCAACAAGCTTCTTCGAAATAATAGCTTAAACATGAATATATATTATATACTAATATGAAAATTAACACTTACAAATATCAATGTGTGGCATGTGACTAATTGTGAAGATTCCGGGTTCGATTCCTGAAAGTCAATACTCTTCTTGTTAATGTTATTGCATATTGTGTAAGTGTGATGAAAGCGATGTAAGGATTATAAAATAGTAAGACAATACTTTTTCTAGAAATATTTGCCTTGTGTTGTTCTTCAGAACCTATTATAACTACAATTATTAGGCTAAAAAGATATGTATCTTTATAGGAACCGGTATTTTTGAGTCAAATAGGTACCTAGGGCAGTACCAATTATTTAAGTAAAATTGCTGTTAGACCAAAATGCTTTGTGCTTATAAACAATATAGAATATTATATTATATATGTATTTTTTAACATCCCACTGCTGGGCACGGGTCACCCTTCAAGACAAGGGGGATCAGGCCATAGTCCACCACGTTAGTCAAGTGGGCATGGCGGACTTTATATGTCTTTGGAAAACTTGCTACGTTCTCTCAGACATGCAGGTTTTTTCACTATATTTTCCTTCACTGTAAAACAAGTGGTAATAATGTTGGAAATGATTAGCACATGAGAATGTCATAGATGCGAGAGCGGAATTTGAATCCGCTTCACCCGGTTTCCCAAGCGAGCGCGTTACAAATGGAAAACCACTGGCTTTTTGTATAATATAACTTATATGTATATTAATGCAATTCAGAAAATTAGCAATATAAATAAATAAAAATATAAATATGTTGGGACATTAAGACACAGCACCATCTAGTATCCATGGTAAGCTACGAGGCTCGTACTATCATATAGGCAGTAATAAATTATCTTCATTACCTCAGAAGCACTCTAATAAAAATTCTACCAGAACGGTTAGCTTGTTTAAAATCAAAATAAAGGCAAAGTTACGTAAACGTGCCACTATATTCTATTTATTTGAAATTTCTACACCTAGGAAAGAACAATTTCACGGGTCTTAAGCTAAGATGATAAGATTTAGCTAGTGTTCAGACAACGACCTACATTCTATTAGATACTGTAAGATTACACGTTATATAAGCAAAGTAGATATAATTTTTTATACAAGTATAATAGAGGAGATGAAGTGCGCGCATAAAATATACCACATGTTCAAATTATACCAAAAACATGTGCCCAATTTTCTTATGCTATTTATTCTCTGTAATGTCTTTCATATTTTTTTTAATTATGTAGTAATATTAATATATTTTTATCTAAGCATGGAATAAGGTTTTCAATAGATAATCAAGGATTTAATAAACAAAAAGGCAAATATAATAATTCCCATAGTTTAGTTATTTCATCAGATAAACGCAACCTTAACAATTTGCACATTTTTTGCTTAACTTTTGCGCCAGTAAAAAGACGACAAACTCAAGTTCAAGAAAAGTGACCTACATTGCCCGAGTTTCTCAGGTACGGTGGGTTTGTTCCTACGGTATGACCTTTCAGCATTATATATAAGTATTATCTTTAAATTTAAAATCAACATTATTAGGAAAAGTAAGCCGTAAAACAATTCAAATAAACTCCTATAATACCAACACAATCATCGGCAATTGACAGCTTTCATGTGAACAAGGATCAGTCAAGTGCGCGACGCCTGGCAGTTTCTTTAAGAATTTTCATTCAATAAAAGGGATGTATAAAATTAAAAATGTAAAGTTTAGACTAAAGATTTAGATATAACGTCGAAACCTATTTTTTCTAAAACATTGTAATTGTAATATAAAAGCTTGGAATCATAATTGTAATTTCATATAATTAAAAAGCATTATTTATTTTTCATTTTCCTACCTTTGTTATTGTTAGAATTATAAGATAAATTTTGAAAAATTATTTATATTTTTGAAAAATGATAACGAAGACCAATGAAAATATAAAGTTATAATTTAAAGTAACAAGTGTTTATTCTAGATGGAATTCCTCTAGAAGGAAAATGCGATAGCAATATATTATATATTATTTTCAGCAAGGAATTCCATAAGATTGAGAGAGGAAAGATCGTCTTTGAGTTTGTTAGCACACACGAGTCGCGAATGAAGAAAAATGTTCCGGCTTAAGCCTTCCACTCGGCGCTTGTAAATAGAGATTTATTAAAACAGAGCGTCCAAAACGCGCTGCGACGCCTTATTGTTACATTTACATGCCCCAAGTTATTATGAGGTGGTTTCATTATATTTAACAACCTTAAGGTTTTTGTTTATGTTTTCTTATATTTATTATTAAAAAAAAATACAAATTGTTTTAAGTTTATATATATTATAAGTATTATAACGACTTACAACCCAAATTGCACGACGTAGAACCTGAAAGACTAATAAAATGCTGCAAATTTTTTTTTGTGGAGATTATTAAAAATGGAAATTTCTTTTTATGCGAATATTTGACATTTTAATCATTTTTCGGATCTTTTTGCGGATTTTACCTTTATGTAAAGAAATTTGTGATAAAATAATAAAGTAATTAATTTATGTTGTAACCAGCGGCTCACCCTCGCTTCGCTCGGGTTCGTCGCTAGGTACGTTTTGCATAGATATTTAAAATAGTTATTTGCCAGCGTTAGTCTTCTGATGTTTTAATACTTATTATCTTATTCCGGACTAAGAGATATCCAAAAAATCAAATATCATAAAAATTGGTCTAGTCGTTCTTGAGTTATAAATGGTGTAACTAACACGATTTTGTTTTATATATATAGATATACAGTTAATTATTATTTGAATTATAAAACCATACTACGTTTTTTACAAATTAAAAAGGTTGAACTTAATTTTATGCAAATTGTAGTGAAGCCTCTCAAGGGTCGACGACACGCAGGTATCTTTGCAAGTATTTAAAAGAACTGAGGCAGAACAAAAAGTGTACACACTGACTTTTTCTTTACCCCTTGGAAGCCTTACTTGTATTATAAATGAATAGGGCACTAATTATTACATTGTAATCTCATCGTATTAGTGTTTTTATAATTTTATAACGATTACTTATGAATATTTTTTGGTGTTAATCTTCTGATATTGATGCACCTACTATTTTATTTTGTATATGTATAAATGTGAAATTTTGTGAGAATGAAAGGATGGATGGATGTTTGTTACTTTTTCACGCCAGAATGGCTGAACGGATCTGGATGAAAGATCTTCACAGAGATGGATTATAGTCTGCAATAGCATATAGGTTATTTTAAATAAAACTATCTTTTCGGATTATTTCGCGGATTTATTTTGATTTTTGGTTCCCGACGTTTCGATTGCTTTACAGCAATCATGGTCACGGGAGAGACTAAGGTGTTAGATGTCTCAAAGGTATTATATAGTTGTTACAGACAGCCTACCCACAAATAACAAAATGAATTCAAAAAACTTGAAAATTGGCACCAAAGTACCTTACAATATTTGTTAATTTTAATTTTAAAACATTTTTATAATTTTAATTACTTTTATATTTATATAATTTCATATTATTTATATAATTATAGTTTTATTATTATAATTATTACAATTTTTTAGAAAATTTTTATTGATTAATAATCTATATTTAGTGTTGCCATTATTATATTTATAACTATAAAGAAAAAATAAATTATTAATTATTTAAGCCACATTATTATTCTGTGTAATTTAAAAAATTAAAATTAATTAAGAATTACTATTTGCAATGAAAATATTAATTTGAATTATTAATTTGAATACTAATTTAAATGACTGTCATTTTGATCCGCACAGTAAGAACTTACTACATCTAACTGTCTGTAGTAAGTTCTTACTGTGCGGATCAAAATGACAGTCATTTAAATTAGTATTCAAATTAATAATTCAAATTAATATTTTCATTGCAAATAGTAATTCTTAATTAATTTTAATTTTTTAAATTACACAGAATAATAATGTGGCTTAAATAATTAATAATTTATTTTTTCTTTATAGTTATAAATATAATAATGGCAACACTAAATATAGATTATTAATCAATAAAAATTTTCTAAAAAAATTGTAATAATTATAATAATAAAACTATAATTATATAAATAATATGAAATTATATAAATATAAAAGTAATTAAAATTATAAAAATGTTTTAAAATTAAAATTAACAAATATTGTAAGGTACTTTGGTGCCAATTTTCAAGTTTTTTGAATTCATTTTGTTATTTGTGGGTAGGCTGTCTGTAACAACTATATAATACCTTTGAGACATCTAACACCTTAGTCTCTCCCGTGACCATGATTGCTGTAAAGCAATCGAAACGTCGGGAACCAAAAATCAAAATAAATCCGCGAAATAATCCGAAAAGATAGTTTTATTTAAAATGTCAAATATTCGCGTAAATCTAAGAAAGTATTAGCATATAGGTTACTTTTTATCCGGAAAAATTACGGTTCCCGTGGGATAGATTTGTTTTTGTCTAGGGACGAATCCGAAGCGAAGCGAGGGTGAGTCACTAGTACAGTATAAACTAACGAGGAATTGAGAAGGGGTTTGATCGTTCTATTATATTTCACCGAATTACTTTCACCGAATTTTATGATCGAAAACGATAAAAAATGATTACAAAGCCAATGAAAATATATAAATGTTATTTAAATTAACAAGTGTTTATTTTAGAATAAATTCCTCGAAAAGGAAAATGGTATATTATATATTATTTTTAGCAACTCGCATGTATTTGTAATCTATACATATAATAAAATTGTAACCAAGCCGAATCTGTACATTAAATATTTTTTTGGAAAATTTTATTGAAATAAACTTTATTATCGATATAGAGGCCGAATCTATAGTTTTTAGTATTTTTGTCTGTCTGTCTGTCTGTCTGTTACCACATCACGGAAAAACCACTGGAGGAATTTTGATGAAATTTGATATGATGATAGCTGGTTATCCGGGTCAACATATAGGATGCTTTTTACTGTGAGAAAATATCTCATCTCTGAGAAATTTATACTAAACGTTTAAACGTAACGAGCGGAGCAAGGGTGAGTCGCTAGTTATATTAATAAAATAAACTTTTTGGCTTTATAAATTAGTAACATATTAGTAATATTTTGTTGGACGAAACAATTTTATAAAACATAATGTGTTTGTAAATCTTTTAATGTAAAAATTGAGCAAATGCTAGTCTAACTCGCCCATTATAGTTCCGTATAGCAAAATACTGTGTTTTTTTCTTACTTAGTCTTTTGTTAAGTTAACACTAAAATAAATAGGAATAATATTTACTTTTCACAATATGGATTCACTTTATCAACCGTAAAAATAAGTTCGCTTAATATTATTTTTAACATTTTATGGAAAACAAGTTTATTGTTGTTAAAGTGACAAAGCGGGTAACTAAAAATATTCTATATCTCAAAAACTATGAAAAATTAAACACTTTTAGAAACTGTTATACCTTAACTTATGACCTATTATGAGCCTTATAAAATATGATGATCCTTTGATAAAACTTGTTTAGTAATCATTAATTAATGTTAAAAAATATAATTAAATAAATGACTTGTTTTCGGGTTTTATATCTAAAAGGCGAAAACACGGGCATTTCTTTCGTTCATTTTTATTTCTTTAATTATTCTTTTCTGATATTTCGACATTAATGTTTTAAACAAGCTTTGATTAAAAAATAATTTCACACATGAAAAAATAACAAAGCTAATATGGTTTCTTATTAAAAATATTGATATCGTACATTAATGTTATCGTAAAATAATCCGACGTGAATATTAATCAAGGGAAATGAACTATAAACTTTTAGTAGGCGGGTACGATAACTTTAGAAATATTTTACAACTAATAACCAGCGAACTGGGGCTTAGAATTGAAAGTTATTTTCATGGAACATCATTTTGATTGGACATGACTTTTTCAGTTTCTTGTAAGACCATTAAGACTTTATCAACTTTAATAATAATTACGTACATAATTTATTAAATTAACATAATGAACAATACAATACGAATAAAAAAATATTAAAATAAAATTACGTTTAAAATCTAGTGATAAAATTAATATAATACCTATGTAGATATAATGAATAGTCGTATGCTTAGTATATAATACAGTGAAATACAAGAGATTGTTTGTTTTATTGTTTGTTTGAATGTGCTAATTTCTAAAATTCTGCCAGACATAAAAAAATAATTTTTTTGACTAATGAGAAAGGCTATGTAATATCACCCTTATCTTGTTACAACCTTTAGGAGAGGAGCAATAATACATATTATGTAGAGAAACAACGCGAGCGGAGCCGGACATAAAAGCTAGTGATTATCTATAATATACTAATGGCTTCATTATACTAAAATGAATTCCAAAATACTTTCATTGAACATTATTTCAATGAAGATACGTTGGGTAGTTTTGAGATATGGGATATTTTTCGTTTCACGCGTTTGGCCGCAAAATTAACTTTGTATCTCATAAATCTAGTAATACTATGAAATATAGACTTATTACAATCTAATTACAAAATACAAACTTATATGGTAAACTAGAAACTCACCCTCGCTCCGCTCGGGTTCGTCCCTAGTTAAGTTTTAACGTTGCGCTCAGGCATGAGATATTTTCCCGCAGTAAAAAGTACCCTATATGTTGACCTGGATAACCAGCTATCATCATACCAAATTTCATCAAAATCTGTCCAGTGGTTTTCCCGTGATGCGGTAACAGACAGACAGACAGACAAACAGACAAAAATTCTAAAAACTATAGATTCGGCCTCTGTATCGATAATAATAATATCTATTTCAATAAGATTTTCCAAAAAATATTTAATGTACAGATTCGGCTTAGTTACAATTTTATAATATGTATAGATAGATATAATTATGCTGTCAATAATAATAAAATATAAACTTACGCGGTAAATATATTATTTTACTTTTGTAAGAAATTAGTATGTTAAAATTAAACATAAATATGTTTGATGCTATAGAGTATAGAGGTTTGGAACCCTCAGTGTACAATTCTATCTATATTTTATAAAATAATTAATAATATGCTAAGAATTCTTAGTAATCCCTGAAAATATACGTACGTAACGTGTATCGTTATCGATTTTCGTGAGTAACAATAGCAAATTTTATGTAAAGTTCCAGGGAAGCATTCCTACATGTATTCCTCTAAGACAAACACTTGGGACGTTTTTCTCGTCCATCTTTATGAAATAGTTTGGTAAAATTCACGGATATATTCAGGTTATCGTCCCGGGAATACCCGGGATATGTTAATTTACTACCAATGTAAATAGAGCCAGTAATTTATGTCGCTAAAACACTCTCCGGGATTCCTGAGGATGCCGAAAGTGTCGATACGTGCTCACTAAAATCTAAATCAGTTTCCCAGATCAAAGCGTAGTATGTGTAGCTTATGAAAATTGTAATTTTGTAAAAGGTATAACTACAGGTTTAGACAAGATGTACATTCGTTATTGCTAATACAATACGAAAAATGTATAGAAATGTCGTAAATGTATAGAAATGTTGTTTCCATACGTTTTTCAGTTTTTATTAGCGGCTTTAAATATAGTCAACTTGTGTGAGGAATCTGGTTTTCTTGCTAGACAATGAATCTTAGGGACAATCGCACTACTAATAACAAGCATATGAGTAAATAACCCAATTTTTATTTATATAAGCCATACAAATATATATGAGAATATAAAATATTGGCCAAGACTCTGATTCACACACATTCACATTGCGGTTCCGTAGCATGAAACATTAAATTTATGTTATGTTTAGACATAAGTGTTTTTTTACGTTAAAAGTAAAATAAAATATTTGCGATCTACAATGTTCATTTTATTGTCGACATAAATAAGTTTACGTTTCACATTTCTATGACAGAGTTACTATTTCGTAAAAAAAAACTTTACAAATTGTCTATCTTTGTTTTTTGTTTGTTCACGACGAAATTAAGTACGTTTTCTTGTTCTATTAGACTTTGCTTCTTGCCAAATTTCATGACTCTAGGTCAACGTGAAGGTTAAGTATTGGTTTTGATTTTCCCCCGATGTGTGCTCAAGTTTCAAATTCAAAATATTTTATTCAGCATTTAATTATTATAATTTTTTACTGAAGGTCATGAGTCTGCTACCAGTTCGGAAAAAAGAAGCCTCAGACAATTCACCTTGTCGTGGTGGTACCTTGTCATTAGTGTCTGGCAATTAAAGCCGGAGGGAAGCCAAGAGACACATTGGAAAGCGCCCACTTCAGTGGTCTGTGTGCCATGCGGGTTGCTCTTGGTACTTCTCTGATAGCAGAGTGAGCCATGGGAGCAACCCCGAATTTCTTCAACAGGCCTGCTGTCGGGGCGTCATGTTGAAAACGTAAGCGTTCCTGCGACGCCCCATTAGGACGGGGGAGGTTTTGTTGAATTTTCGTGGGTAATACTGCCTTTTCTACCCGGTGAGTCATTATCTGTGTGTATGGTGAGTCACTAGCATTTCCCAACATAAAAAAAATGTTTTGGTTTTGATTTATTTGCGAGTGTCTGTGTCTTGAGAGTGTTTTTATTGCATTGACTGAAAAGCTTGATTTTTTATAGCACCAAGGGATCGTAGACGTACCTACATAGATATTATGTAAGTACATATATATTATATGTGTGTATTCTATAAATGCTATTTTTTCCTAATAGGAATTCTTCATAACGAATAAGTATAAAACTAAGATAGTTAATTCTTATTAACTAATCAAAAGATGAAAACTTTTTCATTTTTTAAAGTGTCAATTATATATAGCCCTGAAAATATTCACACTAAATTCTCTTCTACAACCATTAGGGTATGTTACGTGCCAAAAATTCATTGAAGAGCTTCGCAACGTATTATTTTAAAATTTTGAACCTACAACTAAAATACTTTTACATTTATTTCCACTTGCTAATTAATGTATAAAACACTATATAATTTGTATAAAATAATATACTCATGTTACAATCCGTACACAAAGGACATTGGTACCATAAAACATATTTAAGCTTTAGTTTTATATATCTTAATAATTTTCTCGTGAAAACCTTTTCATCGTTATAAAATGTGTGAATATAACTAAGCTAGGAGTTGAGTTTTTAATTAATTCTCTCTGGTCGTGAAGGCCTCAGCTCGATGCCATGGCATCAACTCGTTAAAACAGTGTTTATTAAGATGTTTCCTCGGCGGATTATCCGCGGACGTGTCTATTCAGGATTTAAACGCGCCTCGGCTGGCATCTATTATTATTCATGACATAAATTTGCTCGGTGAGGAAGGCATTACACGAAAACTCATTAAAAGCAAGACGCGGTCTGACTTTTCAAATTAGACACGTTAAGTCCACGCGTGGCGGGCGGCGGATGGCGGGTGGTGTGCACCGTGCTGCCGCCGGGTAATTGTCATTCGCAACAAGTACCGCCGCTGCTTATTAAACCGCCCTGTCTTTAACTAATTTATAAACTTCCACGGTTTTACTTAATTAAAGTGGGTACGACCTATGAAGGAAAATTGGGATTGCTATAACGGCTATAAACTAACTACAAATTGAAGCCGGACCTAGCTCGCCCTGATTAGATTTCTCTGTAATCTATTAGATATAATGTCTTCATAAATTATCTTTAACATCTTAATTGATTTTTGTTCGGTTAAAAGGACATTAAAAATAATTCTCTATCGCATTTTTAAATAAACCAACATAAAACATTATTATTCCTACTTCTAAAAAATATAACTACAGCCAAGAAAAAATGATAGACATAAGAAAATAAACACACGTGTTAGTTGTTGATTGTAACGTCACATTTCCTCAGGCTTCTTCTACCAAAATATTGAGTAAAAATCTACGATAATTATTGTTGAAGTGATGACATTACGTTTTCCCTTCAAATCGTAAATTAAGTTAAAATCAGTGGTGGTATTTATATAAATACCACCAAACCCCGCCGCACCGCAAACCCCGTAATATGTTATGGAAAACATACAGATCTGTAGCACATTGTGGTTGAAGTGGGGTACGGTCCCACCACACTGCACAATTATAATATGACATCACCTAACTTTTAACATGGTGTAGGTAACTAAAGCAATTAAATCCTATCATCGCTTACTTTATTCTATACTAGCGGCTCACCTTGGCAACGCTCGGGTTTGCCTCTAGGAAAACAAAAACAAACCTGTCCACGAGAACCGTACATTTTTCCGGGATAAAAAGTAGGCGGTGTGTTATTCCAGGTTATAATCTATCTCTGTGCTAAATTTAATCCAGATCCATTCAGCCGTTCCGGCGTGAAAGAGTAACAAACATCCATACTCACAAGCTTTCACATTTATAATATTATTAGTACCTATAGATGGTAGGAAGTCGTTAACTCCTTATACTGCACAGATACGATATCTCTGGGGAAATCCCTCCCAAGTAATGCTAACTTTCACGACATTATACCCTAGTATTTTACTCATTGCCTGGACCCTGTAATACAACATGATTTTTACGTGTGATGTCCAGAGTTTATGTTGCTTTTTATCCTTGTCAGGCGTAAAACTTAGCCATCACTATAGACGACAAAACTCTTTTAATTAATGCTTAGATGAATCAAGAACCAGTGAAAATTGTATCTCCTGCAGTTGATAAAAGTTATATTATATAGTATATTTAGTACTAATGGTTAAGAATTGTCATGTTTAAATATTTTTTTAATAATAAAATAAATTTATTTTTTTACAAGCAGTAAACCTGATGCGATTCGCATATCGCATACGATAATTTCCAATATAACCAGAAACTTAAACAATAAACATCTATTTCGAACTTCGAAAATGATTAATGAAAATATAAACTTTCGTCTCTTACTTAACCCAAATATTCTAGTGAAAATATTTATAATATTTAACTATGGTGCTCATCTTCGCCACATAAAGAACTCTAGAGCAAAATTTCATGCGTCTAGTAGAATCCACCTTTAGACTTTAGTCAGTGTTACAGTTTTATTAGTAACTGTAACACTTCAAAATTAATATTATAGAGTGGTAAAGTTTGTAAGTTTATATGTAGGGTGTAATCTCTAAAACTTCTTTCATTAATAAGAGGTGTTATGGAATTTTTTTTATTTCGATAAAAATGTGTTTACTGTCAGAAATCAGAATAAATTTAATTGAAGTTAGAAACCTACAAAAGGCATATTTACTGGTATCTATATAATAATACGTGAAGCAAATCTTTGTACCCATTTTTACGAAAATTGCGCGAACGGAGGAGTATGAAATTTCCCACACTTATATTTTATATAGAGAAGGACGGCAGAATGCTAATATTTTTTCAAAATTATGCATAAAAAGTACATTAAATAAATAAAAAAAAAAACATTACATACACTACCATGTATTTGACACACAAACACGCATACCTATATACTCTTTTGTTTATTGTTAAAGTCTGTGATCAAATTGAGAATTAATATTGTAATATACGCAAGACAATAAATATATAACTTAATAAAATATAGTTGATTTTCAACCACGTGGCGATCACTAGTAAATAATAATCGCTAATCTAACAAATTCATTACACGTAGCTTTCAAACTATGTATAATAAAAGTACTGTGTAGGTAGAGTCTTTTATGCACTCTACTCCTTTATGAGAGCAGTATTCGAATTTAAATTTTATGATTAAAATGTCATATACGTATATTATTGCTCACTATAGATGAAGGCAATTTAATTTGATATTTGATGGGTTTAAAGGCAATTGGAAAAGCTTGTTTGTATGGCAAATTAGATGTTTACCCTCGAACCGCGATGTCCCGGGCGATAAGGCGGGTTCAGATATAGTGTAGCGGTCCGATACAAAACATAAGAATCTATGTATGCTAATATTCTAACCAAAATAGTTATTTATTATATTTATTTATAATCTGAATCTTATTAAGACATATTACGTTAAAACTCACACATTGAGACATACCTACCTACATAATATACGTATATAGGTACTATTTATAGTAGGTATAGGTTATTGTAACTGAGGTCGTGGGTGTGACGCTTGCACGAATGAATTCTCCATCCCCTGAGTCCCGATCTGGATAAGTAATAGCGCGGCATTAAACATTCTCACATAGCAGTATTGTCGATCAATATACGCGGCAAATGGAGATCGCGTTGATATGTATCTAGGATCTTTTAATCTAGTTCTCGTTGAAAGTGCTTAAAAATAAAAGGATAATGCAAGGACAATTACCTTACATACCTTATGTTTCTTTTGCAAAATATTCAAAGCTTTTATTCCAGCTATTGCGAAATAAAATTTTGTTCCACTTTTTTTGTTTAGGATTGAAACATTTAATATTTTCTCACCAGAATCATACATAAAACACGTCTCTCAAACACCAAAATAATTTATTATTTACGATAGAACTATAGAAATTAAGTTTTAACGAAGACAAATTGACTAAAGCGGAGTCAATTACAGAAGATTTATTCTTCTAAGAAAATAACAAGTAAAAGCAATAAATGAAAGTGGATTTTTACACTATAAACCTAATTTATAAACAAATATAATACTTTATTATATTTTCGTAAATATTTGACATTTTTAATAAAATTATCTTTTCGGATTTTTTCGCGGATTAATATTGATATTTGATTTCCGACATTTTGAAATTCGAATGCTTTACTACCTTACATTAGCAATCTTGGTCAAGGGAGAGACTAAGATTTTGAACGTCTCAAAGGTCATATTATATAGTTGTTACAGATAGTGCCTACCCAAAAAGTGAGAAAATGATTTTAAAGAAATACAAAAAAAATGGCACTATAGTAGATAGGTGCCTTACTATATTTCTTTATGTTAATTTCAAACATTTTCTATAATTTTAATTATTTTTATAATTAAATAATATGTATTATTTTATTATTATACTTTGGTACCATGTTTGTATTCTTTAAACAAATATATGTATAAAGATATATAATATTATAAATACAATATACATATGTACATTGTTCATACATTATAAGTGTATGTTTTAAAGCCTGATTTTGATTCATTAGAAAAATAATTGTTTTTCTTGTAGGTCTCTGTTCAGGTGAACTCATAATTATATTTTGTAAAAAGCTTTCTTGAAAATTTTTTACTAGACTTGATAGATGCAGACGGAACACTTATAATGCTATAAAGATATATTTTATATCTTTTCTTTTTTAATAAATATTTACAAATTGATATAAGATTAAACGTTTTTAAAATAGAAAAAAAAACCCTTAATTTTAACTACAATGCATAAGTACAGTGCATAAGCAATCAAAATACATAAGTAATACTGTAACTTATATTGATATAAATCTTCCGGATATTTTACTGCATAAACACAATGAGTTACTCGTAATAATGTCGGTATTATTTAAAAAAATATTATAATTTCTTGAATGTTAAAATTTCGGTGCAAACATGAGAGGACTTAAAAATGATAATATTTATAAACTACCATGTGACCGACGTGTCCATACGGCGCCGATTGGTATTTGGTTATTATCAAGGGTTCCGGCTGTCCGGCAGATGTTATCGTTCTCACCTGGCGCGGCGCGTGCGCACTCTGCTATACACACGCCCTCACGCACTACATTGTGGTACCTTTGAATGAAAAAACAATATGGATTAAAATATTTTTACACCACTGCGACCATTGTTTGTTAATCATCAAACAATAGTCATTTAAAACAAACGTGTCAGTCTAATATTTCCCTTTCTTTGGTTCTATAGTAAAAAAATATATTTAATGTGTGCGTATATGTGTGTTACCTCCTCATGTTGAAATGGCTGGTTGAATTTGGAGTAAATTTAGTAAATACATAATTTTGTATAAGCTGGATTAAAACATACGCTACACTGTTAGTAATTAAATTAGCCAAAGGTGAAATTTGCCAATAAATATGTTTGGATATTAACACACAGCACCATCCATGGTAAGTTACAGGGCTTGTGTTATGGATACCAGATAGTTGATACAATACACATATATATCTTTAAATACATACATATTATAAATATAAACACCCATGACTGGAGAATATCCCGACTGGGACTCGAACCCGCGACTGCTGTCACAGCAAGTAGGGTCACTACAAACTGAGCCAAGCGTGTCGTCAATCAAGCCAAAGTGTATGTTTGTATTCAGCCCTTATTCATGTCCCACAGCTGGGCACAGGCTTACCTTCTATACGAGGGAGATCAGGCCATAGTCCACCACGCTGGCCAAGTGCGAGTTGGCGAACTTTACATGTCTTTCGTAAACTTGCTAGGATCTCTCAGACATGCAGGTTTCCTCACGGTGTTTTCCTTCACCGTAAGGCAAGTGGTAATCATTTGAGAAATGATTCGCACATGAAAATAGCAGAGGTGCGAGACCCGGGATTTGAACCCGCTTCACTCGGTTTCCCAAGCGAGCGCGTTACCACTGGGCTTCCACTGGTACCGCGCTATATATAACATTTTAAGCAAAGCGAGAGTAAGTCGCTAGTTTGGAATAAAAGCGAAATAGTACAAGCATGTTAAATACCTATGCATTAAATATTCTATCGTACTAAAAGTGAACCCATACTAGATAATAAAATTGGTTTCATGTTCAATAAACACACCTACTTGAAGATTTATTACTCATATAATTAAAGGGAGTGTTTACAAAAGCATCCCTTATAATGCTAATAGAGATTGCCGATTCGGGTATGACATTGATGAGCGCCGGGCAACAATCAAAAGACCAAACTATTGATATGAGAGTACAATACAATCCACTTATCGGGTTGAGTATCATAATATATTTTATGCTTATTCTATAATATTATCCTCGTGCGATGAACTTGACTTTTTTGTATTCAAATTTTTAAATTCAATTGGTTTTCTTGGGCTATTCTTGATGTGTATTACATATTTATGTCCTTTAACATTGTATGTTTTCGGGATAAATTAAGAAAAGATGAGTTCTTACTTGAGTTCTTACTTTTATGTACCGTTTGCGGGCTAGGTTAGGTACCACTTGCTTGAAATTTGCCAGCTGGAAATTTCACATTATGTTAAATAATAATAGAAATAAGTTGAAATATTATATAACTAAAACGAGTCTGTATATGTATACATTTACATATTATATTTTATAGTAAATATGTTGATTAATAAAAAAATATTATTTCATATATACTACACGTACATAATATACTAGGTATACTGTTACCGAGAATTATGTTAAGTATAACTGACTCAACTCTTACGTGTTGTTTTGTAACATAATCGTTGCGAGAAAGTGTAAAGTTGAAGGATGATAAAATGATTTATAATACTATCAAAGTTTTTTAATACTTTTAACATATAAGATGAATTTAATTTAGTAATTTATTGTTTTTGACTTAACTTGTATATCGCAGATATGACTTAAAGGAGTTATATGTTAAATGTGTATATTATTTGGGTTTATTAATAAATGTGTCCCATTTTCATACATAATTTTCACAACAGCTGTTCAACGCAGTGGTAACTTTAACGGCACTGTACGCTAGTGGTTATACTTGTATCTGCATTATCTTGCCACTGGAGTCAAATTTTAAATCATTACTTGTTGTAAAATTTGGCTACGAATTAATAATAAATAAATATATTCAAATATTACAAGCTAAATATTTATAATAGAAACTTAGATTTAATGACATAATTTAAAACAAAAGCCTTACGTATGTATTTACATATACATATGTACTTTTATTATTTATGTGATCGAACTCTACGTAATTTATAGCTTACGCCCGAAATTGGTGCACTTTGATGGAAATTGCCTTTTGTGATGATAAAGCTGATAGCAAATGAGGGGGACGTTCGGAAATGAGTTTATGCATTCTGTTCCGCACTGGATTTTATTTTGATTTAATGTTATACGCCTGTAGTCATGCATAGCGCTCTGAGCTATATACTCTCATTAAGGTTACCCACGATAAAAATATAGCGGGCGATAATTTTAAATTACTTTTTTATTCTCTTGTTAAGCGTTTTTAATTTTCTCTTTTTTATGAACAACGCTATAATTTAGCACCTGATTGTAGGAGCGAAATTATTTACTATTTTATGAACTATTTTTATGGCGTTACTTTTTTCAGACACGTTTTAATTAATTTTTAACATTAAAATGAAATAAATAATCTTATTTTTCATTTTAATGTAAAAATTAATTAAGATTTGTCTTATTAAAATCTAATTAAGATTCACTTTATAGGGGAATAAGTCCACTAGAATTCTTTGAGTGTCACTTCCCATATTATTATTTTTTATTATCTATTATATTTCTAAAACAAAAGGTTATAAGAATCTAGGACTTACATGCTTACTAAATTTAATAGATTTGCTCTTAAGTATGAAAAGAATGCCGGAAGGTGTTTTATTGAAATATATTCGTATAAAGATCTTCCGACGTTAGGACGTTGCACTCATTTTTACTTACACGAATATTAAAAGTAATTTTGAAGTGAAAACTTCTTTATTCAGGTTTCAAACTTGCATATAGAATAGTTTAGAATAATTTTAATTTACAAATTTTAATTTAAGATCAACCAATTAATTTGAATATCCGAAAATAACAACTGTTTGTATATAGTTTTAAGTTTTCACTTCTGTCGACAGTCCTCATGACTGCTTTTTTAAATATATAACTAGTTTTATTTTACTTTACTAACTGTACTGTTTTGAATAGCTTTCGTATGTAGATGTTATATTATAAAATAAAATTATTATAACAACTATGATAATTTAATTATAATCAGTGTAAAGTGAATGAAAATGCTATAATTTATTCTGAGTTTCACAATTTAAACTATTCTTACTTAGATACGTTATTGAGTGACTTATACATATTAAAGATTTTACATTACTTAAATAAAGGAGTTAAAATATTTATATTTTTATAAATATTAGCGTCCGTTTAATTTGAAAATTTGAGGAAAACAAACTAAAATATAACAGTAGTAAATAGCTACTAAATTAAAAAAAAGAAAATCGTTTGACAAACAGAGGAGAAAAAGGCACTGAATTGTTTTGTCTTTGCCTATTTACATATATATTTAAAATAGTTATTTGCCAGCGTTAGCCATATAAATTTTAATATATATATATATATATATATATATATATATATATATATATATAATTTTTCTGATGTTCTAATACTTATTATCTTATTCCGGACTAAGAGAAATCCAAAAAATCTAATATCATAAAAATTGGTCTAGCCGTTCTTGAGTTATAAATGGTGTAACTAACGCGACTTTGTTTTATATATGTATATAGATACTCGTATGTAGATAAGTAAACGCAGAAATAATAGAGGATAAAAAGTTCTGCCTAGTTTACTAAACTATCAAACGTCTAATGGCATATTACTATGTAAATCTATACTATAATAAAGCAGTAACTTAGCGAAATCTGTACATGAAATATTTTTTAAAAACAATGACTGTAACGTATTATGTATACGATATAGACCCCAAAACAATAGTTATTAATTTTTTTGTCTGTTTGTCTTTTTGTCTGTTTGTCTGTTTGTCTGTTTGTCTGTACGCGTTTCACGCAAAAAGTAATGAACCGATTTCAACGAAATTTTGTGAACTGATAACTTATTACTCGGGTCAACATTTAGGATAACTTTTACTTTTGGAAAATCTTTGTTTCCCGCGGGAAATCGCAATAACTGGTTTTATCGAGTCCTCCTTAGGAACCCTCCGCTGGCTAAACCTAAAGACATACATCAAAACAATGTACTAAAAAATTGTAGATCTTGAAAAGGCCAACAGAAATATCTACAACAGTATATGTCTATCTCTCAAGGTACACTCGCAATACCTATTCTTATCTATACCTATAGCAAAACTAACATAGTTAAATCGATGTGCGCGTTTCACGCAAAAAGTACTGAACCGATTTCAATTAAATTTTGTATAGTGATAGCTTATCACTCGAGTCAACATTTAGGATACCTTTTACTACAGGCACATTTTTCGTTCCCGCGGGAAAACGCAATGACTGGTTCTATCGAGTCGTCCTTAGAAGTTTATATGGCTGACGCTGGCTGAATCTTAAGAGATAAATCAAAACAATGTACTAGAAAATTGTAGGTCTTAAAAAGTTCTACAGAAAAGTTCTCAACGGTATA
This sequence comes from Fabriciana adippe, assembly GCA_905404265.1. Taxonomy (NCBI): domain Eukaryota; kingdom Metazoa; phylum Arthropoda; class Insecta; order Lepidoptera; family Nymphalidae; genus Fabriciana; species Fabriciana adippe. Next base: position 6,015,990 of record FR989988.1, read on the forward strand.
TGTCTATCTCCTAAAGTACACTCGCTATAACTATTTTTATTAAATGATATTACTGTTTTCTTATACGAGTACGTTATCTATACTATAATAAAGCAGTAACTTAGCGAAATCTGTACATGAAATATTTTTTAAAAACAATGACTGTAACGTATTATGTATACGATATAGACCCCAAAACAATAGTTATTAATTTTTTTGTCTGTTTGTCTTTTTGTCTGTTTGTCTGTTTGTCTGTTTGTCTGTACGCGTTTCACGCAAAAAGTAATGAACCGATTTCAACGAAATTTTGTGAACTGATAACTTATTACTCGGGTCAACATTTAGGATAACTTTTACTTTTGGAAAATCTTTGTTTCCCGCGGGAAATCGCAATAACTGGTTTTATCGAGTCCTCCTTAGGAACCCTCCGCTGGCTAAACCTAAAGACATACATCAAAACAATGTACTAAAAAATTTTAGATCTTGAAAAGGCCAACAGAAATATCTACAACAGTATATGTCTATCTCTCAAGGTACACTCGCAATACCTATTCTTATCTATACCTATAGCAAAACTAACATAGTTAAATCGATGTGCGCGTTTCACGCAAAAAGTACTGAACCGATTTCAATTAAATTTTGTATAGTGATAGCTTATCACTCGAGTCAACATTTAGGATACCTTTTACTACAGGCACATTTTTCGTTCCCGCGGGAAAACGCAATGACTGGTTCTATCGAGTCGTCCTTAGAAGTTTATATGGCTGACGCTGGCTGAACCTTAAGAGATAAATCAAAACAATGTACTAGAAAATTGTAGGTCTTAAAAAGTTCGCAATATTATATGTCTATCACCTAAGGTACACTCGCAATTACTATTTTTATTCACTACTCGCGACTCACAGGCTGACTTATCAACGTTTAGCTCAGTTCAGCAGTGAAACGTAACCTAGGGACGAACCCGAGCGAAGCGAGGGTGAGTCGCTAGTAGTCAATAAAAATACATAACTTAGTTTAGTCTTTGTTTTGTTAAAATTGCCGACAGATATCGATTTTCCGCTTGACGGACTTTGAATAATACGTGGATAGGCCTGCGGTGTTGATGCGCTATGAAAAACTCTATAAAAAGTATTTACTTTTTGCTTCAAGCTTTCTTCATATAGTAAATCTTAAAAAAATAAGATCTCTTAAAGACATAAGTCATCTTTTGTACAGAAGGTACCGATTATAATTATGTACGTTACAGTCAATACTATTTTTTAGTCAAAACTACTTTTGACTAAAGAGGTTGGTCAAAAGTAATTTTGACTGCAAGCTTTGGTCAATAGCAGTTTTGACTGGTATATCGGTCAAAACTCTTAAAATGTTAAGGAGTTAAGCAGGTTGAAGGTTACTCGGAAGAACCCTTTCTTTCTTTCTAGATTAGGTTAGAACAGTTATAACAACGCATGAGCCGAGCGACCGAAGCGAGTGTGCCGCGGTAGCGGCCGGCGAATGCCATAATTTTAAGAGTTTTGACCGATATGCTGGTCAAAACTGCTATTGACCAAGGCCTGCAGTCAAAACTACTTTTAACTGTTTTTGTCAGTCAAAAGTAGTTTTGACCACGAAAGAGTTCTGACTGTAACATGTATATTTTTTGTAGTACATAAATAAATAAATAGAAATAAATCCTTACTCGCTAATTTAGCTCATATTTGAGTGTTATTTAGTCATTTTTTAATGGTATGTGATGTAATAGTTTAGATATCTGTTTATAGGAATAATGAGTGATCACTATTTATGCTTAACCTTAAACAATTATTTACTTTGCCAAAATAAGCATTTCTACGTTTCAACATCCAACAATATCCATATTTTAGAATAATTTTGCGTTACAGATGATGTAAGGATTGAATATGAACATCTTTATCCTATTTAATATTAAGATGTAATCTATATAGTATTAATAATTTCACAAAATGAAATAGTATATTTAGATATTGAATTTTTGTCTTTAATAAGTCAGGACAAAAACATATAATAATATAAACATGCATTTTCCGATTAACAAGTGCCTAATAGCGATTAAGTATAAAAAGTCTTCCTCCTTATTAGAAAATAACAAAAAGTGCACGAAATCGGTTGTCAAACTTGGCAATGTCTAATTATTTCTTTTAAATGAACCTTTGAACTCCACAGTTATTTAACTAATAGGTCGAGTGCCGACATTTTTTGTGTTCCATAATTGAGTGGGCTTTAAATACTGAAAAACTCTTCATCATAATATAATCTTAAGCTTTCTAGTACTTTAAAACAAAGGTGACAATAGGACTGGGACACATGCTTAAAGTGATTCAAATATTTAAAAGTTTTAAGTAAAAAAGTAATTCATTGATGTATTCGATGACTTAAGAAAAAAACATCTTTAACACATTCAATTTGCACATATAAATTGTACAGATGTATCTTATAAAATTAGACAAAGTTAATATATTTATACCAAAAAGTAATACCATATAAATGCGTGTGGGCAAAATTAGACAATTTGTTGCTTAGTCGTTTAGATCCTCCCACTCCCACGCAAAAAGTGGTCTATGTACATTGTACACATATTGTTCGTAGTTCTTTTATGTGGCAGGCTTTAAATGAAAATATTGAAGAGATTGTCAGTGAAACATTGTTTCTGAGATGTACTAAAGAAATATAATCGGGCTAATATTATAATTGAGAAACTTTGTAAATGTTTTTTTATAGTAACAGAAGGAGTACCTTCACGCTGTAATGGCAGAATGGATTTGGATGAAATTAAAGTGGGTATACAGATGGACTATAATCTGGATTTTTTTGCAGCTTTTTTTGGCTTTTGTTTTGCACCGATACAGATAGCGTCGAGCGAAACGAGGACATATCATTACTATATTAATTAAAAAATCGGTCTTCTATTTAAAATGTATGTTTTTTTACTCTTTCACGATCAAATTTAGTACATAGATGCAGTGTGCCAATGCAGTGTGACATGGAATAACACATAGGTAACAACACCGTAAAGGGACTCATCCAAGAAAAGCAAGGGTAGATCGCTAGTTTATTATAAAATATTTTTTTTAATATTTGACATCTATTCTATCATAGATCAAAAGTTTGACATTGACGCTTTATTGAAATGCTTTCAATTTAATATTAGGCTTCATTCAAATACGATCAATTGGTTTCTAAGAAATAATGTAAAATTGTAAATTTGAAAATTGTTTTGAATGTAAATGTAATTCATTTTTAATAATACCTATTTATAATATTATAATAAGTATATAAGATACTAATATCTTCCTTTTAGATATATTTTGTATATTATATCAATCGCGTACGATATAGAGACTCGATATTCGTAATTCTCATTATTCACGGGATTACACAGAAAAGAAAGATCAAACTGTAATATGATGTAAGGCTTCAATCAAATACGATCAATTATTGGTTTCTAAGAAATAATGTAAAATTGTAAATTTGAAAATTGCTTTGAATATAAATGTAAATCATTTTTAATAATACCTATTTATAATATAAGTATATAAGATACCTACTAACATCTTCCTTTTAGATATATTTTTTATATTATATTAATCGCGTACGTTATAGAGACCCGATATTCGTATTCTCCTTATTCACGGGATTACACAGAAAAGAAAGATCAAACTGTAATATGTATTAAAATTTGTGTACTCGAAATATGTTTGTAACAGAATTACAAAAACACATGTGTTGGTTATTAAATAGAAAAAACATATATTTATAAATGGTATTTTACTGTTTTCATCTTGTAATTTTAAAATATCTTCTTTTAATTACGCTCATGTATAATTACATGATATTATTTACTATTGAAAAATAACTGAATTTTCGCCAATCTCCCAAGCGTCTGAATTTAATCAAACGTTCAATGGTTATACTTAACATCTATATATTATCACAGATCATATAATACTATACTAGTATTATGCTATGTTTAGAGGGATATCTGTTATAATAAAATCTTCACCTACAGTTTTACGTTTGTCTGATGGCACATGCCTTGGATAACGCTGAAAAGATTACTAAGAGTCTTGTTTGTTTAGGAAAAAATAATTTAGATTAAGCGTATCTATTGTAATATATTGCGCGCTTTTATGTAAGTAAAGCTGGGGTCTGGGAGCTAGTCTATATTATACATGTAGTATGGAATAATGAAGGATTTTAGGCAATCCAACCCCAGAAAGGGATAAAGGAGTTACTTTGTCGGAGGAGTATTTAGTTACCTTTATCTGCTAGAATGTAAAACCTTATTATTATTTAAAGTTAATAATATGTCATTTAGTTCAGTTTTTATTTCGTTTAAATTCGAATTAAGAGCAGAGGCTATATATATCTCGAGCGGGTTCGAGACATTCGTTAAGTTCTTGTTGGTTGTTCATGATGGATCATGGAGAGTTGTGTTTTGATATTGTATGTGGAAGTATGATCCGCTGCTCAATTAAATTATTAGAATTACCGTTTCAAGTTTATAAAATTGTGATTTCTCTTATTGTATTAAGCATTGCGTACTTTATTATTTGAGCCTTTTGATAACGCCCACAAGATTAGTAACCACTAAAGGTGATGTCGGTAAAATATGGATAACACGACAAGTATCTGTATGTATATAAAAATGCATTATTTTTAAACAAGCGCGGCGCGGGCAAGTGCTAGTATATTATATGTTATTTCGTATTTTTAAAATATAGAGACATCGTAGAGGAAGAGATCGACTTGTAGAGTATGTATTAAAACGTATAATTATTACATTCTAAAATTACAGAAGGTCAGCCGCATATTAGGGTTGCATATGTTGTACAGCATACAAATAAGGTCCCGATAAAGTTTTGTCCCTTGAAAGTGAACTGTCAACCAACCCAAATAATCCCGGCTTTGGAACAACTGTTTTGAATCACAGTTAGTAGTTTTGAATTTAACGCTTTTATATAATTTTTGAAGTTATATTTCTTTTGGGACGTTTGGAAAAAATCATGAGGGTAAAATTTATTCGATGCGCGCGCACACCAACAGCGAAAAGGCGACATGATGAAGCTAGATTAAAGCGACATGGTGAAGTTAGCTGATAACTGTTTGATGCCATGGTAAATGTTATTGTCTGACAAATGATATATAATATTATATTCTTTCCTTAAATGATATTCTATAAATATATGATTATAATATGCCAAATATAAGGCACTTTATTTTTATTAATTTATCATACCTTTTACAAACAGATAGTTGTGACATACGGGATGATATCTTTAGCGATTTTTGTTTTGATTTGCGAAAGAATAGCTTCTTACGTGCGCACATAAGTATACACACACGTTTTTTTTTATATGAATCAAAAACTTTATGGGTAAAGTACTTTACAAATCTTTAGACTTTTCAACACGTGACGATAGCTAGTTATCCGGGTCAACATATAGGATACTTTTTACTGCGGGAAAATATCTCACCTCTGAGAAATCTATACTAAACTTTAAAACGTAAGTAGGGACGAACCCGAGCGGAGCGACGGTGAGTCCCTAGTGCCATATAAATTGTGTAATGTAGTAAATTGATTAGTTTGATTTAATTTAAAGTTTATTTTCTTCTTTTTAGAGCATTCAAATAAAAGCTTGTTTTTAAAAATGTTTTTTTACAATTATTTTATTTTGTATTAGACATCCACGCTTATACAGTACTCAAACTTTAGTTGGCCTCAAAGAGTCTTTTGATCGCAGTAAGAAATAGGACCGTTTGGCAACAAAGAATATTTCGAGTTGATTAATCGTTTTTCCGTACAAAATGTATGGGAAAAGTTTTTGGCGATTTCTGTCATTTTTAGTACTCATACCTTAAATGGTCTCATAGAGTCTTGATCGCTACATAAAATAGGATCGATTGACATAAAAAAACTTTTTTAAAGTATTTTAGCATTTTTTTCGCTGACTGTAGATTTTTTCCGAAATCTGTGAATGCAGTTCAGAATATCTCAAAAAGTTATGGATGGTTTCCTAGGAACATTTTCCTGTAACTATAGCAGTTAGGGTACCTACCCTTACTGTCCCTTCTCAATAATTCATTCTGTATTATACAAACATTTGATCACACATCATTGATATAGTCGATGAATTCTTTAGTTAGATTAACCAAATATATCGCTTAACGTTTGGATTTCATAAGCAATAATGTTAGCATGCTTATGTTTAGCTAAAAAATATGAAAAGAAGTTACGATATTTTAAGACTTTTTTGAGCTTATTGTCCATGAATCCAAGCAACGTTGCAATCTAAAATGGCAAATTAGACTTCATTGTTGCTCTGCATTACGTATTCATGAAGCATAACTTGTTATTACATTTTGTGGAGGTACGCTTGACTAAGATCTGATCGCTCTTAAATTGCTTTTTATTTATATTAACTGCTTAAAGCGCTCAAAACAACTGAAATTTGTTTACATTATGCATAGATCAAATTGAGTATGCATTTCGATTTCATATTTTACGTGCTTTCATCGGTCCCTGTTCACGAAATTATTTGCTGTACTTTACTATATTTTATGTTAAGATAACATAATGTTTTTATTTATACTCGTACGTACATATTTGTATGAGAAAATAAGAACTGTTTTTAGTTTTCATCATTTTGAACATATGTAGAGTTTAATAAACGTGTTTTTGTTTGTCATTTTAAAGTGTATAAAATGTATACGATTTATTTTATAAACTATATTTGGACTCCTTAGTCCGTATTGAATGTATTCATAAATTGAAACGGTGACTTTGCTTATCTAGCGGTAAAGGTTGTTCAAATCACATCTGTATTGATAAGGGTAATCAAAGAGGGCTGTTTAAGCAACAGGAGGGTTGGCCCGAACTCCGGGTGCCGCTCATTCTCGCGCCGCCCGTCGCGTACATAGCACGCGCCGTTGTGAACAACTTGTACCGTAAACTTTCACGAAGTTTTCTGAAGAAAAGTGTGGATTGGCCGCAATTTGTGCGATTTATGCAGTGCTTTGTGAATATTTTGTGAAGTTACGAACGTTATAATGAGACAGTTTGACTTGAATAACAAGTTTTGATTTATTTATTTGTAAGTATATAATAATATTTAATTTATTATTTGATATGTGACGTAATATGAGTAAATTAAATAATACAATTTCATATATAATAAATTAACAAAACCTCATTTATCGTATATCTATTAAATAATGTTTCACTGCTGGCGTTGCATTGGTTTATTAACGCAATTATAATAAGCCTACAGTAATGATTCATTTTGAGATAATAGAAACCAAATGTGAGCCAAGAGATTAAATAGGTATAGGTAACAAAATTATTTGACTTGCTAACATTAAAATGTTATTTTATGATACGTGTTATTATAAATAAATATATTAATAATTATATTATATTTATAAATAAATGTATATTTTTTTTATTTATTTGTTCTTAGTAAAGAATTTATTTATTATACATCCTGTAATGTACACACAAAAAAGTCGGTTCAAATAGATTTCATATATTTATTTTAAAATATATAATATTTTAAAATAAATAATTCCTCTCAACATAATATTCAGTACAATAAACTTAAAATTAAGTTTATAGCACAATATCTTTAAACACACAACAAATCCAATAACCCATTGTATACTTAGATATTAAATGTACAATGTACACACGATATCGTGGATTCGATTCTTGCATGAGCAAATGTTTGCGTAAGTTATGAAAGCTTTAACTTTTAGTATAGTTTAGTACTATAGTAAACCATAAAGAATACGTAGTTCAATAATAATTAATCTTTTTAACCTTAAAAATAAAGCAACTTAAGTATATAAAGCATGAAATAGTAAATAAATATATAGCATAAGTTTTAAATTAAACATAATTTATTCTCTGAGGGATATCACAGATAATGATAGGCTTAACTGGCAGTTTGCGGTAAATATAAATTGCCAATGGCATTATATATTATGTTATACTTTAAAATCTATGAATTCTTTCCTTTAAAAACAATTTCATTGGATAGAATATAGAGATTTGAGTAAAACTTGTTTTCGCCAAATGAAGCGACCCATTGTTACGATCCGCATGTCGCGACTTCAGAAAACTTTGTACAACCAACTTTGATTACAAAAAACAGACTTACTGAAATGACCGTATTTTGAAAACTTCTTTATTAACTTAAATGTCATTCTTAGGGTTTTATGTTAAATTAAATAATATAAACTAGAATGAGTGCAGCATCTGCTTAATTTCTCAATAAAACTCTCTTACTTACCATCATAACTATCTTAATAATAATCATTGACTTATAATATTTTACTTTTATGTAAGCGATTATACTATTTGAATTTTACATGTCTTCTTCAAATCTTTTTTTTTCTTTCATTCTTTTTTTCTTCTCTCAGTAGACCTTCTGCTGTATAAGATTTTAGGTTTTTATAAACAATTAAGTTTCATTTATATTGTTTCAATACGATTTTGGATTTAATTTTAAACAAGAAGTGAAACTCTACTCGTTCTGCCCCCTCTTATCCAAAGATAGTCATGTTTGTAATTTGTTATATGAATTGAAGTTTAAATGTGAGCGAACCACAGGCAAAAGACAGTATATGATTACGTTAAAGGAAAAAATAATGCGGAAGTAACATCTTGACGTGGGGCATGTCTTAGCTCATACGGATATATGGAAGCTAGAGAGTAAAGTATTATTTGTATAGTGAAATAATTGAAATATAAAATTATTATCTGTATAAATTATTATACCAACTAGCTTTAACTTCTATGGTAATTACTTAGTACGTAAAAACTGAACCAACCATTATAACGCCTTATATTTTATTTGTATATTACTGTCTTTGCTTCGCTCGGGTGCGTCCTTATGTATTTTTTTTGTATTTATAATATTATATATTATAGACGAGGCTTCCTATTGCCAATTATCATTATTAACAATAGCCTAAGTGTCACTGCAGGTCATAATCTAGTTCCTCCCCAAATGTGCGTTCACCTTGTCGTGGTGGGTAGGTCATTAGAGTCCGGCAATCTAGCCGGGCGCGAAGCTAAGAAACGCACTGGAGGCCGTCCACCTCAATTCGCGGTGGGCCATGCGGCCTGCTGCTCCTGGTACTTCTCTAATAGCAAAGTAGACTGTTGGAGCTACCCTATGGTTGTTGTAGTCTGCATCGGCAAATCTGCCGTCGGGGCGTCGTGGTTGAGTGCGTAAGCAATCCTGCGACGCGCCAATAAGACGGCGGAGGTTCCGTTAGGTTTTAGTGGATAGTACTGTCTTTGCCGGTGAGTCCCACATAACCACCTTTATGCATGAAGGTGTTATGCTTAAATGCATTTCCTAACATTAAAAAAAGGTCATAATCTACTTATGTACTAAATTTCATCCAATTTTGTCCAACTATTTCAACGTCAAAAACACACACAAACCTTGACATACAAAGATTTGAATTAAAATAGTGGTGTGGTATTTGTTATTTTGGAAAATATTCAATGCGTTACGAACTTAAAAAGTAGATCAAGTGAAACAAATTGAGTCAATAATTTACAAAACTATTAATGATGACCATCATCAAATGATAAATAATAATTGATTTCCCACAGGGATGAGGTGTAACATGGAATTATTGCTCATATAAGCGATGCATTTTTAAATGGATTGTCATATTAGGTACTATAAAAATTTTATCTAAATAGGAACGATATATTTTCTGTAGATCTGTTTGCCAATCGGCAAAGGCCTCCTCCAATCTTTTCCTTTTGGCAAACAGATCTACAGAAAATAAGCAAAATTCAAATAAAGGACTAGATTAAGATTTAAATGTAAGTTTCTCATGTTTTGTTCTTTTTTATATAGTTATTGTAACATTGATCTGAATTAAAGGCTATATTATTATATTATTATTATTATTAGGAACGATATATAATAAAACACTAATCAGAGCATAATAACATTATACTAGATTAGTAATAATATATCTAGATTAGAAAAGCTATTTTTATGGCTGATTTATATTCTTACAATTTTTCATGACCAAATTCCTGTCATATGTTATGTTTTTGTCTGTTTTTAAAAACACGGTACAAGTGTTTGAAGAAGTTTGTGTTGCGAACATGTAATTAGACTTACTTAAAAACATTAAAAAATGACTACAATTATACTTCTGTCTCATACATACACACTATACAGTCCTTACTTTATCTTTATGCACTTTTTCCGGTAGTAACCGACGACTGTCTATTCTAAGAATCGTCGAACTCCTTAAAGTAGCCATCTACTGTAGGATTTTTCTGAATAAGTGAATTGTGAAAGTTAATCGTGAGTTGAAAGTGATTAATTTATCACATTGTCTAGACAGTTTAGTCGTTATATATAAAACGCCGCCGACGTCCGGCATTGTAGATGTACATGTAGAGTGAATTTAATCATCCATGGTGACATTCATAATAAAAAAAACTGTGTGTGTACTTACCTATGTACGCACGTAAGAAGTTATACTTCTATGGCGTAACAGAACAAAAACTGCTAAAGTTTTCATCCCGTATGTCACAACTCTCTGCTTAAATAAAATAATGAAATAAGGCATATTAGGCATATTACAATCATATATCTATAAAATATCATTTAAGGAAAAAATATGATATTACTAGCGGAACCCACGGCTTAGCTCGCGCTAAAACTAGAAAAAAAAAAACTCTAAATAGATAGGTTTCATACAAACTTTTATCCCCTACTTACCCCCTTAAGGGATGAATTTCGAAAAATGCTAAAACACTTATTTATTTAATTGTATTGAAAACCATGAATACCAAGTTTTAAGTAATTCTGAATATACATATTTTTTTGAGTTGTATAACGTGTTTTTCCATGGGAATGAGATAATTTCCCGCGGTAATAAGTAGCTTATGTCACTCTCCAGCCCTCCAACTATCTCCACACAGAAAATTACGCCAATCCGTCACTCTGTTTCGATGTGAAAAAGGACAAACAAATAAACAAACACACTTTCACATGTATAATATTAGTATGGATATAATATCATTTGTCAGACAATAACAACGGATTTCTAATGTATTGACTTACCGCTCAGTCACACCTAAAGAAGTTTTACTTCAAAAAAGGCTAATACTAGAAAATCATAGGCCTTAAAAGAACTACAAATAGATCCAAGATAACATATGTCTATCTCTTTAAACGCACCCACGCGAAGCGAGGGTAAGTCGCTAGTTTTATATATAAACTAGCTGACCCGGCAAACGTTGTTTTGCCATATAAATAATTTCCTATTACTAAAATGGCTATTAAAAAATAAGGGTTGATCGTAGAAGGGTGAAAATTGAGTATTGTATGTATTTTTGTATGTTGTATCATAAAAAAATAGAAATTAAAAATTTTGTCTAAAAAATAAAAAAAAAAAAATTTAGGGGTGGACTACCCCTAACATTTAGGGGGATGAAAAATAGATGTTGGCCGATTCTCATAGATACCGGATAAGCACAAAAAATTTCATCAAATTCGGTCAAGCCGTTTCGGAGGAGTATGGCAACGAAAACTGTGACACGAGAATTTTATATATTAGATTTTAAGAAAAATTTCGTCCTTATGGTTGTGATAAATACTTGTAAACGGTGCCCAAACGGCACTCCTAGACACTATTGAACATAAGAATTGAATTTGTAATAAATACTTTAAACTAAAAAGTTGCAGCGACATAAAGGTAATTTTAAGGCGCTGTAGTTAAAATTATTAATAAGTATAGACATTCTAAGACCATAGAAATATTGCTCTCAGTTAGTGACAGTACGTTCAAGTGTACTTTTCTTAATTGCAAAAGTTAATATACTGTTTTGCAATTACTGAATAACCTCGTCCAAAGCAACTATCATTTGTAATAGTAATATGTCGAATTTTACTATATAATTAACTTACTCTCGCATCGCTTGAGGCGTCCCCAAGTGCCTCAAATTAGCTCACTAACGTTACTCTAGGTCATAGTATATCTGAGTACTAAATTTTATCCAAATTCGTTAAGCCATAATATAGAAACATACGAATTTTAGCATTTATAATAGTAGTCCGTTGCATATTATACAGAAAAAATATACTTAATATTATAATTAATGTGAAAGTTTGTGCGTGTGGATGTTTGTTACTCTTTCACGCCAGAACGGCTGAAGGGATCTAGATGAAATTTGGCATAGAGATAGATTGTAGTCTGGAATAACACAAAGGCTACTTTTTATCCCGGAAAAATGTACGATTCATGTGGGATAGGTTTGTTTTTTTTCCTAGAAGCGAACACGAGTGAAGCGAGGGAGAGCCGCTAGTCCTTAATAATTACTTCTGTACAATAGTACTGTATTAATAAATATGTAAATATCAAATGGCTTCGTATGAAAGAAAGTAAATCATAAACATGGAAAGTGAAATATTGAAATTACGAATTAAAAGCTACGAATGATATTTTAATTAATGATTACCTGCGAGTATAAACGGTACAGATAGTACAGACCTCTAGGCATGGCTAATTATTTCATTTTATCGACTTACCAATATAATGAATTTAATCATCAATAGCTGTTAGCGGCATAGTATTTTGATTAGGTATGCATATCGTATATTATGTTTATATTTATGTACCTAGTTATTTATGTTAGATTGGGTTGCGAAATAACAGCTACATTAGTTAGAATATGAATATATTAAAAAATGTCTACATAATATATTATTAGAATTTAGGTAACACGATGCAAAAGTTTGAGATTTTATAAGAATTACGTTATCGAAAATCATTGTCCTTACAAAGCTGCACTGAGAGATATCAGAATAGAGCTCAATTAATAACTTTTGTTGACCTTTTAAAATTATTTTAAAATAATTATTATCGATACAGAGGCCGAATCTATAGTTTTTAGTTTTTTTCTGTCTGTCTGTTTGTCTGTCCGTCCGTCCGTCCGTTCGTCTGTCTATCTGGGAACACATCACGAGAAAACCATTGGACAAATTTTGATGAAATTTGGTATGTTGTTAGCTGGTTATCCGGGTTAACATATAAGATACTTTTTACTGTAAGAAAATGTCTCATTTCTGAGAAATCTATACTAAACGTTAAAGGTAACTAGGGATGAACCCGAGGGGAGCGAGGGTGAGTTGCTAAAGAGTAAAATAAAATTTAAATGAAATATTTTTCCAAATAAAATCTAAATATGCTGAATGAAATTTTAACTACGTTTTAAGTCTAACATATAATATTATTCTTTTTTATTGTTTCTTTATGAATATTTATCACCCAGGAGCCAACCACATCAATAACTTGAAAACTAGATATATGTAAAAATCATTTCGTTACTTTTGTGCCTCCTGAAACTAGACTATTAAAGTTGTTTGTAAAGAAAGTTGAACTGCTCTACATTGTTCCATGAATTGTAATTAACTTGAGTCTCGTAGTTTCAGAATAATTCATTATTAGTAAAATAATTTAATGTTTCAGATTTAGATTATAATATTATTATATAGTAACTTTATATATAATAATAATAATATACTTAATATTATATTATTATTATTATTATATAAAGTTAAACCATGTATGCTTATATGTATTTATATAATACTCCAGAGGTAGGAAGCCATTATGTGTTTTTCATACCATTGCTTTGGATAGTACGTTAAGCCGACGGTTATGCGTCTGAGGGTTTCGCACTCTACAAGAGTTATCGCTAAATGAAAATTACTTAGCTTTCCTATTGGTCAATGCAAATCAAGTAGTGGAAAATGCATATAGATAGTATATATTTGTAAACACTATAATATGTCCCATATAGAAAGTTTATTGAAGTTCTCAGTGGCTCTTGACTAGAAAATTTATATTTAATTAACTCTACAGACTGACTCAGATGCAAATAATGAGCTTTCAACACGAATGGAAATTTGTATATCGGTCATATAGCACAACTACTGAAACGTAAAGTTTAAATTACCCTAACTACGTGGAAATTTGTGAACGCAGTGGAAGGTTATAACTATATGCTAGATTTTTATTCGTATGTTTTCCCTAAATAAATAAATAATAAAAACTAGTGATCGCCGCGTGGTTGAAAATCAACCATAATTCATTAAGTTCTAAGATATTTATTGTCTTGCGTATATTACAATATTAATCTATTCTCAATTTGATCACAGACTAATAATAAACAAAAGAGTATATTTATGCGTGTGTGCGTCAAATACATGGTAGTGTGTGTAATGTTTTTTATTGATTTTTTTGCATAATTAAAAAAAAATTGCATTCTGCACTCTTTCTCTATATAAACTATAAGTGTGGGAAATTTCATACTCCTCCGTCCGCGCAATTTTCGTAAAAAGCGGTACAAAGTTTTTGCTTCACGTATTAATATATAGAGTAACTGGCGATCGAGCTTCGCTCGGAATTCTTTTTTGTTATATCGTATTTTTTTAAATAAAAAGAACTAAAAACTTGAATAAATACAAAAAAAATGTAAAACTGTATTGGATCGAGATTCGATTTCAAACACACCTATTGATTTGTAAATCTTGCACCTTGGTCGCTTGACCAAGATGCTTATGCCAGAGTGTAAAAAATTATCGAGCATATTCTGCGTAGAATAATGCAAAAGAAAACTGCATGAAAACTTGCAAACACGCGTTTTCCCAGACATGAGACTAATCTAGATCGATTTTTCGCCCCCACATACCAAATTTCAACGAAATCGTTAGAGCCGTTTCTGAGATCGTTGGTATAAATAAATAAAGATATAAAGATATAAATATACAAGAATTGCTCGTTTAAATATATTAGATATAGATATAATTTTGTATAAAGTTGTTCAATTTTTGTAATAAAATAAAATTCTTTTTAAATGCGGAAAAATTAAACATGAAGTCATTGTTACGTTGAGTGATTTAGATTATAGACATTATGTGATAAAACTAAAAATAAATATTAAAATTGACATGTTCATATACTTATTATTGACCGAATTCAAATAAAGAGGAGGCAATCGATTCTGTTATTTATTTTTGGGCGAATCTGGCATTTATAATTCAGTTGCATACCGGCTTATATTAATATTTTTAATGAATTCTTGAAATTAGTATAGAGGTATCGTATACTAAAATATAAGTAAAAATCGGCCGAGTACGAGTCGGACTTGCGCACGAAGGGTTCCGTACCAATATCTATAAAAACAGCAAAATTATGTCTGTTGTATGGAAGCCCCCCTTGAATATTTGTTTTATTTTAATGTAATTATTTATTTTTAAAGTGAATATATAACTAAATATTCTGGGAATATTTCAAGCGTCTACCTGTTGCCGTTAATATCGAGCAAAAACGAGCAAAAAAATCACGTTTGTTGTATAGGAGCCCCCTTAAATATTTATTTAATTCTGTTTTTTAGTACATGTTGTTATAGCAGTAACAGAAATACATCATCTGTGAAAATTTGAACTGTCTAATTAACACGGTTCATGAGATATAGCCTGGGACAGCTGGACAGGTAGACAGACAGAGGAACGGACAGCGAAGTCTTAGTAATAGGGTTCCGATTTACCCTTTAGGTACGGAACCCTAAAAATCCAGATCAAGGGAATAATTGTGTATTTCAAAGTAATTTTGAATTCGCGTACCTCTGCCACTAAAAATAATATTAACAAATGTAGTAGGTAAATGTTTTCGAATCTGTTAATTCTATTATCATTGTGTTTGTCTCATCTACAAAAAGCCTCGGCTACAAATGAATCTCTCATAATGAATCGTTTATGCAACTTGATTTACACCATTGTCAGATTCCAATTCAAAAATTTAAAAGGCTCGAGTAGTGAATTTTATTGTATTAATTTTCATGTAATTTATTGAGCTCAATTATGATTATGTGTAACGGTTTTTGATTAAAAAAAAGAGATCTTAAAGTTTCAAATAAATATTTTATTATGCTTATATTTTAATAATATCATCCATATGTATATGGTTGTTTTTAGTTGTGTTATAGAGAATATAATGGAGTTACTATGCTAGTCTCCACTTTCAATTGTTCTAAACTAAATAAGTGCTACGTGGTTTTGAATTGAATGTAGCACTTATTCAAACCATGACAAACTTAATAACACTGCTTGATAAATAAATTATCTCATGATGATGATGACGTCCTCCTTTCAACGTATCTGTCAACGGCGAACCTTATTAGCTCCGAATATGAGAGCGGAGATGGTTGGCGAACCCAAACTTTGTTTTAAAGGTCCTGTTGCAGGGCGCACAGTGCAACTGACCTGCAGACTTATAGGTGTACACGTAGGAAGGTTTGGACCGGGTCTTACTATGAAGGCACTTCGCAACTACGTCTGTTAAGCGAGTTTCCTCGAAAATTTGAATAGCCTGATAGAGTTGCGCCAAAATAATCTCCGTTTGCAAGATCGTCCCACCTTTCTGGTGCGATGCGACACAAAACACAGATTTATATAAAAATAAATTATCTACACAGGCATCGAAACCCGATTCCTGGTACTATAGTGACAGACAGCCAGACAGACTGTGCCACTGAGCCATTACTTCATGTGCCTAAAATGTCACAATATCGATTTTATTGCAATGCAACATGTGTTTCGGACACAGTTGGGTAGAAACATAATGGAGAGCTAGTCCCCGAATCGGTTAATAAAATCGTCCTTTAAACAAAGGATTTATTGACCCGGGGGAGTTTACCAATAACTCGGTGGCGTCTAAACATGGCGTGCGTGTGTTTCTACAGCGCAGCGGTCAATTGATTAAACGAAGCAATTAAGCAATCAGTCGTCAATGGATGCGGATTGTCGCAAATGAACGTCTGCATAGAAGCACGCCAGCATCTCTGTGTACTCGACTTTCAACTTAATGCCATTTTAATTATATAACGCCGTCCTTTAATTACGAAATAGCAATAATGTGTCATTTACACTTCTGGAATAATCGTTTTTTTTAAACGAGTGACTTTCGCTTCGCTTGGATGCGTCTTCTTGAGTCTCTTATATTTATGTATAATGACGATTGTTTGTAGTAACCCTACTTACTGTGCCACCGATCACGGGTTCAAGTCCCGCTGGGAGCATTTATTCGTGTGATGAGCACGAATGTTTGTACTCCAGTCATGGGTGTTTATATTCATAATATGTATGTATTTAAAATTATATATGCGTAGTGTATCAACTATCTAGTATCCATGACACAGGCCTCGTAGCTTACCGTGGAACTAAATGATGCTGTGTGTTAATGTCCCAATATATATATATATATATATATATAATATTTTATATAAGCAGTGTCATTTTTTGGCAAATTTTATTACTAACAGCATCTGTGTTATTGAAGCTCTCTATGTGTACTGATTTCATTCATCCGTCCAGCTATTTTATGTGACGTATTAACAAACATAAACAAACGCCAGACATATACAAACTTTCATATTTATAATAGCAGTGTGACTAGTAACTTTTGCAGGCTTAAGTATAGTTGTATTGTTTCACGTTACTACTACTTCTAGCGTCATTTATTATTGACAAAACATGTTCAAAACTAAAGTGTCGTTGGAATATCATTGAAGTTAAACTATTACCTCACGGAGTCACTATAAACTTATATGTTAATCCCGGATGGAGCTTTGTGTCCAAAGTTTTGTTGAAATCCGTTCATTGTTTTAGGCATAATAAAGATCCAAAGATCTTTTTCTCATTTATTCATTGACTTGTAATACTTTAATGAGCATAAAGTTTCAAACATTTTCTCCTCCATTATGTCGTCCGCACATAGTTTGTTTTTCAATCCAATCAAATTTGTACAGTAAGAAAATATTCGGTTGTTGACTGTTCAAATCTTTAAAGTGTACTGTCCGCCTGCCAAATTTTTGTGTACAGATTCAAGTCTAGACAAAATTTTAGAACTTACTGGAACACAATTTAACTTTTTATATTGTCAAAATTTTAAGCATAGAATTCGGTATTTTTAGTAGTAATATTAATAACAATATCTTAAAATTGTATTGATGAGAAATTTTATTACCCAATTATATTATACTAGTACAAATATCATTATGTTCTTATAGTTATTGGGTACTAACAAAAAATATAAAACAGGCAATTCAGTTCAATAGTAATAACTTGAATCAGTTTTGAAATTACTTAGTTAAGCTGTGCTGGAAATACAAGATAATTGTATTTCCGATAGATAATTAAAAATAAAAATAGCTATTACACTTTTCAGAATTTCATTTCCGTAGTAATATTATAGTATTATAACACTGGTTATTTAAAATAAACTTTTTATTACAAGGTATTGGGTAGCAATACCAAATGTTTCTTAATTTTCTAAGAAAAACTTATCCTTTCAAGTTAGGGGCAAAGTTTAACAAAAGTTCACCCAAACATTGATTAGTCTATAGTAAACGTCGCATCCATGTTAATTTACGACAAGCAACGTTCTGGAATTTTGGTTTGGGGGCCTAAAATTGAGATCCTTTATGGAGGCTATAACTTAACTGCCAATTTAATTAATTCAGTTAGGCGGATTTTACAACAGAAACTGGTGGCCGGCCGTAAACTTAGAGTGCATATTCTAATTTAACCAAATTTACTAAGTAGGAACAGCGGGCTACAGGTACAAATGAAGAATGTAAAACCATATAGTACCTATAAGTTACATATAAGTTGTATGATAATAGCAATTTACAATTATATGTATAAATTGTTATTAAACATAAAATTTGAATATATTTTTAATTTGTTTCTATGTAAATATTTTTAGTGACCTCCCATAGCTTGTTTTCTGCAGCATCCCATAAGTTTTTATCGCTTACAGATTTTTACGTAATGTAGTTTACGTATGTATATTATATTCAAAGTTTATTATAGCAAAGATGATAAAAAATAAAAATAAATATTTATTAAATGTGATAGAGTCGATTTATAATATTATTTATGAAATTTATTTATTTAGTTTATCTAAGTTGTTTTATTACTATAATAAAATATACATCTTTTTAGCGTTACAATTTAATAATAACTGCATAATACCTATCATACTTAATACATGATTAGTGTTAAGTTATACTTAGTAACTTAACTAAAAGTACTACAGTTCCAGACTTAACATTTACCATTCTAAAAATAGTAAAAAAACTTGAAAATTGTTAAATTTATAGCAATTTAAAGTTAAAGCTCGCAATCCATTTCGCTATTGGTCCCACCCGCGTGTAATTACAAGTTAGGTTGGAATTTTCTATGAGTAGAGAAAAGTAAAATAATTTCTTTATAAATGTTCTATATAAATTTTTTATTTAACTCTAAGCAGCATTATGATGTAAAGCTCAAATATGAATATTGACTAAGGTTTCTAAAGTCCATTTCATAGCAATCTAATTAGGTGAACAAATATTGTGTAGGTAGATAGGTATTAGGTATAAAAGATAGTTCGTGGGGTTAAAAATATTTTTTCCTTATATTTAAACCAAAATTTTTTATTGACTTTTCAAAAAACAACATTATTTATTTACTGAAAATAATATAACCAATTACATACATAGTAACAATTACAGACAAACATAAGATCAAATTAATACCGCGAATAGCTCTAAATATAGCCGTATATACATTGGCGTCACCGTTCAGCAAACTGTCCAAACGACTGTGACATCCGGACGATCAAAGCAATCGGGAACAAGCGCAGACAGCGCTTTATTGCACGTTGTTGAATGTTTGGCGCGCAAACCGCTAGCCGTCGCCATATTGTATAATTGCAGGAAATTAATGACACTTACATATCGGACAGTGATATGGACAGTATTTCGTTTAAATTACTCAATATGTTGATTAATTATGATTAACAGCATGCTTACGTCGTAATATAATACGTGTAATACTAGTTCTTGCCCGCAGTTCTGCTTGTGTGGTACCTATAGTAAAAAAATAACTTGTACATCTGTGTTTTTCCGATGTATAGATTTATTCTAAATTTTAAATAAATTCGTTAATATAGCATACTAAAAATAAAAAGACACTAAATCATATTTTTTTTAATAATAATGATATTATTAATAATAATAAATAGTATATGAAAAAATAAGCGAATACGCTGAACTAAAAGAAGAAGTTGCAAGAACATGGAGACAAGAAAATGTTAACGTTATCCCTATAGTCCTCTCTACGACAGGTGTCATACCCAATCATACAAAATCTTATACGTAGCCTGAAACTAATAGATTTAGAAGAAAACGTCTATATAAGTCTGTAGAAAGCTGCCATTTTGAACACCTGTAGAATAGTTCGGAAATTCATGCAATTAGAAGAAGAAACCATAATTACATCTTAAAAATAGGCACTCACCACATGCTACATTTACTTAGCTTTGACCCGTAATGTAGTTAAACCAGCCTAGAGCTGAGAAAAAGAACATATCAGAAAACAATAATAATCATTCATAATATGACATATTGGACTTGATATCATAGTTGAAGCAAAAATTATTTTATAAAATAAACATAATACGTCATTCATTAATAATTATCATACATTAAATGATCCAATTTGTAACAGTCAATCTTTTAATAACAGAGAGTAATCGATTAAACGGGTGACTGTGACTTCAATTGAGTCGACTTCCTTGAATAAACCGGCGAAGTAATATCCATGGTGGTCTCACAGCTAATTAATACATAAAGTGGTGTCACATGACAGCTTTACCATATTGTCCTGTTACATAGCTGTGAATGCTAGCAGCCGCGGCCACATGGTCCCCTAAGCACACCCCAAAAAATAATTACTTCAACAGAAACCTCTATTTAAAGCCTAACCCGCTCAATTTCACTCATCACTTATATTGAAGATAATTAAATTACCCATAACAATTATTTATATCGTGTTCAGAATATAAGCGTTTTTGAATTTTTTTTTAAATTAAATTATTGTTTGGTGTCACTTATATTCATTAAAAACTTATTACAGTAATTTTCCAAGTCAATACGTCATGTTTGCATGAGCGCCAATTACAACGTTAATGTATTTTTTATGAATTTTTTCTTCGAATTTCGTCTCAATTTTGAGTTCCGATTATCATGAGTAATTTATTTTACTCAAGTATATTTACATACATTTTTTTTAATGCTTGAAATTTTGTTTAATATACAGCTTAAAGCATAAATTGCTTTGTCAAATGTAATTATTTCTTAAGCTCTTAATCTTCCGTGTTGTTTACTAATTGTTCCACCTTTAATATTTCTTCTCAGTATTTACTTTATTCAAAATTGTCTTCTGTTATAGTTAAAGGAATGCAGCAGCCAATTTAGTGCGATATGATAAATAATAAATCATCTATACATATAATAAAACTGTAGAGGTCGAATGTCTGTACATAGAAAAAAAATGCTAAAAATCGGGTCAGGGGGATGTAAGAAGAGAAATAGAACAAATCTAGATTAAATACATATTACATATAAAACATTACATAAAATACGCATTTATATACACATTTTACATGTAAATAATTTTTCATATAACTATTATATTAGATACTAGCGGCTCACCTTCCTTCGCTCGGGTTCGCCTCTAGACAAATAAAAACAAATCTATCCCACGGGAACCGTACATTTTTCCGGGATAAAAAGTAGCCTATTTGTTATTTTGATGTATGAACTATATTATTGCAATGTTTTATTAAAATTCAATCAGTAGTTTTTGTGTACTAAGCTGTATAAGTTACTATTGTTTTTTTACTATCCCACGAGAACTATTTAATTTTCCGGGATGAAAAGTATCTAAGATGTTGACTAGGGATATAAGGTACCACCATACAAAATTTCATTTAAATCGGTTCAACAGTTTCGGAGATTAGCCCGTACAAACAGACAAACAGACAGAGAAATAAAAAAAAATCTGGATTTGTTCTATTTCTCTTCTTTCATCCCCCTGATTCGGTTTTTAGCATTTTTTTTTCTATGTACAGACATTCGATCTCTATAGTTTTACTATATGTATACATAGGAACCTAGAAGCGCACTCGAGCGTAACGAGTGTAAGTCACTACTCTATACATATAATAAAATTGTAACTAAGCCGAATCTGTTCATTAAATACTTTTTGGAAAATCTTATTGAAATAGATATTAATACCGGTACAGAGGCGGAATCTATAGTTTTTAGAATTTTTGTCTGTCGTCTGTGACCGCATTACGGAAAAACTACTGGAGGGATTTTGATGAAAGGTATGATGATAGTTGCTAGTTATCCGGGACAACATATAGGATACTTTTTACTACGGGAAAATATCTCATGTCGGTGAAATCTATACTAAACGTTAAAATGTAATTAGAGACGAACCCGAGTGGAGCGAGGGTGAGTTGCTAGTATTCTATAAAATAAATTATTTTAAATAGTACTAAAACTAATTCTAGTAAGTAGTAATGAATGTGTACCAAATATTTGATTTTGTAAAGAAACTTTATATAGTGTATTAAAATCAAGCACGCAGTTTTCCAGATTAAAACTTTGTTTTTACAAGTATGTTAAAACAAACTTTATTGATTTTAGAATATTTAAGCGTTTATTTCTATCAGTATGGTGTGGGTAAAAGCGGTCGCCCTATTCGAGTGTTTGCCGTGAATTCGTAACTCGGGGAAGCCTAAAAATAACATAACGAGTCAAGCTTGTAATAACATTTGTCCTAATATATTACTATTGTGACGGCCGACAGCTCACCGGATTTATGTACTACCGTGCGAACCGTCTTATTATTTATTAATATTAATGTTCTCTGTCTACACCTCCGTTATTTTTCATTTTACATACCGTAGTTCGCGTCTCCTTCAGATTGTTGAACGTCATTTTAAATTTATTTTTTGCGTTTAAACTGTGTTGGCATATTTTCGTAATCTCAACGTAATTCTTGGCTTTTTTCAATATTTTATGTTACCCTATTTTATAGCCCAGATATTGAACCTTATTGAAACCTTACTAAACCTACGTTGTCTGTTCGTCTGTCCGTCCGTCTTCCTGTCCGTCTAACTTGACTTTAAAACTTGTTTTTTAAGCTGTCATAGGTTGACATTTAGTTAAAATTTTCATCATCTTTTTTCGTCAAAATATTGTTTAGCTACTTTTTACATTTACATCAGCCTATTGCCATCCACTGCTTAGCAAAAGCCTCTCCCAATGAGACTGCCCAGGACCCCGGTCCAGGGCAGTCCGCATCCATCCGCTCCCCACCACCTTCCTTAGGTCATCAGTCCATCGTGCTGCAGGGCGTCCTACATTACGCTTGCTTATGCGCGATCTCCACTCTCTCACGTATCAGCTTCATCATCAATACGTATGGAGACATGATCGGCGCACTTCCACTTCAGTAGCTAATTCTGTTACTTTAGTACTCTGACGAATTACTTCATTTCGAATTTTGTCTGTTAGAGAAACCCCAAGCATCGCGCATTGCTCGCTGAGTGACATTGAATTCGTGGACCAGCCCTACGGTAAGTGTCCATATAGGTATACTAACAAGTAATAAAAAAGGGAAAGAGTCATCTCAATTCAGTCGGGCGCGAAGCTAAGAAACGCACAGGGAGGTGGCCCCCTTCGGTGGACGGTGGGAGGTGGTCCACTTCGGTGCGCAGTGTACCACGCGGGTTGCTCTTGGGTTTTCTCTGATAGCAGAGTAGACTGTGGAGCAACCCCATGGTCGTTGTGACCTGCCGTCGGGGCGTCGTAGTTGAGTGTGTAAGCGATCCTGCGACGTCACATTAAGACAGAGGAGGTTTTGTTGAGTTTTAGTGGGTAGTACTGGCTTTTCTAGCCGGTGAGTCTCACATAATCACGTGTATGTCTAGAGGTGGTATGCGTAAATGCATTTCCCAACATTAAAAAAATGGGTCATAGCATGAATAACAGATTGTAGGTGACAACTTAGACGGAATATAAAAATAAACACAGTAAGTTGTCGATTACGAAACTTTAAAGCCCGTTCTTCGTTATCACGTAATATTCGCAATAAGACTACAAACCACTCTCGCATAGTAAAAAAAAAGTTATGACAGTTATAATTTTTCTAAAATTCTCTTTTAATGTCTACGGACAGAATAAAAATAGACAAAGCAAAGCTCGCGTTCTCTGGTTTTTGAAAATTCATAGCCAGCTACAATTTTAACTGGTCAATTAAAAATAAAGTTACTAGAACTGTTTGGACGTTTGATATTAATTACTTTTTGTAATGTCGTACCAGTTCACAGAAATTCATCTCAATTCTGACCGTTGATTTATTATCACAAAAATTACTGAGTTAATTATGAAAATGTACGAATATATTATATGGACGTATTTGCGTATTTGTATCGCAGTTATTTATTACGAGTGTAGATAATTAATGGGACTAGAAATTGCGATCATTGAATAGGTTATTAATAGGAATAAATAAATAAGAGTTGTAATATTCATTTATTTATATATAACAAAATAGCAACAAAAAGAAATTATAAATATAAAAAACATCAAGAGTGTCTCCACAAGGCAAACTCCCAGAAGACTTACGTCATGGCAGCATTACTTCTTGGAAGTGAAATATTTAGCCTAGACCTGGTCACCAGTTGTCTCATAGAGGCGCTTTAAGGTATCAATATTATAATATTATATACTTTAACTTTCCATTCTGCGGTCCTTATCGGCGGTCTGAGTAAGGATAGCGATGGGTTTCGAGCAGACAGTGAATATTGGCTACATCATCTATAATCAGATCTTTATCTCGTTATCGCAGACTAAGGAATAAATAGAGCTAAACATAAAGACAAACGGTATTTTATTTAAAACTAGCTACTCACCCTCGCTGCACTCGGGTTCGTCTCTAGTTTGATTCCCCATACAAACTTTCATCTCCATTTTCACCCCCTTAAGAGATAATTTCCGGAATAAAAAGTATCTTATGTCCTTCCCAGGGTCTCAAACTATCTTCTTACCAAATTTCATCTAAATCGGTTCAGTAGGCCCAGAGATTACCCCATACAACCTCACAACCTCACAAACTCACAAACTTTACCTCTTTATAATATAGATAGAATACAAATATTAATAGAATATGTACTCATAACTGTGAGAAATAAAAATAGCTAATTGATATTATTATAAAAAAGAAAAAAAAATAAGCTACTATTACGCCATCTCTTTTTCAAGGAAGAGAACTAATGCTTAAAAAATACAAAAGAATATACATACATAGTATCATCTTTATTATTCATATTTCCTTTTCAAAAAATTTTAACTAACGACTAGTACTAAAAAAAAATCCTTGTTCTTTAAAGAACATAAAAAATCTGTATGGAGAAATCGAGAATAGTAGCATAAACATCAAATCATGCTACTATTTTACTATTCAACTTTGACATTTTTTGTCAGATTACGTCTATATAATTTTTTAGTCTAAGCTCGGTATTTATAATAGACGTTATTGACATTCCATGCCAGCAATGCCTTTCGGCACTGACAAAAACTATTACATAATAATACAGTTGAGCTTAAAATCTATACTAATATTATAAAGAGGAAAGCTTTGTTTGTTTGTTTATTTATTATTTATCTATTTATATTTATTGGTCCACAAATAAATGACAATCAAACACGTATAAAATAACATTTACTTACAAAATTAATACACACGATTGCATTATTCTAGATGCAGACACAGCATGCATATACAAACAAAACTTAATATTACAAAAGCGAGATTTAACCTACGGTAACAATGAGGAACGGTTTTTATCTACTAACAATAACTAAGAAACTAAAAAAATATGAATTATTAACAGTAAACATAATAATTTTTGTTTGTTTGTTTGTTCGTTTGTTTGTTTGTACTGAATAGGCTCCGAAACTACTGAACCGATTTTTTATCCCGGAAATCATCCCTTAAGTTAAGTTAAATAAAGTACTAAAATTATACTAAACATGGACAGAATAGTAGAGCGGCATGATAAATCGGTTAAGCCGATCGATCCGCTTTTCTTTTGCCATTTTAATAGGAATCTAATATCAAAGAGGCTGAGATTAGCCTTCTATTTATAGAAAATGTACAATATAATTTAATACTTTAAACATTAATTGAAAATTTTGAATGGCTATTGGCAACATTCCATTTGTAGTCCAAATTAAAGTACTTATTACTAGGTTAGGTACATGATACATCCTTTTGATCGTTTATATCGGTTTGCGGTGAAAATTGAAAGAATGATCTCAGCTTTCAGACGACAGCATCCATTGCCATTGCACTGAAATAAAACAGATGGTTAGCACTTATATAGCACGTGTAATATTTTCAATTATTCGTATCGGAAGTCAAAGTACGGAAGCAATGTTTAGAGAAGCAAACCGCAAGACGTTACTGCGCAGCCGGCATGAGCCTGATATAATTATTTATTTTTGTACTCCTCCAGCATGTTAGCTCAGTTTTGTAAAATACGGGATCGACCACCATGTAGATGTGTTTAATAAAAGTAAATTCAACTTATTTTTTAGGATAAATACATACATATTTATGTGTATTGAATTAATCCCACTACTACCTATTATCAAAGCGAAAGTTTGTATGTCTGTACATGTTTGTAACTCATTAGATCAGATAAATAATGACGTAGATTAGCATATAGGCTAAGAGGTACCTAGTGACACAACTAAGCATAAGCCGCTAGTATTACTATATAATTATAATAGTAATTAATTCTACTAATATAAACTTAAATTGTACTTGTACTAACCTTAGAACATAACTGCCCCTATTGTCCAGAGGTGGGCGTAAATAGCTGCGACACAGTTTATACTAATGCAGCTACTTACGATCTAACTATTTTTGAATATGTATGTTATTATGTTCAATAAAAATCTTTAAATCTTTAAATCCTTTAAATTATATGCATCTACTATGTGTGTTGATACATATGTTACATAATAAACGTAACAAATTAAGCTTTTTAAAAGCTGTATTGTAATATTATTTGAACACTAGCGAGTAGCGACCAGCCTTCGCTTTTTAGGTGTCCTCGATAACCTTCACACTTATTATTACTGGCTCACCTTCGCTTCGCTCAGGTTCGTCTCTAGGTACGTTTTAACGGTTAATATGGAATAGATAGACTATATATTATATACATACATAGGTATGAAATACATAGGTACGATGAGTTGTTGTGGGTTGTATTATAGAGTGTTTTCCCTTCGGAACAAGATAATCTTCTACTCTAAAAAGTACCCTATGTCGTTCTCAAGCTCTCCAGCTATCTCCACATAAATCACATTAATTCTTCACTCTGTTTCAACGTGAAAGAAAGACAGACAAACAAAGAAACAAACACACTTTCACATTTATACTATTAAGGTATGGATAGCTAGCTTTATTTTGCAACTTCGTCACTATTTACTGAAACTGTGATATTTTTTATTGTTTAACTGTAAATTTTTTCAGAAACTTTAAAATTGATTGTAGATGATGTGCCAATGACCTACAAACATTATAGTACCTACCGATTTTTAACAGTTACATATTTTTAATAGATTTTTCTTAATAGTTAGGAGATGAAAAGGTTCCAGAAAATTTAAAAATTCCTGTCGTTTAAATTTTCACAAAACAACATGATCTGGTGGTATTTCATATATCAATAATTTTGTATTATCTCCTGAACTGTATAAACAAGAAATACGATAAATGGCAAACATTATCTCAGTTAAGTAGATACATAAGTACCTACGTCATACATACTTGTGATGATGAAATAATTTGATTTCGTAAGAATTAATATTTTGTACATCAAATAATTAGATAAACTTAATGTATTAAATTTTCTAAATCATAAAATCAAATTTACCTACTTGCCGAAATATAAAAGTTTCTTTTATGGTATCAAATACTTTGAAGGGTAAAATATTAAACGTCTACATTTAATTTACATGGTTTTGTATTTGTATATTATTCTATATAACATTTTTATGTAGTATGTATATATTGGGTATTATTTATATAACTAAGGTAAATATAATATTTGTATACGGCGCGTATATAATGGGATATAAAATCTGTAAACTATTACAAGAGGCCTTAGTAATGTTATGAATTAACGGCTTATGATACTGTGATCAAAGCTTTAATGGTTGAAGGATAAATCATATCAGATTTCATTAGCTTGGAAATTGCGCGTAAAATATAAATAAAATGTTTTTCAAGAGCATCCAGTTTGTATAAGCTTTCAGGGAGAATTAAAGTGTGTTTTATAAAGTCACTTTAATCAATTTATTCACACATTTTAATGTATTTAAAATTATAAGGAAATATCAATTTAAATTTTGATATTTTTTTACTCAATTTGTTCTAGTGTGTCCTTATATATTAATATACATATATCTAACAGTAGTATTTGTGTTACTTCAGGCCGCAGCATATTTGTGTACTAAATTTCAAACAGAAACTTTTAGTCGTTTTAACGTGAAGGTACAAATAAAAAATCAAATTAATTATATAATTAGTCCGATATTATGTAACATTTTATGATATACTAGCGGCTCACCCTCGCTTTATTCAGGGTTCGCCTCTAGGAAAACAAAAACAAACCTACCCCACGGGAACCATACATTTTTCCAGGATAAAAAGTAGCCTATGTGTTATTCCAGACGAATCTATCTCTGTGCCAAATTTCATCCAGATCCGTTCAGCCGTTCTGGCGTGAAAGAGTATCAAACATCCATACTTACAAACTTTCACATTTATAATATTAATATAGATTATTTTTAGAGCATGCAAAAAGAATATTAGCAAAAGAGAGAGAGAGAGAGAGAGACAGATTGTATATAACTTAGATAGATACATTTCTTATGAAATCAAACCTGTGAGCACTGGCTCAGTAGCAAGTACGAAGATCCTTCAGTGTTGCACATTCAAATATTATTTGACTTCAAAATTGAATTGGATTACGTATCAATTAACGGCCTTAGTGAAAACGATCCATCATTAATTACCTAACTTACGCTAATTCAACATAATTTATAATCAGATTGAAAGCGTTTTAAAATACATATCTATACTATAATAAAGCAGTAACTTAGCGAAATTTATTATTAATTAATTACAGTACATGAAATATTTTTTAAAAACAATGACTGTAACGTATTATGTATACAATATAAACTTCAAAACAATAGTTATTAAATTTTTTGTCTGTTTGCCTGTTTGTTTTTTTGTCTGTTTGTCTGTTTGTCACTTTGTCTGTACGCGTTTCACGCAAAAAGTAATGAACCGATTACAATGAAATTTGGTGAAGTGATAACTTATTACCCGGGTCAACACTTAGGATACCCTTTATTTCAGAAAAATCTTTCTTTCCCACGGGAAATCGCAATAACTGGTTTTATCGAGTCCTCCTTAGAAACTTTCCGCTAGCTAAACCTTAAGACATACATCAAAACAATGTACTAAAAAATTGTAGGACTTGAAAAGGTCAATAGAAAAATCTGCAACAGTATATGTCTATCTCTTAACGTACACTCGCAATACCTATTCTTATCTATACCTATAATAAAGCTAACTTAGTCAAATCGATGTGCGCGTTTCACGCAAAAAGTACTGAACCGATTTTAACTAAATTTTGTATAGTGATAGCTTATAACTCGGGTCAACATTTAGGATACATTTTACTACAGGTACATTTTTCGTTCCCGTGGGAAAACGCAATGACTGGTTCTATCGAGTCGTCCTTAGAAGTTTATATGGCTAACGCTGGCTGAACCTTAAGAGATACATCAAAACAATGTAATAGAAAATTCTAGGTCTTAAAAAGTTATACATTCAAGTTCGCAATATTATATGTCTACCACCTAAGGTATATTCGCAATTACTATTTTTACTACTCGCGACTCACTGACTGACTTATCAACGTTCAGCTCTGTTCAGCAGTAAAACGTACCTAGGGACCCGAGCGAAGCGAGGGTGAGTCGCTAGTATATAATAAAAGATTAACTTAGCGAAATCGAAGTGTGAATTTCACGCAAAAAGTACTGAACCGATTTTAACTAAATTTTGTATAGTGATAATTTATTATTCGGGTCAACATTGAGGATACCATTTACTACAGCAAAATCTTATATTCCCACGGGGAAATAATAACTGGTTTTATTAAGTCGTTCTCAGAAATTTACTTGTCTAACATTGCCTAAACCTTAAGAGATACATCAAAACAATGTACTAGAAAATTGTAGGTCTTAATAAGGCCTACAGAAAAATCTCTAATAGCAAAAGTCTTTCTCTTAAGGTATACTCACAATATCTATTTAAAATGTACCTAGGCGAAACGAGGGTAAGTCACTAGTTTTCAAATATATTATTAGACTAAACTAGTGTTGCACTATAGCGAATGCACGTCGAAGTGTGCCGTCATCCGTCAAACTGTTTGAGCCGACATAAAAAACTCCCTCTTGATTAATGTTCGTAAAACCCCAATTAAGCCGGCGGGTGAACATACTCGTACAATAGTCAGTAACAGCTGTTTTCTTATTCTACCTTAATATTACATCTAAATTATTAAAAGACTGATTTTACCTGAAGATATTTTTTTAATAAAATATTCTTTATCCTATGTTTAGGAAACTTTGAGAATATTAATGTAAAATTTTATATTATTATGGAAGGAGTTTTTGTAAAGTTTATAATGTAACATCTGTTTCTTCTCACATAATCTTTAGTAATATTAAAGCTGTGATCGTGTGTATGTACATATGTTTGTTATGTTTTTATCGCCATTGAACCCATTTTAGTAAAATTTCGGAGAATTAAAAATATCTTAAGAGAATTGTGAAGCTGTAAATTTTTATATAAAAAGCGATAACGTTTTGCCCCCCATTAACATAGTCTAATTTTCATAATTTTTGGAAATGTTGTAGATATATGAAAAACTAGGTCCGTATTTTTTATTTTAAAGAAATATTGCGTATGATAGAAGTTATTAGCATCCAAATATCTGTATTTTTGACTTAAAAGCTTCCTCGAGCGTTTTTATTTTTTTTTAAATCAACTAAACTGTATTACTAAAAAAGAAAAATCCACAGATCTCGTGTCTGCCACGACCTTCGAGTACATTGAAAATGAATCTGCCAACTAAACTGAATTAAAATTTTAACATATTAATTACTAACAGAATCCGCGGTTTCATCCGCGTTCAGACTACAAAAAAAGTTATTGGCTTTATGTTATAACTAATATATTATAATTTGATGGTACACACTAATTAAAAATTCTTACACAATAGATACTTTAGTATTTCTAAAAGGTATTATAGTAAACCAATTTAATTTTAGCGATCATAACTCAAAATATCTAGTATCTTTAAAGATATTTAACGTATATTCTGTAAATTAATTTTTTGTTTGAAGTATTTAGCAAACTCCACTAAAGCTACTTTTTGCACATTTTTCTACTCCATCATTTCACAGTTAGAAGAAGAGTATACAATGATACAACTCGCATACCTACAAAAAAAGTCGCATCTTTTTCGCGTTGGCGAAGAAGATCGCCTGTCTTATTCCCCAATAGAAGATTGCTTTTTAGCCAATCTTCTTTGACTGTCTTCTTCGCTTGTCTTCTTCACCTTTCTTCATCACCTTTCTTCTTCGCCAATCTTCTTCACCTATTTTCTTAGCCTGTCTCCTTCGCTTGTCTTCTTCGACAATCATCTTTACCTGTCTTCTTCGCATTTCTTCTCTTCTCTTTTGAATAACCCATCAGTGATATGGACGTCCAATATTTTTTTAAATGTAGCCCAGAGTCGTATCTTTAGGGGTTTGTTTTTATTTTTTCGATATCTTATTTCGTTTTCAAGATATGGTTTTCTTTCTGACCGAAACCGAGCGAAAAACAGCCGCATTTTTCACATTTTTTCGATTTAAAAGAAAGTTTCCGAGTTATTCAATTAAATTTTTTGCATTTTATTGCCCTCATCAAGGCGCATCGTTTAAAATCCCAATCAGCTACGTAGCCCCAACACCCACGACACCAGGGCGATGTCGCACTATCGCTGAAAATCGGGCCTATACCGAAGCGACAAAAAAACATTTTCAATATTAAAACCTACGGACCTAAATTAAGGTGTACTGAATCTAATGAGGCCAAAATTGTCTCATTACGTAAATGTTTAGGGGGGTGAAAACGTTATCGCCCGAAACAATATTTCAAACAGGAAATGTAGGTAATTGCTTCTAAGATTTGCAACTCTCTCTATCGCACCATGCGGGTTGGCAAAGCGAGCGGTATGAAACAGATAGTATTTTTTTAAAAACCTACTCGCGCCGCGTATCGATACTTCACAATCCTAGTTATCTAAATACTGATTGATGGAGAAATTAAGAGTTCGTTCGAAAATTAAACACAAAAAGTACAGTTATTTAAATACAACAACTGAACCGAAATTAAAATTTGCTCCTATTACAAATATTTATACCTACCTGTATGCGTTTATTTAAACTGCACTTTTTATTTACTGTTAATTTATTATTTTTGTTATTGACGAAGACATTGTTGATTATTATCTAAAAAAACGTCAATACCAAACTGGAAAAAAAGTACTACTCCACACAATTAACTATTTTTTTAGAATTTGATTTAAAAACAAATTTTCAGAATAATTCACGAATGAAGCGATTAACGACAATGGCTTTCAAATGTTTATTCAAAGTCCGAAAATAAATTTAGCGAATAATATTAGCATTCGAATGAATATTTATTTTGTCGCTAAAAAAAGTTAGGAAGCTTATTTACATTCTAGAATGTAGCAAGTAATTCTCAAGAGAGTGTTTCAATTCTCATAAAGTAAACTTTCAATATTTCAATATCTTTTATTGATTTCGATTGGGAGATTTAACGTGAATACCCTACTGTTAGCTGATATTATAAATATCTGATGATAAATTTTCGATAATTCGGAACATTATAAATATATACCGATACGTATATCGAAATCGTAGATGTAATGTCGACCAATAACAATTTAATGAATATTTTTAAGAAAAAAAAAATCAATTACTTACGTAGGTACATTTAATCTTTAAAAGTTTTCTTTTAAAGGAACTCGTACCTTTTCAGCCGAAACTAATTACTTGTAGCTAATTAACAACTAAGTAATTATTAAAAACTTTTCAATTTTAAGGTTTCTATTCTTTTATAATTATCAGTGAATTATAAAGTATGACAACTATCTACATCATGAAAACATAAAATTTCAAATATGTAAAGTAAGATGCTCGTATTAAAAATTATCAACAAAATATTTGGACTTTTACTCGAGGTTTATTAAAAAGAAAAAATATTGAGATTAAAGCTTTAAACGTAAAATATACTTAGATATTTTCATGATTTCTGAACCTATTTAAAACGTTTTCTGTTATTAATTAATTCCTTTAAATAAGAACATTCTTTTAACAAGTCTGCCTACAATATAGAAAGCTAATACTTGATATACTAACTAAAACATATCTTACTAAAACTATTGAAATATGTAGGTGAACTTCTTGATTTATTTATGAAGTTTGCTCCTTACTTCTGTGTCCGCGGCGTCGAGTAACTGTGTGTGACGTGTCACGTTTTACACAAGAGAGCCATAACGTTGCATGATCCATAGACAGCATCTCTTCTTAGAGAACTTCTAAAATTGACTATAGACGAACTTTTGCCTGACATTTTGCACACGTCATATACGTGTTGCATTTGCATTTAGTTTACAAATAGCTAGCCAACAAGTTAATAATTAGCAAGTAGGAGTCGACATCCAGTGGCCTATTAATTGTATTTTTAATTTTAGATGCCATTACTACAGCAGTAGTCAGTAGATTAGAATTATTTATTAATATAATAGGTAGTTTTTTTTAAATTAAGCGGTTATATTTTAATAATTAGATTAGATAGGTCCTAGGTACCAGTCATCATACCACTCTCCTCATCAATCTAGGGCATTGATCAGACTCAAAGATAAAATTCTGGGGCGTTACATATTTACTCAGGATACGCTACTTTTCCAACTTATTGTATTATTTTGTGGGTAGACATGTATAACATATGAAATCAAAAATTAAATAAAACACCAAAAATAGATAATTTTATTCTATTTTATTTGAATGTCAAATATTCTCTTAAATCTAAGAAAATATTATATTTTTATAGAAAAAAATATATTTTGGGCTATAAAAGCATAAAATATACAAACGTAAGACAGTACATTTAAAAATATTTATTTTTGTTTTTATTTTTGTATCACTGCCTGTTTATTTGTTTCTTGGTCTGTCTAATTACGGACAT
Source organism: Fabriciana adippe (assembly GCA_905404265.1). NCBI lineage: Eukaryota > Metazoa > Arthropoda > Insecta > Lepidoptera > Nymphalidae > Fabriciana > Fabriciana adippe. The sequence goes on from FR989988.1 coordinate 6,050,342, forward strand.
CCATATACGTCTAATTATATTATATAAATAATAACAGCTTAAAGTTCAAACTTAAATAAAACGGTTTTGCATTTAATTTGCGTTAATTTTATAATAGTTCATAACCTTAACCCCCAACCACCGCATTTTTCTAGCTTTAACAAGTAATATTTCTTACCCAGGTGTGAAATGTGTGAAATTTAATTTATCCCCGGCTAGTTATGAGATAAAAGTATAATAATTTTAAGTTTAAGCTCACAAATAAGGTTTAGAAATACAAAAACGTCCGACCAACATCAAACATCAGTAATAAATAATCGGTAAATTAGGTTTAATTTTTCAAAAGATTTAGGGATGTAATAAACAGTTCTGCAATTATTTTCAACTAGCGACTAACCCTCGCTTCGCTCGGGTTCATCCCTAGCTTACTTCCTAATACAAACTTTCATCCCCATTTTCACCCCTTTAAGGGATGAGATCCGGGATAAAAAATATCTTATCTCCTTCCCAGGGTCTCAAACTATCTTCTTAACAAATTTCATCTAAATTGGTACAGTAGATCATGAGATTACTCATTACAACCTCACAAACTCACAAACTTTACCTCTTTATAATATTAATATAGATACCATACAGTACCTACAATCTACAGCCACATTTCTATTGTACTTTTATACAAAGATTTAAATATATTATGTTAAAGCGATATACCCTCGCTTCGGGGTGCATCCCGAACCTGACAGCTGCCCACTCAAGGACATAGTCTATCTGTGTATTTAATTTCATCCAAAAGTAATTAACGTACACACATCCACGTAAACTTAGTAATGTAGTTTTAGTTATAAAGATATAATAATATCATTGTTTTGATTTCAGAGAAGTGAGATGAACAGTCCCAACGGAGCGGGCTCTTCCGAGCGCTTGCAGTAACAGCATGGGGTCCTCATGGCACGTGCGTGCACTTGTGTTCATAGTAGCGCTGCTTTGTAAAGGTACTATTATGTAAACATACGATACAATATTCTTTCAAATAATTACAAATTATAAAAGTTAGTCCTCTTGATATTAGTTTTCTTCATCTATTTCGTTTTTAAATGTTCGGAAACATTTTTATGTGCCCATTAAGCTATTTTTAATATTGAACTAAGTATTTAATATTAATATTGTTATAAATAATCAAGCCTCCTTTTATAGACATTTATTAAAAGCTTCCTTCCGCAAAAAAATTTTTTATGTAAACTTTTATTTCTCGTCCCGCGAGAACTCTTTGTTTTCTGGAAATAAAAGTGGGTATTTAAATGTAAAATGTAAAGCCGATTAATAAAAATGCCAAATAATATTAGAATCTATACAGTATTTATATTGCATTGTGACGACACGTTTGGCTCAGTTTGTAGTGACCCTACTTGCTGTGCCAGAGGTCGCGGGTTCGAGTCCCGCTGGGGGCATTCATTTGTGTGATGAGCACGAATGTTTGTACTCCAGTCATGGGTGTTTATATTTATAATATGTATGTATTTAAAGTTATATATGTGTAGTGTATCAACTATCTGGTATCCATAACACAAGCCTCGTAGCTTACCATGGAACTACATGATGCTGTGTGTTAATGTCCCAACATTTATTATTATTATTATTATTGCCAGAATACTGGATTAAAGTTTAAAAAAAGAACATATGTACAAATTTCCAAAACTTTAAGCCGTTATTTTGTAAGAAGTATCTCAACGTTAACCGAACTACAGATTAGGATAACTATAACTGTACAAGCTATATTTAAAATGAACGCTTGCATAAATTATGGACAGATATGTATATATTAAAAAGTAACTGTCTTACTGTTATTATTTAATCTATAAATTATAATTGTATCTATGCTTCAATAGTATACTTATAAAGTATACTAATTTGATAATATTCTAAACTAGCTATGCCCGCGACTTCGTGTGGATGTCTGAAAAACAAAAATATGTCGCGTAGCAAAACAACCAACCAACCCCTTCACTGAAATGGGAGGACCTTCAACGTAGATTGCTATACAATCTTAATAAGGTTCCTTTTAACTTTGACATAGTTTATCGATTTTAATGAGATACGAAGTTTGAATACATACATATATGTATTTTTAATCCTTTGAATTCAATTCAGTAGTTTTGATATTAATGCGATTACAAACACACAGACAAAAAGAACGGCAAAATTTTTAAAAAAGATACACTTTAATTACTTATTCTCAAACCATAAACAATTTTTTTTAATATAAGCGATGTTCAAACACACGGTACTTTCATTGTTACTATATGTATAGATAGTATTCTATAAACCATTACAAATTAAGTTTCAGCCCAGTATCCCTATGATTAGTACTAAAATTAACATTCTTCTACCGTGGTTTAGGTAACACTGCAACACGGTACTTCCATGCTCTATCTAAAGCGCAATCCTCTTGAAACATGTTGAGGTACACAGTGAACCATGTACGAGATTTCGTAAATGTAGAGAACTCTTGACTATGGTCCTCGTATAGCTTTGTGAGTAAGCCTTTTTCCATGTAGTCCTATTGTTAGAACAAATTGGTAAAGTTTTTGTGAAATTGATACGTTTGATTTTTATATCGCTCTTTAAAGTTAGGTTACAATAAATCGATGCAGATTTTTGCTTAGGAAGAATGAAGGTATCGAGTGGTTCCGTGAGACTCATACGCACCTATCGTTACTAATGGAGTTATGTATCTCAGACGCCTCACTGGGTATTCGTACGTAATACTAAAGTTTCATCATAATCATAATGGTTTAGACCGTCATAAAAGATAAACCAAATATGCACTATTCATACAACATAATACTTTATTTATAATATTAGATAGTGCCTTTAGAAATTTCACAAATAAATTAAAAAATGTTAAGAGTTAATTCTACTTATATGTAGATTTAAAATAAACAATACATTAAAAGAATTTAAATATCACTGAACAGTTCTTGAGAGTGAGACAAAACAAACGAATGGCTCGACCTTCTCACATTAAGTGGTTCATTGACATGAGATTTCAAGAAATAAATGCTAAAGAAATGTCACGTTTTTCATGTACTTAAAAATGCAGGGGTGTCAAACCTGCTAATTTTGGGTGGAATAAAATGATTTAACATACCACGCTCGAATATTACAGACAAGTGTGTTTTTATATTTGAATAGGGCTTTTTCTTTTTATTTTGTGAAATATTAAATTTTTGATAATTTACCTTTAATTATATTGCATTATATATTGATAAATTATCAAAACTGTCTAAATTGATAAATTTTCCTTTTGGTAATATTATTTTGTATTTAGAAGTACATTTTTAGTATTTTTCTATACAAGTAAAGCAAACAATTGCGAATTTTAACAAACAATACTATTCTTAAGAGCATCAAATTCCTAATTTTATTTAAATATAATAATAATAATCTAATATATGAATATCTGATGTCACGGTGTTTGTGGTCGCACTCCTCCGAAACGGCTCGACTGATTTTAATGATTTTAGGTCGTTAAGCATTTTTCACCCTCCTACTCCCACTCCCCATTTTTTAATCGCGATTTTAGTATTTTTATGTGAATTATATTATATTTAATAATACAACAACATTATATTTAATACATAGCGACGATTCCGAGTGAAGCGAGGGAGAGTCGCTATATAACATAAAGCCAAAGAGTTTTTTTGCAGTTTGAACGCGGGCGTAGCCGCGGGTTCTGCTTGTATACTTATTAATTTGGCAAATGTTAAAATTTACTGTTTGACATTTACTAGATAGATATAATATTTGCATTATATATATATATTATAGCTGAATAATGAATCTAGAAAAAAATAACTTTTATTAGTCTAGGAGTGGTAGTATGCGGTATAAAATCTTTAATCTGAATCCAATACCTATACCTCATCCTGTCAATTGATCTCAATTTAAATCAATTTCCAAAATAAGTCTGCAAGATATTATGCCGTCTCAGTGCTTATTTGTCCAAACGACCAATTTACTGAAAATGTTTTTCATTCAGAATTATTGACTTTTAAATGTCAATTTTATTGGGATAAAATACACATTTTACTTTAAAAAACGCAAAAAAAGGATTTTATTTATATGTGTAATGTATCTAAATCTTAGAAATCATAAAAGTTAGCCTTTCCCGCTCTCCAACAATCTCCACACAAAAAATCTGGCCAATCCGTCACACAAGGTAAGGATAAATAAGTAATACCGAACGCCTTAACAAACCACTTTTGCTTCTATAACCATAATTTATATAATAAGAAAAATACATATTATTATATAAATATTCACTGCAATATTGTTCTCATTAAAAAGATACATAATATATGTGTCGCAAATAAAATATAGAAGTTATTAGTTTTCCACTTGCATGATACGTGGCAATCTTCCATCCCAATCTAATATCTGTAACGTGGTTTACTTATAGACGATCTTAGTTTGCTAGCTTGATACTAGAGCGCGACTTATTAATGTTCTATTTCTATACATCTTTCGTTTTCAATTTATCGATTACATTATTTGCAGCTTTTAAACTAAATTGTGGATTTCATTTAATTTTAACCTAATCTATACTATACTAATATTATAAAGCCGAAGAGTTTGTTTGTTTGTGTTTGTTTGTTTGTTTGTTTGTTTGTTTGTTTGAACGCACTAATCTCAGGAACTACTTATCCGATTTGAAAAATTATTTTTGCATTAGATAGCCTGTTAATTGAGGAAGGCTATAGGCTATATATCATCCCGGAAAAATATACGGTTCCCGTGGGATAGATTTGTTTTTGTCTAGGGACGAACCCGAAGCGAAGCGAGGGTGAGTCGCTAGTATACTTAAATAAATAGTTAAAAGATTCACACAAAGACAGTCATTATGCCATGGGATGAGAGTCTAGCGAGCATGTAGCTGCATACTTACATCTTCGTGACAATTTTTGTCAATTTTTTGTAGGTAACTAGTACTTCAAATTAAAATTATTATATGAATACTTATTAATCGCTTTTAATCAGCTATGGGGACTCGTTAAAACGAATGAAATGAGATGAAACTAGAAGATTTTTATTCGTAGGCATTGAAGATTTTCGCTTATAAAGTTTCTAAAGTGATATAATAATAGTAATTCATTAGAAAAATCCAAGATTTGATCACAAAGTAAGAAGAAAAGCGTGTTGATATAAAAACTAAAAGATATTGAGTTTTAGTATCCTATCGTTTCATATTTAGGGTTCCTTGTCCAACGAAGGGTGTAAACGGAACCCTATTACTAAGCCTCCGCTATCTGTCCGTCCGTCCGTCTGTCTGTCAGAGGGCTGTATCTCATGAACCGTAGTAGGTAGAGAGTTGAAATTTTCACAGAGTATGTACTTTTATTGCCGCTATAACAACAAATAATAAAAATACAAATACGAAAAATATTTTTTTAACGTTCGTAATAAATCATCGAAGTTAATATACTACGAGTACATACCTACATAGAGTAAAAGACATATTAATAAAAAAGTAAACGTACGATGGTAGTTTTTATATAAACTAATTTATTGGAAAGTATGTTGTTATATAAATAGTACCTGGATGACCGAGCTTCGCTCGGAGTTTTTGGCCAAATATTTTTTTAGGTTTTTTTCTTATAATGTATACTGATTTTTTTTATTTGTGATTGGGGGAAAAAATAGTGTAACAAAAAGGAAAATAACTATGTTACTTATCTGTTTGATTAATCGTATATAACTCGAGAGATACTAGGTTGATTTCAATTGAACTAATTTTTTTAAAGAGGTTTGGTCATAGAGTGATCATGCCACCCGTACAAGCATAACTAAACATAATTTATATAACTTACAACAATCAAGCCTTATAAATAACAAAACTAAGTCGACGACGACTTGTACTGCTTTATACAACATTCTTGACTGATCCGAGACAGGATAGGCCATAATGCTGTTAAAATTTCCTTTTTGGCTTTACGTTTACATAATATTTATCATAAACCTAAATAGACTCGAGGCCACAGGCAGAAGTAGGTCATAAATTATAATTGTTTTAAATTAGAGAAGATATAACATAGTTATTATACCTATGCCTTGCATGTTGTTGACAAATGTACAAAATATAACAACGTCGTTAGCGAACTATGCTCAGTTTGCGCTAGGTATAGCCTTTGGACAAACAATTTTGCAAATTACTGGTACAACTAATGGTCTTTAAACTCATTCTAGAATATAAGTATGAGTAAATACTACCCTCAATAAATTTACATATTAATACAAAGAAACAGAATTAGTAATATTTGGCTATAGAGAAAGTTTAAAAGTAATCCAATCTAAATTGATAAACTAGGTCGAATTAAGAAAAGCTGTTGCTGTCAAAAGATTCATTTCGTATTTTATCTAAAATAAAAAATAGATTTTAACCAAATGAGAGGTAAAAATAATATTATTACTATTTTTATTCCTTAAATGTGAATTTAAATATATCCCTTATCCAGTTTTTAAAGAAAATGTGCTTAAAAATATATAGCTAAAAATACTAGTCTTCAGCGCAGATGTTAAAAATACTTAGGACAAGTTCAAGTTTTAGACGTGAAAGGATAAAAAATAAAAAAAAAGCATTTCTAAAAAGTAAATTTATATTATGAATTAAAAAAAGTATTAATTCCATAAATTGTAAAAAAAATACTTAGATCAAAAATGTTTAAATGACAGTTCATGCTATAGTAACTTTTTAGTCAGTTTTATTGGCAAGAAATATCTTCAGGGTTTGTTTTTTTTTTATTGAAATTACCCTCTTCGTCGCGGGAAGAAGGAATTAAAATCGCATTAGGAAATCCCGTTCCCGCCTAACTTTTCCAGTCTCTGCACAGAGTCCCGGTGTATCGGAATAAATGGCCCAAACTTACTTTATTTATATAGTCTTGTTGAATATTTATGCTTTTTCCTAATTTTACATTCAGCCTCTTTAAATACAGATTTGAGCATTCGGAGCTTTTAAAAACTGTCGAGTTTATCATTTAGCCAAAACAAAACAAAGTACCTACTACATAATCTCTACATAAATATAGGCTTTTGAGGGTGAAACTTGGCTATATTCTTTATTTATGCTAATAAAAATTAATTATTTAAGCCAATTTAACATACTATATGGGCTTAGCATATAATAAAGTTAATTCATAACACATGCGATGTAGTCAAAGCATGACAGCGCTACGCCAAGCGTAAATGAAAAAATGAGTATTATACCGCCTTTTCAGAATTCATACAACGTAGTTAACAATTGTACCTACTTATTATTAAATTAAATCAAATATTTTATAAACCGAGAATACGTTTTCTGTAGACGTACATATGCTTTATTGTAAGCAGTATAATAAATGGTAAGCAAAGTCCATTTTGTCAAACGCAATATGTTGAAAGTTAATATGAAAAATATAGTAAGTATTAGTCACGGCTGTTCCTTGCTCAAATAGGATAATCGGCCGGTTACTGCCGCAGTTGGAATAGACACTACCCACGCCAACCGCTCGTTTATCCACATGCTCACTCATAATGCTGTATGAAAATGTCTTATACAATCCTCGTATGTAAATCGAAGTTCCTAAAATCTAAAGCACAAAAGCGATAATGCCGTGTTCTCGCAATATTTCGCCGCGTTTTGCACGTGACGTTTCAGTGTATCGAATAGGAGTTTAAAGTGAATTACAGCCCATTGTCTGCCTTATAAACATTATGGCGACAAACGATTATAATGCTTTTGATATGATTTTTGAAATAACGTGGCTTGAGCAACTGTTCTCAGAAATTACTTGGTAGCGCGATATTATAGTAGCAAGTACCTATTATGTGTAACTTTATGTATATTAAATAATAATAAGCTAACAGAATTAATTTTACCATTATGTATTAAAAAAATTAAAAGAAAAGGTATATAATAATAATAGTAGATGCTCCCTGGTTTGAACGTTGATGTTCTTTTGTCGATATTACATATGTAGGTAACCTTCTTCTATAAAAACACTCGTATAATAAAATGCAAAGAGATCTATCTATTCATATCGCATCCCTAGTTACAGAGATTAACATGTGCAGACAAAAACAATTTCTTCAGTTTTATATATTTATAATATAAAGAGGCAGAGTTTCTTTGTTTGTGTGTTTGAACCCGTTAATCTCAGGAACTAGTCGTACTAATCTGATTTGAAAAAATCTTTTTGCATTAGATAGCCCGTTTATTGAGGAAGTCTATAGACTCTCAGATAATATATGTATAGTCTATTTATTCCATACTAACCGTTAATATAAAATTGATGCATGATGTTGATAGTCCATCTAATATCATATTACGGCTTTTAGAAGCGGGGTAATTGTACATAAATGAACTACGCGAACGGAGCAGCGAGCAAAATTTAATCAATTAATTTTAGTTTTCTTTAGTTATTCTCCATATTATAAACTTTAAATATGCCAAAGTTTGTACTCCTCCGTAAGTGCAATATGTATAAAGGAAGTAAGGTAAAGTGTACAATGTTTTCTATTCACGTAATTCATAACTTATATAAATATTTGTATTTAAATACTATCTACCTAGCAACTTTTTATTTGCATTATTACTAAAAAAAAATGATTTTTAGGTAAAATATAGCATGTTTATCCATATTTATCATATCGATGTAACAGTGAACGTATCACTGTGCAAAGAAAATGTTCAAAATCAAAAACAAATGGTCGATATACCTTTGAAATAAATTCTAGTATCAGCAGGCACAATATCTTTCGTTTAGCCCAAATGATAACCTGGTCAAACTAAACCGAAATAAAGCCATACATAAATGATATAAACATTTCTCTCGCATATATATAGAGATTACCACCTTCAGTATAGTAAATAAGGATAACGCAAACTTTATTTCACAACTGCGGTCATCTTTATATATTAAAATATATTGTAAAATATTTTATATAAAATATTACTATACACTCGGGCCCTATTACTAAGTTTACATGCGGGAATGCGTAATTATTCCCGCACTGTTCTAGTGCCAGAATTTCGCAGAAGATACTCTATTTAGACACTAATTTTAAGTTGGTGCAAGAATATAAATTATAAGTTATAACTCCTTTGTTACTTGAATATTGCTGCGACGTTAACATTAATCATCTAAACTCTAAAGCCTATACCTAGCCTATAGGATACCTAACCACAAACGTTACAAATTCGATATATTATTCGAAAAATGCCTACCAGTAACAAATAACAAGCCGTTACCATAAAAATACACAATAATATTTTAGAGGAGGTTGTATTCCGCATAGGAGCGGCATCTCCATACTTTTCACATTACTTATGCATAGAGTAGAGATTGAAACGAGTAGCGTAGTTGCGGCGTCATCGGTATTCAAAGCCAGCTCCACCCAGTTTAACCACAACCTGTCTTCAATCCTGATTGTCTATAAACAAAGCATTAAAAAAAACTGATTTCGCTTCAGTATTAAATTTTCTTGAATGATTTCAACGAAATATTCCCTGTCCGATTCCATTCATTACGCAACCACTGCGCGACTCATTGTTCTAGCCAATTTTGGTACTGCATTTCTAAGGATTTATAATATCATAAGTGTCTAGAATTTGTTTTTGAATATATATTTACCTATAATATATATTTAATGTATGAATTTAAATTATTGATCTTATATGTTCTTAGTTTATTAAGTTTGTACTTAGAAAACACTTAAATAATTTATGATATAAAAAAGGGGTTTTGTTATTGTATATTCAGTACTTTTTTAGAGATTTTTATGACTTTTTCATAAATAGGAGTAAGTTTAACTCAAGAGATATTTCTAAAAATTAAGTGCCTGTTTAGTTAATTATAACAGCTTGCTTAAGTTAGGTTGACTGATGTGAACGCTTATATTAATTATCAACCCGAATTTTGATACAAACAATAATAATTCTCCAATAAATGAAAAATTTTATATTATCTTACTATAAAATACCTTAATACGTTCTACTTTATCGTATATTATCTAACCTTAACTGCATTATTGTATGCATTGTGCATTGAGACCATTGTGTTTTGAGACCAGAGCGAATCGATTATAAATGTAAGTCATGTCTTATGAAAATAGTATATAAGCTCGAGGACATCTGCGGCAACTCTATTAGAGTTTGGATTTGTGACTCAGCGTTTACTGCAGTTATTAACTGTACAATTCCAGATGTTTTATATGAGTTAGTCGTTTAAAGCTAAATCTCTTGCTTTATTCTCTAGAGAAACATTATTTTCTCTAAGCATAAGAGGAAATGGCATGATATTACCGAATTATATATAATATTTCGTATAACTCTTACTTCACTCGTAAGAAGTAAATAATCCTTAGATAAGCAATTAATTAGTGTCCAATACATTATTGGCCTTAATATTAATAAATTATTCGTTATTTCATTTCTTTCTCTTCTATCAAAGATTAGGTGAACGTTTACTGCATAATGTTGTTATTACCAAAATACTCATATATTATATTTTTACTATTCACGCTTACTAGGCACGTCAGGTTCACGTAAGTTTTTTCAATAATATTCTTCAGGAAATGCAAGAAATTACAAACCAACATAAGCATAATATTCGCATTTATAATATAGCATCGTATTAATACTAAGACTCGTTCCCATCTCGCTTCGCTCAGATCCATAAAAAGTTTTTGCAATAGAATGCTCTGGAATTATAATATTATTTACGAATTTCTAATATTAATGGGATTTAGACAATTTTGTTGTTGTTACAATGTTACATATGGAATTCGCTTCAACTCAACATATTTGCCGAGCCATACACGTAGATAGACAAATATGCTTGTATTGATTACACAGATATTTTTCCAGTCTGGTGAAGACAACGTTGGCATTGTTTCTTTACATTATCAGATAGCAAATTGACGTGCTGATATATTTTCCATGTTCACATTAAATTGAAATTACTATCATTAATATTTATAAAAAAAAATTCAATTCAATTCAAAATTCAATTTATTTCGAAATTGGTGTGAAATTACCATATTTTCTTATTGATAACATTGAAGCTCGTAAATAGCTACTAACCAAAAAAAAAGAACATCGATTGACAGACAGAGGTGAAAAAGGAAATTGCATTTTTTAAAAAATAGTTTAATATACTACATATATTAAATTAAAAAAAAAACTGTTAGTTTAAAATGTGATTTTTCTATATAATAAGTCGTCAGACTAGTTATATCATATTTGGTGTCTAGACCGAAGTAATTTAATATGTAATAAGTGTCATAGTTTAAATTAATTTTTTATTCTGGTCAATTTCGTATTCTGGTATATATATATATATATATATATATATAATAGATGTGTGTACATGTGTCTCCTATGGACTCCAAAATAGGTGGAGCAATTTTGATGAAATTTTCAGGCAATCTTCAAATTAGCCCAGCAGGTGATCCTGTGAAGTTTGGACGCGAGCGAAGCCGCGGATACTGCTAGTGACTATTATTTTTTAATTTTAGTAAATTATTTATTTACTTTAATTACAATGCAACTGTTCTTTGACATAAAGTTTTTTGAGTTACTGACGAATAACAAACGCGAATAAAGAACACTCAGTAAATTAAAACAAGACAATCACTGTTACGGATTCAATAGTTTTTTAAATTTAAAATGCAATGTAAAAAGTTTCTAAAAGGAACGGAAGATGTCTTTCTTTTTACTTTACTTATTTTTAGCATTTCTTATACCTACAGGAGGTAGTGACAAATGTCTGTTAATTCCAGAATTTGCTGGTGCAATAACGCAGATATATTTTTTATATTTAACAAAAACACGTGTGTTTTTTTCACAGTCATTTTCTCATAAACTTTCGCAGTTATATATGTGTGATTTTAATAGTATGCGAAAATTATATCATAAAAATAATGTTATTTGATTGCACAATAATATACAAAATTACCTTTCATTTTCATACTTCGATATGTGTAAAAGAAAAAAAATTTCAGCGCTTATTTTAGCTAAAGCCATTTTAATTTTCTTTAAAGTTATACTTCTTTTGGCACGTTTGGAAAAAAATATGAGAGTAAAATTTTTACGATGCGCACGCACACCGACAGCCAAAAAGCGATATAATGAAGTTAGCTGAATTCCTTTTACAAACAGAGAGTTGTGACATACGGGATGAAATCTTTAGCTATTTTTGTCCTGTTACGCCAAAGAAGTATAACTTTACGTGCGTATATAAGTACACACAAACGTTTTTTTTTAATAATTTTAAATGTACACTCGTATTCACGTAAGCAAGACGAGTGTAACAATGTATAATTCTTCAAAATCAATTCAGACGCTTAGACATACGTACATACATACATGTAAAAACACATAAACCTGTTATGGGCTTCGACACATTTGGGTAATATGTCTGACAAGACAAACATATGACAGTGAAAAATTGTGAGTGTTAAGAAAACGCCAAAGGGAAGGCGAGAAAGGTCGCTATTTTTTATAAGTAAACAGTAACAGCTTCACGGCACTATTCCAGCGCTTTATCTACTTTACCTTCAAATCCGTGTATATAATAATTTTGAAATATGACACCATAACCTTTATATTATTAAGGACTTAGAAGATTTTCAAAGTCGTTTTTCAGGATAAAACATTAAGTTGTTACCACCAACGATAATGTTAATAAATGGATTAGTGGCATTTAAAGTGATCTATGAATAGCGTTTTTGAAGAGTGAATTTTGTTATATACTTGTTATATAATATTTTGGAATGAGCTTATCTAAAAATATATATTTCTTAAGCGTAAACATTTCCGCGCGAAGATTTGTGATGTACTTCCGGACAAAGGCATTTAGTGTTGCAAATGTTATCTTAATTACGATCCTGGACACGCGTTGTACGACGATTTTATTTAATCACTAGTGTCTTCCTGTGGCTTTGCAAGCGTGACAATTTCCACTTAACAGCAATATCTAAGCATGACCACGGTTTGTCTGGGGCCGCATAGTATGAGAAGTTAAAATAGAGTACTGTTATTAAATGAAGCTTAGTATGGTTTATATAGGAAAACCGAAAATAGGAAAAAATTTAATCCACCCCCCTCTATCTCGTTAGGCCATGCGCGAGCACATAACCAGACAGGTAAAATTGGTCACGGTAACATTTATTTATACTTATATTAAAAACTTCAGCATATTTGTTTTATGATATATTTATATAAAAATCTTTCAAACTTTTTATTAGTTATTTAAGAACATACTAAATTTTAAGGAATAAGAATAGCAGACGTAGGTAATATTGTGAGAGAAAACTCTTTGGGAAAGGCTTGTTTAAAAAAAAATGTTTCATATTCAGCTTTTATTAGCACTTATTAAAGTACAGTCATAAAACAAGTACAGTAATAAAAACAATAATATCCAGTTATAATTCGATTTTTTTAACATTAACATATGATGGCTAAAGCGAAACAATTTTCTCCTTATGAATAAAATTTTAAGGTGCGTATGCAAATTTCCATTATGGAAAGCTTGTCTTCGTAATGGTGCCATATAGGCCAAATTTTTTATATGGACTACGTAAAAAGCTTTCTTATTAGGGCAAATAAAGTTAAATATGTTGGTTAAAAGGAATTTCCCTAGGCGCTGACATCCGCTTCTCGGTTATGGTAGTTCTATACCTATTTTATATATCTTGCATTAGAGCTTAAAGTGTATTGAGTACTAGTTTAGTCTAAGTAAACCAACCTTAATTATGGGGGATTTCATTCTCTATAATGTTTACTAAATTGTAACCTATGAAAACTTTTATAAGTTGTATGTGATACATCAAAAGAAAGGCATGATATGAGATACTGTAACGAGGTTTGTCAGATTACAAAATCTCTTATAGGGTAACGTCTAATACTTAATATTACGTGTTTTATTTAAAGTACCACCGTGAAAAATGTCTGAATAAAACTAAGTTTTTGTAAGCATTTGAATTTGTTAGATAAATTTCGCTGCTCTGTTACATGAATTACGTACAGGTATGAACATTTATGTTTCGCAGAAATGGAATTCCGCACATGTATTTGGTTTCTATTTTCACTGGGTCGCTTAAAACAAGTTAAAACGAGTTTTTTTTCATACATACATATAAAATAAAATTAGAGATTAAAACAAAACCTTTCTATTTAAAAGATGCTTAAACCTTTTTAGGGCCACAAAACATACAAAACGTTCGCCCAATATTATTTTAGGACTATTTTAATGAAACTTTAACCATGTGTTTCGCCTTGTAACATATATGGTACCTATTTATTAAGCCAATATGTTTTTGTTCTTTTGAATTTATTTTTTATTCATTAAAATTTTAATTTTGTGCTAAGAAATGTTAACTTCTATTTTTTATTAAGTCCAGTAAAAACTATTTGCATTCTAATTAAATTATTTAAGAATGCATACAAATGTAATAAACTGAACTAGAATAATAATTGACTGAATGTGGATAAACGACTTCATAAAAAGTTACGGACTTATTACACACTTTGACATTTTTAATTTATGGATAGGGTAGGTAATTTATATCATAAATGAAATAACTTTTTATTAAGAAAATGGTTTGCCAAGCTGGTCTGACTAGTCACTAGTACTGCCAAAAGTAAAAGATATTAGGTCTGACATAGTTCTTTTCATGGGAAGAATGATTAAATTAATTACAAAAACAAAATTAAGTGTACTTGATAGGAAAAAAATATCATTAATTATTAACTCAACAAGTATCGGGCTCGATTTGATAGAAGTAATATTAAAATTTATAAAATACCAACATCCATATTAAGATTATGTGATGAGTCATCATCCAATAAAAGCAATTAGTTCCAAATCCCTTCATAAATACGACCTCATCCTTAATGCTCTGTGTTAATATTTATCAGTGCCATAGTAAGGCTCATATTTTCTCCATTATTTATGCATAACGTATAAATTGCTTCAATGTCATCAATATTCAGTCAGCGGTAAGCAAGAAGAACGGTATAATAGAGTCTCGCTTAATATAACTATTAGATTACAATATCGTTTTAAGCTAAAAGCGATTAAGTAGAGTGTTTACACGAAACCAATAAACGGGATGCGGCCCGTACTTAAGCAGAAATCAGCAACAAATCTTACATACTGCGTATGTTTTAAGACTAATAACAATGGCAAGCAATGTAATACGAATAATGTTGCAATTACGTATCGTTGTGATGTCATGTGTTTAGAAAATATTAAATTCAATGCACAATTGTCCTGTAAATAATTTTATTTTTTATGTTCTATTAAATTTGGTTATTTAAATGGCCAGACTTTATCACATATTTAAAAAAATTAATCAAATATAAACATTTAATTTCTTTGGATGATTTACGAGTAAAAATAACAAATGATTAAATAAAAATCGTATTGAAACTTTTCCAGATTATAACAATTGTAGATAACCAACCTTTTATTTAAGGCATGCGAAATATTTTTTTTCTTAAGGAAAAATTAATAAATATTGTTTTCAATCGCCTCCAATTAATCAACCTCTTTGGAGTGACAAGTAATTTATATAATCAATTTATATTCCAGCCATCTAAAGAATAGAACAAAGGGTTCTGCGGATATTACGACTGGTTACGACAAAGATGGTTTGATCATCAACGATTAATAGCCGCTTTTTTAAATATTATCTAATAATTGATCCGAATAATATTTTTGATAATAGAATAGAAACTTTACTCTATACATATATTTATGAAATATATAGGTATATTGTTAGTTTAAACCTCTTGCATTAATAAAAATAATAGGTTAAGGATACGATTTGACGTGTTGGTAATACCAATAATATTCTGCGAATGGTTTTGTATGTCACTAGCAGTAGGTACCCGCCTTTTCGCTTGCATTCAAATTTTCGATCGCAACTTCATATAATTACCCGCCCGGCCAATCTGAAGAATGCCTGAAGATTTAATCAAAATCGCTCAGCCGCTTTGGAATCTATATGAAACATACATACACACATCGATTTTTATATATGTAGATTGTTTGAAGTCACCAAATATTTTCATAACTCGGTTGGTACCAACGTATAATCTTGTTTGCCAAAGTGTCGCGTAGAAACATTGTGCGTATGCATAATATGATAATTTGTAACCATTACTGCATATGTCACCCGTATATTGGATATTTTTCTTTAGTGCGTTCACATTTTCGTAAGATATTGAAACTTTATTCAACTTAAGCTTTTGAATTTTGTATTTGAAAATACTTGGCTATTTTTTGAAAATATTACGAGCAGTTATAAAGCTTTTTTTTAACTTGCTTTTTGTCGTTGCCGTTCTTATTTATTCAAACGGCCAATACTTATTGTACTTTACAATACAATTTTTTTCTATTCTATTTTAAAAACAAAGCTTTATTTCTAAACTTTACATACATATATGTACATAATACCTAGATATAATACATTTTTTGGCCCTATTAAATGAAAATGTGTATTTAATACCAATAGAATTGACATTTAAAGGTCAATAACTCTATATTAACAACTTTCTCGAAAAATTGGCCATTTGAACAAATAATCTCTGATACTAACAAAACGGTTAGTCTGGTTGTCTTTATCAAAAATTGCCTTAAAGGCATACCTATGTATAACTTCGGTGACAACACAATTAATGGAGCTGTTTTAATGATGTGGATTATCTAGATTCTAGAACATGTCTATAGCAACTCTTCAAGTAAACAAAACTAGTATAAATAAATGCTAGTGTTTTTGAGTTTCTTTAAGTTTTATAATATGATTAACGTTGAAGTATTGCGTGTCTCATTGGCACTGCATGCTACGTCGGAGTTGTTCAGTTTATCCAACACTTTTTTTCTTACAGAGTTGTCTTAGTCTGATTAATACATAACGCGGTAAATCTAATATAATAATGTTTTTCTCTACTTTAAAAAGAACATTCTAAATTGCATTGCCGTATTTAAGTCGTAAAAATTACTCATAGGTCAGTTTTATTATAAATACTAGCGACTCACCCTCGCTTCGCTCGGGTTCGTCCCTGCTTTGTTTCCCCATACAAACTTTCATCCCCATTCTCACCCCCTTAGAAATGATTTCCGGGATAAAAACTATTTCACTCACTCACTTTTCATATCATGAGATTCAAAAAAAACCTTATTTTTGTAAAAAAAAAAATCGTTTAATTTTCTTCTATCCAAAACTTGCCCTGACAATATAAAACACAAAAAAATAAAGAATTATTCAATTTGGTGCAGTCGATCGGAAGTTATGCGCGTACATACATTTCGGTGATTCATTTTTATTTATATAGATAACAATATCCCTAATATTAATAGACTATATATTATTAACTGACCTTGACCTTTGTCAAAATATGTGAAATATGTATATTAATATTTACATAGGCACAGTAACAAATAAGAGGTAACTGAAGACCCAATCAAAGAATAAATGGTGGAAGTGGACAAGAGCAGCTGATTGATTTACAAACAATTTATAAAGTTTATTAGCATATTACGTTAAACAAGCGACTCACCCTGGCTTCGCTCGGGTTCGTTTCTAGGTACGTTTTAACGGTTAGTATAGAATAGACTATATATAATACAAAAACACAAACATACATAAAAACAAAAAAAAATTGAAAAAATATTTGATTTGTTCTATTTCTCTACTTGTATCTCCCTGACTCGGTTTTTAGCATTTTTTTTCTATGTACAGACATTCAAGCTCTACAGTTTTATTATATGTATAGATTCTTTCTTCTAAAATTCATTTTCCAAATATCGTTTTTCTCTCTTTCTTCTTGATTTCTCACTCTCGTGACATGAATAGAGAAAAAAATAACCGGTAATAATAATAACCCGGTAGAAAAATTAATATTTATTTCATATTGTGTATTTACTTTAATCTTATCTTATTCTTATAATAATGAGCAATTATTGTATTATATTTATTTCGTGTATCTCGGAAACAGCTCAAATGATTTGGATCAAATTTTGTATTTAGATAAAGTCTTGCTTTGTAAGTTTGTCTATACATAAGTGTCTATGAGAAAACGCACAAAAAAAATCTTTATGACTCATTAGTAGAGCCTTTTTCTATCTACTCTCATGCTGACAATGTGATATATCGCCATCTCGTAAATTTTTGTGGTATTTGCATTGTCGTTAATGGATGATAACCTATTAAAGGAGCGAGTACGCCGAGCGAAATTTGGTCGCCTAGGGCTTAATTTAAGGTAAAAAAGTTTTCAATTTGGTCAAGTGCTTTCGAATTAAATAAGAATCTCATTACAAAGGCTATATTTTTTCAATTCTTTCATAAACTGAGAAATAAGAACCGTAATAAAATAGAACATAATCAATCTTAACCATATTCTTTTTATTTCAGTAGATATGCAAAAATAGCTGTGTTTGTCAGGTGAGCGCTAACTACAATGTCTCAATCGACCGTGTTTAAATTTAGTTCTGTTGTAGTCTAGTACTTACTGTATAGAACATTTTATTTATTCATATGTAAACATTTTTACCTCTTCAATAAAATATTACGTAGTGATTATTTTTTGATGTTATGTATGAATGAAAAATATTTTTAAAAAAGGAAATACGTTTCATCAAAACATAAATAAATTACTCATTTTTCTTTTAGGAAAACGTAGTATGTACAATTTTATTTCAAAAATATGTATCTGGAGTAGCTTATATTGGAAAATATTCATTTTAAAATTAATAAATTTTGAGAGATGCGTATGTTTTGTATATTAAATTCATGCTTTTAACAGGAATTGTTTTTATACTTCTTTTAATGAAGCATTTCTCATTTTGGACTGGCCACTTTGCAAACTAGTTAAATGAAGTACATTCGTTCATTTATGATTTTACTCATTTTAATATAGTTACTCGTAATTATTTCTTTTCGCAAGATTTCAACACAGTAAATTTGACATGCTTATTTTACGCGACTCGTATATCGTATATTTGAGAAGCGTAAAATGTTATGTTAGATTTTAGTTTTAAAGATTTTATGTGTTTTAATAAGAAACCTAACAGTTTTTGCTGTGAAATATAATATTATGTAGTTTTTAATGAAAATATTTAGAATAATAATAAATAAAGAAAGATAAAAGAAATACGAGTATAAGCTTTTGATATTCTCAACGTTGTAAAAGTAAAAAACTCATGTCACATATACATATGTACATAGATATCCATAAGCTATCTCAACGAAATACCAAAGTCAAGAAACATTTTTAATGGCACTCAAATGTTTGTATGTTCCTATACAAACCTATTAATATATACCTAAGGTGTTTGTATTTAAGGCGGTTCACACTATAGATTTTTGTAGTGATGCCTTAAACTGCTTGTGCATTCGGTAAGACTTTTGATACTCACCAAGTTGACAGTTGACGCATTTATCGCATTTTATGTATATTGTGATTTGACATCAATTACCACTAACGAATGGTATAGCTACTTGCATGTGTGCTTTTAGCAAAATGTAAGCTCTATTACTCGCGTATTGGCGAAGCTATTCATGTAATTAATATTCTCTCGCACACACCGAGCCGGAATCAATACAACATTTGTTCTATTGAAATATTAACCGTACCCTTTCTATAAAATGGTTTACGACTTTTTTGTTTGTTTTCCTTGTTAAAGCCATGAAAACATATTTAATACCTATTTTATTGGACTGTTATAAACTTCACACAAAAGTTGTCAAATTTGAACGACATGAAAGGAAACAAATTCATGAATACTATTATGGTGATTTATATTCAATGTTTAATAAATAACTATACAGCAATATTTGAGTTACTTTGGCAAGTTAGCCATATCTTTGACGAGCTCTTTCTGGCTCGCCTTTTGTTACGGGTTCTATATCCGTGTGTAGTAAAAGTTTATTTAGACATGAAAGAGGTTTTCAATCAGATATATTATTATATGCTATATGACACCTTCGCCTACTGTGTGATTCTTTTTTCGGAGATTCTTTTTTCTGTAATTCAAGAGTGTTTCAATGAAATTAAAAAAAAAACAGTCTTGAAGCTAAATTTTTAAGGCGATTTTAAAGTCTAACTTTTTTATTAGACAGACTGTTTAAGTGACCAAAACCGTGCACATTTTTGTTAAGCTAATGAACAGCAATATTTTTTTGGCCATGTATTTATTTTAAATCGGTAAAACATCGTCATTTCAACAGCCAGATGGTGTGTTTTGAGAAATATGAGTTACTTATATCATAATATCTTACGAAAAACTAAACTTAAGTAGAATAAAAATAATATAGCTCTCAGAAACCATGTACCTATCTATTTGTGTAGGAAGTTTTAAAATCTAAATATGATACCTAGTTAAATTATTACAGTAGCGAATCACCCTCGCTTCGCTCAGGTTCGTCCCTAGGTACGTTTTAACGGTTAGTATGAAATACAAATCTTTGAATTTCTCGGCTTTTCTGTACTATAATATGCATGTATTATACATATAAACCTTTCTCTTGAATCACTCTATCTATTAAAAAAAAACGTATTAAAATCCATTTTAAAGATCTAAGCACACATAGGGATAAACAGACAGCGGGAAGCGACTTTGTTTTATACTATGTAGTGTAATATTTATTTATAATACAGCTGGGAAAAGCAGCTAGGATTCTTGCTACAACTCTACGTAGACATGACTTGTACAGTACAGTAATTACGTATTTGGTACACATTTGTTTTATTTTGTGTAGACAACACTTTTTACATTATATTATGTCTTTACAATTGTACGACTTTTTAACATTTAACTTGCTGTATAGCACAAAAATTAATTGTTAAAATAGTTAAAAGTTTGATTTAACTAAGCGGCTCCTTAAAATCTCCATCTTGATGCGGTAGAAATGAAATCTCCATATTACAAAGACTTGAATAACGGTTAAACCGCTTGTGAAAAATGCTTACAAATTGTACTTTATTATTGTCTTCTATTACTTCAAAACTTTATTCACATCCCAAGCAATATCAACATTGGATTCTAGGCACAAATTATCTAAGATGATTGAGTAAAATTTTATTTAGTTATTTTTATTTTTAATTGCATAAATTATAGATAATTAGAAAAAATTGAGATATCTTATTTGTAACTTAAATTTCTTATTTAAAAATTGATTAAAATAATTTCTGCCTTGTATCGAGCTTTTATGAGTACAGACGCGAATAAATTTTTTGTCGGTTGGTTGTATGGCTTTTAATAGTGGATTGAAATAGAGAACAGAAAGAAGCCCACATAGGTGGAAAAGGTAGAGTTCTTGCATGGTAGAGCTAAGAAAAAAATAAAGCACGTTCTTCTTTGCTTCTACAGCAAGGATTTATCTCCTCTAATATTAAATGCATAGCTATTGAAATAAGTCGCTTGCGCCGGCGCCACTGAACAATAATCCCATTAGACACTTTATCCTAACATATCTCTAAGACTACCGAACAAAAGGCCTAAATGACCAGTCACGTCCCTTTAAATTATACGATGTATAGTTTTAAAAAACAAATATATCTACCTAAAGTGGAAAAAATACCTTATTTAGATGTTTTATTTAATCTTCTATGTCTGCAAGTTGGCAAGTTTGTTAAAATTTCAGAAATTATAGTTAAACTTTAGATATGACATAATATAATTGTTATTATCATCCAAGCGAAATACAGTTTTGGTCTGGATATCTATGGAATTAAGTTTATCGTATACATATGTATATTTAACCGTTTAATCAAAAAAAATTTTTTTTCTTTGCGTTGTTAAAGGAGATTTTGCAATAAATAATACAATTCACAACTCGAGTTATAGGTACATGTGTATGTATCTCAAAAATTTAAATTCCTTTTGATGACATCTTAATATTGGCCTCTGTTAAATTTAAAGCTGTTTAGATGATGTATGTTTCATCCCAAAAAAATGCCAGCTGAGTTATGCAGTTAAATGTAATTAAAAACTCGACCGGGCATGGTCGGTGACCGGGGTGCCGCCGGGTGAACGTTTGTAATACAGAATACTACTTTTCAGTATTCAGTTTTCAAAACACATGGGACACTTAATAATTTATTGTAATAAATCGTGCGGATTTTATTTTATTATCTTTATTCTCTTAGTAAAGAATAAAACTACGGAAAATAAATACGTAATAATGTATATATTTTTACGTAATACTAATATAATAGCATCTACCTTTAGGTAGAAATCGTGACCAGGTTAGCCACTGCTTATTAATTTAAATGTTTGAAGTAATATTAATATATTCTTAAAAAATAACAATAAAATATACTGAACTAAAAACACTTAGATTCATGTTTCCCATCTCCAAAAACATAATTTATGTATTATTTAAAATGCACGCTTATTATAATATAAAATGAATTAACTTGCAATTTGGTAGAAAATATAATCGTAAATTACATATTTTTCGTTCAGTACTAGCTAGCTTCTTTTAGGTAGGAATCGCGCCCAGGTTAGCCACCCGTGACAAGGCTCGTCGCTCCTTATCCTCACTGTGCGTGTAATTGAAATATGTCATTCGCACTGGCACTGTCGCAAAATATTATTACCATAACAATTGAATTGAATTGAATTGACAATTAAGTTGGGTCGATTGAAAACAAAAGCACGGGCATCTTAAAGGTCAGGGAAGTTCATTTTAGTAATTAATTATATAACAAAATAATTCAAGCAGTTTTTATTTTTCATTAATAAAACTCGACAGCATTGACAAAGTAGGTTGGAGATGAAAAATGGAAACACTACAATGTATTGTATAAACAATTTATTCAACCTAAATGAAAAATATCCTCAGTTGTTGAAAGAGAAATCAAATGGCGATGCTCAATTTTTATTCTGTCAAACGTAATCGGCCGTCGTTGGGACAGTATAACGTTGGCACCAGTCCATAAAACTTGCAAAAAAACTAGCGAACAAATAAATGTCCACCGTCTGTTTTGTCAAATCTGTGCAGTACGTGCGGGGCGCGGAGCGAGCTGATTTTATAGCGCCATAAAATCTCGTGAAATGCTCCCTTAAATCACAACGCAACGTCGTATTTCATCGTTTTGGCTGTCAATGTTTATTTTATATCATATTTTAGAGATCCTCCCTATATAAATCAGGCTTGGATTGATATACATTAAGGTCACGTACTTCTGGCAGCGGCGCTTAGTTCCTCCCGCGCCATGTCGACAAGTGGACAAACTTTATAATATAACTTTTATAACTTCTTAATAAATAAATTTTATTAAACAGTTGATGAAACTTAATAATTTTGATTATATATTATATTTTATTAATATAAAATTTATTGTAATATCATAAAATTAACCCATTTTCATAATATAAACTATAGGTATTTATAAAACTTGATACCTACAATTAAAAATAATTTTGATTTGGATAAATAAAAAAAATCAGAATGAAATATTCTGATCAGCTTACTCGTTTACTTATTGAGTATGTGACGAACGTGTGTTAATTAGATACAATTTATTGAATATTCTATTTTTCGCCAAGCCGATCAATCGATCATTCGTCACCAAGAAAAACATAATAAGGATATAAACAATCACCATTCACATTACTTAAAATATTTCTTCATATGTGAGAAATAAAGTTTAGAAAAGAATTATTCTAATACATTCAAAACGATAGCCATCGTTGACGACGTTGATGTTGAATTTTTATTATTTTTCCACTGTCATTTGATCACTCTCAGCAACAAATTAATAAATACTAGAATTACTTCATAAGATGGTATAAAAAGGAGCCTGACTCTCTCCGACCAATCAGGACGAATACATACAGGATGTAAATATCACGTTCACATTAGTTCTAAATTAATTCTCCCCATAAAAATGTGTGCAATATAATTTTGCCTATATAGAAATATAATTATTGATGAAAAATTCTGTCACAAGAAACATATTTTAGATGATTTATATTTAGTCAATTGTTTCGAAAATGTAAGACAAAATTAATTGAAATGTTTGAAACTGAGCTCTTGGATCGGAGACGGAAATATCATATTTGTGGGATTTTTTTTGTGGAATTCAAATGTTTTGTAATTAAGTATTAATAATTTATTATTTATTATTTATATTGAAATATTTTAACAATTAATAATTATTAAAATTTATTAATTAACCTATTTGCAAAGGAACAAAGGTTAAACATCAGTTATCTGTAACAAGACAGATCGTGTATCGGGATGGTATCTCGTCAACCGGCGGGTAGCGGCTGAGGGCAGGAGTAATCCACTTAGGATTAGCCATAAACAAGGAGGGCCATTGTCGTGACACGGGCGATCTGTTAGCGTCTAAGTGTTACTGATAAAGGGCGTCGACGGTATTGTTCACAGTGGCATTAGGCCTTAATCCCGTCGCGAGCGCGACTCGTTAGGTTGATTGTTCTGTGTCGCGCGGCAGATGGCCGTCGTAATCCGACCCGGCAGCGCTGCCCGCACTCGCACCCCCGCCTCACCCCTCCGCGCCCTCCTCAAAATATAGCCTCTTTGTATTTGTTGCATCTGCAGGTAAATTGTGCGCCAAAATTGGGCCGTACGTTACCGTGTACGTGCCCCTTTCATATGAATGCAACGACTATGAATTATTCTTGAAAACGTATTGTTATCAGCGCAGCTTTCTTGTGTAATTCGTTATTTATGAGAGCGGAAAATGCGGAGCGGTTTGTATTATTTTTCTGATTTGTAATTGTGTCGTAAAGGTTAATGTAGGGCTTGTGTCGGTCGACGGCTTTAATAATACGAAGACTTACAACAAAGTTGAAAAATCCCGCTCGCATGTAAGGGCATTAGGCATGCGCGCAACACTGCATTACAGATAAGTTGCTTTGCTCATGTCAGTAAATGATAGTTATATTTTTTAATTTTAATGAAACCTCTAGTCTATACAAATAAATTAAATTGTAGTGTCTGTTTGCAATGTCAAAATTACAGATATTATATATGGTGTTTATAAAAAAGCACAATTTTTAACATTTTTATCTGTGTGCCTGTCTGTCTGTTTGTTCTGGCTAATCTGGGAAACGGCTGAACTTATTTCGATGGGATTTTCACTGTCAGATAGCTATTATAGATATTATAAAGAGTAACTTAAGCTAATTTTATTTTGGAAAAACTAATAAATACCTAGCCTTTAATAAATTAAAAACGTGCTAATCTAAAAAAGCTTAGGTTAATGTTTTGCTGCTACAATGACATAATTAATTATAAATCTTTTAAAGTGCATGCTTATTATAAAAATAAATTTACATTTTAACTTCACGAATCAATCTTGCAATTTGGTTTTGTATGAATAATTTTCTCTGTCGTCCAATTGCATTGGAATAAAATTGGCTAAAAGCGTTTCGGACACGCACAGAATAGGGTTCCAGAAGTAATTCGTTTGAATTATTTTTAATTTAAAATAGAGTAATTTTAAATGGAAAATTGTCGTTTATTCTAAGAGCCTAATTAAAAACAGGTTTTTTAATTACTTGAACTTTTACTAAAAAAATAAATGATTTTTTAGTAATTTAATAAGAACATATATGTACTTAACAGCTATATGGTACCTAAGTTAACTTAATATAAAATTTAAAAAGAATTATTTTAAATTATTATCTTACTATAGTCGTTTTTAAAACTATTATAATCAAAGTTATTAAATTAAATGTCTTGTAATGTTCTAAAAATTGATAATAATTTATTAACTTTGTTAGGTTATGGGTATGTGTGGAGAACGCGCTAAAACGGAAGAAAGACAAACAGGATTATTTCAAAATATATTTGTCACTTAGAGGGCCCTAATAAGTACATATCGCACGTACATTATTTACTTTTTGCGATATGACCATAAATCTAAGGAAATACTTAATACTACTAAATCTTAGGAAATACTTAATGAGATACATCTGCATCTATCGATCGATAGCTATCTTTCCAATAAATCACGCTATAAAAATCAATATACACCTTTTTCAGAGATAAACAATTTAATCTGTTACAATATATAATTCATTTTTTTTCATTGTAACTGTAAAGTATATTCAATATTTTTAGAATTTTCATACATAGTTGACAACGATAAAGAATTTGATAAAAATCCTACGCCTTAAATTGACGCCAATTAGTCAAATTGATGTGAAATTATATTCAACGTTTATTGAAAGTTACATTATAATTTTTAATTAAAATTTTGTAATTATCTTCCTAAATACTTGTAGATACTTAGGTAATTGATCTTTGATTTGTATAAGAAGCAACCCTACACAGTAAGTAGTCATTGTTTGCCCACTAAATCGTGCAACATTCTAATTTCAAACAAAGTTAAAGCCAATGTTTATTCAGAAAGCTTTTGTAAACACCACTAACACTGTAGTGTACAGGGCAGTGTGGACTCAGATGACCGATCGCCGATAGGAGCGGAGGCGGATGATCTAGTTACGGCGTTCGTGCCGTCATTATCATCTCATTAACATAGTCAAACATTAGTTACACATAGGAAAGGCTTAGCGGGACTCTGGCAGTGCCAACAAGCCGCGGCTCGGGCACTTCAGGCGCAATTATTGTACTTAACCATTGTCTGCACAAACATTCGGGCTATTTGCTCAGCAAACGTAACGGAGCGCGGAACCAGATTAGGCTTTGTTTATAGTCTTGCTTGCATCCTCCTTGAATCGTTGGTTATTTGCAAATACTAGAATATTTTATTCGTAATTGCTTCTATGAGCTCAGTGAATTCAGAAGATAAAATGCTAGCAAACGAGATTGCTTAATGCGGTTTAAAAAGCGCGCTTCCAATTTTTTGAGGCAATTTAAAACTAAACTCGTTATATTTTTATTTTGTTTTGTGGATTCTATTTAAGATTTGACTGGGATTTGATCTCTTACTACAGATTTTGGCAACTACTCATAACAATTTCTCAATTTAGTAATTCGATATTGTAGCAGAAAATCTAATAACCTCTCAAACATATTTGATGAAAATGAAAATTTTTAAATTGTCTTTTAAATATATTTTAGCTATTGCGTGAAAACTTCTTATATACTTAATAATTAACCACCTTATTTAATTATCACAAAATCTATACATATAATAAAACTGTAGAGGTCAAATGTCTGTTCATAGAAAAAAAAAAATGCTTAAAACCGAGTAAGGGAGATGTAAAAAGAAAAATAGAACAAATCCAGTTTTTTTTTTAAATTGTTGTTTCTCTGTCTGTTTGTCTGTTTGCACATGCTAATCTCCGAAATTAATGGACCCATTTAAGTGAAATTTTGCACAGTAGTACCTTATATCCCCGGTCAACATTTTAGATACTTTTCATCCCGGAAAACTAAAGAGTTCCCGTGGGATAGTTAAAAAACTATAGTAACTTATACAGCTTAGTACACAAAAACTACTGATTGGATTTTAAAGAAACTTTACAATAGTATAGTTCGTACATCAGAATAACTAATAGGCTACTTTTATCCCGGAAACATCTACGGTTCCCGTGGGATAGATTTGTTTTTGTTTGTCTAGAGGCGAACCCGAGCGAAGCGGGGATGAGCCGCTAGTATAGTAATAAGATAGAAGAGTGTTTTTTCAAAAAAAATTCTAACTTTGAAATGACTTGTCCTATGACTTCCACCCTGTGTTTTACTGACTATTTATTTAAAACTTCAGTTTTTTACATTTTAAAACAAACAACTGAAACAAAATTTTTTTACATTCCATAAAAACTAAAGTTGATATATTTTACTTGAATATTGTTAATTTATGTAAAAAAAGCAGCGATTTTTTTTTAGTGTCCAATGCTCCATTTGCAACGTTCTGATCAAAAATTATTCATTATTATTCTACTTTTGTGAAGAATTGTGTGCTAATATAAAGTATGCTTATGTCAATGATAATAATTTAATAAATGTTACACTCGAATTACCATTGGATTTTATTGAAAAGTTATTCAGATTTTGTGACGTAATGGAATTACTCAGTTACCATGCCTCTTTAATACATAAATTTCTAGGTAAATGAATGACTTTTGTTATTAAAATTGATTATTTTTATGGTAATACATATTGTATCAAACGATTTAAACGACGAAACTATTTTTTTATGTGTGGATTCAAATAATTTGAAAAACACTCAGATATGTTCATTTAAATATATACAAAAATTTATTTCTAAATCTTATATAAAATTTTTATGGAATAGAGAATCCACTCGTTAACAAAGGTAATATAACTATTGCCGAAAATTGGCATAGTCATAATACCCATGTCACAGCAGATAACGTAGGCTTATCCTCTAGCCTAAAATATAAATCTGACAGTATTATATAAATATATTACAAGACATGCATATTATATCATATTATTATTGTTAAAAATTCAGACTAAGATATTTTCTTATACATTGTAAAATTCAGTGTTTTTTTTTTTCGAAAGACCATATGCAAAGGTTTGAAGATTGAACTTTGGGATCAGGGAATGAGGACAAGTAATTTTCTGGGGCGCTACGTCTTAGTGTGTTAGCCTCGTCTCATATGAAGACTACAAATGTACCGTGGAGAAATATTGCAACTTGGCTATCGGTGCCTCATCATCGGTAAAACCACCTTACAGTTTCAAGGCAATATTAATATTAATTTATTTCAGCGTTATGGACTTTAATTTTTTATTTACTTAAATAATATTATGAGAAATTGAATTCATAACTAAGAGAATTTATCAACTTTTTCAGGAGATGTTTTTTATACTCACTAATATTATAAGTTTTTTTGTCTGTGTATTGTTATTTCTCCCTATGCTAATGATCTTGAATAAGATATGGGCTACAGGTAGATTGAGACCTAGAAATTATCGCAGGCTACTTTTTTTCAGCCAAAGATTAAAAGGCAAGTCTCAAGTTAGGTAATAAAAGATTTATAAAGGTTCAGGGTAAATTTTCAGCTCCTTTATAATAATATGTAATTTTAGAAAAACAGTCCGGTCTTTCATTTTTTATTTGCTAAACTTAGCAAATACCATGAAAAATATTTTTCTAAGAAATGTACCTACTCATACACATAATAACAAGGCCTTTATACAATTTTTTATATATTAATAGTCCCCACTGCTGAGCATTGGCCACCGTTCTGTCCTCTGAGATCTCGTTTTTTTAACTCAGGGGAACGTGTCTTAACCAAATTATGATAGATATTATGCCACGAATGTTGTGTTTGGCACTCAAAAATCTTTGCTCAGTGGTCATTTCGTATTAAACAGATGTATTTCACAGTCACTTATCTTAACTCTTAGAATACTACGCTCTACTACTTGCAGGCAAGACTGTGCGTCGTGTGAAGATATTGAGAGTAGGAGATAAAAGTGTCTAAGTCTCTAAGCTTATGCATCAGGTACAGTGTTCACCTTTCCGAACGTCCATCATGTCCTAACAGCTTTTCCAAGCACTATCGGTGCGTTTAACAACTTCTTTATCTTATCTGACATGGGAAGACACTATTTAATCAAAGTAAATAAATTCATGAGCATTTAAAATCTTCTTACCCTCAATAAATATAATAATGACTGTTGGTAATCTTGGTGTTCGACTATCAACTATCCGATCTCACATTTGCTTTACTGGGATTTTTGCACACTGTTCAGTTCCAGTCAAAGACTATTTTATAAATAAAGTTATTTATTCGATATAAAAATTTTATATTTAATTTTATTGCATAAACTATTCACTAAATTAAAAATTCGCTGTCTGTTTGATTTTCTGCTTACTTTTTCTAAACTACGCAACCGGATTTTGATACGGTTTTTACTAATATAAAGAGCGATAAACGAGTCTTAAAAAGGCCTACAGAAAAATTTGCGATCACATTAGTGTATCTCCTTTCTCCTAAGATATATTCACAATAATTAGTTTTCTCTATATAACGTATCTAGAGACTGACCCGAGCGAAGCAAGGGTAAGCCGCTAGTATATACATATCTATACTAATATTATAAAGCTGAAGAGTTTGTTTGATTGTTTGTTTGTTTG
Organism: Fabriciana adippe; assembly: GCA_905404265.1. NCBI lineage: Eukaryota > Metazoa > Arthropoda > Insecta > Lepidoptera > Nymphalidae > Fabriciana > Fabriciana adippe. Next base: position 6,080,421 of record FR989988.1, read on the forward strand.
TTTGGTTGAACGCGCTAATCTCAGGAACTACTGGATGGAATTGAAAAATTCTTTTTGTGTTGGATAGTCCATTTATCGAGGAAGGCTTTAGGCTATATATCATCTCGGAAAAATGTACGGTTCCCGTGGGATAGAGTTGTTTTTGTCTAGAGACGAACCCGAAGCGAAGCGAGGGTGAGTCGCTAGTATGAGTATAAAAGCAAATTTTAATTAACTTGTTTGTGGGAAACAACAATTGTTTGTTATAATAAATCAATTTAATTTACGTGCCTAATAACCCTCTACTGTTAACAATCCTTAGAATAAGGAGGTTGCGATTAAAAATGATGAAATCCTTGTTGGAAAATAGCGAAATATAGAACAGAACAAGAAGAACAGAACATTTTAGGGCAGGTCCTTAATGTGTATATGATGTGGATATTAGAGTTGTAATAGAAGTCAGATTTATAATATTTAGATATCTTATCTGTCTGTTTAAGCCGCATTACTTAAAAACTTATAAATAACCATTTTGCGCTTCCATATGAAGCAAAGTTGAGGTTACAGTTGAGGTTAGCTGATAGTCGCTATTTTTTCTTCCTTTTTTTTTTTATTTTTCTTATTATTATTTTTTTTCAGTACAAAAAGACCTATTTATGAAGCATAATTCATAGTTAAAACATACGTTCTATTTGTATTAGTTTACTCTCAGAAATACTAGGCTTATGAATCATTTTATTAGTATTATATTATATGGGAGCTTCAAAATTTTTAGTTAATGATAACTGTTAAAAACCACTACAATAAAGACTGAGACAAACTGAATTTAAAAAAAGTTAATGATAAAAGTCTACCCTTACTATTTAATAATATTGCTACTAACATTTGCTAACATAATATTACTACTGAAACGTTTTTACATAATGGGAAACAAAAAAGGGTGTTATATTGTTCGCCATGTGCGAACAGTAGAAATAACCTTGTTATGTAGTTAATTTAATAATAATTTGTATACACTTGCTACAAATTTTATAGCTTTCTTAACTTTATATGATATTTTAATGTGACAAAAGTTGTGGCAATAAGAACTAATTGAATATGGGCTGAGTTTGGCTTATTCTTTGTAGATTTATCACTTCAAAAGAGGTGGCAAAGGAACAACAACGCATTGCCGTTGTTCTGATAAAGTTTATTTTATGGCTAAAGCGAGAACATTAATATTCATTACTGTGGCAAAATGAACTAACTTTATTATATAATAAAGATCAAAGAACGCTGCGCAAAGCATAGCTTGCGTATATTTTTTACTTAGATATTAACCGCCGCACGCGGCTTTACATCGACGATGAGAGATTAATTTTGTAGACAAGATTTGGTGTTGCTTTTTATAATTGTTTGCGTAAAATATGATGCAGAATATTATATTAGATGTTATACTTATTTTGATGTTAAGCTTATTAAAGAATTTATCATTCTATAAACATAGCTAGTTTCGTTGAATCAGCTTTAAAATTAACTAGTTTGGTTAATTAACTAGTAGAAATTAGTAAGTTTTAACATTTTATATATTATGAGTTTGATACAAATTACACTTGTAGAATATAATCAGACATGAAATAATAAAATTTGCAAACAAACTTTTCTTTCTTAATCTATTTCTAGCGATTGACTGGCATGGGCTGTGAATTGACTTAAATGACTATATTAATTTAAATTTAAAAATATAATTTAAAACATTTTGACGGTGGCTATTGATTAATACTTATTAATATATTATGTATAATTACATGGGTAACCTAACCCAGCATACTTATAAAAGGAACCACTAAATACTAATGTACTGAAATTAAAAACCCTCCTCTGGGTTCGTTTCAGTTGGGTAAAAAAGTCCTCAGCTGTAATGTACTATGATCTACAGGTACCTACTATGATCTACGTTCCTCATCGTTAATAGATATAGAAGAATATGTGGAAATGACATATATCGAATTATCGAAGACTTGTCACGTGATCAAAAAGTGGCATTCTGATTTTTTTTTTTGTAATTTCCTATTAACCACATCGTTTGTAGCAATCACTTGCCTAAGCAGCTAATAAATTGTATAAAATATTTAATTAGATCATCATCCTGATTCAGAACTTCATGGTTTTAATTAATAAATCGTTAATCAATCAACGGGTACGATTCTCGTAAATAATTGTATTGACACTACTAAGTTATTTTATGCTATGCTAGCTGCCCTAGCTTCGGTCTTCAGTCTTGTCACATGTCTTTTGAAAACTTCTTAGGTTCTCTCAGACATGCAGGTTTCCTCACGATTTTTTCCTTCACCGTAAGGCAAATGGTAGTCATGTTTGAAATGATTCGCACATGAAAATATCACAAGTGCGAGACCCAGGATCTTACTTCACTCGCTTTCCCAAGTGAGCGCGTTACCCACTGGGCTACCACTGCCTTAAATAGCGTCCGGGTGAACTGCCGAACGCTAATGAGCTCCACAACCAGGACAAAGTGAACGCACGTTGCGGGGGAAGCAATTAATATACTGGGCATCTAACCCCAAAATATCATTGGGCATCTCTCCCGATCATCATCAGAAATGCGAGACCCGGGATTTGAACCCGTTTCACTCGGTTTCCCAAGCGAGCGCGTTACCACTGGGCTACCACTGCCTACATTCTGAATAATTGAGAAAAATAAAATAGATTCTAAAATTCTTTCAAAAAAAAAGTTTGAAGAAGATACGTTGAATACTTTTTGGTATATGGGATATTTACCATTTTACGCGTTCGATCGCAAAATTAATTTTGTCTCACATGGTAGTAGTGTAAAATACAAATTTATTTATGACGTCAATAATATATTTCGTAGTTGTATATTGCTAAATATTTTATTTAATTTTTGACATAACCAATTTGGAATTAGTTGTTAAATAAAACAAATGTAGTGTTGAATGCAACGGAACCCTTCGTATGCAAGTCAGATTTCCCACGTGACTTGTCCAAGTTTTTTTTTTAATTGTATCCGACAGACCAGTGGAATTACCAAATTTAACTATTGATTTTCATTAATTGATTCAATATTCATCAATTCGACCAAACATGTAAACATATGGATGATGATGAACTCTTTTATGAAAAAATAGGTACTGTAATTCAGATAATAATACTATCTCTCTAACTCTCTTAGGTTGACTGGAAGAGATCTCTTCTAGAGATAAGTCCACCTTTGCTAACTAATTTTATTGTTAGTTAATTTCTGTATTTTACATATAAGTGCAATAAAGAATAGTATATAATGATGTCAATTATGTAACGCCATCTACCTATGTAGCAGACTGGTAAACTGAAACTCTCCACTCCTCATATTATTAAACAGTATTTATTTAAAATAAAAATTCTTGAGAATAATTATTTAATTTTTTAATCATTAAATTAAAATTTTACTCCCGCTGGTACCACAATCCACACAGTAGGTACAATGTTAGAAAAGTTCTTTCTAACTTCAAATTCTAATAACTTTTGATATAGTTCATCGATTTTAATGAAATAAAGACTAAATATTACCTCGAGATACCGATTATGATTATGAATATAATTCTAATCTCTTGAATTCAATTCAGTAGTTTTCTTTTGATGCGATTTGAAACTCCCACAAAAACCGACAAACAAAAGCTCTAAAAACAAGATTTTTTCTTCCCCTGGAAAAGAAGTAGCCAGTAAGAGCAAAATAACATTTTCATCTAAACCTTTTGTTGTAACAATGAAAGTTCAATTAAAATCTATTTAATCTTTACGGAGATTAGTAATTAAAAACACTCAGCCAAACAAAAAATAAATAAATCGTCGTTCGGGCTTTGGTATCGTGAAACGACGTATGTTACACATACCCCAGTAGTAGAAGTAACTATGTACTTTTAAACCAGATTTTATTTAGACAGATAATTCAATTTAATTTTGTAATGTATATTAGTATAAGTTATCAACAAATAAATTATTATGTGCTCAGATATTGAAAGGAGAACAGCGACATTTCAAGTGTATGTAACATACATATAAGATATTTAAAATGTCTCATATATAAGGAGATCATATGATTCGCCAAGATTCTGACTCCTCTAGATCTGCAATTCCTCATGCCCCATATCTAAACGAGCATCGTAACGACACTGCGTAATCTCACAATGTTATGGCTACAGCGACAATGCCGACAGAGCAAATTAAACCGTAAAGTCGTGTCATAACGATCATTATTTATTGTGGAGCCATATCAAGGTACAGAGTAAGTAATTCTCTCTGAATAATAAGCTCTATAAATGCCTTTCATGTTTTTTCACAGTCATAAATGACACTATTGTCTGTATACTATATTGTATATCGAACGAAATACCAAAATAACCGAAACTGAGAAAATAGAAACGAACTCACAAAAATAATCTGGACATGCAAATTCACTCGTTTGCCGCATTTTAGTTTTAACTTATTCTGGAAGTCAGCCGTTGATTTTTACTTATTTAAGACTCCTTTTAAAAGTTGGAACTAAACGTTACTTCGAATTTAGAGACTAACAAGGCCTCTTAATGCGTCTAAAACCAGAGCTTTCTAATTAATAATTATTTATAGCAAAAAAGAGTGGGCAACGGAGCGGAAATTACGAACCTTAGAACGACGCAACGTACATTACAAGCTCTTATCTGTTTTGTGAGATGATTAAACATCTCGTTGCTCTATGACGTCATAATAAATTATGCTAACTTAGTTCGCTTTATTCGCTTAATTTCATATAATCCATCCGAGTGTCGCGTGTCCCACATAATTGTGGCGCGAAATTTTGCTATGCGGTGGTCGGATTTGCGGGCGCTGGGCGCGGGCCGTGATCCCGCATCGAGTTGCGAATAATTGAGTGGCACCCTCGCGGCCTGTAAGTAACGCTTAATTATACTGCCTAAGGAGTGCTTAATATCCTTCGCATAAACTTCATTTTTGTAACGACCCCCTATTTATTTTGTTGTCACCGTGGATTATATTACAATTTGAATTACAACATTTTTTAGAACTTCATCTGCATAGATAGAGTAAACATTTTAAATTATTAGATTGTGAATTTAATGAAATTGAATTAAGAAAAAACTAATAACTTATATTGTTAAAAAGCGTATGGATTATAATAAATTGAGTACTTCTTATCAAGCAAAAGTATGAAGACAAAAGCTATTAAAGCGTTTAATGAAGAAAGGAGTTGCTAAGTGAATCCCGATCCTGTAACACGATAGGAAGACCTGCAGCGCCGGCGCCGGCTCGCTCGGGATTAAGGAATGTCTTGTTTAATTTATGCTGAAAACTTTATTAAGCTACAATGTAAACTGTCCGGTTGCTTGAATCTAATTTCAATGTATTTATCATGTATAGGACCTCTTATCTTTGAGTGTAATTAACAAATTGTAAAGCGATGAAATAATTTGTATGTATAATATGATTTATTCATACAGTTATTCAATCTGCTGAGAATCCATTATATAATATAGCGATTTTCGCGGCTTCACCCGGGTTGTTCTATTATGTATTTAGTATTTACTATATTTTTTTATTTTTTAAATGATAGCCTTCGTGATCACATGGATGAGCTATATTATTGTAAAGCAGGAGTTCCCAACCAGGGGGGCGCGCCCCCAAAGTGGCATAGAAAAAGTTTATTTTGTATAACTTAAAATAAAAATCATTAAAATAATTTCTCTTTTATTATAAAAAAAAATAAAGGGGGTGTGAAAATATTTTTTATAATCCGGGGAGGCTCAATAGAAGATGGTCAGGAAACCCTGCTGTAAAGTATCATAAAAATCTGTTTAGTAGTTTTTGGGTGAAAGAGTAATAAACATACATCCATATGACGATGTCACAACCATAGTGATCCAAGCGACATTTTTTTCAAAAGGAACTTTTTATCATTAACATCCCAAACAAACATATATTTTTCATGCCACACTGATCCAAGTGCTTAAGATGAAAATGTGACTTGGACCACTATGGTTCTAACGTCGTTATGTATCCTCACGAATATTCGCGTTTAGAATATGTATTAGTAGAATTATGCACTCAAATTCAACTTACGGACTAATTTTCCATTTAAAAAATATTTAATAGGTTTCTCATGTTCCACTTTCGCACATTGTTTTTGATAATATTATTGAGATTTGTCGAAGTCAGCGCATATTTGAACACTTACGATCAAGCTGTTAAGTCGACCATATAAAGACATAGTTTCATACACAATTATGGCTTTGTACCTATATGGTCATCTAAGATTAGCTTTTTAAGCTTATCTTCATTGTATCGAAAACCAAACCTACTGAAGTGCTTTCGCCATTTAAGCCTTACACTGATATGAATATAATGTGAATTTATCGGATTTATGCAAAGCAGATCAAAGCCGTTTGAAACATGAAAGAAATTACTCATCAAATGAATTTAACATGCGTATGTTTTTATTATTACCAAATTTTCCAGCCTGTTCGTTCCCTTTACAATACTCAATACCTACTATTGTGTACTGTATAAATTGATATGATAGGCTGCCCTAAAAATTAAACATGTAGTATGTACTTCTTTGAAATTTAAAAAAGAAGATTTTAGTCAGTCCTAAGTGAACACTTTACCTTTTACTACATGGAATATAATTTTAGTTAGACCTATTCCGACAGCTTATATTTCACCCTAAATTTATTGTTTAAATTGTTGCTGTTCTATGAACAATCTAGCTTCGGTAATTGCAAAATTTTAGAACACCGTTAAAATGAGTAAAAGAATCGAAATATATTTCATTATTTTCAGTCTAGTTCTGTTACCTAAAGAGCTCAACATGGCTTGAAGTGCTTTTATTACATTTTCTTAGTAAGTTTAAAAGAAGAAACTTAAATTCTGAAGGCAACAAAGCTTAAAATAGCTAACAAAAGCCTCATATCTGTGTAGTTTTTTTAATTTCCCACAGGAAATAACAATTGCTACAAAAACAGCAAAATGTTAATAAATAACTTTTTACTAATTATATTAGGCAAATGGAGTAGCGAATATGTAAATGTACACTGTACTCGCTAAGTGCATACTTAATGTATGTATATTTAAAAGAATATTTCGCATTTCAGCTAGGTATTCTAGGAAAGTGGCCATTTTAGTACCTTTTTAAATAGATTTTTCATCCTTCTTCAACGGACAAGTATCAAAAAGTCTTCGTGTTCTTTTCATCATGTGTTAACCTAAAATTGAACTTCGACAAGTTCTTAAAACTAAGTTTAATTTAAATAATGTTTATTTGTTTGCATTCATATATTACATAGTAGTTGGTAATCTCTGGAATTGCTGTTCTAATTCTAATTTACTAATAGAAAACTACACTAACTCTGCGTATTGTGTAGCGTAGGTCATTTTTTATGAGAGCAAGTTATTACGAAATCATCAAAGTTAAATTTTTCTTTGTAAGAATATAGAGAAAAATATATTTAAGGGATTTTTGTAAATGAAAAACAAATCAAATTAACAGATTCGAAACGAACCGTATCAATAATAGGCTGACTTCAACTGCATAGTTATTTTTCAATCTTTTTTTTTTTGTTTTTCTCTTCTTTCTTCTTTCATCTCTTCTTTCTACACTGAAAGCACTACTCTAAAGTCAAAAATAGAATCTAGTATATGAGAAATATTATAATCTATATAAACTGATATCTGTACCTACTAGATATTCTCGTAACAAAACAACTTAGTATTTTGACTTTTTTAAATTAATTTTAAAATGATATCCGGTTAATTAATTTAATAATAATTAATAGTATACTGAGCTGCTATCATTTTTATGGAAATCCCGTTTTGCATGTAATAATATGTGCTTAATATATATAAAAAGCACGGATTAAACTTAATTAAATGTAAACAAAACAAAAGCAAAGTTGACTTAAGATTTTCATAAATAAAGAAGAAGAATAACACGAATATAACATTCACTTTATTAGTGCTGGAGTTATAATAATTGAATAGTTATTGTAAGCGACCGGAACAGGTAGTTCGACATTTATCACGCGTACAATGAAAACGCATGACCTAGTACATTAGAAACTTTGGCAATTGTATGTGAGCCCCTTATGTTTCGCTGGAGCTATTTCCACGCAAAGTTCCGACTTTTACGATAATGTCAGCCATTGCCATTCAAACGCGCTAAACTTTATCTATGTGTGGATAAACGTTCGGCTTATATCTTTTGCGTATAATTTGAAACATGTTAAGTAGTCACCGTCATACCGAAATATCCTAATCAGATTTTATAGACGTGCGTGTTTCAACATTATACACCTCTAAATTTTGTTTCATTAATATTAAACTTGTAACTTATATTAAAGTTCGTCTTCCTACGATCTAAAGTTGTTAAATATAACAATTTTGTTTCGTAATGTTACTTAAAAGCAATAAGAAAAGTATAAGAATAAGACTGATAAGACGATAAGAGTAATGAAATTTTGTATTACTACATTAATAATAACCTCCCGACCTAGTTCGGCAATGGCGGCCAATCTCATTTAGAAAGCTGCATCATTGAATCTGCGCAGGAGGTATGTGCACAAGTGTACGCGCAGACACAAGTGCACTCTTTATTCCTGTCACCCTCACACTCTGGTGGGACGACCACTAGACACGACCGGTGAGAGTTAAGGCGCAGCACCGACGGCTTTACGTGCTCTCCGAGGCACGGGGGTGATACACCGCCAACTTCCCAACTTCAGGCTGTTACTGAGACTTACTAAACAGAAAGACTCAATAACTAAACTTGGCTCGACCTGGGACTCGAGCCCAGGTCCTCTCGATGTGAAGCCGTACTTGTTAGCCACTACACCACCGAGGCAGTCATTACTACATTACGTTCATATATAATGGCATGGCATTACCTGGACCTAGCTTCGCCCGGCGATTTTTTTTGTAAAATCGTGTCTTCGAAAAATATAAAAAATGCGTCTTTTTTCAGAAAAGACACCAATTTCTATACATATAATAAAATTATTGTAACTAAGCCGAATTTGTACATTAAATATTTTTTGGAAAAGGAAGTAAATCTTCTTTGGTAAATATCGCAATTAAATTATAACAAATCAATAATTAAATAAGGCATATTACAATCAATTATATTTTATTTTTAAAATATACGGAATATTATATATTATAATATATTACATATATGGAAAGAATATGATATTATATATCATTTGTCAGATAATACCAACGGTTACGGGCTTCACTAACTTTTATCTCCTTCTCAACTTCCGTTCGCCTCGCCCGATCACACTTTTCGTAACGCTCTCGTCACACATTCACCAGCTTACTCCCTAAGTAAAGCGTGCGTAAAAAAGTCTTACTTCAAAATGTACGGTTCCCGTGGGATAGATTTGTTTTTGTTTTCCTAGAGACGAACCCGAGCGATACGAGGGTGAGCCGCTAGTATTAATATAAAACATTCCTATTCCTCTGATTGAATTTGTATACAAATAAAATAAAGTTATTCACACAATTCTATGAAAGACTTGTAACAGTTATTGGAAGCCGACATTGACTTAACAATGTGACTTTTCTCATATGCGAAAACAAAGCGAGGCAAATTACGCGTCGGATATTACGGTTGTTCAAAGTAATATTATTTTGGTCCCTCACAAACTCTGATATATGTGAGCACTCGATTTTCATTGCGATCGCTCTTAGCGTACCTACGTATCGTCATGTAACGTCCCGGTACATTTTTTATGAAAATTTAGCTTCATCTATTTGGTATTACTATATCATGAAATAAGAAAAGGTAGTGTATCTCTTCTAAATAAAATATTGGCCAATTTTGTAGAGAGCACTGAAACGCTCTTTACTTAATAACTGTTTGTGTTTTCATTACTCAATTTTTTACTACAGCTGTCTCATTTATATGTATATGAAAAGTGTTACACAATTTTTTAGGACAAAATTGTAATTTAAGATTCGCCATTGAAAAATTTTAATTTAAAAAATATGAAACGAATCTGAAACTATATCTAGAAGGATTTCAATGGGGCTTTTTAGTATCATGCATGTCATGTTTCCTCCGTCTGAGTTGAAAGCATAGCTAAGTTTGGTACAACTGGACAAAGTACATATATATTTTTTTAACTGAGGCAGTGTATAGGAAATAAAATATAATTAATAATAAAATTAAAGACAAAAATTCAATATTGACTGATTATGGTCTATGCAATTACAAAATGTCATGCTAGTTTTTTTTAGGTATAAGTCCAATGGCAAGCAACGATATGAAGTATAAACAACCAAAATAATATTTTTCATTCAAGATGAATATATTCTTAGATGCCAGATTAAGCGGAAAACGAATTGCCATATGTTAACCGACGGAGGCAGACAGAGACAAACGTATCAGATATTCAAAGATGACAATCAAACATGACTGATGATTATATGGATCTGATCTAAGGCTTATGAAGGCTTCCACTCATCGTTTCTGTGAGGGTCTTGTACCGAAAGATAACTATAAAGATAACTAGTGATGTAGTATCTTTTGTACTACAACTAGCGAAAGATTATGACCTTGCTGTGTGTCATTTTATCATTTTAAATTTTATTTTAAAATAACACACTGCCGAAGTAATTTTATTATAATTAATTATTTTTAAAGACAAATATCAAATTTGCATAAAGGCAAATAATATGAGGTTTTCATAAAATGTATAAAAAAATAAGAGGTATACAAATTATTTAAAAAAATATTAACATATTTAAAGATGCAGCTTGCTAGTCGTGAAAACCAAGCGTACACACAGTCAGACAGAGACAGAGATGGATAAAGGAAGAAAAGTGAAAGAGAAGGAGAGGCACTAAATTTGCTTTTATAATATTGTCTCTAGTTTATGAAGCGCCCTCTACCTAGTATTTACATTGAAAGGGGGAAAAAACCTATATATAATCTTTTATTTGGAAAAATTTCCATGTAAGACCCAAATCATTTAGGACTATAGCGCGTATCGCAGTTTTCCATTATACATAATTATATAAAAAAAGCTATAATTTCAGCAACATTTTTTTAAATACTGGCTGAAACAAAGATCACGTAAATACTCAGTAGTTGAAATACATCGAAAACAAATGCGTATCAGCATCGGAGCATTCCGGCTTGTTTCCGTAATTAATTAACACGAATAAAACGGCGTGTCACACAGGGTTGCCGCTTTGACAGTTTGTTTTTTTTTTTAATTTATTTTTTTAATATGTTATTTGGATTTTCAATTAAATATCATATTTTTGACTTTCCATTGTAACTCATAAAATTGGTAAAGAAAACGGCTAAATTAAAAAAAATCGTACTACTGTTATTAATAATGCGATAAATGCGAAATTTTATATGTTTATTTGTTACTTATTCAAGCTGCAATGGCTGAACGTATTTGGATGAAGTTTAGTATTTAGGTAGAATATAATCCAAACGATCAAAGGGTAAAAAAGGATCGCTAGTAAAAAAAATATTATATAAATCATCAAATCATGAATAATAGTGATTTTCAATGTACTCTTATCTCATATATCAATCAATATGTCAATCATAATATATCACGGGAATTTAGGAACTGTTAGGAATATTTGGTTGAATCAAGCTAAGGCTTAGCCGAGATCTATTCAACAACCTCCCCTATCTATACTAATATTATAAATGTGAACGTTTGTAAGTATGGATGTATGGATGTTTGTTACTCTTTCACGCCAGAACGGCTGAATGGATCTGGATGTTTGGCACAGTGATAGATTGTTGTCTGAAATAACACATACTTTTTATCCCGGAAAAATGAACGGTTCCTGTGGGATAAGTTTGTTTTCGTTTTTCTAGAGACGAACCCGAGCGAAGAGAGTCCATAATTCAAAAAAAATATGACTTTATATCACACGCACAACGTCATATTCTATACGAATATCAATCTGTGTTTAACTAAACGTTTTGAAATGAAACTTTTAATAAAATTTAACAAGAAATTATTAACAAGAGTCAGTATATACTTTAATAACTCATAATAATTTGTATATATTTGTAATATGTTCCTCATAATTCGTATGAGAATAGACAGACAGTCAAACACACAATAGAAATATTGTTTGACCATATCTACTTCATTAAATTCGTCCACACTATTCGAGTTATATTATTTTTAGTAACGATCTGTTTGCACTCTAATACACTATGGTATCCTTAATAACTTTTATTGAATTTTTATCATTAATCTACTTATATCCCGCGGGAACCATTTAATGGACCGGGATGAAAATTATTGGTTGAAGCGTTGAAGCAAGGATAACAAAGTAACAGTAATTTTCGTATTTGTAAGACTTAATAAACTGGCTTTTTAGGACTAGGATTAGATTTTGTAATAATATAAGTTTTATTCCTGAAAGTTTATTTTTTATTTATTAATTTTAAATAAAACTATCTTTTCGGATTATTTCGCGGATTTATTTTGATTTTTGGTTCCCGACGTTTCGAATGCTTTACAGCAATCATGGTCACGGGAGAGACTAAGGTATTAGACATCTCAAAAGCGTTATATACTTGTTACAGACAGTGCCTACCCACAAATTTACAAAATGATTTTGAAAATTCAAAAATGGCACCAGAGTACCTTACAATATTTGTTGATTTTAATTCTAAACATATTAAAAATATTAAAAAGTTTAATAAGTATTATAATTAAATATTATTTGTTTAATTTTAGCTGTTATTATTATAAATATTACAATATTTTAAAAAACTTTAAGAATTAATAATGTAATATTATTTAGTGTTGCTATTACTATAATATGTCTAACCACAAAGAAAATCAAAATATTAATTATTTATTAAATACTAATTATTTATTAAAGTATTATTATTGTTTTATATGTAATTTAGAAAATTATTTTTTTAATTTAGATTTCTAATGTAATTTTAAGATAGAATATTAAGCAACACTATCTTCACAGATAAAATATAATATATTAATCTGAATCATTGTTATAGCGATCCACACAGTATGAACTAACTACATCTACAGGTCTGTTATCTTTGTTTTTGCTGTTAGATTTTATTATGTTTATTACAGGATCCCACGATGATGGTAGTACCCAGCCATCTTCCCTATTGAAGTTTGGATGTTTTTTAATTTCAATAGCTTCGCGAATCATCCTGGGGCGATAACGGCTTTCTTTCGCAAGTATTTGTGGATTATCAAAGCGAATGTAGTGGCTTGGGCGATCCTGGCTATGTTTACAGACTGCAGATGTTGTATTGCGACGGTGCTTCACATCAGCTATGTGTTCTTTGACCCGAGTTCTAATGGATCTCTTTGTTTGTCCGATGTAGGAGAGCCCACAATCACAATCAAGTTTGTATACCCCTGCATCTTGGAGAGGGATGTGGCACTTGACTGGTGGTAAAAACTGACTAATTTTCTTTGGCGGCTTGAAGTAAGTTTTGATTGAAGCACGCTTTAAGATGATTTAAGTGGCTGGCAGCCACAGTCGAGCGAGTCCCTGCAGTCCTGCCATACATGAGAGGAGTCACTGACAAGATTGGCTACATCTTAAACCGTGCTTCAATCAAAACTTACTTCAAGCCGCCAAAGAAAATTAGTCAGTTTTTACCACCAGTCAAGTGCCACATCCCTCTCCAAGATGCAGGGGTATACAAACTTGATTGTGATTGTGGGCTCTCCTACATCGGACAAACAAAGAGATCCATTAGAACTCGGGTCAAAGAACACATAGCTGATGTGAAGCACCGTCGCAATACAACATCTGCAGTCTGTAAACATAGCCAGGATCGCCCAAGCCACTACATTCGCTTTGATAATCCACAAATACTTGCGAAAGAAAGCCGTTATCGCCCCAGGATGATTCGCGAAGCTATTGAAATTAAAAAACATCCAAACTTCAATAGGGAAGATGGCTGGGTACTACCATCATCGTGGGATCCTGTAATAAACATAATAAAATCTAACAGCAAAAACAAAGATAACAGACCTGTAGATGTAGTTAGTTCATACTGTGTGGATCGCTATAACAATGATTCAGATTAATATATTATATTTTATCTGTGACGATAGTGTTGCTTAATATTCTATCTTAAAATTACATTAGAAATCTAAATTAAAAAAAATAATTTTCTAAATTACATATAAAACAATAATAATACTTTAATAAATAATTAGTATTTAATAAATAATTAATATTTTGATTTTCTTTGTGGTTAGACATATTATAGTAATAGCAACACTAAATAATATTACATTATTAATTCTTAAAGTTTTTTAAAATATTGTAATATTTATAATAATAACAGCTAAAATTAAACAAATAATATTTAATTATAATACTTATTAAACTTTTTAATATTTTTAATATGTTTAGAATTAAAATCAACAAATATTGTAAGGTACTCTGGTGCCATTTTTGAATTTTCAAAATCATTTTGTAAATTTGTGGGTAGGCACTGTCTGTAACAAGTATATAACGCTTTTGAGATGTCTAATACCTTAGTCTCTCCCGTGACCATGATTGCTGTAAAGCATTCGAAACGTCGGGAACCAAAAATCAAAATAAATCCGCGAAATAATCCGAAAAGATAGTTTTATTTAAAATGTCAAATATTCGCGTAAATCTAAGAAAGTATTATTTATTAATTGTTGTTATTTATTAATTTAATAATATAATTTAATTATTTATATTCTGTTAATATTTCGCTTTATTACATAATGTATATATAGATTTCTATTAATTAATATGAAACGAATTTGTATAAACAAATATTAATCATCTAAAAGCTTGAGCTACAACATAATATACCTATTATATACCATAAGTGGTCTGGTTAACATAATTGCTAAAATTTTATAAAAAAAATAAGCATATTTTTTGAAAAAGTACACGCAAAAACATACCCTCTATCAATTACACGCCCACTTGCCCCACACTCGGGGGTGACGCGCCCGTCTGTCTGCAACTCGTTTTAATTACACATAAAATGCACAACTGCTTGTTTACCGCCGAGACACTTATCAAGCAATGAACGACAACTTTATTGACATACTCACTTACCACTCTGTAATTTCACAAGAAGTTCGGTTGTGACGTTTGTGTTACGAATTAGAAATTATTTGTTTAACGCTGTAATTGCTCACCAAACTTTAACTTGTAACTGGTTGTGTTTCTGTACCTTATAGGTTTGGAAACAAACATAGAAGAAATACTCTGGAACTAAAAATATGTTTGGCGATCGTTTGCTTTAATTCAATAAGGGAAGATTGATATACTTAATAGTTAAAGCGATTTCTGCTTGTTGCTTGATAACACGATATCACGAGTATGAGTCCTATTAAAAATAGAAAAGTTTTTATGTGATTGTGTGTTGGTTTATTCCTCCTTCAGCAGAAACGGATTGACGGTTTTGGATGAAATTTAGTAGATAAATGGATTATGACCTGAAATAACACATAAGTTATTACTAGTAATAAATATTGTCAAAGGTTGCGCTGCTTGTGTATAATTACGAATACAAACGACACCTATGGTGCGTCCATAGGTGAGTGACTTAGGTGAGTGACTCTTTTGAGTTTACTATTTATGTGTATACATATATACGAAGCCTGAGCGAAGCGAGACTAAGTCAAAAGTAAATATTGTATTTTTGTTTTGGTCCTACAATGTAATGTAAATGGTAATGCTAACGTAGAATACCTATACCTTATAATTTACCTAAATATAAAAGATAAAATAAATTTTAAACGATACTCTAATGCTAATAGATAGAAAAAAAAAAACATTATATTTTTTTTTCGTCTATCTGCTAATTTATCTATGATATATTATATCTATGATGTATTGATATTAACCCAAAACATTAGGATAGAGCTATACGAGTTGACGTAGCTAATGATTTCATAAAATAATTTTTCATTCGCTTGAAAACCCCTAGTAATATTATAAAGCTTTTATTAAGTAAGCTCTAAGTTTTATATCAAGTGTCAAATTCTATAGCTAATTATTCAGAAGAACCTAAATAAGTGCCATGCTAAGACTTCGAACTTCGAAGAACTTCTGGTTGTACGAGAACGGGTCTTAGAAACATAACTAAAGGCCCCTTCAGCTCTTGAGCTTTTCAATATTTCCGTGCTTGCTACTTAAGTGGTATAATTAAATGTTAAGCGCTTGTAAACAGCATTAAATATTAAAGGGCCGTTTTTATAATTAAGGGTAGTTAAGAAAAATTTAAAACATAAACAGTGGTCGAGCTATTTTATCATTTTGTTTAGTTCCAATACAGCTATTATGAAATAGAAGTTTTTTTAAGATAAGTAATAAGATTATGAAATTTTATATATTTTATCAATATATATATAATAAAATTGTAACTAAGCCGAATCTGTACATTAAATATTTTTTGGAAAATCTTATTGAAATAGACATTATTATCGATAGAGGCCAAATCTATAGTTTTTAGTATTTTTGTCTGTCTATCTGTCTGTCTGTTACCGCGTCACGGAAAAACCACTAGAGGGATTTTGATTAAAAATATGGTGATACTATGTTATCCGGGTCAACATATAGGATACTTTTTACCGCGGCAAAATATCTCATTTCTGAAAAAAAAAAATACAAAAATCGGCTAGAATAAAATCACGATGATACTATAAACATTTTAGCAAAGTAACTTGCTAAATATGGCATAAGACTATTAAAAATAGCTTATCTTGAAAAAAACTTATCAAAAGCGGTATTTTAGTCATTAAAATAACTCCAAAAATAAAAATAGTGTTATTTAGATATTTGTCAATACATGTTGCCATATGTTTTTTAAAATACGTAGTTTTAATTGCAAAGAATTGAATGTATAGATATGACTTTTCTATGGTTTTGTTAGAATTACTACCTACTAAATTACACGCGGCACCACCCGTCAAATTATCAATAAAACAAACTTTTTGGCTTTATTAATTAGTAACACATAAAATATTATTAGTAATATTTTGTTGGCCGAAACAATCTTCAAATGAAAATATTTGTAAATTTTTATTGTTTAGTAAATAATGTTAATTTTTGTAAATCTTTTAATATAAAAATTGGGCAAATGCAAGTCCAACTCGCGCATTATAGGTTTTCTATAGCAAAATACTAAGTTATTTTCCTTGCTTAGGTATGTGTTTTGTTAGGTTAACACTAAAATAATTACGAATAATATTTACTTTCCACAATATCGACTCATTTTATCAACCGTAAAAATAAGTTCGATTTATATTATTTTATAACATTTTATGGAAAACAAGTTTATGGTTGATAAACTAACAAAGCGGGTTACTAAAAATATTCCATATCTTTAAAACTATGAAAAAGTATTTAGAAACTGTTAACTGAACCTCAACTTTTAATTTTTTTTTACACCATTTCTTGAAAGGTGGTAGGCTTAAAGGACGTAATAAAATGGTTACGACTTTAATCATATTAGCGGAGCCATATGAAATAATAAAAAGCATTTGCTTAGAATTACTCACTTATTTACCTTAATTATGTACTGTATGTTTCGCGACAAATTAATATTAAGAAAAGTTATTATTATGTAATTTAAATAATCAGCTAGGTAAATATAAATTAACCAATAGCTGTCTATATGTAAATAAATTATTAAAATTAATTCCATAGTTTGAGAGTTTATCGCTAAAACTAAACAAACAAAACAGAAGTACCTATAGACATGTTATAAATGTTATTGTTAAAAGAAAAAGTGCAATATTACAAAATCAAATGTGAGATTAAAGTAAGAATCTTTGTGGCATTGTCAATCACCGCCATTATTTACCAATCATGCGGTGCGCTATGAAATTGGTATATGTAAGAGTATACTAATATGTAAAACCTAAGAATTTGGTTTTTGATCAGCTGGACGCGGGCGGAACCGCGGGCAATGCTTAGTATAAGGTATATGAATATCAGAGGATATAATATCGGAATTTAATCTATTTTATATTTCATTTATATAATAAAAAGATAATTAAGATAATGCCAATTATTACAACTTATCCTTGTACTCAAATAATATAAAATTGATTGGTAACATGGAAACATGATCCTACCAAAATCTGTATAAAATACGTGCAAGAATTTTTTTAATTAAAAAACTTCAACAAATTTTTAACTCTTAATTTAGTTAGCAATACTTTTAATACTTCTCATTTTAAGAATAGTTAAAATATATGACAAAAGTAGAATAATTTCTAGTGGCTTAGAGCGGTTTATGTGCGGCGTGCAATGTGTCTATTAGATTTTCACTTCAATTTAAACGTTCGCTCGTTGTTGGCTTTGACATCAGCAGAAAATCCGTTCCACGTTGATTATATACTCACATTTGCGAGAAGATAATAAATTGATTATACCATAACGCTCTCTTAACATTGATTCTCAATGGTACAATTGTATTGGAAAATTTCTAGAATATTTTTTTTATTAGTACATTTTGGTATTGCAAATGAAATTAGGGATAGATTCAATCCTTAAAAGCCAAAATGTAAATTGGCCACGTAACGTAATTAAAGCGAACATAATTTTATGTTGTATTATAACTATGTATTTGGCTCATGCGCGTTAATACATATAATTTATGTTGCACTTTTGTCCTTAAATTCCATGTGGTAAGTAAATCTAACCTTTCTTTTATACATTAACCTTTCTTACCACAATCCAAAATCTATACTATATAATATTATAAAGCTGAAGAATTTGTTTGTTTGTTTGGTTGAACGCGCTAATCTCAGTAACTACTGGTTGGAATTGAAAAATTATTTTTGTGTTGGATAGTCCATTTATCAAGGATGGCTTTAAGCTATATATCATCCCGGAAAAATTTACGGTTCCCGTGGGATAGATTTGTTTTCGTCTAGGGACGAACCCGAAGCGAAGCGAGGGTAAGTTGCTCGTAATATATACGGTGAATTTTAATATTTAATGTTACTATGCTTTAATTATGTTTATAAATAATATGTGTATTGATGTTCCAAACAAGCTGATATTGATACCCATTCAAGCATATGTGAAACTTAAGTGTATTGCTATTGCTAATCAATTAGAGTGATCTCTGTCTGTAGACACTCAATACGAAGTGTCCGGCATCTCTTAAACATTGAGCAGATGTGTGCCATTTATTAAAAATTAATTTTTGCTTTTATCTGCCTGATGTGTCTCCTGTTTTGGTACCATTCCATCGTCCTATGAAGCAAAATTGAATATTGTTACATATTTTAGCATTTACTATGTATTATTATAATATATTTATGTATATTCATGCAAAAAGTATCTCCTGTGATAACTATTATTGATTTTTTTATATATTTACCCAACTGTCTGTCGCAAAAGGAGGCAAATAATAACTAAACTACATACTCGTAAGACTATCATTTTTATTTAGTGAAATATTCAGTAAGGTCGCAAACGCAACACCGTATGGGGAGGATGTTTATATTGGCTATAAATATTACGCCTCACTTAGTTGAGATAAAAGGTGGCATTAAAAATGCCAACCGGCAACCAGTTCGCGTAATCTGAGCAACTGTGGAAAACTAGGTATAGAGCTAGCGCTATTTTCTATTTGCCCTCAGAATAAGGTGAAGCCGTGAAAATGTTAATATTCCAATATTTACTCACATTTTTCATAAATAAGACATCTAGTACAAACAGATGCAATTCATCTATGTAATATACAAAATGCTATATTATTTTGCAAAATCAAAGTTTCTTTAGTCTTCGTATTGTTTAATCCATAGTAAAAGTGAATCTAATTTTTATCTGAAATATTTAGGTTCTAAAAAAATGAGTTTGAAAACACAAAAAAAAATAGAAAAGAAAAAATATAAATCTTTTTATAAAAGGCAAAATTGACTTATAGCGACTCACCCTCGCTTCGCTCGGGTTCGTCCCTAGCTTGGATATAGTAAAATGGATATAGTATGTTATCCTTAAGAGATAGACATATGCCATCGCGGACTTTTTTGTAGACCTTTTCGCCAGAACCGAAAACGGTCGGACCAGTTATATTTACGACATCACATTAGAAACCTCTAAAATTATCAGTGTTTCTCTACTATATTATGCATATATTATACATATAATCCTTCCTCTTGAATCACTCTATCTTTTAAAAAAACCACATCAAAATCCGTTGCGTCGTTTTAAAGATATAGGGACAGAAGGACAGCGGAAAGCGACTTTGTTTTATACTATGTATTGATTCCTTGTAGTTATAATAAACATTCTTACTTTATAATATGATGGTTTAAGAATTTAGGTACCTTTTTAAATTATTTTAATGAGATAAGAATTGAAACTGAATTTATTGTACGTTTTTATTTGTACATTGTTCAATCAAGTATCCTAAATATTTGCGAAGAGCTACGGGTTCCAAATTAAATCACTTTCAAGAAGGATGTTTTTTATTGACTATAATTGATTAATTAGATGATTAAATTAAATACATGATGATAAAGTTATAAAGTATATATGAGACATGTATAATGGTAGACTTATACTTTAAACGCTGTTGATTAAAATATAGTAAACATAATAATAATACAGATTCCGTGGAGGGTAGTTGAACGGAAACCATGGTCGATCTGTTTTAGTGCTTTCAATTTACTATCTAATACATTTTGGTATACAAATCTGGTGTTATTTTGTGTTGTAAGGGGTAGTACTATAATTAAAATAGCACATAGATTGCTTTCCGGACACATGCCATTAAATAATTTTCTATGATGAAACTGTGATGTATGAGGAGTATATGAAGATGTTTATCATTCATCAATGGAACGTGTCCGGTACGGCCAACAAAGGAAAAACCTAATTAAAACATTGAATTTGAATAGTTTCGATATAGCTTATTTTAACACTATTTTGTCCCTTCCTAGTTCTGAGGAGGCCAAGATGGTATATAATTTTATTAGGATCCGGTTTATGTAACTATGTAGATTAAGGTATGATAGGGGTGGCATATTTTTGAAATAAAAGCCTTTAAAATAAATAGAAAAAAGGGGGTGGTGAAGTGATAAATCTACAAAAACATTGGATTTGAACGTGCATAGAGTGCAAATTTTCGTGTAGACAACTTGCTTTAGATCCGATGGCGTCTTGAAAGCTGTTTATACGAGAAGACTAATCCCCACGAAATCCATGGAAAAGCAATAGAGTTAAATACCCGAAGTTTTATTGTGCGATTTATTACATCACTTGAAATTGTTTTTATGTACCTAATTCATGTTTTTTTTTTTCAATGAAACCAATAATGGTGTTGTTTTAACCAAAATTACCTAATGTCAGTTACCTATTAATGTGATAAGACAACTTCAGTACGCTGTAGTACAGACATATATAAGTTTTAAAATATACCTTTATAAATTAGACTGGTGCGAGTCGTACTTGAGGATCGATTATTCTGTACAATCATCATATTCATCTTCAGCTACAAGTATAATTAACATTAAAGTATCTGTGTTAAAACTAGCACTACCCCTAATCGAGCTAATGACGTTATTTTAACAATCTATTTTAACAATCAATAGAAATTTATAATCTACCTATTGTACAACTCCTTGCTATCCTCTAAACTCTTAAATAATATTAGAGGGACTTCCATTAGAAGTAAAGGTGTCAAGTCTTTTTTGTTGATTTCCTGAAATCAACGTAGGGAAAACTTTCCGAATCATTGAAATACATGGAAATATGGTCAACTGTTTTTATTTTATTTTTATTTTAGACCTTAGTATAAATCAGTAGGCATATACAGGGTTATTGGTAATTCGACGTATTCCCGTTAGGAGGTGATAGAGGTGACTATTTGCGATAATTTTGACCCCCATATGCATTATGCAAAAGTGAACCATTTTTGAGTTATCATGTTTTTTAGCTTTTTTCAAAATAAGTCAGAAATGCAACTTCAAAAATTTATTAAAAAAAAGTATCAATTTAAATTACATTTTCTCTTCTGATTTATAGAAATGGTTAAACACCAGTTATTTATCAATATTAAAACAACAATTATCGGTCCAAATTAAAAAATTCGAGATGAAAAACGATATTATTTCAATATTTTTTTGAAACTTTCTCCACTAAAATGCCTTAAAAGAAAAATGCCTTGCAGATTATTTTAAAAACATAACCGTTTTCTTAGCTCTCCAAAAATGCATAACAACTAGGAACTTATTTCAAAAAAAACTGAAAAAAATTGATCACAAAGGAAGCAGGCAGAATTTCGTATTCGAACTAACTGGATCCTAAAGCCGTGAAACGGGAAAGTCTCTCCCGTGACCATAATTGCTGTAAAGCAACCGAAACGTCGGGAACCAAAAATCTAAATAAATCCGCGAAAAAATCCGAAAAGATAGTTTTATTTACATGATATACCAGCAAGACGGATGTCCTGCACATTTTGGTGTCAACGTTAGGCAGTGGCTCGATAGCCATTTTCCTAATCGTTGGATAGGGCGAGGAGGACCCATTCCTTGGCCTGCGAGGAGTCCGGACTTAACGCCGGTTGATTTCTATTTCTGGGGTCTCATAAAATCCCTATATTTCGACGTCTCGCCTGTGTCATCCGAGAAAGAACACCAAACAAGAATTATGAACGCAGCAAATGCGATGCGGAATAATTTGACTACTTCGGTAGTTAAGTCACAACTCGGAAAAAGAATGCGACTTTGCGTACGCAATAGGGGAAGTCACTTCGAGCAAGAACTTTAATTAAGCTAAATTACATAATGTCTTAATTGTTACTTAGTATTAATTATTAATTGTTATTACCACTAAACTGTTACTGGTTCTAAATTTTATTTTAAATTTATATTTTTCTGTTTTATTTACATTGGGTATTGTTTTTAATTAATTTTATGGAAATTTTAAAGAACGACCTTAAGTTTAGTTCGAATACGAAATTCTGCCTGCTTCCTTTGTGATCAATTTTTTTCAGTTTTTTTTGAAATAAGTTCCTAGTTGTTATGCATTTTTGGAGAGCTAAGAAAACGGTTATGTTTTTAAAATAATCTGCAAGCCAAGTTTCATAACGTTTTTTTTTTTGTTTTTAAGGCATTTTAGTGGAGAAAGTTTCAAAAAAATATTGAAATAATATCGTTTTTCATCTCGCATTTTTTAATTTGGACCGATAATTGTTGTTTTAATATTGATAAATAACTGGTGTTTAACCATTTCTATAAATCAGAAGAGAAAATGTAATTTAAATTGATACTTTTTTTTTAATAAATTTTTGAAGTTGCATTTCTGACTTATTATGAAAAAAGCTAAAAAACATGATAACTCAAAAATGGTTCACTTTTGCATAATGCATATGGGGGTCAAAATTATCGCAAATAGTTACCTCTATCACCTCCTAACGGGAATACGTCGAATTACCAATAACCCTGTATATCATTACGATACCTGTATATATGTTTTTATTAGGGTAAGTCCGGGAGAGATGCGCATAAGGGAGAGACGCCTAATAAATTAAAAATTAAATTAATTAATGTTGCGTGATTCGGAATGCGTCCATAATACGTCATTCGACAGTCAATGTCAGTGTGGAAGTTTTTACACAAAGACATATTACTTATAATTAATATTTTGGTGTTAATTAGTAAAATAAGATAAGTGTAGTAACTTTTACGTTAGAATATAATCTTTGAGATAGTTTGCAGTAATTTTTTCCCCTAAATTCTTTAGTTAAATAGTATTAAATTGTTTCATAATGTAACATTGTGATCTTGTTTTGTTAACAATCCACCATTTTCTATTGTAAATGCTTTACGGTGTGTTCAGAGTCGATAGGCATCTCTCTCTAATGATCGGGAGAGATGCCCAATAATATTTTGGGGTTAGATGCCCAGTATATTAATTGGTTCCCCCGCAACGTGTGTTCAGTTTGTCCTGGTTGTGGAGCTCATTAGCGTTCGGCAGTTCACCCGGACGCTATTTAAGGCAGTGGTAGCCCAGTGGGTAACGCGCTCGCTTGGGAAAGCGAGTGAAGTAAGATCCCGGGTCTCGCACTTGTGGTATTTTCATGTGCGAATCATTTCAAACATGATTACCACTGTCCTTACGGTGAAGGAAAACATCGCGAGGAAACCTGCATATCTGAGAGAACCTAGCAATTTTTCGAAAGACATTATGAAGTCCGCCAACCCGCACTTAGCCAGCGTGGTGGATTATGGTTTAATCCATATGGATGCTCTTGGTACTTCTCTGACGGCAGAGTGGATCGTGAGAGCAACCTCACGGTTGTAGTAGTCTGCTTCAGCAGACCTGCCGTCGGGGTGTCCCATTAAGACGGGGGAGGTTTTGTTGGGTTTTAGTGGGTAGTACTGGCTTTTCTAACCGGTGAGTCTCACATAACCACCTGTACATCTACAGGTAGTATGTATAAATGCATAAAAAAAGGGCTTTTGCGTCACTAAGCAAAGTACGTCTGATTATGCACTAATTACTCGTCCTATACCTATCCCTGACATCTATAGGCAACTAACCCACATGTCTGGGTGACATGCCTATTTTCTATTATTTTTAAAAATCATTTTTTGATCTAGAATATATTCCACAATAGTTACAAATTTAATCTGAATGGCATAAGTACATATTGAATTAAAATAAACTATGCTTATTTTATATATTATCTTACACATATAATTAATATTGATCGTGTTTTAAAACTATAGGCAACTCTCCCGGACTTACCATATATACTTTACTATTTTCTCTGTACTTTCTCTTTCTCTCCCTCTTTTAACACTATTTCCCGCATACATAGGTTGCCTGGGAGATCTCTTATAGAGATAAGTCCACCTTTGTCCACGTTACTTTTTATGTATTTTTTGTATGACTTACTTGTTTGTAATAAAGAAACAATAAGGCATATAAAATTTTTCGTGCTCGTGTGATAGCTGTCAATTAATCAGTGCATGTGAGTTACGTGAGCACATGTAATATGATACTCATATTGGAGGAAATTCCCGAATGCTTTCCTTTTAATATTTGTATATAAAATTATTATAATAGAGACAGAAAGTCCGATTTTATCACAAATCACTTTTGTAAATTTTCTTATGATAGAATAAAATTGTTGACAAACAAAGTAATATCGTGGCATTAATAATAAACAGCTTTTTTCCTAAAAATAGAAGCTCTACTCGTAATAGAATAAATACAAGACCCATTTCCTCATTTCTTCTTGTAGGGCTTTTTTTATTTTCATTCGCGCTTTTTGTCTTCATCAAACTGTAACTTTTTTCGGAATATTAATAAGCGGAATATAATAATTAAACACTTTGATACGAGTAAATTTAAAACAATATAATGATATCAATGGTTCATTGCCTTTTTTAATTTAGTTAAACATAATTTGCCAAATATAATACAACCAAGTAATACTCGTGTTGTTTCGTAAATAAAAAAAAAATGTTTTATTTTACAAGTTCCTTTTGGTTCCGACGCAATAAAGCAACAGTTTATTCGTTTGTTAAAATCTTGAAATGTTTGAGAACAGTTGTTTTTCTTCCACTTATTAAAGCACGTCTTTGGTTAGAATTCCTCTTTTAATTTTTCCCTTCGGTTGTTTGAAGAAATTATTTAAACCATATTTAATGTTTACTTTTATGTAGTTCTCAGATATAATGTATAATTATTTTCAATTGTATGTTGAGATACATACAGCTGAAGATTAATCCATGTATGAGAGGAATACATAATAATTTTATTTATTATTCTTTATACAATGTTCGTTAAAAATGTTTTTAAAACTTTCACTTTTATTTATGAACCATAAAAGTAAAAAGTAATAATCGACGGTGTTACGATTATTTCCTACTGTTAAAGACTACATCTCTCTCGTACCTGTCTTTTCGAGATGTATTCCTATGGATATGAAAGGTTTTGTAACAAGTAGGTACTTTGTAACGATAATGTTCAACGCATCTTTATGACATCATTAATATACTCATTATTCATTTCCATAATTCAACATAACACTGTAATATTATAGCCTAAAGTATAATATATAAACATAAGTGAATATACAAACATATAATATACTAGCGACTCACCCTCTCTTCGCTCGGTTTCGTCCCTAGGTTGATTCCCCATACAAACTTTCATCCCCATTTTCACCCCCTTAAGGGATGATTTCCAGGATAAAAACTATCCTACATTCTGCCCAGGATAGTTTGAGATTCTTTTTACCAAATTTCATCTTAATCGGTTCAGTAGTTTCGGAGCCTATTCGGTGCAAACAAACAAACAATCAAATCTTTCCTCTTTATAATATTAGTATAGATGGTTTAATTAAATTATATTATGTACTATTGTTCTTAAAATATTTCACCATAAACCCATTCGCATTTACCAACAGGTATTACTAATCTTATTTTGTTAAATCTCTCATCATTTCAAAAATGATAAACTTAAGAAATAGCTAGTTTTTAAACTAAAATGTTAATATTAAAGCAAGAGAAACTTTGCAAACGGATATTTGTTGAAATAGCAAGCGATTTCGAGCAGATCGTGACCAATTTAAGTTTTAGCTCAACGGTCACGGAGAACTAATAAAGCATATAGAATTATGTATATTTTTTATACAAACAAAACAATGTAAGAAAGGTGAATACGACGCTCTTGGGTTTTTGATAGCTGCCGCATATTGAAACAATACATTACCTGCGATATGCCTCTGACGCCAATACACCTGATACCTTTTCATACCGTGTATTTACAACAAAAATCACTTTACGGTTTTTACTTTTTCTTTCTCACCAAAATAATTGCTAGTGCTAATACAAAATAATTTTAAATAATGTATATACTGACGACATATTAATTTATTCTATCTTAAAATAATTTGTATTTAGCCCTTTTTAACGTCCCACTGCTGGGCACGGGCCTCCCTTCAATACGAGGGGGATCAGGCCATAGTCCACTACGCTGGCCAAGTGCGGGTTGGCGGACATCACACGTCTTTCGAAAACTTGCTAGGTTCTCTCAGACATGCAGGTTTCCTCACGATGTTTTCCTTCACCGTAAGGCAAGTGGTAATCATTTGAGAAATGATTCGCACATGAAAATATCAGAGGTTCGAGACCCGGGATTTGAACCCACTTCACTCGGTTTCCCAAGCGAGCGCGTTACCACTGGGCTACCACTGCTAGTTAAACTAATTTGAAAGCATAAAATTATTTAGTCAGTTATTACGTAACTAAAATATTACGTTTGTCATACAATATTTTTAGAACCGTTGTATCGTAAAGATGTCTGCGTAAATTTAGTGGCAAATATTACTTTTAATTTTTAGTTAAAACATTATGTAGTTAAAATTCATAGCTTTCATAAGTTTTGAAATACGTTAATATTTAATCATAGATTAAGCTCACATGTAGGTATTATTCAGAGTTGTGGCATAACAGTAGTTTAAAATAATAAACTGCTTTTAATCGTAAATAAAATACTGGCAATTAACAAAAGCATACATTTTACTTCAGACTTGCAAAAGTAATTAAAACGTTATTTTATAAGCCAAAGTAAATAAATTGTCGATGTATTTAACATAGCTTGCTATTTCCATTAAATTAACTATTTAACAACATGAACATATAACTTTAAAACTCTTGCTGTAATATATAAAAATAGGTCACTTATGTTTAAACAGGCCCATTACAAAGCATAATGTTTATTTTAATACAAGTAAAAAGTTTTTATATATATTTCATTATTTAAGTGATTTATTCAATCATCATTTTAAATTCATCTTTAATTACATTACAAGGGTATTTCATAACATAAAAATGAAACTCGAAATATGGAATATAAAATTTAGATATTGAACTCATATTTACTCATGTTGTTTTAAGAACCAATCAACGTTAAAATATGAAAAGGGTGTATGTACGTCGCCTGTTATAGCGTCTCAATCCTGTTTGAATTTCAAAATACATGCTGTATGATTATAGTCTTAAAGATCACTATTGTATTTATCAAGTACGATATACTTGAAGTATGAAGTATCCGTCGCGACGTGCACTATCTCGTGTTGTGGCGTCGTCTTTCAGAGCGCGTCGGTGCAGACATCTAACTTAACAGCGTTCCTGCATGTACAACACTTTGTATTCACTAAACAGAGTTAAATTTGAAAATTTAAACCAAGTATTTTGTTAGGAAGATAAAAGTAAGGCCCTTTTTTAAAGTTTTTTCACTATGTACGTATGTTTGTATTATATATGCGAAATAATTTTAATAATAATGAACCATTTGCAATAAATTTTTAATCTGCATTAAAATTAATTTTACTAGCTACTTACATTCGTTTTGCTTGCCTTTTGTATTTATAATATCATGTAATATATACGGTACCACCTTATGACCGTTTCAGCGAGAAAGAGTAACAAAGACATACATACCTACTAAAATTATCACTAGCAACTTTCGCATTTATTGCTACAACTTACAGTCACTTTTCACTAGTGCGTACCTAGGTGCCTAACAACCTGGTGGCCTATGAGTTACGCCAGGTCGACGTCCGTGTAAAAAACATCATTCAAATCCATCAGGCTCTTTCAATCATATAAAGGTTCGATTTATTACCTTATACGTAATACATATAATTATGATTAGCGAAGTAATATAATTAGTAGCGAAGCTCGGTCTCGAAATAGTTATATACCTACTTATCTTTATTGCACTTGAAAACGAAACAAAAATTGTATTTTAATTACTGTAATTAAAATACAATTTTTGTTTGCCAAGGTTGACTTATCTCTGGAAGAGATCTGTTCCAGCCAACCTAAGGTAGTGAGAAATCTTACTAATATTATAAATGTAAAAGTTTAAAGGAATGTTTGGATGTTTGTTACTCAATCACGTCGGAACGGCTAAACAGAACTAGATGAAATTTGGCACAGTGATAGGTTATAGTCTGGAATAGTTCACACGATACTTTTTATCCTAGAAAAATGTACGGTTCCCGTGGGATAAATTTGTTTTTGTTTATCTAGAAGCGAACCCGGACGAAGCGAGGGTGAGCCGCTAGTAGTATTATAAAGCAGATTAAAATCGTGCAGTTGTAGTTATATTAATAATATACAGATACTTATGTTGTATTATATCTTATAATATTATATATACAAATTTATTTCTTGTATCTCGGAAACGACTCTAACAATTTGAATCATTTTTTTTATTTAGATAAGGTTTTCCTCATTAGATTTATTGTCTTTTGTAAAAGTCTTTTTTTTTTTAATTAAATAGAACTTTTTTCTATCTGCTCTCATGCTGACAATCTCATGTAGCGCCATCTCGAATTTTTTTGTGGTTTTGTGCAGTATCGCCAATGTAATGATAACCAGTCGCCCAATGGAATAAATTACCAAAATGAATAAAATTTGAATAAATAATATCCTTTCTACTGATATATTTCACAAGAAATTGTAAACAACTAATATACAAGTGTTATTTGAACATCCCACATCGATTAACGCTAGAAGCAACGCTTGCAGTAAAGTGTCTCCATCGACCCTCACTATGAATACTGTTTTGTTTTCGCTTGCCACGTAGATGTGTGCTTATTTGCAAGTTTATAGAGTAAAAGGTAAATTGACCTCGATTATTCACCTCCTTTATATTATATTGTTAGGTTAAATTATATTACATATCAAATTCTAATGAAAAAGTAAGTATAAACCAAAAAAAAAATCACTAATTGATAGATTAAAAATCTGTCGTACTAAATTTTACCGCAAAAGAATAGTTCGATAATAGATTGTCTGTTGAGTAGAAACTGGAAAATGAAAATAGGATTCACATTTTATAATAGTAAGTAATTTTAAATCTGTATTCAATTTGCCTTTTCTCTTTTCCGTACCGTTCGCGAGCGTGGATGGGAAGCGTAGTTTAAAGGATTGAATAAAAATGAAAACTGAAATTACTTAGAATTCAAAACGTTGGAATTGTTTAGGCACAAATGAAACATGTTTCAATAAGATACGTTGTAACGTTTTACAAATTTTCTATCTCAATTTACTTTATGCGGTTCCTTCAATTATTTACGGTGGGTGTACACTGTACATATAGTTGATACTGGTGTCGCAAAACTCGCGAGCTTGTTGTCTTTATTCGCCAATTTACTTACATTTGCGCTCTGGCCCGCGGGTCGTAAAGTAATATTATCCACCGCTGGGCGGGGGCAATAGTGCCTCTTTTACGGGCCGCGAGCGAGCGTCACATGGGAAATTATTTGACGTGGCGTTTAATGGATTTTTGCCTTCATAACATGCTGCCTCCACCCGAATAAAAATGAAAGTGTACCAAATACTTAAATAAGTGGTATGAAATGCAAACGTGGAATAATATTAATTGAATGCTATATATGTATGTAGGTATATTATGTTAATTTCTACTTAATTATTCGCTATCTCCCTTGCGGTAGCTACAGAATATCGTGAATGAACATATTATTATTTATTTTACACTTTCAGTCAATGTCAAGACATTTTTTCAGTCGTGATATGTTGTTGTTTTCATTGTCACGTTGTGTTTTATTTACATCACAAAGGGGAGGGGGGATGACCCAAGAAACTAAATTTGTGACCTCCACCGTAACAATCAATACCTGCCATCACTTAATACTTTATTATAGTGTAAAATCTAAATAAATCCGCGAAAAAATCGGAAAAAATAGTTTTATTTAAAACGCTATTTAAGACATGGCTCTTGTAACAGTGCCGAAATATGGAAAGCTCCCAATCAAAAAGCGAAATGAAAACCACGGTAAATAATCTGTTTTATATAGTGAACAAATTTTTATATTGTTTCAGAGTACACAGTGACTAGCTTAGAACTTCTAGAACTTAAAGTGCCTGCACATGTGCCGCTCGGCACAAGACCTTCACTGTCTTGTCGATGGCAACTGGGCCCCAGTGATGTGCTTTATTCAGTCAAATGGTACAAAGATGGAAAGGAATTCTTTAGACACGTGCCTCGCGACGTCGAACCACGAAGAAAGTTCTTGCTACCAGGAGTTGACGTAGAGGTAAGTACAATTACTACATCATGAAAGTAATTAGTATTTGTTAATTTTTTTCATTTCCCTATGATATTTGAATTTTTAACAGCAATTAATGAATTAACACACGCAATTAAGTCATTTAGAAACCGCCTACTACTCTGTTTCACATAGCCCGCTAGTTTGAAACTTACGAGCTACCTAAATTTCCAATACAAATAGTTAAATAATGAAGAACCCTGGGTGGCTGTATAATTAAATTAATCGGTTAGTGAGTCGAGTCGTTTACTTAGGTCTCGGCACTACTTCCCGCACAACTGGCGGATATTACGTCGTGAAGAGGCCGGCGCGTAAACAAACTCTCATATGAAAGGCTACTCTGACTTTCCGACAATTAGTTGCTACGTTTAACACTTGCCAACTTCAGTGTACACAAAACATTTTTCTCTCTATCTAGCGCAACGCAATATTTACCGAAAAATGCTTATAATTGTATATGAAGCATCTAGTGCTTAATGAACTCTTTACCTTATTTTACTAAGAAAAATATCAACTCACCATGTGTGAGAAATATTAGACTTAGATTTTATATTGACCACAAATATGAAATATAGTTATTAATATATTAAGTTATAATTAAGGCAAATATTTGAGTATCTAAGTTTGTTTATAATCCGATAGATTGTTCGCAGTGCATAGTGGAGTGTGCAGGAGCTTAATGTTGTTGTTCCTAAGCTTTAAACATTAAATCCTTAAACTTCATTCGAACTAAAACTTGATCGTGATTAGTGTTAAATATCAGAGAGTAATTTCTTTATTAGACTTGGATTTAAAAACATACATAACAAACACATTGAATAGATTTATATTAAAATTATATAGGTATGTATTAAATGTTCAAAATTAAAATTAACAAATATTGTAAGGTACTTTGATGCCATTTGTGTATTTTTTTTAATCAGTTTATAATTTTGTTTCAGTGTCTGTGACACTGTCTGTGACAACTATATGACCAATGACGTTTGAGATGTCTGAAACCCTAGTCTCTTTCATGACAATGATTGCTGTACAGCATTTGAAACGTAATGAAATAAAAATCAAAACAAAATCCGAAAGGATAGTTTTATTTAAAAAGTAAAATATTCGCATAAATCTAAGAAAGTCATAGTCATCGATTAATTATTTTACAAAGCAATCTGCGCAGGTACTTACGTATATAATATATATTCAATTGTTGGTCTTAACTCAGTCTGTAATTTTTTATCTATCAAAAACATTTAAGCCCTCTTATCAACTAAGTATCTTTATGTTTTATAATATAAATAAGTACAAATACATAGCCCAAATAAGTATAGCTTAGTTATCTGTGACCGATAATCCATTTTCCTCTGGTTTTGTATGTTTGGTTATGGCTATACCTGTTTAAGCTTTATAAACATAGCTAAGAATGGTGGAACGTAAATCATATAATACAAAATCATATTTTAATAGACATCTTTGACGAAATTGAATCAATTACTGTACAGCGAAGACTGTAATATCCGTTTGCCCTTTTGTCACTTTTGTCTTTTGATATGACAAAATTACTTCAAATAAAATATGTTCAAGTAGCAAACTATTTTAAAAAATCCTTCTGGTAGTTTCCACGCATACTATCATTTACTCATAGGTATATTTGTTATCCCATAATCGCTATGTAAAGATATTCCATACAATATAAATTATAAGGAAAAACCTCCAAAAAATATGTTCTATTCTTATTTATTCATTTATTCGAGTGATCATTAATTTACTTATTTATTTAAGTCTAGCGACTCACCCTCGCTCCGCTCGGGTTCGTCCCTATTTACGTTTTAACGTTTAGTATCGATTTCTCATAGATGAGATATTTTCCCGCAGTAAAAAGTATCCTACATGTTGACCCGGATAACCAGCTCGTCATACCAGATTTCATCAAAATCCGTCCAGTGGTTTTTCCGTGATGCAGTCACAGACAGACAGACAAAAACTCTAAAAACTATCGATTCGGCCTCTGTATCGATAATAAGAACTATTTCAATAAGATTTTCCAAAAAATATTTTATGTACAGATTCGACTCAGAATTTTATTATATGTAGGTATAGATGAAAACTTATTGTCATTGATAAATATGGTATGTTTACTTATACTGCATTAAATTTATAATGTTTATGTTTTATACTCATAATAAAAACAATGAGAAATAAGAATTCAGTTAACAAAATATAATCTTAGGTCGTAATCGGAAAATTGTGCAATGTTTATTATTCTTTGCGAAATGTTTATCATGAGTATTACCCATCTCAATTATTTATTTTGCTGTATAAGTTAGTCGTAATCAAAAATTGGTGTTTTACGGTTATAATATATATTTTATAACTTATAATATACATACCACATACCTACCTATTATAATTAAAGTGGAGTTTCGGTTTGTTCGGACTAATCTCAGAAACCACTATACAAATTTTCATACGGTTTCCACCAATAGAAGGAGGATTTATCTAGGAAAAGCATATTTTATAATGAAATGATATTTGTAAATTAAATCAGAAAAAAATGTCTCTTCTAGAGGCATACCAAAGCGGAGAGAGGGTAAGTCATAGCCCATAAATCAATTCAAGGAAATATTACTATATCAGTTATCTGTTATTGTAGATGTGTTTAAAGTGGTCACAGGGATCAGAGATATCTTTATTATTAAAATGCGGCAGCTGCGAACAATCTCCCATAATTTAATAACTGCAAACCATTAGGCTTCGTGTAAACTATTGTTTCATGTGAAAGCTAAAGCCAACATTTATTTTTGAAATAAAATGGATACAGCCGAGTTTATTTTAAGTTTTTATAACCTCGCAGCACAGTGTGAAGTTTTTTGTCTGATGCTAATAGAGACTACAGGTTCGGTAATGACAATAACCTGACCGATCTCTTACCTTATCTTGTGTTTTCAATCCAAATTATACCTATTCTATCCGGCCGAGTCATTTGTTACCCTTTCAGAGTTTGGATGAAAATGGAATAGAGAGTATATTTATGTTTGCATAATTATGCCCTGCATTATAATGTCTCCTGCGTAGGTATCTTTATAAAGAAATACTATTATACTTATTACTGCTATTACGCTTGTATACTTATAAATTAGGTATATGCATATATATAGCAGAGTACATAACGTGCAAACAATATTATTATTGAGGTGAAGAAACTTCTTTAGGCGCGCCATGAATGGGAAAAAAAGGATTGGCGTTACGATTTTCGTAACGGAAACGGTCACGTTTGGTTACGAAAGGGAAACTTCTGAATATTTTAAATAATAAATAAAATAAAAAATAGATATTTATAAAAAAATACATACTTCTTTCATTCATTCATCAAATTAATATTGTTAAAAAACTATTTACTTTAAATATTTTTTTATATTTTATAAATATAATTTTTTTCATTAAAAATTTGCATCCCTGTATTTTTTTTATCGGAGTAAATAAATTTTACCTGTAGGTTCTATGCCAATAATAAAATATTTTTTTCCTTTTTAAAAAAATTTTTTAGTATCTCTCCTATCCTAATTATCTAAAACATAAATTGAATTTCATAAAAAGTACCGATAGCCTTAAATACCGATAACATTAAAAATAAATTTCACTTCTTGCGCGTGTACACAGTAATACACGCACTCTTTTATTTTTTAAATTAATACACAATGTACGTATAGGTTTTATTGATTGATTGATCGATCTTCTACAATAATTCAAACAAAGCAATTGCTATAATTTATCATATTATCTTAGCTATTTTCATAATGTCTTACTTAATTTCAATTTTAATACCAAATAGATAGTACTAAGTAAAAGAATATATTAGAAGCAGACGTCGAAACTTTTGAGTTATGCGTTGCCCCATTTGGCCTTTTCAGCGTCACAGCGGGGGAGTAACCAGTGCTAGGACGACCTTAAAATTTATGAGCCCTGACAGCTGCCTTAACCTTAACTAGTTTGCTTTATAATATTTGGCTTAAAACTAATTTAATGACAATTTAGATCGAAAATATAAAGCAAAAATCGGACAAGTGCGAGTCTGACTCGCACACCGAGGATTCCGTAGCATGTAACATTAAAATAAGTTTATAATCGGCAAAATTTTAATTTTTTTTTTTATGATGTAACTACAACTTTAAGGTTGTCGGTTTGCCGACATTTGATATTAATTTCAATAATTTTATGCCTCTTCGCGTTCCTGAGAAAAAGGGTTTTGACAGACAGATAGACAGATAGACAAACGGACGACGAAGTATATTATAAGAGTTCCTTTTTTCCTTTTGAGGTACGGAACCCTAAAAATGTCTTAAATTCTTAGATGTAAATACGTATAAACGAAGATAGAATGCACATAAAAAATCTAAAATAAAGTAAAATACGATATGCTGACAGTAATAATATTTAATTAACTTTATTTGTTTTAGCAATCTAGTCCTAATGGGTCTAATGTAACGCTCTCGCCGGCGGTGCTTGAAACCGGCGGGCGATACCGCTGTGAAGTATCTGGCGAAAGACCACTCTTTCCCACCGTTTCTGATCATGCCGACATGATCATAGTTGGTATGTAATGGTATTGTAATATATATTATTAATTGGTTATATTATACAAACAATAACAAATATTGCTAAATACAAATGATCTGCATAATAGCACATGAGCAGACATTACAAGAATGTTTTTAATCGACTTAAAAAGAGGTGTAATCTATCCAGCTGTAACTTTTTTTAATGAATAAGCTTTTCTTCAAAGGTCCCATATAAATTTCATAAGCTTTGACGGAATTTAAGTAATTTTATAGTACTTTTTTCTTTAATAATAATTTGCTATTATATTTTATTCCTTGAATCATAAATTAATTTATCTAATATTTCAGCTTTACCAGCTACGGGTCCAATAATAAGTGGATCTCGGCTTCGTTACCAAATAGGGGATCGAGTGCATGTAAACTGCACGTCTGGTCGGTCGCGGCCTGCCACAAGGTTGACATGGTATATCAATGGAGAACCGGCACCTGCCGCTGCCGTGCTTTCTCCTGAACATCACCAACACGATGATGGACTCGAGACTACAAGCCTCGCCCTTGATTTTAAAGTTAAACCTAAACATTTTAAGAAGGGAGACCTAAAATTGAAGGTATGTACATATGATTAGCTTAAAATTAATGTAATATACTGTGAATTATTTTGGATTGTAAAGTATATTTTAATTTTTATAACGATGCAAGTGTTTCATTGTGCATTTTCTTTACTGTAGTGTCTTGCAACTATTGCGACTGTATACTGGAGAAGTAATGAAGAAAGTGTTCAAGGTGAGAGATTGAAAGGATACGTCCAATCTAGGGGGCTTCTAGAAGGAACATCTCGGGCGGACCGCGTGCAAGCGGCTGGGTCCGGCCACTACCAGCAAGCATATACAACAATGTCGCTTCTCTTAACGATAGCTCTTCATCTCCCATTCAGACTTATAGTAATTTAAGAGTCATACATTCCATATGTATTTGTGTGGAAAACAATTTGATAGGCTTTAATCAAAGATGATTGAACTTTTTTGGTCAAAATAGTGATATTATCGTAAAGTGCGCAAACAACAGATGCATTTTAATTAAATCCGTAAACGATTATATAATTATCAATATAACTAAATTATCGATAAGGTACATAATTCTGTATTAAACAAAACAGGTATGTTGCGAGTAAAATTTGTAATTTCGTTAAGTATGTGTATGTCAAAAAATAATTAGTTATTGTCGTTATTACCAACCAGATACTTTTAAATTGTTGCGTCTACTTATTAGTATCCTTTGACAAATACTAGAATAGCTTACTTTTATGATTATTATGTAATAAATTATATTACTGTAGATATTAATATTGTATATGATGTATACTTAAATTTTATCAACATTTTATATAGATGATTTATTTTCAACATACGAGTATTCTAGGACTAAATATGACCTCACATTATTATTCCAAAGACATTAATTTACCAAAGCATTTTCCATTAAAATGCAAATAGTATTCACAAGGTTCAAAATACTATGTAATAAAATATTTCAAATACCATAAAATAGTATTTTGACCAATGCAGTATTACTTCATAATTCATATCAGCCATTGAGTAATTGCATTTATCTAATATATGACTCAACAAAAGTTCGGAAATTTAAATTCGAGTAACATATTATTTTTAACAGAACTAAGTAGACTACTCTTAACCTAACAAACTTAAACTTAATAAAGGAATAAGTTTAGATTGTCGATTAGGTTCTATTTTAATTGTTTTCTGACTTTCTTTTTCTAACACTTAAATTAGGCAAACTATATTATATAATAATTACTTATTATATACTAATTCATGTAGATTTTTTTTAAGTTAAGATCGTATCCGTTCCGCACAAGAGCGTGAAAGCAAAGACGCCGAAAATTGTTATCATCACCATATTTCGTGCTTCAGTGAGTCATCTGAACATAAATGTTTAAATTTTAATATAAATTATTATAATCTAATATGAATTACTATCATGATTCCTTAAGATAAGGGGATAAAGACTCTAATGTTGTATTCCTTTGAAAACGTGCATTCTAGAAAATTAATGTAAAGGAACTAATCGTTTAAGTAAGTTCTTGAGATGTGAAATTGATATCTTAAATATATGTACAATGTACATACATATATCAGTCTCGGTGTACCGTAATACTCGTAGTAGGTACGCTGCATGAAAACTAAAAGGCCTTTGATTATCCTAGTCACTGATATAACGTTACTTATTAAATATAAAACAGAAAGACACTTAAGTATAACATACATAAATACATATACATATTGTGTAATTAATATCTCAAAATATTATTGGAAAACCTGCTTAGTTTTTTTATACTTAGTAAGATTCAAAGTTTGTATTGACATAATGTGCATACATACATAATATTAGGTATAATATATGATGTGTTACGTATTTTACACAAATCTGTGTTTAATGAGTGTACAGGGAAATTCTCCTAAGTTTCTTATTGCGATTTTAGGGATGTACTAATAAAATTAATATTATATAATACCCTTTATTTTTACGTAATAAGAACGTGTCGTGTTATTTCTGCATTTCATCTAGAAATCCATAATATTCAAGTATAATACGAATAAATGCAATTATTATTTCATCAAATTATAGATAAGTATAATTAAACTTTCTCTTACCGTGAACACGAAAATGTGGAGGTGTGGTATTGGAAATGTAGAGTCAAAACGCAGTCAATTTGCGGTTTAAACCGTTCTAGGGTAAAATATTATATGTAGTTGTGTATAATAAAAAAATATACATAGTATTTAAATGTATGTATGTATCAGCGATTACAAAAGGTCTTATTACTTAATAATTATGCTGAAATTAAAATTTATATTATTTGTTCGCTATTCATAATCTTTGAGGGGTGACAAATAACGAGTGGTTAGAAATACTGAGCGGTTTTCCGAAAATTTTACATTTATATAGATCACTATAAAGGAGTTACACGTTTTATATAAAATTGTACATAGTACGTATGCGCACTGTACATAAATAATGGAAGTAGATAAAAATTAAATCTTTATTTTACAGTATTTATTTTTAAAGTTTAAGATGTTTTATCGAAATATTTCTATTTAATTACATTGCTATTTAATATATGAGGCATATATTTCATGTGTATACTTATAAGCCTTCCTATGAAGCCGAACAAAATACTTATCATCATACACTTATGCGATTTAATTAAAAGTACAGTTTTGTATGTTGTTATAAATATAATTTGGAAAATGTTCATTAACATCTCGGTATATTTTTAATATCTTAACATCGCTAGTAATTACAGTTACATATCCGCATTCAGCGAGTGATATTAAAATGATAATGTTTTAAATGATCAATACAATTACTGCTAATCAAACAATTTCCACGCGCCATTTCTATAGTTGCCTGTTTCTAACTTTTTAGTTTCACATTCTATATAAGCAATCAACGTATCATATACGAGTGTGTACCTCTTTATGTACATCTAGTATTTGGGGAAATAGATAGAAAAAAATAATAATTTTAGTATTTTAAAATTATATTACCCGTTTTACATTCGTAATGGGACAATTTAAAAAAATAAAACATTATTGTCAGTGTACAAGCTTCGAGAGTGTTATGAAAGGAAATGTTAAGATATCCCGTTAAAATTGTTGCTTATTGTTATGAAATATTATTAGTATTTAATTGTATTGTAATGAATATGTAAATACTGAGTAAAGTAGCTCAAAGTAATTAAATATTAAACTATGTGATCTACACCCAGTATGTTTTTCATTTTACCTCATAAACGTGGTAATTATCCAATATC
The DNA here is from genome assembly GCA_905404265.1 of Fabriciana adippe. Lineage (NCBI taxonomy): Eukaryota > Metazoa > Arthropoda > Insecta > Lepidoptera > Nymphalidae > Fabriciana > Fabriciana adippe. The sequence continues at coordinate 6,119,914 of FR989988.1, forward strand.
GTCATTTTTACGTTTAAAATGACTTAACTAACGTATATTTAAGTAATATGCTAAAGGAATTCATTTTTTACAAGCAAACGTAATATTCTCATGTACCTGAGTAGTCCGTAACCACTAATCATGGCACCCACTTCACGAGGAGTGCACAGAGCCGTGAGTGTTTGAAATGCAAAAGCAGTAACTTAGTTGACCGCTTGAAATGAAACTTAACCATGGGTTTTAATTTAGATAATATATTACTTGTGAAAAGAATTGAAGTCACGTGTGTAGGTACTTAACCGAAAAAAACAAATTGTAGATCTGGTGGCTTCTTTACATTCCAAAAGTCTCTGAAGCACATTTTTTTAAATAAGTAACACTGTAAATATGTATGAGTCATTTATGTTCTAATAAGATTAAGGGCAAAATATCTGTTTGATCAACAGATATATTAATTCGAGATTGAACCTGCTATCCTCATACTAGAGAGTAGAGAGTATCTCAATACTATCACTGGAACAATATTCACTACACCTTAACGTTTTAATTTATTGGTAATTAACTATTAAAAAAATATCAGATTCTTATTCATCTTAAATAACTGGAATTCATGAAAACAACAAGTGAAGCGAATTTAATAAACATTTTACGTAATTGTTAATTTTTCGAACGTCGAAACAAATTTTTCCTTCAGCAGACTTCCAAGGCGTGCCGACAACAAAATTTCAGGGATTATAAGAATTCAGCACCTCAACCCTAGTTTTTAATTAAATAATAAATTTGAGAAGCAATTAATATTTTAATAACAGTGCAAAAATAATTGGCAGAATTATTTGCGTACGAAGGACGTATATACATATGTATGTCTGTTACAAAGAGCAATACATAACCAGTCTTACTAATAGCACAGATCATATAATACTATACTAGTACAAATAGGCTAAAAACTTACTTATATTATTTTCTACTTTAAATCAATTTTAATATAATATATATATATATATATATATATATATATATATATATATATATATATATATATATATATATATATATATATATTTATAAATATATATATTTTAATGATTTATAGCTATTTATATTATAAAAAGTTTTATCCTTTTAATACTTTTAAAGAAATTTTGAAGCCAGTGTATATTTTTACTTAAAAGTAATTATTTAGTCTTCAATTATTCTATATCGGAATTACTAGAAGTTACTACTAAAAAAAATCACTAATCGACTTGATCATAAGAATTATATATCGATACTAAATATATGCTGTGTTTCAATATATTCATACATGCTTACATGTAAACACTATTTCATAGCAATTATCTCAAATATCAATTTCTCTTGCACATCTACAAATATTGTTCACATATTACGCAATTAGATCGGCTGTTATTAAATGTTATAATATAGTGTAGGGTGGCCCAAAAAACATTTTTTTTTCGAGTTTATTACGAAAATATGTTAGTAATCATGTTTTAAGCTCCAAAGCGCAGTTCAAAAAAAAATCGCTCAAAATTTTTAAAAATTAAAAAAAAAAATATTTAAAATGCCGGAGGAAAAGTACCTGCTTAATTGACTTTAATACTAAAATTACTGTTTAATTTCGAGGATATTCAGGATAATTTGTATTAGGGGGAAACAAAAAGTTTGTACATAGAATTTGTTCGTACGAATTAATAAAATTTTAATTCTATCAAACTTTACGTATTTTTGATAAGTCACTTTTTATTTTACTAGTTATTTTTATTCTTGATTATGTTTTGTTTGTATTTGTTTTATTTTCAAAAACGCGAAGAAAAGTTTAAATATAATAATATATTAAAGCTTAGTAAAATGAAGCTCAAAACTAACTTCTGTATTCTCTCTAACGATTCGAAGCTTACGAAGATAGTTTAATGGCCATGCAAGACTATAATATGACTTTTCGCAGACGCGAGACGTGAAGAACTTCTAGCACTACACGTGAAGATTGTCTTTAGCTTGTGACCGTCTTTCCAACGAGTCTACTAAGTAGCATGAGCACAAACTGGACTTAATACAAAACCGTCTTTATCTTTGATAACGCACCCGAATTTTTTGGTCAAATTCTAGACTATGTGCGTAATCTATATTATTAGAAATGAATGTTACTTTGTTTATACTACATGCTGTCATAAACTATTCATGAGATGGCGATAAAACTTCAGTGAGTTGTTCTACGTACGCACAAAAATGTTTTTGATCCAAAAAAAAATTCTGTGTATGTTCCTAAACCGTTCATCCCTAAGCAAAGCGAGAGTATGCCATTAGTTTCATATAAATTCAGACGATTGTTTGATTGTAACTGGGCTTGAACCGTAATAAATATAATACGATACAATCAAAATACGTTAAGGAGTTCCATTTTATCTTTAGAAACTGTCCAATCTGCAAACACCAATACCATTTTATATCTACATATACTCGTATCTGACTCATATTTATTTTAATTTTATCTCGTAAGAACTCTAGATCTCTTCTCAGACCATGCATAAGTTTGAACCGATTTCAAAAAAGTTTTGTTTAAAGTAGGTTAAAATTAACTCATTAATCTGTTTATTTTTGAAACTAATGTTAAGAGCTCTTACACTGGTTTTAAGCACAGAAAGTTCAGGTCAAAGAAATATAGCCTATTTTTATCATCGTATCATGTCAGCGGAAGTGCGGGCGAGATCTAGTATTCAATAAACACGAAATATTAACTAAAACACTTAATTAAATTACACCGCAACCCCTATTATTACCATGTTAAAAAATTAAGCTCTTAGGATCTTGCGTGTCGCATCCCCATTAGACGTTTGCATACAGTTTGCATAATGTAATGTTGAGCTCGAGGCCACGGCACCCGCCCAGTGCCCTAGCTCCATTGCATTAAATTTCAAAGTATACATATCGATAACTATGAAAAAATGATAATCTAATCTAAAACAACTGTGTTATAAAAGCAAATTTTATCGAACTCTAATTATGATTTATTGAAGTACAAAGTGTTTAGTCACTACCTCTACTTTAAGCTGCAATTACAACTAAAACCTTGAAGCTTGCTATAATAAATCTTCTACTTGCGCTTTACCTACTAAAGTTGTAACTTTAGGTTAGGAAAATTTGTTTAAAATATGTTTAACAACCTTTAAGTGATCTGCATAGAAAGAAAAAAAAACACATATAAAAATGTTAAATGCTTTTGTTTTCGATTTGCTTTTCTACCCCACTCATATTCAAGCCTCGCTTCTGCCATGATTTTTGTTTTCAATTTGAATCTACACACTCACTCTATATTGCTGTTGTATTTTATATACGCGCAGATAACAAAACTATCCAGTAACCTTTTAAAAGTGAAATTAATTAAGCAAACAGTACTGTTTTGAGCCAGCATAGTTTCCATATAAATAATAGAGCTAATTTATCTTCGATTGTAAAGAAAGCGGGCACTATAACATAGCATTGGTCGATCAATTGTCATTGGAACTATGAGTCATCAAGTCCCCTCGCAATGCACCCGTGCCTTGTGCATTCTACCCCTAGTCGATAAGGAAACCGAGGGAACAAATTTAAATGGGGAATGCCTGGAAATGGCTCACGCTATTGTACCCACATCGAAGGGACAGGGACGACTTTGTATCTTCCGTAAACATATAAATAATTGGTTTTAGTATTTAATACTCGAATATCCTTTACCTATAACGTAAAATTCAAAATGTTCTAGGTCCAATTTCCAGGCGAATGTTTTTATAATTCACTAGCGTCCCTAGACTAAATTACAGGCTGGAAACTAATTACTACTACTTATTGTTTTTGAATAATAACTTTTGAATTAAAAGCTACATAAGATTTGCAATGTTGATTATTATTAAAATCGATGTAGTAGTTTTAGAGCCTATCGATTACAAAAGAATCGTTAATTTTTAATACAGTACTAGTGACTTACCCTCGCTTCGCTCGAGTGCGTCCCTAGGTACGTACATATAGCGTTGCTACAGTGTAATAGATCTTTTTAAGAGAAATAATACATTGTTTTCATCTAACTTTATTGGTTTACGCGGCGCACACCAATAGAGCTCCTAGTCAACATGATTTTTTCCGACATCTTCAACAATTATCGTTAGATTTCAGTCAAGTTACATAAAACCTTAATTATTTAAACACCTAAACTTTCCTCATGAAATACCCTGTCTATTGGTGAAAACCATATGAAAATCTCTTTGGTAGTTTTTGAGTTTATCGCGTTCAGACAGACAAACAGACAGACACGGCGGGAGGACTTTGCTTTATTATATGTAGTGATAATACGACTATAACATACAAATATAAATCTAGATATAGATGTTTCTGTCACTACTAGAGAGACTAAGCAAAGAAAAGGACGATGTTTGGTTATCTAAACAAAGTCTAAAACTAAAAAAAAAGAAAGAACAAAAAAAGAAAAGAATGAACAGAAAAACTATACGTCTTAGAAGAAAGTGCGTGAAAAAGAAGAAACAGTAAACAACTATACCATAAGTATAAAGTTTGATGTCCGGTATTATATCAAGTCCTGTTTGCATATAAATGGTTTAGATAGTGATTTTACACGCAGTACAAAAAGCTTGCATAACATTTACCACTCTTCATTTAACGTCCACATTAATTCTGCTAGTTTCCTTTCTGAATTGTATACTTAAAAAATAAGTTTAAGATTTTAAAATTTGATATTTTTTCAAGACTTTTTAGAAAATTGTGATTTTTTTTCGTGTTAAAGATGTTAACATAGTGATATTATTTCTCAGGGGCGAGACTCTACATTTTCTATATTATTTCCATAAGTTACGTGATTTTGAAGTTACAGGAAACATGTAATAAAATAGTGCATTTCCGATAGTGTCACGAGAAGGAAATTCAGGGTAAGATTTATGGCTTGGCTGCGATATTTTTATTAGAGGAACTATAATATAGTATTGTTATATATCTCGAATTTAACACCATAGAAAGGGTATCAGGGTTCAAATAAAGACGTAACTATTACTGCTGCTACTTGCAGTGCTTTATGTCAATGTCCGTGAAATAAAAAGCTTAGGTTTCTATTAGGTAATTCAAAAGTCTTACTTATTACATAATTCCACTCATCCTCAAGGTAAGTTTCATATTGTTCAGAAACGGCCAATTCGCAGTATCTGTGAACTTTTAAACGCTATACATATGAACATTTTATATTTAAAACGTAACAACTTTTTCAGGAAAGACTTAAAACTTCATAAACACTTCAGTTTTTATAAATATCATGTATTATAGGTACATAAGGTTGTGTGTTACTTCAATATTGTCATTAAAATCGTACGTATCTATTAAGTATTGAGATGCTTATCGATAGCATAATAAAGTGACAATTGCTTACTCTTCTTTGTATCCTATAATTACGATCATAATATATGCGTGTCATATAAAATTATGGATTTCCGAAACACTAATTACCTACCAAATTGAAATTTTATCAGTCTTGGAAATTACTGCTGGATTTTATCGTGTGTCAATTTACTTGATTGCGAAGCGGTAACCCTTTATTAAACATGTTTATTGATACTTAAAAGTTGTTATTAATTTCGTAATAATCAAATTTTAATTAACGCTGATTAATGAATTTTACAAAAAAACTATAAGAGATAGACGTATAGGAACATAGACAGCTATATAACGATTTATGATTTGATTTTTGTCTTTTGAACAATTCATCTTACTTTCGCGACATCAAATGATACATAACCGTCGTGTCGTATAAATCTTCTTAAAATGAATACATTTTATACGAATAAAGGGTTCTATTAAAGTACCGTTGTGGTTTATTCCATACGAAAATATTAAATGGGGATATTTAAATTTACTACATATAGTTTAGTTCTATTTATTAATTAATATTTAACTTTATAGTGTTATAATTATAGGGTATCGACGCCTTATCCGATTCACATTGCGTCAGAGGTCAAAAGTTTGAAAGCCGTATAGGGAAAACTTTCTGGTTCATAGCTGTATGTGCCGATCTGATTAAAATAAGGTTTTAGAAATCGCTACAAAACCTTGTTCTAAAAAATCCTGGAAATAAAGATTAGAATGAGTTATGAGTACTATGAGAAAGTGAAATGCCACGTGATAGCGGCTGGAAAAATGGAATTTAATAATATCTTCTTTGAAATAAACTTTTAATATAAATGTATTTGTTTTTTATACCGTATTACATTAAACTTAATATTTAATGTCCAAATTGCAAAAGGTTAGAGTATTTTTTTATAATACAAATAGAACTCACAATAATTTTCAACTCCTAAATCAGTATATAGGTAGGTAATAGCCGTATTTGTGGCAGAGCCGCGGTTCCGCGTCGCCTGCCGCTGTCCCCATATTCCGGTCAGAGTAATTAATATTTTGGTACCTCAATACAATCTGACTCATGTCAAAACCAGCTTAATTTAGCAACGCACGATAAACGAGAAAACTTTTATAAAATAACGTTCATTTGAGAATATCTCAAAAAAGTTTTCAAAATAAATTCAACATTTTAACTGTGTAATATGCTATGTACAGTTTCAATAAAATCACTTTATTAGACAGATATAATTATTCATTTTGAATGAAAACGTGATGGTAAAAATAATAAAAACTTGACTTTGGTTGTTTACAAAGTATATTAGAATAACGAATATAGCTAAAAAAAAAAACAGTTTTCTTTTGCCCGCCCGTAACTAAGGACACCATCAACATAAAAGTAAAAAATATAAAAACTTCAATAAACATAACTAGTCTCAAAGGCTTTTATCGATGTAAAGAAAATTATTTGCAAACGATTAAGCTTTTCCGAGTTTCACAAATGGTATGAAGAAAGTCAAACATCTCATTTTTCATTAATATCTGTTATTCATTTTATTCTGGAAATATACTTAAATATACTTTAATATACTTAAAGGATACTTTTCACGTTTACTTAAAGGCTCTTAACCAATGACTGATATGACTATAGATAAAGGAAACATTAAATCTACATTCGACATGGCAGTAACCTCATGAGTACGGTACATAAATAAGTAAATTACATTATGCATATTAACCGACTTCCAAAAAGCCTCCTCGACTATATTTCTATTTATATTTTAAATCATTTATATATTAATGTATTTGTAATTGTAATGGTAGGTATTTGTATGTATATTTTAAATGTTGGGTATATCGTAGTAATGATGACGGTGTACAGATTGATCTGAAATGTTTGAATCGCATTGCGTTTTTTTTATAGCGTATAGGTATATTACACGAGTAGTGATCTCATATGAATAAGGCAACGATCTGATAAAGAGATTTAAAGATAAACGAAGGAATTCCAAAATGGATAGAAATTTACTGTGATTCAAAATATTTATTTTATGGTGCTCACTTAGGTTTCATGTTACAAAAATGCAGAACCGCAGATGTATTTTTTGTAAGGACTAAGATGATATGCCTCTTGCCTGTAATTGTACCGGCTACCTTATCCTTCAAACCGGAACACAACAATGCCATCATTGTTCCTTGGCGGGAGAAATACATAAGGGGGTGGTACCCGTCCAGTTGGACTTATCAGTCTCGACAGATTTCTACCAATATTTGTTATTAATAGTTGTTACTTTGCAAAATAAATTCAACACTGATGATGATATGGTTTGATGATATGTTTTGGAGGTAAACAATGGAACTTTTTAACGTATTAAATATTGATGTATAAACATCAATTACTCATAATTTTGGACTAGCGATAATCCTAACCAAAAAGACCAAATTATAATCGAATTATAATCGATCTACTATTATAAACTTAACAAAAATATTTATGTGTGAGAAACGGCTCGATGGGTTTGGTAGAAAAGTGCTTATATAGGTACATAATATGTTAGTCATCTAGGGACGCACCCCAGCGAGGCGTGGGTAAGTATTATTATAATATAAATAAATTTTAAATACTTACCTACTAGATACGCAAATTAAGGTATGAAGATAAGAGGAAGATATTTTGCGAACCGACATCAAAATATTACGTTTAAAAAGAAAATATTATTTTTTACTTTGTACTGGCTTATTTATTCTATATTGTTATGCTTATTATTTCAGTTAAGTATTCATTATATTTGCATTAATTCGTGCCTTTTGGAAGTCGATAATTTAAATTGTTTTTGTGATTTTTCTTTGAAACATGGTATGTTTTGTTACCGTGAACTAGTCGTACTAGATTCACCTAGAACTCTATTATTAATAAAAAATAAAAATTGCCAATTAATAAATGGATCCGTAAAACGATATTACCATACAAATCGATTACTATATTTGTAAATTATGGTTCAATTTGCCAATATTCTGGCTCAAGTTATACCGCAACGAGATCGCTGACGTCGTTAGCTTTCACGTTTATATTCATAAAGACCGAAGTACCTACATTAAAGTAGCGTTGTAAATCTTATCTATCTAATAAGATTTCGTTGGTCATGTACCACTGCTAAATAATATGCTAATTTAGTAAAATCAGTTCTAGTGTGAAAATACATTTTAAAATAAAATAATAATATGGATTAGTAGGTATAGAAGCTTTCTCTAACTACTTCGCAAGCAGGTGCGTCGATAAAATAGCCTTTTAACAAGTAACAGAGGTGATGGTAGTGTAACCGCAAACCACATTTGCGGTTACACTACCATCCAATTAAAAACATAGATCAAATATAGATCAAATAATAAATTACCAATAAAAAATAGGTCAAATTAATATAAATATACGTATTTACATTATTGACGTACCTATGCAGTTTTAATATCAGACATAAAATTAAATTAAATATGTTCTTATTTAAAAAACTTCTAAGCATAGACAAATAAAATAAAATATCTTTAATCAAAACAATTTTACTAACGAGGATCAGTCAGAACGAACTATTTTCTTTGTATGAGAAAAATATGTATATAGTAAAATATACTTTTCACTGTCTCCGGTGAATTTCTTCAAGTAGACGAATTTAGAGTATCGGCTCAATAGTCCAAAAAATTAAAAAATCTACAAAGAGAAAAATTAATTTTAGTAATTTAAAATTAGTAGTTAAATTTATGAAATTTGCACTAATTATTGTAAAATAGATTTTACCTTACTGGCATGACAACACATGAGCAAGGCATAATATTAAAGCGTCTCCCCGGGGCAGTTTATACACTGTGTAGAATTCCACACTTATTAAGGCTTCGTTGACTTTGAAGGAACTTAATAAAAACATCCAAAATTTGATGAAAATTCCACTAGAGGTAGGTTTTTGTCAAATTTTTTTTTTTTTTTCATTTTATAATAACTTAGTAGCAATACATTATTTTCTCTGTATTTTTGTGTTCTCATATAAATATAACAAATAGTATTTATAAAACTCTCTTTGAATATCGGTTTTTCAAATAAGTAAAATATTTTTAGATATCATTTTTGACATTGCAATTGTAGTTTATCAATCAAATATAGCTACTACAATACAAAATACGCAAATATATTGTAAAAGCGTATTTACTGATCACTTTTTTGTTTATCTATTCAATAAAGAGTGTTAGTGACAGGTACAGTGATAAAAATATATATAGGTACTATACTGAAAAGTAAAATAATAACAATATTTTTTTTAGATTTTGATATTTTCGTGTAAAAAAATACTGTTATTTCTTATTTAAGCTATTATAGATTTCAAATTATAAAATAATCTTTACCTCTAGCCATAAAAACTCTTGAATTGAATCACATTTTTCCTTACATTAATTTATATTTAAAATTAAAAAAAATCCCTTAATAAAAACTTGTTCTTGTAATTTCCGGAAATGATGTAAAACTTTAATTATTTTATCTTTGTTCTCTCTCGATTAACTATTTATTTTATTATATTTTTTTCAATGTGTTAGTTAGATTTGTACTAAACGTTTATGAATCAGGTGAATTTACAATATTGTATTCCAAAATAGAACATATTAAGATTTTTGCCATAGGAGAGGCCTTTGTCCAGCAGTGGACGAAAGCAGACTGAATATGATGATGATGATGATGAAGATTTTTGTTTCCTTAGAAGATGTTAACACCTTAGTCTCTTCTGTGACTATATCCTATGTAAAGAATTCTAAACGGAAGGAACATAAAAATGGTAAAATTTTCAAATAAATCTGAGAAAGTATTAAATAAAGGTTTCTATTTAACTAGTAATATACTATAACTAGTAGATAATAAATGAGTAACCATATTCGAATAATGTGAAATATTTGAACACATTTTTAATCAATCACACATGAAATAATATGCACTAAACTTAGCATAGAGATAGAACGTCTCTTTTTTTTGATGTCGCTGGGCAAACTCATTACGAGGTCTCTGTCGACCATCAACAAGCAGGGTACTGTGACACTCTTACTAAAACCAAACCAAACTCACTAAAACCAAAGCAGAACCCTATCGCCAGTGCAAGGGTACGCAACTTCCCTGCTGATATAAGCTGTCATAAGTTACCTATCCCATAGGATATTTTCTTGTCATGGCAATATCTAGCGAAAAAAATTAATCTATAAATACATAAAATGCTTTGTCCTGACTGACTGATCGATCAACGCACAGCCTAAACCGCTGGCCGTAGAAACGTGAAATTTAGAGGATATATTCCTTATACAATGTAGGCATCCGCTAAGAAAGGATTTTTCGAAATTCATCCGCTAAAGGGGTAAAAAAGGGGATAAAAGATTGTATGAAACTCTGTCATTCTTTACGCGAAATGCACGAAAAGTGGTATTTAGCTTTATGATGAAAAATAAGAAATATTTGTATGAGATTTTTTTCGAAATTCATCCCTTAAAAGGGTAAAAGGGGGTGATAAAGTTTATACGGGCAAGCAAATGTTTATTTTCAGAATTACTTAAAACTTGGTATTAATGCTCTTCAATACAATTATATAAATACGTATTTTAGTATTTTTTGAAATTCGTCCCATAAGGCTGTCAAATAGGGGACGAAAGTTTGTATGAAACTCTGTATTTGATGCACGGAAAATAGTATTTACCAATAAAATGAAAAATAAAACATTACAAATATCTTTTTTTATCGAAATCTATCCCATAAAAAGGTAAAAGGGGGTTATGCTGTTTATATAAGGAAAAAATTGTTTGTGATCAGCATTACTTGAAACTTGATATTAATGCTCTTTAATACAATTAAAAAAACATGTATTGTAGATTTTTTTTTAAATTCAGCCCCTAAGTGGGTGAAACTGGGCGTTGAACTTTGAGTTGTTGAATATATTTAAATAGAGTAACATGGCTCAAGTTGTCTGTAAGTGCACACTTACTGTGTGGGATAAAGTACAGAACGGAAATTATTCTGAGTCCAAAGGAAAATTATGTATAACATTTTGGCTGGCCATTGCAGTGACTACTATAACATATAAATTCAATGGAAATTAAAACTGAGCAAATTTTTCAGTCCACGCGAGCGTAGCCGCGGGCAAAAAGCTGCAGCAAAATAAGAATGACACTTTATATGTGTAACTTAAAAAAGAAGGAAAAGGAGGGAGACTGTAAGCTTCAGGTGTACATAGCACTGGGTCTTTAAAAATAACGTAGATGTTAGCCTGTTAGTGTGTTAGTTAAAAAACCCACATTAGCCGAGTTACAAGATTCTAAAGTCGTAAATATTGTATGCGATTGTATCATTGTACTCTCTTCCTTTGGAACTTTAACTTTGGAAAGATGGAGTAGAAAAATGTGAAAAAAACACAGGTAGTGGAGCTTGCTAAATACCTAGAGTGTAAATTTATTTACAGAATATACGCTTAACATCTTTTAAGATACTGGATATTTTGAGTTACGATCGCTAAAATTTAATTTGTTTTCTATATATATTTAAGAAATAATAAAACTTACACGAACTTAGTTTTGCAAGTAATAAAGTATGTTTTATTGCGAAAAAGTTTATTTTTTTCATGGTTTAATCGCGGGCGAAGCCTCGGGTTCTGCTAGTCTTACATATAATTTAATAATTATTCATTTTAACTTATTAGTGGATAAGAGAAGGTAACCTTTTTCCTCTATCTTTACATATAAATAAACGTAACGTAAATGTTACTTCTTTAAAATAATTACTTGAAAATTATAAAATGGCTAGTGGTTATTGTTAAGTTACACTTAATGTGTATCTACCTGAAATAACAGTAGAATGTTCTTTTATTTGATGATCGCCCAGCAAAGTGGTATAAGTATCTACCGCAGACTGTTACGAAATTTTTATATCTTATTTACCATCGTGTCGAGTCAAATTACTTCATATAAAATTATCTGACTTCATATTAAAAAATCTGTTTTTTATTAGTGTAAAAGTTCGAAAATATTTAAAAATCATTTAATTATTTACACATTTATCTATACTAATATTATAAAGCTGAAGAGTTTGTTTGTTTGTTTGGTTGGTTGAACGTGCTAATCTCAGGAACTATCCGATTTGAAAAATTCTTTTTGCATTAGATAGCCCGTTAACTGAGGAAGGCTATAGGCTATATATCATCCCGGAAAATGTACGGTTCCCGTGGGATAGATTTGTTTTGTCTAGGGACGAACCCGAAGCGAAGCGAGGGTGAGTCGCTAGTATAAGATAAAATCGCTAAAATTCTACGCCTGTACGTTATATAGATTTCTCTCCCCGATAACAGAACAAATATCAATATAATATAATAAACAATGTTATATTGTGGATCAATAGCTATCGAAGCATGTGACTTAAATTAACTTAGTTAAAAAATGTGACTATAACCAAATAGTTGAGTAAAAATGGTTAAAAAATGCATTGATTTGTATAAAGTACATATAATATAACTTTTATCATGAAACTTCTTAAGAACTAAAACATATGTATTTAGCTAATAGCTATATACTTGCTTATATATAAAATATATAAAAGAAAACATTATTTTATTAGTAAATAAAGATTAAATTACCAGAATGTTATTTTATTTCTTAACTTTACACATGTCCTAATGAATCTTACTTTGGTGAAAGGGCACGACACTAAACGTATCTCTCGAGCACTGTCGACTCGCCACATAGTCGTAGAACAAATGAAAGAGCCTGTCAAGAACGCCCTGAAAGGAAAACACCCGACCATGCAACTTCCTAACTTATCCCAGCTTTTGACCTATTATCCTGTGGCGAGATAAACTAGCAGGTCTTTACGAATCGAGACGCCATGTTACTGAAATCTTTAATCTTTTTTTTTTCTATTTTGTACTGTACTGTATCTATTTTGTAATATCTAATATATTTAAACGAGCAATTTTTGTATATTTGTATCTTTATATCTTTATTTATTTATTTATACCAGCGATCTCGGAAACGGCTCCAACGATGTCGCTGAAATTTGGTATGTGGGGGCTTTCGGGGGCGAAAAATCGATCTAGATTAGTCTCATGTCTGGGAAAACGCGTGTTTTCGAATTTTCATGTGGTTTTCTTTTGCATTATTCTACGCAGAATATGCTCGATAATTTCTTACACTCAGATATAAGCATCGTGGGCAAGCGACCAAGGTGCAAGATCAACAATCAATAGGTGTGTCCGAGTTCGAATCTCGATCGGATACAAAGTTTTCCTTTTTTTTTGTATTTATTCAAGTTTTTAGTTTTTTTTAATGTAAAAAATACGGTATAAAAAAAAAGAACTCCGAGCGAAGCTCGGTCGCCAGGTACTGAATTAAAAAAAAAACACACAATCCTAAAAATTCTCAAAGGTTGCTACAGTTTTAAATTATGTTTATTATAAACTAGCAGAACCCGCGGCTTCGCTCGCGCTAAACTACAACAAAAAGTCTAAAAAGGTAGGTTTCATACAAACTTTCATCCTCTATTTTACCCTCTTAAGGGTTGAATTTTGGAAATCCTTTCTTAGTAGATGCCTACGTCATAAGAGGAATACGTGTGCGAAATTTCAATTTTCTAGCCTTAAGGGTTTGGCCTGCGCGTCGATACATCAGTCAATCACTTTTGCCTTTTATATACATATAGATTATGTATTAAATGTTATATGGTAACAAAATAAACCTTACTGTAGTATTAGAGTCAACATTTTCTATTTACCACAAGAGTTACATAGGTTCACTTTACTTCATTTCATAATTTCTTGTTTCTCTTTTTAAATTCTACTATCAATAACTATAATAATTAAAAAAAATATAATATATAATGTAATAGAAAATTAATCTTGAACTATGAACTGAAATTTGTATTTTAACATTATTTCATTCGATTGAACTCATTTTATATGGAATAAATTAAAGCCGCTTTTGAAATATCGTCCAATTAATTGTCCCAATTCGTATAAAAAAGTTATGCAGTTCGTTTAAATGAACAAAAAAGATGTTATTCTGAGGGATTAGCCAAGCTAACAAAACTATAATCCCTAATTTGAAAAATTCTATTCTTCTATTTAAGTTAAAAATAAAATAATAAAATATTAACCCATCAACAATATTAATGTTATTGATTGTGAAAAAAAAATGTATTTCATAGTATGTATATGGAAAAATAGTAGCGATGGGCGATTATTACTAAAACTAATCGAATTAGTCGATTGTTCAGTTTAGTCGATAAAAGTCGATAACTATCGATGTTATTCGATTGTTATCGACTAATTGTGTAAGGCGGGCGATAACGACTGACATGGTTCCGAGTTAACTTTAACTACTAATTTGTAGCGCAGCGCACCTATAAAACAATCGACGCAACACCTCGAACGCACTACCCGTAGTTCACCGCACGCACATGCAATGTGCGTTGTGTGTACAGTTAGTAGTTAGTAGATTGTTATTCGAATAATCATGGTGAGGAACTACTAAATCGACAATCGAATGCGCATTGGCACAATTTTCGATTCAGTCGATTGTTTTTTTTTTTTACAACAATCGCCCATCGCTAAAAAATAGATATTGTTACGTTCTGTGAGTTCTGGGATCGGAAATTAAAGTACGTTTTCTGAACTATGGTGTTTTATTACTTTCGGTTCATGACAGTCACATATGGCAGTTCTTAAGCACACGCAGTTCATACCCAGTGTTGGCTTAATTCAACCTCTGAACACTATTTTTCAGCACTAGTTACACTTTCACTATGACTTTACTTCTTTATATTTGTTCAATTTATCGTATTTCTTTCCAGTCTTCTCCTAACTTCGAAATTCAACTGATCTCTGGACATACTGCCGGCCTTTTTATATGTAAAAACGAAAAACATTCTAGCATATGTTGACAACTGTCTGAGGATATATAAAGCGTGCTTCATACGTGCCATTTTAACACGTTTTTATTAGTTTCACCTGTATGTTTGTTACTGAATCTTTGAACGCGATTTTCACCCACTTTATTAAAACTTCAATAATTTATTGAAAAAAAATTTCAAAAAAAAAAACTAAAAAATGCGCTTTAATAATGAACCGAACTAAAAAGTAAAAAATTTTTTTTTCGTATAAGAATAAAGTGATTAACGAGAAAATTAATGTTATCGTGAAAAAAGCGTGGGGTGCTCAGTATCAGTTGTTCCTACTACTTATTGTAGTAAATATTCCATTGATACGATTTCTAAAAGTAGAGTTAGTATAAAAATATTGTACAAAGTACCCCAAGCTTTTGTCACAATAACGTTAATTTTCTAGTTAATCACTTTATTCTAATACTAAAAATTATTTTTTACTTTTTAGTTTGGTTCATCATTTAAGCGTGTTTTTTTAATGACGTTACACACTCTCCATTACGTGACACTATTTTGCAGTCGAACACGTGGTACCAAAAATATTCCCTATCTCAAAAACTACTCAACGTTCCTTCTTCAAAATAATTTTAACTTAACTGAGGGGACTAATATAGGATCGTCACATCTTATAAATTGTGGAGAGTTAAAATAATAATTATTATAATATATTTAATTAAATATAAATAATAATTTATAGGGATATTATATAAGGTTTATTATTAAACTAGACGTAACAATGTGATTATCGAAGACTTTATGATGCAAGGAGGGCCACTAGAGCCCGGTGGTCAGACCAAGTCAGAGCGGCAGTAGATTTCCCACTGCATGAATGTGCATGAAAGGCAAATACTAGAAAGGAATGGATGCGAATAGTCAAGCGGGTTACAACACCAAATGATGACTACGATCAGTCTGTCAAGACTGTAACGACGAACATTAAAATGTAAAAGAGTGTTTACTGTTTTACTAGTTTGTTAGTTGAAACTTCTCAAGTATCAAGTAATAGACAATAGACCAACGACGATTATTTAGCGTAGAAGCTGTATATGGGCAGAAAGTGACATAAGTTCCTTTTTTACTCAAGACTTCAAAGAGCAAATGCACTCCATGAGCAAAATATCACGCACTTTATATAAAACTAGCAACTCACCCTCGCTCCGCTCGGGTTCGTCCCTAGTTACGTTTTAACGTTTAGCTCAGAGATGAGATATTTTCCCGCAATAAAAAGTATCCTATATGTTGACCCGGATAACCAGCTATCATCTTTCCAAATTTCATCAAAATCTGTCCAGTGGTTTTCCCGTGATGCGGTAACAGACAGACAGACAGACAGACAGACAGACAGACAGACAGACAGACAGACAGACAAAAATTCTAAAAACTATAGTATTTGCTTCTGTATCGATAATAAAGTCTATTTCAATAAGATTTTTCAAAAAATATTTAATGTACAGATTCGGCTTAGTTACAATTTTATTATATGTATAGATATTGCACTAAAATAGCAATGGTAGTTATATGTATTTAAAAGTTGATATATTATGCATAGGTAATAACACTTTCTCAATGTCCCAACTGCCTGGATAATAAAAATATTTGTTACTCATACAGTAATAGGTATATATATAACCAAGTATACATAAAATGTTACTATTATAAACTCTAACCGAATAAACTTTTAAATCAACGTCGAGGTGGACCAAGAGACAACTTTTTTACTCAATTTACTTTTAATTATCTTGAAATATCTGCTGAAGAAATCAAATTTTAGATCCTTCGAATAATCTTTAAATACCTAATAAATCCCAAAGGTTAGGGAATAAATTGAAAATAAAAGTATAGATATTGAAAAAAAAATAATAGAATATTAAAAAATACTTTTATTTGACCATTTATTCGTGAACTCAAACTTAGTAAATATGTAACATTTGAAGTAAAAATCTTTCTTTTTTTTTTTAATAAAAACTAATTTTAATGATGATCAAAATTCTAAAATATTTTTAGTTAATCAAGAGATTTTTGCTGTAATTTTACGCTACATTTCAGATCAGGTATTTGATTAATTATCGTTCTTTGCTTAACGATTATGATTTAAGTAAACTTTTGTAATTTACTCATAATAAAATCATAAAATAGTCGAGAGAGGTTTAATGAATCTAATTAATATAATAAATTCAAATTATTCCCGCGCTGTCCCGTATCAAGGGATAAGGGTGTAAACTCTAAACTACTTTGACCCGGTACCTCACCGCTATTTTGATTAACAAAACTTTACGCCCGTCCACAGTTTCATAAATGCTGCTTTAAAAGTTGTCAACTTTCTTAATGATACTACTCTATCCCATTTCCTACTTTAAGTACAGCTTTTATTGAAAAATATTGTTATGTGCTTATATTCAAAAGTAAGTAAGTAAATGAACTTCCGAAGCTTAGTTTTTTATAAAGTATTGTAAATATTATTCTTTATTTTCTAAAATTAAGAAAATTAATAATTATATTGTACAAAATTTGATTTTTTGTTAGTAGCAACAGTCCAAAAAGATAAAAATATTAAAGCTAGCTGCTCTGTTCGTACTGTTACAATTAATTTTGAAGCTTTTTAAATGAGACGTATACAGTTATACCCCTTGTAATTCTGTTGATGTAAACCGTAATTTAGATAATTAGGTAGGTGTTACTTGAATTAGTATTTCACTAAACATTCTTGAAACCATGATAAAAATATCTAAAAAATCTTCAATTTTAAGATTTGCGAATTATATAACTGGGTTAGTATTGATAAATAGCATTAGGAAGCGGTATGAATCTCAGTCAAAGCATTGAAAGCGTAAAAGGTCACTATATAACCGTCATAAACTTTAATATCCTCTATTACCTAGCATCCTAGGCGATATAGGGGCAAACTTGCACTCGGTTATAAACTGTACAAGTAGTGAAGCAAAATATAACTTACGCCATAAAACTAATTGTATCTGGACTACCAATTGACTGCGTACTTAGTGTAGAATTGTTCCTGCAATACTAATTTGCTTTATATTTGCAATTTTCAGTGAATTTCCAATGACATCACCTTTGTATTTAATATTTATCCATCAATCAAAAATCAATAGACTTTTGCAAGTAGGTACTTTTGGATCAAATAGACTACGAGTATATTTATCATACCTTCATGGTTTTAATTTATGTCAAAAAGACAATTTCTATTTCAAATTTCAAAAAGAGGCATTCAACTGTATTATAATTATCAGAAATGTTCTGCCAGTCTGCACCCAAAACTTCCAGGTACAGAAGAAGCTGTATGTAAAATAATTGTGAAGTAATTAATTCATTGAATATTAACTCCTCGCGGACCGCGAGCACACCGGTGTGCTAGATAACAATTGAATTCTCGGAAATTCGCACGGATTTCTTAGAATTTGTCCGGGAGGGATTAATATTCCACTAGTCACGGTCTTATTTAATTGAATACAATCACATAATACCTGGAAAGTATAGGTTACCTGGGGAAGGACGCGCGGGATTCAACAGAGCTGAGCAAAGAGGACGAGCCGCTAATTGAGTATAAAGCATTCCGTTTCAACGAATGGCAAAGACGATGATAGTTTGTAATATCAATTACAAATCGACTTATTTCTTCTTTTATCTTCCGCATCAATAGTAAAATTGTCCTGCTTTGCAGTAAGCGGATTTCTCAGTGACAAGGTGCGAGCTTGGTGGTGGTAGGTACTTAATCCCACACCTTTTGTCTTAACTATATTAGAATAAAGATTTATACTAAGGTTTTCCTCACGGTGATTATAAGAGTTGAACCCACGATCTTTATACCAAAAAGAACCAATCAGACATATCATCTTCACAATATGTCTGACTGAGAAGCATTATATATGTATGTGTAAAGGTAAATAAACTTTTATGTATATTATACTAGCGGCTCACCCTCGCTTCGCCCTCGGTTCGCCTCTAGACAAACAAAATCAAATCTATCCCACGGGAACCGTACATTTTTCCGGGATCAAAAGTAGCCTATTTGTTATTCTGATGTATGAACTACATTATTATAAAGTTTCATTTAAATCCAATCAGTACTTTTTATGTACTAAGCTGTACAAGTTACTATAAGTTTTTAACTATCCCACGGGAACTCTTTAATTTTCCGGGATGAAAAGTATTTAAAATGTTGACCGGGGATATAAGGTACCACCATACAAAATTTCATTTAAATCGGTCCAACACAACAGTACAAACAGACACACAGACAGAGAAACAATTTAAAAAATACCTGGATTTGTTCTATTTCTCTTCTTACATCACCCTTACCGGTTTTTAGCATTTTCTTTCTATGTACAGACATTCGAGCTCTACAGTTTTATTATATGTATAGATTAATAATAAAGAGCAAATTCATAAATAAAAATGTACTGCAAAACATTTTTCAAATAGGATGAAATCTAACCTCTCTTATTTTAATTTTTTAATGTACTCTCACTTAAACTGATCGTACCCGGTAAGACACAGATTATCTACTAATTAACGGAGACGGCATTCTAACGATTTATTTTAAAATACGAATGAAAAATTAGTATATTTTAAAAAATATTTAAATATTTAAGACGAAACATTCAACTTGATACATTTATTTTAAATAAAACTATCTTTCGGATTTCGAAAAAACTAAAATATTAGATAATATCTACGAAAAATATATTATATTTTTCGTAGACATGATACAGTACTTACAGCCCACTCTACCATAACACCTAAAAATATAAATAGAAAATGTATAAAAAAAAAAAACGAAAAAAACAGCAAGTTTTTATTCTGATACTTTAATGCGCTACAGATTATGTCGGTTTCTTCGGTACGAAAGTAAATTTCCCATTACTCGTCCGTCTCGTTTGTATTAAGTTGAATCTTTTATAAAGACGAGGCGTGTCCCGCTAGCGCGGCGCCTAATGATGATTTACTAGTGCGAGTTCCCGCGGGCGGCGTAATTTTCCCTTAGTCCGGCCACACACTATTGTCCGAGCTAAAGTGAAAACAAACTAAGAACTCCTCCGTTTAATCATTCATTCCAGCGAGCTGAGCAAGGTTTCATTTAGATTTATTTCTCCGTTTGTCGGTCAAGTCGTGTAAATAATGCCCCTGTTTCTGCGGCCTTAATACCAACTTAATATTCTGACTATTTTTTACATTTTTTTATCACGGATTCAAATATAAATGTATTCTTTGATATATTCTTATCTCAATGGATATTTGAATTTCCGTTAATACCTAATGTGAAAAATGGGATCTGAATAAAATAGCGGGAAACTATTTTCAAATTGCGGAAAACTCCTATAGAATATTATTTGCAAAGTTACCAAACGTGAGCGGTTGCAATATATAAAAATTTGCGAAAAGAAAAGCGAAACTTTGTGTAACGGCAGCGACGACCACGCCGCAGTTATATTACATTTTTATTCGTCGTTTACATTATTTTGTTATGATTTTTTTAACATGTAAGTTAATAAATAAATACTATCTACATGATTTTCGAGTATATAGGTATTCGAGCTATATCAGGCCACGCGTTGCAGTAACTCACTAGTTAAATGGAAAAGGAAGAAACGTGAAAATATTCTGCGTACTCTAACACCCATGTCTACAAATTCTCAAGGCGACTTATGCAGCCATTCTAGTCATGAATAATACCAAAAGTATACCATAAAACCTTTTCTAAAGTACATAAGAACATTGACGTTTTAATTTTAAAGATTTATCTTTTTCTTGACACATTGTAACCAGCGACTCGGGGTCTCTTCGCTCCGACCGTTAAACGATCCGCGCAATCTTTCAGTTAACTGTTTACTGCATCCCATGTAAACCGTTAACTGTACAGGAGTGTAAAGTTATTAGTTACCTACGAGTATGTAATTGTTCTACTGATAAACTATTTGGATGCCAATTTGCTTCGTTACTGCATAAAAGAAATAATAACAACGAATTTAATTGCGCGTTTATAATTTTAATATAGAGTTTAATATATAGTTCTCATTAGTTATAAATAGGAATATTTGCGAAAATGTTAGAATATTTGTCATTACACGTACTTTTATCCCGTCAGATACGTCAGGTACGTGGGATAAACTTCATATAAATACGTATTTCTTTACTGCCATAATAATAATTCTATCATATTTTACATTCGCTTAAAATTCGCTTGCAAAAGTTTCTATAAGTTATCTCTCTAAAGAGATTAGAAGGAACAAATACTACAGTGTACGAAGGAATTGGACGGCATAAATGCATTTCGCGATACAAATTAACCGCGCCTTGAACATTAATGTGCAATATAAAATAGGCACGAACCATGTTCCAATATCTTCGTTCCCCTATTTATGAGACATGTTTATTACTTCACTAAATTCTAAATATTGTCAGAGCGCGACATACGTTACTTAATAACTAATCGTGTCAGTTAGCTATTGGTACGATGCACGATGATTTGTAGATAGGTAGGAAAAGCTACTGATAAACAAAAACAGGAAATATACAGGATGTAGTAAATGTATCAGGAATCCTTATCTATATATAATATCTTTTTGGTCACAAGTTAACTTCACAGACTTTCAAGTCTCTCAATAGACTTTGGACTTTAGATCATGAAGTAAGAAAAAACTTGGAAAGCTTCGATAATGCTATACCAGATTCTGAGTTTCCAACTGAAGGAATTTAAATAAATGTCTCTATTTTTAAAAGAAAATTGGTTAAAAATTAAGATATTTGATAGTAAAAATATTTGCAATTACCGATGTCTTTTAATACATCTGAAATCACCTAATGGTTACACTATAACCCTATAAAGAGAACACTGTAACCTACACCACGAGGTTCAGTATTCTCAAAGTATTCGACCCTTTTTAACGTCCCACGAGCTTTCCTTCAATACGAGGGGGATCAGGCTGGCCAAGTGGGTTGGCGGACTGCACATGTCTTTCGGAAACTTGTTAGGTTCTCTCAGACATGCAGGTTTCCTCACGATGTTTTCATTCACCGTAAGACAAGCGGTAATCATGATAGAAATGATTCACACATGAAAATATCAATATTCTCAAGACACTCAATAAAATTAAGCTAAAAAAATTTTTGCTTGTTTAATAATTTGCTTGTAACCTCTTTACGTTTTAATGGCTTACGTAATCATTATGAAATTGCTTCACAATAGTCTATGATATGAAAAAAGCAGCACTAAAAGTATCCTGTATACTTTTAGTGCTGCCGCATTAAGTGCATTTCCGAAGGATATTAGTATAGGTATATGCTTATGGTATGTGGGAGCTGTGGAACGGGCCCAATTTTTTTTTTTTTTTTAATTAAAATGGGCTTTAATAAATTTTGAAAATGTATCAAAAAGGTTTGTCAGCTCAGGAAATATCATTGCATATGCCAGGCGCGTATGTTGTCTTTGATTGAAGTACGAGGGTCGAAGGTCGAACAGGTCCTCTCGACCCAGCTTAATTAACCCGAAGCGAATATTAAATGTTGGTAAATAGACGTATTTGTCGAGTATTACCGGTGTCCTACGTGTACAGGACATTATTTGTTGTTTAATTATTTACGCAATTCCATTGTGTAGTTCTCTATTATGTAACACTTGTTTTTCTTGGTAATTTAGATTTATAATAAAACGATGTGTGCCATAATTTCCAACTATAATAAATAGTTGGAAATTATGGCACACATTGTTGTGTGATATAATCATTACTAATATTACGACTTAATCTAAAAGTGTATGTCAGTTTGTTTTTCCACATACCAACTGCAACTTACAAGTGATGTAGTGGTTATATATAAAGATTTACCGGCTAGAAAAGCCAGTATTAGCACTAAAACTCAACGGAACTTACCCGTCTTATAAAGTGGTGCAGGATCACTCAAGCATTCACGATGCCCTGATGGTAGACTACCGAAGCAGACCTCCTTCTGAACGATAAAGCCAGCCACGGGAACTAAGAGATTACTCTACGGTACACTCTAATATAAGAGAAAGACTAGAAGCACCTCGCATGACACACCTCCCTCCCAACGGGGTGAGCCGTACACAAAGTGCCTTTCTAGGCTTCCCGCCCTGCTATATTGCTGGATACTAATGAAAGCCTCCATTCACGATAAGGGGGAACACGTAGCGGAGAACATATTTCATCCTGGTGCAGATGCTTTTTATTCAATATGCTTCCTATTACAGAAGTTATTGAGTGAAGTTAAATTCTAAATCAAATGTGGATGAGTCACTAACTTAAAACATTATGACTAAATAAATGACAGACAGCGAAAAAATATAGTTATACGTACAATGTTATAGTACTCGATACTTTTTAAGCTCCAAACGCATAGATTTCCCTCAAAGGTTTTAAGAAATTAATCGTTTCTAGTATTTACCCTCAGCTCATGGTAGGTATGTCAATAAAAAACGGCTATTTATTAATATAGAATGTGAACTATTTCCAGTCCAAATTCAACTCTCGTTCATTATGGTGTGAAGAAGTAACAAACATACAATATCATATAGATATTTGGTATGATACTGTATACAATTATTTTAAAAATCTCATATATAAATTTTAATATTTAACCGATTTTCCAAAAGGAGGATGTTCTATGTTCGTCTGTATGTATGTTTTTTTATGTATGTACACCGATTTCTAGGAGACGGCTTGATCGATTTTGCTACATTAAACTGTATTGTATTAAAGTGGGTCCCGAGGTGGTCAAGAAAAATATGAAATTTGAGGTTAACAGATCTAATCAGAGTTTTTTACCTATTTCTAATAGTCACATCGACTTGAGACTTTACAAGTATTTGTAATTCCGATAATAGTATGGTAATTTGGTTTCTTGGAGCTGATTTGATGGTGCGCCCAGAAAATGGTTATAGGTACTCTTCAACGGCACTTAGTAAATAGATTAATTTTGGGCTTATATTGTTTGATTTAATAAGCCTAATACGTTAGAATTAGATTTTAAAGTCTGGTTTAACCGACTCCCAAAAAGAGTTGTTCACCGATTTCTCGGAGGAGGCTTGATCGATTTTGCTACTTTAAACTGTCTTCTATTAAGGTAGGTCCCAAAATAGTGACGTAATTTTTCTTTTTAACAAAGAATTCACCGTTTTCGAGAAAATCAGAAAAAAACGATAAAACATTAAAATACTTTCTTATTATTATTATTTATACGTCTACATTACAAATGGAAATATAAAAACTTAAAAAAAAGCTTTATCTACTTTTTAAAAAGTCGATGAAAAGCATCTCTTTCGACATGTATAAATATATCACAAATTAATGTATAATCTTCTATCTATACATATTATAAAATTCTAACTAAGCCGAATCTGTACATTAAATATTTTTTGGAAAATCTTATAGAAATAGACATTATTACCGATGCAGAGGCCGAATCTATGGTTTTTAGAATTTTTGCCTGTCTGTCTGTCTGTCTGTCTGTCTGTCTGTTACCGCATCACAGAAAAACTACTCCAGGGATTTTGATGAAATTTGGTATGATGATAGCTGGTTATCCGGGTTAACATATAGGATACTTTTTACCGCGGAAAAATATCTCATTTCTGAGGAAAAAATACAAAAACTGTCGAAGCAAAACCACGATGATACTATCTGTAAACAGTTTAGCAAGGTAACTTATTAAATATGGTAAAAACTATTAAAAATAGCTTATCTTGAAAATCTAATTATTAATAGCGCTATTTTATCCATTAAATTTTATTTAACCATTCATTTCTATTATTATTACTACTATTTATATTATTAAAATAGTTATTTTAATTAATATATGTATGTGTTATTTAGATATTCGACAATAGATGTCGCCATGTATTTTTAAAATGCGAAGTTTTAATTTCAAAAAAAATGAATGTACAGATATGACCTTTCTTCGATTTTATTAGAATTACTACTAAATTACCCGCAGCCCCGCCCGTGTTCAAATTATCAGTAAAGCAAACTTTTTGGCTTTATAAATTAGTAACTATATATATTACAAAATTGTAACTAATCCGAATCCGTAAATTCAATATTTTTCAGAAAATCTTATTGAAATATTCATGATTAGCGACTTAGAGGTCGAATCTATAGTTTTTAGAATTTTCGTCTGTCTGTCTGTATGTGACCGCATCACAGAAAAACCACTGGAGGGATTTTGACGAAATTTGGTATGGTGATAGCTGGTTATCCGGGTCAACATATAGGATGCTTTTTACTGCGGGAAAATATCTCATTTCTGAGAAAAAATACAAAAACTGGTTAAAATAAAATACTAAAAATATTTTAGCAAGGTAACTTACTTATATATGTTAAAACTATTAAAAAAAGCTTATCTTAAAATAATTATCAATAGCGCTATTTTATTCAATAAAATAGTTATTTTAATGAAAATTTATTTATGTGTTATTTAAATATTTGACAATAAATGTCGACATGTGTTTTTAAAATACGTAGTTTTAATTTAAAAAAATGTACAGATATGACCTTTCTATAACTTTATTAAAATTACTACTAAATTACCCGCTGCCCCAACCGTGTTCAAATTATCAATAAAACAAACTTTTTGGCTTTATAAATTAGTTACATATTAGTAATATTTTGTTGGCCGAAACAATTTTCAAATGCAAATATTTGTAAATTTTTATTGTTTAGTAAATAATGTTAATATTTTTTAATCTTTTAATGTAAAAATTGGGCAAATGCAAATCCAACTCGCGCATTATAGGTTTCGTATAGTAAAATGCTGTGTTGTTTCTCTTGCTTACGTATTTTGTTAGGTTAACATTAAAATAAATACGAATAATATTTACGTTTCCACAATATCGACTCATTTTATCAAGCGTAAAAATAAGTTCATATTATTTTATAACATTTCATGGAAAACAAGTTTATGGCTGTTAAACTGACAAAACGGGTAACTAAAAATATTCCATATTTCAAAAACTACGAAAAATTTTATATAAGAAACTGTTATACCTCAACTTTTTCAGTTTTTTTTGACACCATTTCTTGGAAGGTAAAGGCTTAAAGGACACAATAAAATGCTTACGAGTTTAATCATATTAGCAGAACCATATGAAATAATAAAAAGTATTGCTCAGAACTATTTACTTATTACCTACACTTTCTTTTGAAAACCGTTTTGGAAAATATTACTAACGAGCGCTAACCAATCCCTGTTTCGTAACATTAAGAAAAGTTATCATTATGTAATTTAAATAATCAGCTAAACATTAAATTAATCAATAGCTGTCTATTAGTAAAAAATGATTAACATTAATTCCGTAGTTTGAGAGTTTATCGTCCAAAACTAAACAAACAAACAAAACAGAAGTATAGACATACATAAGTGTTATTGCTATAACAAAAAGTGCAATATTACTAAATCAAATATGAGATTAATGGAGGAACCTTTGTGGCATTGTCAACCACTGCCATTATTTACCAATCATGCGGTGCGCAATGAAAGTGTTATTATGTATATGTAAGAGTATACTAATGTGTAAAACCTAAGAATTTGGTTTTTGATCATCTGGACGCGGACGGAGCCGCGGAAAATGCTAGTATTTACTAAATAGTTCATACTTTAACAATTTTTGTTTTTGGTTGTTTACCTATTAGATATTCATATCTTTAAGCATTGTCGGCTGGCAAAAATATCTCATTAGGTAGGTATCTACCTAACCCTACCTACCTAATATAACATTATAGAAAATAAAAACCAATTCAGTTATTTTTTGCTTTTTAGTGTCTGGAAGTCAGTTTTAATTATTTTTTTAAGTTTTTATAAACTGTTTAAATGCATCAACATATATTGTGCGTCAACTTGACCGTATCGTATTATGTACAGTTTGCAGACCCCGAAACAATAGTTATTATTTTTTTTGTCTTTTTGTCTATTTGTGGCGCGTTTCACGCAGGAAAACGTCATAACGGATTCTGTCGAGTCATCCTTATAAATTTACATGACTAACGCTGACTATTCCTTAAGAGATACGTATATAAAAATACAGTATACTAGAATATGGTAGGTCTTAAAAAGGCCTACAAAAAAATTGCAATAGCTCTAAGTCTTTTTCCTAAGGTACACTCGCAGTAACTTTTCATATCTACATATTTCAAACGTAGCTAAGGATGCATCCGAGCGAAGCGAGGGTAAGTCGCTAGTAGCTTTTTAAGATATTCAATTTGCTTTTTTTGTTAATGAGTATGAGTATTTATGAGAGTAAGTAGAATGTCATAAAATATTTATAAGTCATTGATATATTTTTGTTATTTTTTAAAAGCTCGTTTAAAAGTCAAATATTCGCATAAGTCTAAGAAAATATTATCGTGTATTTAAATATCTACATATGTATTTTGCAATTTCACAATAAAAATTAGAATTCAAAAACAACATATTGAACAGAGAGTATTTAATTATAACTCTCTCCATGATTTTTTACGGACACAATGTATTCGTAAGTCATTTTCCGGATTACCAACAATTTTACTTTCCCAGATAATTTCTTAAATCAAACATCTCAAACAAAAGAGTTGGCACAATTATACTTTAAAATATATTACATATAATTGTGCCAACTTTTTCTTGTTTCTAGAGTTTTGTACCCGAAGGGTAGGAATGGACATTATTAAGCCTAAGACGTTGTTCGAACATCAGTCCTACTTTTAATGAACTTTAGAATTTTTCAGAGAATATTTCATCATGAATGATATAAATATATTTAAAGAAAATAGAAAATTATAAATCAATGTTAGTCGTCATACCGCAAAAATTATGTCAAAAACGGTAAAATAACCACATAGCAAACTTTAGTATAATTATAGAGCAAAATCTATATTATAAAATCTGGTAAAAGTACTGTCAGTCAGGTTCCCAGAGGGAGTTTTAATAACTATGTATGTAATACAAACTGCTATTTTATTGGTAAATATCTGATCATAATTTATGTATAATGCTGTGCATCGAAACCCTTAACGTACAGATCCAATTTGCACGTGGTCGATGAGACCATGAGACAGACCATGTATCTTAAAGTGATCTAGATACTTCTATAATATTTTAAAATACTTGAAACGTTTAAATAATTAATTTACAGGTATTAATTTAATTCTTTCAATGTAAATTAAATAAAATACTTATTTTGTTTACATAATAAAATAAGTAATAAGAATTCTTAAAATTAAAATAGGCATAAATAAATTGCATATCGATGGGTCCTATGTATATGGGCCAAAATGCAAAATCACAACTTTACAGGAGAGGCTCCCAAAGTTTAAATCTTTTATAATTTTAAAATGGTAAAACTAAAGTTTATGAAACTTTGCATGTTTACTATGACAACTTTCGTCTTTATTTACATCATAGTGTCATATTTGTATATAATTTAGTTTATTTTTTATTGCACATTGGCCCTTATACGTTAGTTTTTCTTATATTTATTTTTCTCCAAAAACACCCTAAAAAGGCCAATGTGTCAAATTGGCCGTTATACGCGTATTGCGTTAATTAAAAGAAATGTTAATATTTATTATATTTTTAACTCATAAAATTAATCTATATATACATAAAATGCTTTGTCCTGACTGACTGATCGATTAACGCACAGCCTAAACCGCTGGTCGTATAAAAGTGAAATTTAGAGGACATATTCCTTACACAATGTAGATATCCGCTAAGAAAGGATTTTTCAAAATTCATCCCCTAAGGGGGTAAAATAGGTGATATAAGATTGTATGAAACTCTGTCATTCTTGACGCGAAATGCACAGAAAGTGGTATTTAGCTTTTAGATGAAAAATTAGAAATATATGTATTAGATTTTTTTCGGAAGTCATCCCTTAAGAGGGTAAAAGGGGATTATAAAGTTTATATGGGCAAACAATTATTTATGATCAGAATTACTTGAAAGTCGGTATTAATGCTCTTCAATCCAATTAAATAAATACGTATTTAAAAAAAAATTGAAATTCATCCTATAAGGCTGTCAAATAGGGAATGAAAGTTTGTATGAAACTCTGTAATTGATGCACGGAAAATGATATTCACCTTTAAAATGACAACTAAAACAATACAAATATATATTTTTTTTCCAAATTCATCCCTTGAAAAGGTAAAAGGGGGTTGTGCTGTTTATATGAGGAAAAAGTTGTTTATGATCAGTATTACATGAAACTTGGTATTAATGCTCTTCAGTACAATTAAATAAACATGGATTGTAGTTTTTTTTTAAATTCGCCCCTGAGTGGGTAAAACTGGACGGTGAAGTTGGAGTTGTTAAATATATTTAAATAGAGTAACATGACTCAAGTCCTCCGTAAGTGCACACTTACTGTGTGGGATATAAAGTAGAGAACAGAAATTATTTCGAATCCAAAGGAAAATTATGTGCAACTTTTCGGCTGGCCACAGCAGCTACAGTAAAATAAGAATGGCAATTTACGAGTATATATGTAACTTAAAAAAAAAGGAGAAGGAGGGAGACTGTAAGCTTCAGGCGTACATAGCATTAGGTCTTTAAAAATAACGTAGATGTTAGCCTGTTAGTATGTTAGTTAAAAAACCCATATTAACCGAGTAACATGACTCTAAAATCGTAAACATTGTATGCGATTGTATCATTGTATTCTCTTCCTCTAACTTTAGAGAGATGGAGAGTAGAAAAATGTGCAAAAAATACAGGTAGTGGAGATTGCTAAATATACGCGTAACATCTTTTTAGATACTGGATATTTTTAGTTACGATCGCTAAAATGAAAATTGTTTTCCTTATTATCGCAAGTAATAAAGTTTGATCGCGGGCGAAGCCGCGGGTTCTGCTAGTTGAAGATAAATTAAGTTGAAAACTCACTACAATGAATAAGAATTATTTAGGTATTGTAATAAATATGTCATATTGACACTTATACGTTGTACGATCTGGTTATATAATGACTGAGTTTTCAGTTAGATCATATAAATAATAAAACAAATACAATAATTTTATTACTTATTGAAAAGAAAAATTAAATCAGTCTTCAAAAACTTTAATTAAGAATCCGTATTCGAAAACTTATTGTTTTTTTTAAGAAATAGTTTAAAAAAGCAAAAATTCAAAAATAACGTACATTACTAATAAGGGAGAAAATCACTGTCTTCATTATCGCTCTCATTCATTGACGTCTTATCATTCGTAGTAACCAAAGTACACTGTTGGGACAACATTTTTTCGACATAAATCAAGAAAGTCTTACTTTTGGAAGGTTGAATCGATAACAGTTGATTGTAACGTAGATGCAATGCTCTATCGGCCATTGTCTTCTTGTTTGTACTAGCTGATCTAAGATTGTAATGTCTTTCAACCGCATCTACACACAAATTATATTTACAATATAAAACGTATGTTTTATGTCTAAATTTGTTTTATTTTAGACCAAAGATTTGTTTGTCCTTTTCAGTTTTTAGTTCAGTTGAAGCAGGCATTGGTCTGCATCTTTTTGAATACATAAATCATGCTTTGAGTTACATCAATGACATTATAAGGACTTCCTTTTGTTTTGGTACATCAAATCAACGAGCTCGATTCAGATGGAGTGTAAATATTCTCATATTTTGAAGTTTTTTTTTTCAATTGTAGCGTGTATAGAGTCGCCTTTATTCTGAGTATAATCTTTCTCATGAGGAGTATGTTTGATATTTATATTAATATTTCGAAACAATTAAGTTTACATATGCTCTGACATGGGGCACCTAATTTTTTTTCATCTCGTTTCTTGCTATTTCTATTTTTATAGCCTTTTCCTGGATTTTTAGTTTTTTTCTTTTTGAATCTATTCATTCATTACAATTTTTTTCTCGCAATCTTCCACTGTCTCTTTTTTTTGTAAATTTTTCTGGATCTCAAGAGAGGTGAAACATCACCAGATGAGTAATACTGTGAAATAAAAGAAGACGAAGTTGCATCTGATAACAATGATGGCAGTGATGGAACAGGTTTTTCTTCTTCAAAAGACCTATAATCAGACGATGTTATTGGTGTATTTACATCGCATATATCGCTATCATCTGGGAAATTTTTATTTTGGATTGTCCACCGTGTCGTACAGTTGAGGTAGAATAATTATTCGTTATCATGTCTAATGAAAGGCTAATTAATGGCTTATTATTTTATTCTAGTGCCAAAACAGAGATTGACTGTAAATCACGGTTGTTTCCTTCTTCATACTACGTGTCAATAAGGGGTTGATTCAGTTGATTATTAGAAAAAATCCATTTCATCAGATTGTAACAAAGGAGAATTTTCAGATGTATAATACTTATTGTCTTGGTGGGATAGACAATGTTCAAAGCATATATCTTTCAACAGACTTAAACTGCAATTTCCAAGTATCTCATTGGCTCCAAAGAGCAGCAAAACTATTATTTTAGGAATAGGTAACATGAAATCAGAAGAAATACCAAATTTCAAACTTTATAATTTATAATAATAGCTTAACAGTAAAAAAATAAGAGTAGGATAAAAGTGTATTTTTTAGAATAAAACACGTATAATGGCCAATGTGGTTACACATTGGCCGAAAACATAAGCCAAACGTGTAGAAATTCCCGCGTATAAGTCCCAAATTACCATTTGGCCCTTGCATTGTACGTTTAAATTCTCGTTACATAAGCCTTTATACTGCGGTAAAAAATAGTGTTTGCATGCTGAAATTACTTTTTTTAATAGCTCATATAATTAATTATATTAATAAGATGCGTTTACCATAAAAAAGTGAAAATGGCCAAATTGTTAGTTTGGCCCATATACTCGATATATAAATCTATTATAAATACGATAATTTGGATAATAGAAGGTATAAGAATAGACTTTGACCTGAAGTACTATATATGATCTGTGCCTGAAGTAACATATTGTAGTGGCAGTGCTGAGGAACACCAGTTGTCCCGTAACCGCCTACTACTAAAGTACCTATATGCTAGGGATATTTGTATTATAATATATAGGTAGCTAGCAGTATATATATTGTGCTAGGGATATTTGTAGCTAACTTAAAATGAATATAATAAATATATGTAACTTTAGGCGTTTGATTATCCCTCTGCATACTCAACTATAGTGAACACGCAATATTCACCTACACACACTAAAATATTATATAATAGGTACTGTAAAACATGTAAAGACGCAACCGTGGCTATTTTTTTTCTTTGTGATTCTACAAATAGTAATAAAAATAAATTATCATTCTTATATTTAAAAAAAATATATTTTTTAACCCTATTCTTTTACAAATAAATTGAATTTCAAATTGGGCAAAAGGAATAAAATTTTTGAATGACATATTCGAAATTTCAATTATCCAAACAATTTAGTCACAAAACCAATCAGAACAACTGTCCGAGAAAAACTAATTTAGAACTAGGCATTAAACTAAGTTTTTTTTGTTGAATCGTTTGAATTAAAGCGAACTGTTAAAATTTGTTTCGGTATTCTTATAATATACCTTTATTTCTATATATATAATTGCTTGTCCTGACTGATCCATCAACGCAGAGCCTAAACCACGAAGGTTAAAAACTTGAAATTTTGGCAGTTAATATATTTTATGGTGTAAACATTCACTAAGGAAAAAATTCTATTAAAAATTCTATTAAATATTCTATTAAAAATTCTACCCCTAAAGGATTAAATTAGGTATGAACGGTTTGTATGGAAATCCATCGTTTTCAAAGTTAGAAGCATGAAATTACATATATGAGCTTCTGGTTAGAAATATATAAATATATATTTCAAAGTTTTTGAAAATCTATCCTCTAAGAGCGTCAAATAGGGGTTAAAAGTTTATATGGAAGGTCCGTCATTTTCGAAGTAAAAAGCATGAAATTTCATATACAAGCTTCTGGTTCGAAATAAATAAATACGTATTTGAGCGCTGTTGAAAATCTGACCCCTAAGAAATAGGGGTTGAAAGTTCATATGGGGAGTCCATCACTTTTGGAGTAAGAAGCATGAAATTTAATATTAAAGCTTCTCTGAAAAATAAATACATACGTGTTTCATCGTTTTTGGAAATTCAATCCCAAACGGGAGAAACAGGGTGGAAATATTCGAAAAAAATGGTCTGATCTGCTTGAAATTTTCTAAAATTGTCTAAAAGGTATGTTTCATAGAAACTTTCATCCCCTATTTTACTCCCTTATAGGATGAATTTTGAAAGATGCTAAAACACGTATTTATTTAATTTTATTAAAGAGTAAAAAAACAAGTAAATAATAATTTATTTTAATACCAAGTTTCAAATAATTCTGATCATATATATTTTTTGGATTTTATTATGGCGTTATGACGCGTTTTCCCGTGGGAATTAGATAATCTTCCGTGGTAAAAACCTATGTCACTCTCCAACCCTCCAACTATATCCACACAAAAATCACGCCAATCCGTCACTCTGTTTCGACATTAAAGAAGGACATATAAACAAACAAGCGAGCGAGTGAAGGAACGAACGAATGAACGAACAAACAAACACACTTTCACATTTATAATATTAAAATATGGAAGTACCTATAGATTTCTTATCCTAAATTACTTTTAAATATATAAGTTGTATATGATACCCACGTTATCAAGACGAATTGAACGACGTATAAATCATCAAAATCGGTTAAGCGTTTAGTAATTACGAGAGCACATATGATCGGATATACATATAAATATACATACATACATACAGCTCAAACACATAACCCTCCTTTAGGCTTCGCCGCAGTCGGGTAAAAAGCAAAAAATAACTGAATGGGAGTTTTCATTTACTATAGATACCTAATTAGGTATTTTCGAAGTCGGTGCCAGCCGATAATGCTTTAAGATATGAATATCTAATAGGTAAATATGACCTTTAATTACATATATGTATAGTTTAAAATATTATACATCAATTTGTTATGTAAGCTTTGACTTCGAAAATATCTGATTAATTATCTATAGTAAAACTCCCTTTCAGTTATTTTTTACTTTTTAGTGTTTTGATAACATAAATGTACATATTATATTACAAGTTCGATAAATATGTCAACATATAAATTCAATGGAAATTAAAACTAAGTATATTCTTTAGTCCAGCAAGCGTAGCCGCGAGCAGAAAGCTTAACAAAATAAGAATGGCACTTTAAAGTAACTTCAAAAAGGAGTAAAAAGAAGGAGACTGTAAGTTTCAGGTGTACATGTAACATTGGATCTTTAAAAATAACGTTGATGTTAGCCTGTTTATAAGTTAGTTTAAAGCCCGTATTAGCCGAGTTACATGATTCTTAAGCCGTAAACGTTATATGCAAATTATATCATTGTACTCTCTTCCTGTAGCTTTGAAAAGATGAAGTAAAAAATGTGCAAAAAATACATT
This sequence comes from Fabriciana adippe, assembly GCA_905404265.1. NCBI lineage: Eukaryota > Metazoa > Arthropoda > Insecta > Lepidoptera > Nymphalidae > Fabriciana > Fabriciana adippe. The sequence goes on from FR989988.1 coordinate 6,154,623, forward strand.
AAACGAAAATTAATTTACAGAATGTACCTACGTAAAATATTTTTTCAGATACTGGATATTTTGAGTTACGATCACTAAATTTTTTGTTTTCCATGATATCTTTAAAAAATAATATGAAACGCGAACTTATTTTTGCAATTAATAATAAACATGAAACATAAAAAAATATATTTGTGTACATAAAATAAAAACAGCTCAATATATTCGGCGGTATCGCGAACCCTCGATGCGAGTAAAAATCATACTCATTCACAATCATACACATTTAAAAATCATCACAACCATCAAATTATTAATAATAGCCTCAAGCCAAAGAGTTTTTTTTTGTTTTTAGCGCGAGTGAAGCCGCGGGTTCTGCTAGTATAAAATATTTATCCTCTGATCGCTTCACATTGTAATATGTAATACCTATAACTTAGCCTATGTGTAAGCATTATTTGCTAGTAAGTTATGTACTTTAAACGTTTTATATGAATACTAGCGACTCACCCTCGCTCCGCTCGGATTCGTCCCTACTTAATATGTTTTAATATTTAGTATAGATTTCTCAGAGATGAGATATTTTTTGCAGTAAAAAGTGTCCTATATGTTGATCCGGATAACCAGCTATCAACATACCAAATATCATCAAAACCCCTCCAGTGGATTTTCCGTAATGCGGTAACAGACAGACAGACAAAAATTCAAAAAACTATAGAATCGGGCTCTGTATCGATAATAATGTCTATTTCAATAAGATTTTCCAAAAAAATTAATGTACAGATTCGGCTTAGTTACAATTTTATTAAATGTATAGTAGAGTTTTAAATGCCAAACAACTACTGTTTTGAAACTATATTTATTAAAAGTTACGTGATACAATATATTATTGGTGATATCAATACAATTCTCCACAAACAAACGCGCGTTTTATTCTTTACTTTTATAAAAAATGGTAACTCAATAATATTAAAATAAGTTTGTTTTGTCATAAAAATTTAACTGGAAACATAAAAGTATAGGTGTTGCTGTAAAAGTGAAATATGACAATGTAATAAGACTCTACCACATAGCTGTTCACTATAAATTGGTATAATTACATTGATCATCAACATTTAGGATAATATGAATACTGAGAAATGTAGAGTTCCCATGGGAGATGGAAAATTATAAATATCCCTCAAAGGAAGATTACTGCTTTAATTATGAAATCACACTCTTTATTGCAATTTTATTTTCTTAATTTTTTTTAAACTTATTTAACATTTTAATAGCTACCTATTATTAACTTATAAGAAAAAGAAATTGCACAGATTATAAATTGAACTTTTACAATTCAATTCACAGGTATCTAAACTGGTTAAGGAAAACATTCAATGAAGTTAGGTGCTCCATAATAGTGACATCTTTCGGTCTGTCGGCAAACTTGCCTCAAACTTTCCAATCTGATTTAAGACACCGGGGACATGTCGGACACGGACAGCTCCAGAATATTGAAATTATCAAATATGGCGAAGTAATTGAAGTTATAGAGTTAAGAGTATTTTATTTTTTAGTTAGTTATGGCATATTTTATTAGTTCTGCTCCTTAGCTCCCTTGGTCGTGGGTTCAATGTTATACAAAAAAATGTAATAATAGAATATAATACATCACTGATAATAAACATTGTATATGCTTTTCTGAATGTAACAAAATAGTTGCGCTATTATTTCTGTTACTAAGTAATAAGAACTTCATATTCTGATACGTGTTCGTACGTCTAACTTCTATTATCTATAATAATTATAAATTATACAAGGTTATACTTAATACATGACTAATAAACAATGACTCATTCAACATGACAAATTATTAATTAGTTAAATTAAAATTAAAAAAAAATCTTCGTCATGTTATCTACCATCAAGCTATATAGAATGAAAGAAACTTTAACAAACAACGTTTACCCGTTAAAGAAAATGTATCAGTAGTAATATACAAGAGCTTAGTCGCATTCTTTATTAATGACTAAGCCAATTAGTATTCAGATCGCAATTTTTATTATAACGTTTTAAAATTCATTACAAATATGGGGGCAGAATTTTAATATGAGTCATTCTCATAACTTATCGTATTCACTTTATTACACACCCTTGTTCTAATGAGGGTAACCCTTCCGTGATGATGATTGACCTTATACTTTCTATGAAATATTTAACTGCTAAGTAATAAATTGTGCTTATTTTAGTTGACTGTGTCGTTCTAAGAAATATTGTTACTGTAATGAAGGCTTCCTGTTATGAGAATAATTTTCTTTCCTACTGACAACGGTGAGTAAATTAGTTGTATATTATGTACTTCTATGAATCTAGTAGTATGTATTTTATTTCAATTACGGAGCAAAAGCATTTATTGTTTTAATATTTAGACATAATTCTTAATTTATAAATAAATAAATAAATATGTTAGGACATTAACATACAGCACCATCTAGTTCCATAGTAAGCTACGAGGCCTGTGTTATGGATACCAGATAGTTGATACACTATACATATATAACTTTAAATACATACATATTATAAATATAAACACCCATGACTGGAGTACTAACATTCGTGCTCATCACACAAATGAATGCCTCCTGCGGGACTCGAACCCGCGACCGCTGGCACAGCAAGTAGGGTCCCTACAAACTGAGCCAAACGTGTCGTCAAATTTAGATAATACTAATAAAAATTCATAAAAAATCTTTACAATAATAAGTAAAAAAGTAGCCCATTAGTAATGCGTTCGTTTAGAAAGACAAGTGAGAAGGGTTCAAAGCCGAGTCTCAGACTGTCTGAGATTTTCATGTGTAAATTATTTTCAACATGATTACCTACCACTTGCTAATACCATTAATGAAAACATCGTATGAAAACTTTCATGTCTGAGAGAACCTGACTTACGAGAATGTACTTAAATTTCGTATGATGTGTGAAGTCCGCCAACTCGCATTTGACCTGCGTGGAGAACTATAGCCTAATCTCTCACGCGAGAGAAGATTTATACCTAGAAGTGAGACGTTGCTAAGGCTTAATTGCTATGTATTGTAAAATGTATCGTACTTGGTTGCTTATTACTTTTCTACGCAAAAAGTACTGAACGGTTTTTGATGAAACCTTACAGTAATATGACTTATACGTCAGAGTAACACATAGGTTATCATTTTTTAAAATATAGTAATAGTATCTGGGCAAACGAGCTTCGCTCGGAGTTCTTTTTATTTTATCGTATTTTTTAGATAAAAAAAACTAAATACTTGAATTGATACAAAAAAAAAACAAAAGTCAAAACTTTATATCGGACCGGGACTCCATCCTGGACACCTGTGATTGTCAAACTTGCGCCTTGGCCGCTTGACCAAGATCCTTACTCCCGAGTATGCGAAATTAGCGACATTTTTGCGTGGAATAATGCAAAAGAAAGTCGCATGAAAACTCAAAAACGGACATAAGACTAATCTAGAACGATTTTTCGCACTCGAAAACCCCCACATACCAAATTTCAGCGAAATAGTTAGAACCATTTTGGAGATCGCCGATATAAAAAAATAAATAAATATACAAGAATTGCTGCTATTGCTGATATAGTTGAACTACGTGTGCGGAGTCCCGCGGCCGCGGGAAAAGCTAGTATTATACATGATCATTTTTAATTTACTGAATACCTTTTGGGAATATACTATTTAGATCATAACAGCAACATCTGTAAGAAAAAAAAAATATTTCTTAAATTTTTATTTTCATACAAAAATAAAAATATTTTTTTGGCACCATCTAAACGGTAATAGTCCTAGCATCTGGTTAAGTTTAAATGAGTAAGCGCCGCCTCCTGCACCCCTCCACCTCTCCCACTCCACCGGCCACGCGCTTTCTTTTGCTAATGCTGGACTATTACCATTTAGAAGATGTAATAAAAAAAATTTGTAAAATTTAATAAATTTTTTTTCTTATGGATGTTATTGTTATGATCTAAATACATAGTATATTCCCAAAAGGTCTTCAGTAAATTAATAAAGACCATGTATAAACGTATCCATTATAATAGTAAAAATTATAGTCTGTCCAACTATCATTCTATTTTCTCCTGTACATAATCTTAATAATGTCCTGAAGATAATCTTCCTTGTTTTTATCGCTTACAATATTAAATAATGCACTATATAGAACTTTGTATGTGTCTTCCGTATGTCCAATAGATTTAGAGCAAATAAACGATCTTAGAAGTAGGTATTCCATATTTTCATAAAATGGACAAAAACCCAAAAACTTAAGTTTTCTTTTCTTTTCTTCTTGTTTGTCTTATCTTGTTTCCTTCTCTTAATGTGTGCATTTGCGGCTTAAATTTTGAATTTTCTATTAATCCTATAAAAATATAGCGTGTGCGCACCAGAGACTCCTTGTTTACGTTACGAAATAATAAGATCAAGTAATTAGATAAACCTGCAAAAATGAACCGACATGCAACAATTTTTATGGAAAATCCCAAGTTTGCAGCCACAAGCTATAGCGCATGCGTACGCGACGCTTTAAGTTTTAAATATAGAACGTCGCCAGAAATTCGCCGCCCTATTTTACAATTGACTCGCAAACGGCAAATTTAACCTCAAAGTTATTGTTCATTATTGAATGTAAAAGTTATTATAATTAATGACAAAATTTGTATAGCGCTGTGTTTAAAAGTGAAATGAGGATTATCCATTTGTGCAATTGCATGGCGACTGATTTTAATAATAATGAACAAACTTAAAATGTGCAGTGCGCTGGTAATTTTATTATTGCTGTGGAAACATGGTAAATATATTTCATTTTAATTAAATATCGGAAAATTTCACAATCCTCATTGTAAGATATTGTTTGCTTTATTATGTTTATTATAGTTCCGAAAAATGTTTTACAACACTTATTCTCATAGTTATATATTAAGTTTTTTTAATTATTTGAATTGAACAAAATTTTGTGTTTTATCCGTTTGCGTAGGTACTAATAGGAAATAGGTTCAGATACTAGAACCACAGATCATATAATACTATACTAATACTAGAACTTAGTATAAGACATTTACATATTATGTACAAGATATATATGTAAATATCGCATATATTAAGTTTTCATCATTAATATCCTTTTACTTACAAACTATACGTACCTATGTAAATGAATAAGCTATTATTTTTAAAAATACATTTACTTTTACGCGAACTATAAAATATTAAAAATGAATAAAAATCATACGGAAAATTGAATAATTTTACAATAAAGCAATTTTAGTACAAGTAGTTAAAATTTAACATTTTACCATTTCCATTTTTAAAGTGGAATGAACCGGTAGAAATAACTAACTTTATGATACCTGTTAGATCATTTTTTAAAATGTATTCTTACCAAAGATCTGACGACTTCCGGTAAAAATATATAAAAAATGCTCGTATATTTTCCACTAACCAGTATCCGGCGACCAAGGAAATAAAAATGTTTGGAAAAAAAATGATTGACTCTGATCATCAATAACTTAACACATCTTGGTTGGGCCGTTGCTATCACCACTTGCATATACCAGTGTACAGCTGGCCTAGGAATAACGAATTCACTACTAACAATAAAAAGTAGACCTATCACAGAATACTCTATACAAAAATATATCGATACCCTATTCACAATACCAGCTTTAACTAGCGAAAATTTTATTCTTGCTTTGTTGAAAACAACATACGGCAAAGTGGCCAAGTTTTTTAACTTTAAACATCGTGTATTTTGCTCACGTTTTACTGGCCATAAAAAAGGCGTACTACGGAAAATATGAATGAAAATTAGAACATTTCTAAACGAAACTCTTATAGCCCGAGCATTACGATAAACAACTATAAAAGTCGACATTGTTGCTAAAACGATATTATACTGACGAGTTAAATATTGCTTTTGAACACTATATTATAATTATCATTTCACGCAAAATGCCCATGACGTGCTTATCTACATAATATAGAGCTTAATTAACTTTCTCATGAATTTATTGGTATCATGTGTGTATCTAAATAAAATTGAAGTAAAATTCATATTTAAAACACTATGTAAACCAATATCAAATATGTTCTGATATTTATTCTCAACAATGAAATCCTTTATGAAGATGTGCGAAGCGTATCTGCAAGGATCCAACGCCGGTAACGTATACTGTTTGTAATCTACTTTTTGTTATAGTTTCTTATGGATTTAAAGCCAATGTTGTAGTTTTGTAGTGCATAAAATTATGAATAATAAAATTCATTTTGAGATTGTGGCTATATATTTATTATATATTGTATTCCAATGACTATTATTTGTTTTTTGTTTAATTTTTTAATGTGAAAATAGAATGTATTCGGCTTTTCACCAACGTGTACTAAATATGTATACACATAAGAGAATGAGGGTTTGTGACAGTACTTATACAACGGCACTCTTGTACCTACTATAATATTAGATAAAGGAATATAACTAGGGAATTCATGTACAAATAATATAAAATATATACACTAAGCGAGAATCAAACTCACAAATTACGGTATAGCATCATACCCAATACAATACCACAAAAATTTAAGATACATCGTTTTTACGTCTGCAATATATATTGAAACGTATAATTTTATATTTCAGATTTCGTAGAAAGCCTTCGTATTTTGGAACTCCGAGTGCCCGGACACGTGGAAGAGGGAGGCCAAGCTCTTTTAGGATGTCAATTTGATTTAGAAGATGATCGTCTGTATTCAGTGAATTGGTACAAAGATGACCGAGAATTTTATCGCTTCGTGCCCACAAATAGTGAACCGACGAGCTACTTTCCTGTACCTGGCGTTTTTGTCAATGTAAGTTAAAAATTAAAGTAAAAAAAAAGCATTGCTGTATTTATATTGAAAATAATTGGATATTGTAACAAACATCGAAACATCTTCACAAACTTTCACATGAATAATAAAATGATCAACAAATATTAATAGGTTAAAAGATATATTGTACTGGTAATTTTTACCACCCCTAAGATCGTGAGACGGACTTTTGTTAATAGTAGATAGACTATTTGGGTCTACTTAAAATTAGGTTGATATCTCGAATTTTTTAATAATTTTTCAATTATTTTTGCATAGTGTAAATGAAATGATGATGTGAACAGGTGAAGCTTTAAGACAATAATGAAGATACTAATGTAACTAAATTAATCATTTTGCTATTTATACAGAACTAAGAAACTAGTTGTAGTCTTTGATAACAATTTCAACCATAAATCCTTATGTGAGTGACACGTGTCAATTTGATCAAAATTTGGTATACATATGTCACATCAGGGGACCAGCGTCTCCGTCGGACATCATAGGGATTTATTGAGGTCATGAGAAAATAGAAATGTTCACTATATAGTACGAGTATATAATATATATACTATAATGATAAAGTCAAAAACACATTAGGTTTTTATATATTTTAAATATTTTAAAGAAATACTATACATGCATGTTGAACCATCATTTCAGAATCTTCATTTCGCTAACTCTAACTTGATTCAATAAGAAATTTTGTTTTCCTTGAGTAAAGTTTTCATATCAACTACTTACATATATTATGTTTTAGAAACATGAGAACACGCCATTATTTACTAATAATATAGTTCACTAACTGTTTAAATATAACATGCTCTTAATAAAGTTCTCGAAGTTAACAGTTAGTACTTTAAATGTACTGTACTTTCGATGGTATAGTAAATAAGTTTTAAGTTCCAAAGTTTTAATTTTAACGATGACCTGGCAAGTTTTAAGCCGGTTACAATTCGAAACTCTATCATAACGTAATATATCGTCCAATTCGCCAACACGTACAGTAAAAAAGATGTTTAAGTTAAAAAAAAAAAACAAGTTTCAAACTTTAAGGTTAATTTATAAGTATACCTTAATTAAAGTAGTAATATTTTATTTCCGGATATTCTAATAAATTAAAAAAGAAGAAAAATTAAATGTTAAATAACTATAGTTGAATAAATATGTTTATGTATAACCAACAAATGATGTACCTATATAAAAATTAGTAACAGGATATTAAGTAAGTTAGTCTTGCTGCTAAATATAACGATTTTATTAAGAGCATCTATAATTGAAACTGTGTCATTGCTATATTAGCTTTCTTTGTGACGCCTTTAACGACCAGATGTGAAGGTTACCAACGAATAACATAATATGTAATAAGAGATGAATATTACAAGTTTAAATATGAACGACAAATCTCGTTATTAAATTGACACTTTGTTAACACGAAAACATTGAACTAGTAGTAACTAGTAATATTTACATTTTTTACCATCTTTACCATCGTAGCTATTGTCAATATCAAGTGTGACGTCTAAGAGCTAAGTTGACTGGTAACGAGGGCTATCGTTTCTAGTGATTGAAAAAAATATTTGTTTGGGCCAATTTTAATATAATAATAATAATAATTGTTAGCGTGGAATCAGCGTATCAGGATTCTACTTTAAAAAATTGATCATAACGAAATAAATAAAATATTGACTTTTCTTAGTTCTTCTTCTAAAGCACTAATACCTATTCATTGAGCCGTACCGTATATCCACCATAATTAATCAAGAATGGCGATCCGCGATGAAAAGCTCACAAACGGTAAACATTCAGTGTCATCTGAAATTTCTAGATACCTTATTCTACACTAGCGCCCCTTGCGGCGAATTTAAGCGCGATAGCCCTCGTTCCAAGTAGTGGTACCCCAATGGTAAGGTGTTCGCTTGGAAAACCGCGTGAACAGAAAAAAAATATGTAACAATTGTTGAATATTTTTTTATGTAATACGTCTATACTTCAACTTTTAAGTAGGTACATTCTAAACATATTTTAAACAGATTTTTAATGTATCTTTGTTTATGATCAAATTTCAGAAGTCGATTTCACTGTTCTCCTAATTCTCCTAACAAAACTTAATAAGTACTTATGTAAAATTTGGATGTTCGTGACATCGATGGAAACAGTAGGCTGAAAGTAGATATAATAAAACTCTCCGATGAATTATAATTATTTAAACAATCATAAGTTTGGAAAATTTTTTATTCGTATTCAATATGATTTTTGTCTCTTAAATATAGTCCAATAAAAAAAATTATACCGTCCCTTATATTTATTAAATTCTACGTTTGTTATTTTTACATTCAATGAAATCTATAACTTGGTATTTCACGAGCTCTTCCAAGTTAGTTTCGGTTATTTATAATAGATGAATAGCAATGAAACCCAAAAGTTTATAAAGGCGGTATTACTCAAATCAGAGACAACAGAGTCCAAAAAGTTTCAAGATAAATCAATTGATTACCATACTCCCAATTAGAATTTGTAAGTAAAACAAAAACGTATTCGATTTTGATTTAATCTTAACTTTTTAATTAGTGTCAAATATACAGTTACAAACTCAATTCATGTTGAGTTCGGAATTCCCGATATTTTCCTATATCATTTACGACTAGCGTCTTACCCTTGCTTCACTCGGGTGCGTCCCTAGGTACGTTTTAAATAGATTATATAATTATTGCGAGTGTAACTTAGGAGAAAGACTTTTGCTTTTGCAAATTTTTTGTAGGCCTTATTAAGACCTACAATTTTCTAGTACATTAGCCAGCGTTAGACTGTCTAAGGACGACTCGATAGAACCAGTTATTGTGTTTTCCCGTGAGAACTAAAGATTTTCCTGTAGTAAAAGGTATCCTAAATATTAACCCGAGTAATATAAGTTAATACTACAAAAAATTTAGTAAAAATCAGTTCAGTACTTTTTGCGTGAAATGTGCACATAAATTTCGATAAGTTACTGTTTTATTTTATAATATGTATAGATTATGTTTGAAATATAAGCATAATAGCTTATGTTAGACTAAGAAGTTTTGGAAGATGTCAAAGTTAGTATGCAAAAACAATTTCCAAACGAGCAAATTATACCGAGAGAAACGTGTCGTGATATATGTATACAATTACATATCACAAGGTCTTAATAAATCTTTTACTGCAATACTCGTCCTAGTATCGCTCAAGTCTCGTCTCACTTATTATTTGTTACTCACCTACACGACGGACCAAAGATAAAAGTAATGTTTTTTACATGCCTTAGGTGAAATGAATAAACAAACCGATTTCCGCATTATTAATAATTATATATCGGCCGCGAATAATTCTTAGTAAAGAAAAATTTAATATTTTTTTAGCTTCTTGAATTGTTTTTACGTGTAATATATACGTACGTACGTACCTCGTGCTTATATGTACGTGCCTACTTTTTATAAGTTAAATACTAAGTAGGTAATATGCGATAATATTACCACAATATCTAGCTAACATAAATTTTGTATATTCTTATAGGTGGCGCGATCATCAAGCACGGTAGTCGCTCTAGAACACCTTACAAAGGACTCAGGTGGGCGCTATCGTTGTGAAGTATCGGGAGAAGCGCCCTACTTCGTCACTGTGTTCGACGTAAAAGACGTAAAAGTATATCGTAAGTTATCAAAGAATGATATTGGTGCTGTGTTATATCAATAGGAAATCATGAAATAAAGTTATATATTTTAAAGACTATTTTTATTATTGTCGATTGGTGAATTAATATGTAATGTATAAACTATAACTTATTACGAATCATGTTTTCTTTTATAAAAATCATCAAGCTATATTAGTTTAGTGATGTAAATTAACTTATAAGTTTACTAAAACTACTAGTTTGATCCATTATATATATGAATATGTAGATATATATGTAGGTTGAGATTTTTTTTGCATATATAATAATCACTTATAACTGTATAGGGTTGTAAAAATACCATTTTAAATGAAAATGCACGATTACTATTTAAAAAAACTAGCTACCTTAAATGAATAATTAAAATTATATTAATCTTACAGTACTAATTTACTTTTCAGTGTTGCCTAATAATGTGCCACGAATGACTGAAATCAAAAACGAGTATGAAATAGGGGATACTTTGAAAGTTAATTGTACATCATCAAGATCACGTCCAAGAGCACAAGTAAAGTGGCTAGTAAATAATCAGTCAGCGCCAGAGAGTTATTTGCGAGGTCCCTGGGAGTGGAAGTCGAGAGAACGGCCTGATGCGCGCGTTACAACTGTAGAACTTAACTTTGTTCTCATGCCTTATCACTTTCAAGAAGGCGTATTGACTATTGAAGTATGTTATGACTTTTTTAATAAACAGTTTTTAAGACCTTTCAGAGTTTTTATTTCAGATTTTATCTAAACCTATTAATAAAATGTGTTTTTTTTATTTAATTTTAGTGTCAAGTTACCCTCGCCCCACTATACCATGATAAAATAGTTCGTCACATCTTAAGAATTGATCCTGCACCAGTGGACGAAGCGTCGAACGCAATTCAACAAATTTATGAAGCTTCTGTGTTTAGTGAAAGCCATGGTCAAACACCAGAAGCCGAATCGCAAAACAACGATTATTTTAGAGGTATTTCTTTTTTCTATAACTATACCATAAACCACCATAGGCTATTATAGGATTTGACTGACACTTCGTACTGAAGCTGATGCCGCAGGCTTAATATATACAATACACAGATATTTGAATTGAACATACAATGTCTCTCCGATAAAGGACCCCATGAAAATGGTGTACAACGGAAATAAGTGGATAATATTTAGGAATACAGGGATGGTGAGGATGAAATGTTCTAGTAAAATTTTATCTCATGAGATTATGTGATCAATATTTACTGAAAATTTAGTTTTTCATTTACAATAAAACCGTCTTTTTGATTTATCTATAAATGTAAATCGGTTTCATGAAATTCCACTAAACAATTCTGCCGCGCTAATTAAAAGTACAGTAAACAGATTATTCGTACTTTTGAATAAATGATGCCCAAAAATTTTTACTTTTATTTTGTTTTTTCAGCTATGGTTTTGCAAATATATTTTTATTTACATGTATAGCGGTATATGCATTGTTTCATAAGAACTAACCCAATTCTCTATAAGTTTAATACAACTATTTAAAACAAAAAAAAACTATCTATGTTTAGCAGAGTCTTCGGCTAATAATCCAGTATTACAATCTATAACTGCAGTAAGTTTGGAGTCACTGCGCTTTCTACTAGCAAACGCAGATTACTGCGCTTATTTTATTTAATTCAATTATTTTTATCGCTCCGATAACAAGTAATAAACGCAGTGCAATAGTGACTTATAGCTATTAAAAATAGTACATTAATGTGAAAAAGAACACACCTACTTGGTTATATTTATCCTTACCACTTCTTAATTAAATCAAATAACGTATATTTAATGAATTACGTTATTTTAAATAGCGAATCTCGCAAAACGCAATTACACATATTACTGCATGTTAAATAAGTATTGTGTAAACTTTCAATTGAAATGGAGCGCTTAGAAAAAGTGCAGTATCCAATATTACTGCATTTATAAGTAGTATCCTTAAATTATTCACTAAACAAATTTAGAAATCATAAGAGCGGTCTCTTACTGCGTTTTCTACTAGTGAAATAAATTATATTCAAACAAATACTGGATGGCAAAAAGCAGTAATGTGTCTTACTGCAGTTGTGCTTAGTAATGTAATTCTCAACAAGAAACATACTGCGTTTTTGCTTATTAAAAGTCCCACTCCCCGAACTCTATCAAAAAAAGGATCAAATCAATAATATAGAGCACGTTACGAGGATTCCGAATATGTAAGTAACTCAATTTTCCAAAAATCCTTCGTTACTGCGTTTCTGATTAGCGCGGCAGAATTTTTCTATACATATTATTTAGATTCTTTCCTTATATTTTCAGGCAACGCAGCCGGATTCAAGGTTACTGCGTGGGTAATTTTGCCGTCAATTGTGTTATTGCAATTATTTTTATAAATTATATTATTATATTATGTTTAATTTATAAATTTATTCGAAAAGTTTATCAATAATATTAACATTGCATTAAATTTAAAGTACGAATCTTATTTTAGTAGGTTTTTGCGACGTTAGAATCAGGTTTTAATACTTTGCTGAGATGGCGTCATAACGCAGGATTAGTGCTCAGCTAAAAAAAACTAAATTGTTAGTCAATTCAACAATTTAGCTTTCCATACCTTCTAAGCTAGTTGTCCACGACCATAAGTGTTTGCTTAATGTGATCCATAATGACCTAAAAATAATAGAAATAGTAAAAACAAATATATGTACGTCGGCCTGCTGATAGACACCAAATTCAACTGGAGACGAACACATTGAACGCGTATGTGACAAGGTTCGTAGCTTATTTTATTAATTATTGGCCAATATTATTAAACTTAGAAATGTAAAACTTTTTATATGATAATAAAGGAAAAAAAATAAACGTTCCTTTTTACGCATTAATTGTGATAGTAGTCCGGTCGAAATAAACATTACAATAATTCGAATTATTTTTGGATATACAAATTGTGTAAATTAAAACTTTATGACGTCGTGACGTGACCATGTCGATGACGACTTGCACGAATTTACTCCCCATCCAAACCTGCCTATAGAAGTTTTCACTTCAAAAGAAAAGGTCCTTTTTTACCTTTAGCCCTAAATATTTCTTAGCCAATGTAGTATCGGTGGCGCTTTTTGGTATTTTATTTGTAATAGACTACCTAAGACCTGTACCAATTTTCAGCTCAATACGAATTATTGTAAGCCTATAATTTTTTTTGTCTATTTTGACGGACTAGCATTTTATGACACACTTGTCTATTTATATTTTTTTTATTTATGTAATAAAAGTATTATCTAGATAATATTATTATGTATATACATTATATATGTATGTAATTAAGAACTGAATACAAGTCACTCTTTCTAAATTTTTTGTATTTTTATTTCAACTACAAATCTATTTGTCTAAATAAAGAATATTTTATCAAAATAAATAAAACAAAATACGTTTATTAAAATTTAAATTTTATTAAAATTTAAATTTTGTTAAAATTTTAAACTACTCGTAGGTCTTTATTGACCCAGATTGCAAACAGAGGTAAATTGACTTATTAACACGAATAAAATTATCTCCGCTTAAGTATTGAAAATCATTATCGTATGTAGTTACTTAAGCTTCTGAAAAAAATTATTTTCTGCTGTTCTTGCTGCAGACATCTCAAAAGTTACTATAGGTTTAAATGGGTAGATAGTTTCAATAAAAACTATATAAAAACTTAGGAGATGACTACAACCTTCGTCTCTTCCATGACCATGATAGCTGTAAAGCCTTCGAAATAACGGAAACAAAAAAAAACAAAATAAATTGTGAAAAAAACCGAAAAATAAATATTCGTTTTTGCAAAACTACTCTCTGAATTTTTTTTACTAGTTGCTTTAAAATTTTAATAGAATAAACGGTGGTTGAGATAGAAGGGGTCTATTTTTCACAATATACACGGATTAATCATTTTACGGGCAAGCAACAAGCAGATAATTTATATTATTTCATGTTTATAAAGTAATCTATCAAAATAAAATTTCTTATGTGTTTCAACACGATATATTTTTTAAAAGATCATAATTATTATTTTTTTATATTTTGGTTAGCAATTAAAGAACAAAGTATTATTCAATTAAGCGAAAGAACATAATTAAAATATGCAATTACTGAAAGTTGCCAAAACACTTTTTCATTCGTGAACTATTTAATATCAAATATTGAAAAATAATAATCACACATTTTGGTTCAAACGAAACTCATTTAGTTATTATTTGATAGTAATTAAAGCCGTAAAATGAATAAGTTATACATATTTTTTCGTTATATATTCATAGGTTAATTAATGTTAATTATCAACTGTTTATTTTTCTTAAAATGTACTAAACTATTCTAATTCATCTGTTGTTTACTACCAATTAGTAAGCATTGTAATGACAATGGCAGAAATTCCACTTTGGCAGAACGTTTTAAAAGTTATTTTTTCCTATTTGTATCACACACATTCGCTACAGTTTTACTTGTTATTTTATTGATTATGTCTTTATTATAGTCCTTATATATACATATATATATATATATATATATATATATATATATAAATAATTATCAACTTATTTCTATTTAAGTATTGAAGTCAATGAGATCTAATTATTGTCTGCAAAAGAAGTGTCATAAGAGTGCAAAATGTATTTTTAAAACCTACATATTCTTATTGTTCAATTGCCAATACTTTTAATTAGGCGATGGATGAAATTTACATTTAAATTAATTGACTGCTGATTACGTTTATTATAATATTTAATTAAGTCAGAGCTGCAATAAAGCCTGTGAATTTCATTTAAATTAAATATTTCAGTGAGCGAAAACCATCATAACTGGAAAATCTTTGTATTGAATGGATTTAATTCTATTTAAATAATTGTAGTTTAATGTTTTCTAATAGTTGTATACGATACGGACGGTATAGCAAAATATGTATAACATTATATTACACTAAATACTTTTGAGCTTTATATTTCGCAATTTAGGTGCATTAAAAATAAAAATAGAAAATAATTATAAACTCTATATTGTGTATTTATTTACAAGTCATTCTAAATCGGATGTCCAAGCTATTTCCATATTATGGTCATAATTAATATCCAGAGCCACGAGGTCCATTTGGACCTCCACTAGGGTAGCCTTCCCCTGAAATACCCCCTCTGCCACTCTGTCCTCTATTTCCTTGAGATCCGGGATAGCCCCCAGGATAGCCACCAGGCCCTCCGCTTCCAGGATATTCTGGACCTTGTGTACCAAATCCTTGTTGATCAGGTCCTCCACTAGGATAACCGGAAGAACCAAAGCCTGGTTGCTGATATCTTCCACCTTGTGGTCCACTTCCTTTGCTACCGGACCCGGGATATCCAGCATCACTGCCAGCGAAAGCATCTGCACTGGCACCTGCTCTCGGGTATCCCTGATTTCTGCCTTGTCCACCACCTGTAGAAATTAATACTGAATTTATAAAGGTTCCTTTTATAATAGATTAAGCTTAACATAATATCTTCTTACAACACTATTCTTTATTAGAAATTATTTACAACTCAAACAGCATAACTGTGGATATCCCTTCCCGATAAGATTATAAATGACAATCCATCGCTAAAACTGTTTAAATATCCCTTAAAGAAACTTTATCTGAATCACTGCACAAATTTCCTTATGATAATTATATAATATATAATTCTTGATGTATATATGTACATATGTATGTATATTTGTATATCTATATTTATGTTTGTAGTTTGTACCTATACCACACTTCGTAATTTTTTTTTTCTCACGCTCTAGGGTTTTTGGTAGAGATCTCTTAAAGAGATATGTAAGTCATCCTTTGTACACAAGAAATCTGTTTTCTGTTCTTTTATATGTATTTTTTATGATATATAAATAAATAAAATAAAGTAAATATTGATTTTCAAAATAAACTAAATTAATAACTTACGTCCAAATCCAGATCCGCTTCCACCACCAGTTCCTGAGAATACAAAGTCAATTAAACAAAAACAACAACAAAACAAAATATTAAGTGTTTATTAATATTTAATATATTGTAATTGTAGAGTCTAAAGATTATTTTTTTATTAAAGCTATTAAATTTAATATATCATAAGAAACCTTCTATACTACAAGTTATGAGACTTTATGAAATTTATTATTGCAATAAAGATATTCATTTATTAAAATTAACACAAGATGCGCAGATGTTAAGCGGACGATAAACAAACCCTCGTATCGTATTTGGGGCTTAAAGCCCCCTCGATCAGCCTCGTACTCAACCACCTGTTTTCTGCCATCGGGCAGCAATACGTTATACTCCCCTGTAGTTACATCTCCATCCCGCTGTTCGGAATGACCAAATTTAGTACCTGTCTCCGGATTATCTACCTCATAGCTAAACTCATATTTGGCTGGCTCCTGTAAAAATTATTATAATAAAAATAATAAAATGATGAATATGATATCTTATAAATTGTATAAAATAATAAGCTTGAAAATAGCAAAATATCTTAAACTTACATTAGAGTCATCTACCCCTGATCCACGATAATTTTGATTTATACTATTAAGATCATTACCGAAATCAGGGGTGCCGTAAGATGACGATGGTGATCCTCCAAATGGTTGCCGAGAGCCTTGCCCTTGTGGACCTGCATTAAAACCACCTGAAGCCTGCAATCCGTTCGGTGTCCCATAAGAAGAATCTGGTCTCTGTGATGAGCCACGTCCACGATAAGACCCAGCTCCACTATTAGTGCCTTGTTGGTTAGGACTTCCATACTGAGAGCTAGGCACTGATCCTTGATCTCGTCCTTGAGATCCACGTGATCCTCCTCTTTGAGATCCTGGAGAAAATTGATCTGGTGTTCCATACTCTGCTGATGGAGAAGAACTTATTCCTGAAGGATTATAATTATTTCCGGGCTGATTTCCTAAATTTTGTCCAGAATAATTAGGCCTGCCAAATGGTCCTTGGTTTCCATTTGGAGCACCATATTGTGATGATGGCCTTCCTCCAGACCCTGAACTAGGAGGTAGATAGCTGTTTACCGGTGGTTCACATTTAGTAGCCGTTAATGTAAACGCTACTAAGCAGAGGACCCACTGTAAAAAATATTAAAAAATATAGATATTAAATCCTTTTATCGGTTGTGATATTTTTTTGGAAATAAGCTTACAATAATCATGGTTATGAAATTCTTATTGCTTTGTACTTATAGAATACAAAAAAGTGTATCTGTTTCCAAATTTAGATTTGGAATATTTTTGAAACTCTGAATTCCTGCTTATATAGTAAGGACCAACGGTGAACGTCAGTTGAATGGTAATATGTACAAGATGACTGCACGCGCATCGTGTACCAAAATTCGTGCATCGGATTGTACATTAATTTTAAACGTATTTATTTATTGTATTATTGTCATCATGCTTCACGATGAAAATAAATTCATATGTAAAAGTAAAAATTATATATTTAGTTTCCCAAAACAATTTTGATTGAAAGAAATTTAATATATAGAACTAGCATTTCCCGCGGCTCCGCCCGCGTTCAGATGATCAAAAACCAAATTCTTAGGTTTTACACATTAGTATACTCTTACATTATACATTACTTTCATTGCGCACCGCATGATTGGTAAATAATGGCAGAGATTGACAATGCCACAAAGGTTCCTCCGTTAAATTGAACTTTTTGTTTTAGCAATAACATTTATGTATGTCTATATTTCTGTTTTGTTTGTTTTTTTTTTAGTTTTTCACGATAAACTCTCAAACTACGGAATTAATTTTAATCATTTTTTACTAATATTTAATATATAGCTGATTATTTAAATTACATAATGATAACTTTTCTTAATTAGCGCTAGTTAGTAATGTTTTCCAAGACGATTTTCAAAAGAAAGTGTAATAAGTAAATAATTCTAAGCGAATACATACATTTTTATTTCATATGGCTCTGCTAATATGATTAAAGTCGTAAGCATTTTATTGTGTCCTTTAAGCCTTTACCTTCCAAGAAAAGGTGTCAAGAAAAAGTGAAAAAGTTGAGGTATAACAGTTCCTAAAATACTTTTTCATAGTTTTTGAGATATTATGAAATATTTTTAGTTACCCGCTTTGGCAGTTTAACAGCCATATACTTGTTTTCCATAAAATGTTATAAAATAATATAAATTGAACTTCTTTTTACGGTGCAAAAAATGAGTAGGTATTGTGGAAACGTAAATATTATTCGTATTTATTTTAGTGTTAACCATACAAAACACGTAAGTAAGAAAAACAACATAGCATTTTGCTATACGAAACCTAAAATGCTCGAGTTGGATTTACATTTGCCCAATTTTTACATTAAAAGATTAAAAAACATTAACATTATTTACTAAACAATAAAAATTTACAAATATTCTCATTTGAAAATTGTTTCGGCCAACAAAATATTACTAATATGTTACTAATTTATAAAGGCAAAAAGTTTGTTTTATTAAAAATTTAAGCACGGGCAGGGCCGCGGGTAATTTAGTAGTAATTATAGTAAAGTCATAGAAAGGTTATATCTGTACATTTTTTTTTTTTTGGATAAAACTACGTATTTTAAAAACACATGGCGACATCTATTGTCAAATAGCTAAATAACACATAAATAAATTTTCATTAAAATAACTATTTTAATGAATAAAATAGCGCTGTTAATATTTCTTTTAAAGATAAGTTTTTTTAAATAGTTTTAACATAATATATAAGTAAGTTACCCTGCTAAAATATTAATAGCATCATCGTGCTTTTACTTCAACCAGTTTTTGTATTTTTTCTCAGAAATGAGATATTTTCCTGCGGTAAAAAGAATCCTATGTGTTGAGCCGGATAACCTGCTATTACCATACCAAATTTCATAAAAATCCCTCAAGTGGTTTTTCTGTGATGCGGTCACATACAGACAGACAGAAAAAATTCTAAAAACTATAGATTCGGGCTCTATATCGCTAATAATGAATATTTCAATAAGATTTTCCGAAAAAATATTGAATTTAGGGGTTCGGCTTAGTTACAATTTTATTGTATGTATAGTTACTAATTTACGAAGCGAAAAAGTTTGCTTTACTGATAATTTAAACACGGGCGGAGCCGCGGGTGATTTAGTAGTAATTCTAATAAAATCGAAAAAAGGTCATATCTGTACACTAATTTTTTTGGGATTAAAACTATGTATTTTAAAAACACATGGCGACATCTATTGTCGAATATCTAAATAACAAATAAATAAATATTAAATAAAATAACTATTTTAATGGATAAAATAGCACTTTTGATAATTTGATTTTCAAGATAAGCTATTTTTATAGTTTTTATCATATTTTGTAAGTTACCCTGCTAAACTGTTTACAAATAGTATCGTCGTGGTTTTGTTCCTACCAGTTTTTGTATTTTTTTTCAGAAATGAGATATTTTCTCGCGGTAAAAAGTATCCTATATGTTGACCCGGATAACCAGCTATCATCATACCAAATTTCATCAAAATCCCTCCAGTGGTTTTTCCGTGATGCGGTAACAGACAGACAGACAGACAGACAGACAGACAGACAGACAAAAATTCTAAAAACTATAGATTCGGCCTCTGCATCGATAATAATGTCTATTTCAATAAGATTTTCCAAAAAATATTTAATGTACAGATTCGGCTTAGTTAGAATTTTATAATATGTATAGATATATCATAACTACACTCAATAGCGCTCTTATTCAGTCCAGCCGTTACGGTCGAAGGAGAACAAACATACACACACGCATACAAAATTTCGCATATATTATAATAATAGTCCGATTTTAGTTAAAGAGTTTGTTCCTCAATTATAGAAAATTAAGTGTATACTTATTATACTGTAAATAGATTTTAATTGTCTCAAATGCTTAAAGAGATTTTCTAAATACAATCTACAAATTGTACCTATTATAATTAAAAAAAAAGTTGTACTTATCTCCAACCCATGTTGCTTAATTCTATGCCGAAATAATATCAAGTAACCGAGTTCGGGTACAAAATGTACTCGAAATAATATTATGTAAATCTATATTAAAGTTAGTGGGAAACGTAGTTGCGGAAGGTTAAGATGAAGAAAGTGAAATTAATTAGTGGCAAAGTCTATGTCTAAGGAACGGCCCTGATTCGTCAATATATCACATGTGATACACTATAATTGATACCGTATTAGTAATATTTTTATAACTCGAAACGAGTACATATTAAGTGGAAATCAGTAGATTTGAAATAAAAAACATAAAAAATATGTGTGTGTGTACTTATGTACGCACGTAAGAAGTTATAGGTACTTCTTTTGCATAACAAAAGAAAAATAACTCCAAAAAAATTCTGCGTGTTGATGCCACAATATGTCGAAATGTATGATACATTTATAGAAACAACGATAAAA
Source organism: Fabriciana adippe (assembly GCA_905404265.1). Lineage (NCBI taxonomy): Eukaryota > Metazoa > Arthropoda > Insecta > Lepidoptera > Nymphalidae > Fabriciana > Fabriciana adippe. The sequence goes on from FR989988.1 coordinate 6,175,580, forward strand.
TCTATACATATAATAAAACAAGTGCCTGGCGACCGAGCTTCGCTCGGAGTTCTTTTTTGTTATATCGTATTTTTTACGACCACGATGCTTATAACCAATTGTAAGAAATTATCAACCACATTCTGCGTAGAATAATGCAAAAGAAAACCGCATGAAAATTCGAAAACAATCGTTTTCCCAAACATAAGACTAATCTAAATCGATTTTTCGCCCCCGAAAGACCCCACATACCAAATTTCAGCGAAATCGTTAGAGCCGTATCCGAGATCGCTGGTAAAAATAAATAATGATATAAAGATATAAATATACAAGAATTACTCGTTGAAATATATTAGATTAGATAGATACTTAGCGAAATTTGTACATGGAATATTTTTTAAAAACAATGACTGTAACCTATTGTGTACAAAATATATACCCTAAAAATAGTTATTGAAAATGTTTGTCTGTTTGTCTGTATGTCTGTTTGTGTGTTCGTGTTCACACAAAAAGTACTAAACTAATTTTAACTAAATTTTACATAGTGACAACCTATAACACGTGTCAACATTTAGGATACCTTTTACTGCAGGAAAATCTTTCATTCCCACGGGAAAACACAATAACCGATTCTATCGAGTCGTCCTTAGAAATGAATATGGCTAACGCTGGCTAAACTAATGTACTAGAAAATTGTAGAAAGATCCGCAATAGCATATATCTACCTCCTAAGATACACTCTCAATACTTATTTTTATTTATACTAATATTATAAAGAAAAAGAAGAGACTAAGTTTGTTTGTTCGTTTGAACGCGCAAATCTCAGGAAGTACTAATCCGATTTAATTTTTTTTTTATCTATTCCATACTCACCGTTAAAACGTACCTACCATTAACCCGAGCGAAGCGAGGATGAGTCGCTAGTAATAAAATAAACATATTAAACACAATTAACAAAGATTCAATTAAAAAATATAATGTAATTATTTAAATAACGTTTATTTATGCGTATAACGTTAAATTACTTTTACATAATTAAAGAAAACAATATTTTTATATATACAATTTATACATAATATTGCAAATTAATTAATTCTCGCCTATCAGTTGGTCTGGTTGTGATTCAATAGGCTTGTAAGTTATACGTAATAGGCTTTTGGTAGCTAAAATATGATAGAAATTGTCTAATAGAAATGTAATCTAAATATCGTATAAATATAGCATCATTTGTCGGGTTGTAGAAACTGCTGGGTTATTATTTATCGAAAGATTTTCACGGAAAAAGTTCGTAAATTCATCAGAATTTTCTAAGCTGTAATGAACATTAATACTCCACTTAAAATCAGCTTTTATATCGTGTAAATTGTGTAATGTTTTCTTAGAGCCTTTAAATAAAACCTTGTTTTTTTTGTTATTCTTTTTATTTTTTTTTAAATACGATTAATTTTATTTGTTCTTTTTTTTTGTTATTATTTTATTCGTATTCTTCTCAATAAACCCATTTATTTGAAATCCATATCATGGGGGTGTATAAAAAAACATAGTCCGCCATCTTCGGGAGTCCACTAGATTGAATTTACAATGACACCACTTCGCATATGTGTGTCGCTCATCAAGCCATTTTGTAACGTTCGCCATATTGGATTAAAAATGACGGCATTTAGATAATCGTGCATTGCCATGAGAACCAAACGCGCATAAACGCACAGACAAACAAAAAACAGACAAAAATTCTAAAAAACATTATTTTGGTTCCTATTGCGTTAATAAAGACCCCCAATAATAGTTTTTCTCGAATATCTTCCATGGACAGACAGCGATCAGTTACAATTTTGTTATATTTATAAAAGATAGTCTGCCATATTCATTTTTAATTAATTATTACAGATTGCTCTCATTATTGTGCGCTATAGCTCGTTAAGGTTGTATATACGAAGTGAACTAAACCAATTCGTGAGTGATCTGTGTCCATTTAGGGTTACTCGTTTTCTTTTATTCCTTAATTTTATGAAAACACGTTTCTTTATAATTTCTAAGCTAAATCTATTTAAAATATTTTTTATTGTATGTATTTACAATGCAATAAGAAATATTTTAAATTATTATAACTACATAATAATATACAAAATCTAAGATAAATAATAAACTGACAGATAATGACTAACAAGTAGTATATTATTTACCGAAAGGTTTTTTTCGAATTTAAGCAATTGATCTACGAAGTACTCAACCCTGAAGCGACGTGGTACAGTCGTGCACGTGTGACGCAATGCATTCGCTCTCATTAGCGCCCTCACACACGACCGAACACGTTGACTTTTCTCATAGCTTTAGATTTATGATATTGTATTCTACCTACTCCCACAATTTATGAAAATATGCATATTTAACTAAGTCGTAAATCAAAACCTTATATTAAAGTACATAATTATTTCAGTTTATTATATTTTATAAAATATAACAAATGTATGTAATGCCTATATATGTGTGCACGAAACCGCATAAATTATATGCAACTTAAATAAACCTGAATTCTGCAGAAAAATTGACAAAACAATTAAACTCCACGATCCACATTTATATATTTATATAAATGCTGCCCCTATTTGATTTTAACCAAAATTTATTTCCAACTAATGAGTTTCTGTAATAGAATATGAAATAAGATTATGCGAGTATTATTTAACATGATATAATATTGTGAATATGACGAAAATACTCGTTATCTTTAGATTTTATGTCAATTACTAGCAGAACCCGCAGCTAAGCTCGCGCTAAAACTACAAAAAAAACTCTAAAAAGGTAGGTTTCATACAAACTTTCATACAAACTTTCATACCCTATTTTACCCCTTAATGGGATGAATTTCAGATAATTCTAAAACACGTATTCATTTAATTGTATTGAAGAGCATTAATACCAAGTTTCAAGTAATTCAGATCATAAATATTTTTTTGGATTGTATTATAACGTGTTTTCCTGTGGGAAAGAAATAATTTCCCGCAGTAAAAAGTAACCTATGTAGTGACATAGGCTAGGGAGGGATCAATAGGGCTCCAGCCCTCAAACTATCTCCACATAAAAAATCACGCAAATCTGTCACTCCTTTTCGATGTGAAAGAAGGACAAACAAACAAACTAACAAACACACTTTCACACTTATAATATTAATATGGATATGGATGTATTATTCAGTAAAAAATAAGTCGACATGCATCCATAGTAAAAAAATTATAACAATCAAATAAGTGCCGATTATACATACTTCCAAAAAAAATCCTAATAACATAATCAAAACAGAAAAATACCATAAAACAGTTCCAATAAAGTTGCACAATTTATCTTATTACTTTTAAAAAATAAAATACATTCTTCTTAATTAAAAAGTACTCAAACAATTCTTCTCAAATAATAATGTATGTATAATTTTGCTCCATTATTTTATCATATTACATACATACATAGAACATACTATTTTATCTTATGTAGAGCACAGATAGTCCAGAGGGATTTAAAGAGTGACCGTTGTTATTACTGGCTAATTCAAATGTTCTGAATTTATCGCTACCTGAAGATTAGATCAAAAATAGGCAGCTTATTACCTAGATTCTAAACTATCAAGGGAATTACTAAGAGTAAACGATATTATATTAAGTTAATCCAATATGTATGTATATACTTACAATCAAATATCTTTATGGATGGCTTTATTAACTTATTTATTTAGTTTATGGGAAAGGAAACTTTGAAATTAATTTAAATAATTTTAGTAAATTTAAATTCTTTAGTTGCAAAAAGCAAAATTTATCGATAAACTTCAACTTCCAGCATCACTGATACATGAACTTCAGCAGATATAAAGGTCCATAAAATTGGATTTGTACCTGACTTGTATTGACATCTATACATATATTAAAAATCTGAGTCAAATCTGTACATTAAATGTTTTTTTGGAAAATCTTATTGAAATTTACCACTGAACAGATTTTGATGAAATTTTGTATGATGATAGCTGGTTATCTGGGTCAACATATAGGATACTTTTTACTGCAGGACAATATCTCATCTCTGAGAAATTTATACTAGACATTAAAACGTAACTAGGGACGAACCCGAGCGGAGCGAAGGTGATCGCTAATATGTAATAAAATCACAAATATTATGCATAAATATATTTATTTTTTCATATAATAATTGACTATTTTTTTAATTCTATTATAAAGTCTCTTATTGTTAACATCTTTATAAATAAACCTAAGAATAAATGAGTAGCTTACACAGAGTTCTGCTGATATTTCATAAGTTTGCGTTAGTAGAATATAATAAATACAAAGAAAACTATGAAATATCACACTCACCTCTGAGAATTGCACTATTTGTTTAAAATACTAAAACATCATGGTATCACAGTTACAAAATACTTAAAATATTAACATCCTCATTCTGTCATTTGGCTATGTCCTACTTCACTTGGTATCATAACTTGGTATTATTATCTATATAATACATATTGAATCATAAAAATTGTCATCTGTTAATTAATACAAAATGAAACAACTTTTGGAAGTTACCTACGCCAAAGAATAGCATAATAAAAAAATTAGCATACATGTGTGTGAGTGTTAAAACACGTAATAGAAATAATGATACAAAATTTCAATAAAATACTTGAAGAGTAAGTTGAATTTAATTACTTTATAATCATAATTAGTCATCGACCAGAGACAAACTAACTCATATACATTGAGAAACACTACAGTATACATAATATATGTATTACAAATGTTCATTTGAATTCCTCGATCTAAAATTTTGTTTGAACTGATTTTAAGTTCACTTCATTTCTCTTTTTCTTTCCTCTGAAATGTTTTTCTATTTCGGCCAGTGATTTTCCCTTTGTCTCGGGAACCATAAACAAAACGAAAAAGAACGCTATAGCGCAGAAACAGGCATACATCCAAAAAGTCCCCGCTGATGTCAACACATGCTATGGAAAAACAAACGTAAATATTTTAGAACTAAATATAATTTAAAACTTTAAATAAATTAATTATTCTAGATATTCATTAAATACTAATTTTCTTAAAAGGTAGATACTAGAATGTACATTAACTATTATTAATGTTAATTCTTTACTGAAGTAACCGTGAAAGTAATCTTGTAATTAAAATAAATCGATTCTGATTAAAAAGATAGATATAATAGATCTCATAGATCGAGACTAAAAAATAAGACTACCCTAAGTAGAAGATCTACAAAAATGTTATCATTATGATGTTTTATTTTCACAATAACAAAAACTACTTTACTAGAATTTACAATTTAGTTTAGCAAAACACTTTGGAACTTATAAATTCATTACTCTTCATGATTTAAAGGCTCATCTCTAGAGAACAACATTAACATTATAAATGGCCATGCAACAAGCAACAACCATGCAACAAATATATTACGCCTCATAATATTGCAGCGAAACGCTCATGTACTCAACGTAGCTCATAAACGTCGGGTGGAAACTTATAATTGCCATTTCGTACGTAAGCTCGCCCGTGACGGAGCGACCCGCTCATCAAAATTTGCCCTTAATACTATAGTAATTATTTTACTAATAAATATAGTTGACATTGATGGACATTCAATAGATTAATCCAAAGATTAATTATAATTCTAGCGAAAAAATTACTGGCAGCTTTTAACTAATGGTCTCTTACCTCCAAAGCATGATAGGACTTGATGACTGTGAACATAGACAGCAAATTCACGGCGCTAGCCATAGCAGACAGTTGCGAGCGGTGATGTGCAGGGAACAGTTCGCCGAGTAATAGGAATGGCAGTCCCCCGAAACCAAGTGAGAAACCCAACATGAAGACAACTAAACTTACAATTGGAAGGTATCTGGAAATATAAATTTAATATTTATTGCTTTTGCGACAGACTTAATGTATGATTTTCCATCAACGTGATGGTTGTGACAGAAAACCACATTTCCGAGGCCAAATACAAGGTTTCTATTCAAATTAAATCAATTTTTAATGAAATGTTAATTTTGAACTTATATGCTTGTTCTAAATTTAAACACATTAAGCTATAATTAAGATTATAATTTATAGGCGAAAATGAGTAAACAAGGATAAGTAGCACAGTCTTTGTTACGAAAGGAGTTTAAAGGTAATAAACGAGATAAGAAAATAATTGGACTCGATATAATAATTAAGATATATTAAGATTTAAAAAAAAAATAGTAAATATAAATAGAGTTATTGGACTACTGAAACATTACTACTAAAATTGGTATATTGATGATTATGTTATTAATATAAAAAAGTAGCAGAACACTAATTTCACAAGCGTATGAAGATGAAATATGTAAATATCTTATGAACCTCCAATAGTCGCCTTTATTTTATTTGAAACGTGAGTACATCGTTAGAACCAATTTGATCGTTATTTTTACCACGTTTCCATGTAATAGAACAATGTATTTTTCGTAAAGGTAATAATTGGTAAAGACGTCATCTAATAAATTATAATAGACAATACAATATAAATTGCTAAATCACACATGAATTTATGAAAAAGCAAATATATTTTATTTTGCCCTTTGATAATGCCTATCATCATATTAGTCTTATCTTACTAATATTATAAATGTAAAATTTTAGATGGATGTTTATTACTCAATCACGCCAGAACGGCTGAACGGATCTGGATGAAATTTGGGACAGAGATAGATTATAGTCTGGAATAGCACACTGTTTAGAATACATTTTATCCCGGAGAAATGTACTGTTCCCGTGGGAAAGATTTGTTTTTGTTTTTTTAGAGGCGAACCCGAACAAAGCAAGGGTGAGCCGCTAGTAAGTAATAAATACTAATTGATTGATACCTTCAGTTTCTAATTACATACATACATACATATACGAGATATGTACGCCTTAAATATTGCGAAAATGTATTCAATTCGCAATTTTATCCTTACAATGGTAATAATAGTATTTTTTATTACCATTGTAATAAACATGTGTGTGTATTTATACGAGTAAAGGTATATAAAATTACTCTCCGACATATATATATATATATATATATATATATATATATATATAAATTGTTCTATTAAACCCTTTCTATCTCAAAATAATTAATTCAAAATACGTCTCTGTTGCAAAGAAGGACCAACAAACACGTTTATAGAATTAATTAAATAAAGAAAGTTTAGTTTGTAGAGTATTGCTTTACTTACCCTAGGATGGACTCGTTTTCAAATTTTAAATAGAATGCTGCGCCCATCCCTAACATGGAGACGCACATCGTGACTGCTGACAGCAGGAGCAGGGGCCGTCGCCCCGCGCGGTCCACCAACATAGTGCTCACTCCGTTACTAAACAATTGAACTGCTCCCACTATAATCGTTGCTGTCATTGCATCAAGATTGGACCCTGGAAATTATCAAGATTTTTAGTTGTCAAATCTAAATTATATATACTTTAATCACATAGACTTTTACAAGCACTTTTGTCTTTTGGAATACCATTATAATTGAAAAGTTTATATTGTGTTTTGTTGTGTTTGGGACGCTAGGAGCTGGAGTAACACATAGCCTGCTGTTAGACACCTAGGGACCTCACGTGAGCGAAGCGAGAGTCAGTTAATGTTTAATTAATTACTCTATACGTTGAGCTTTTGAGCAATAGTCCCTAGGCAATAGGCATGTCACTCGTTAAACTGAGCCTTAAGATTAAGCTAATAAAAATAATTTATACGTTCATTAGATAATCAAAATAAAACTAAAACAACGTTCGCTAGTAAGTAATTTATCAAATGATCACCGCAATTATATAACTTAATAAACAAAAAAGATTAAATGTATATTGTTTGAAAAGACGTATGTAATTGTAAAAATAAATAAAATTATAAGGATACAGAAGCGTTACTTTTTTGAATACATATACACATAAGCGCGCACGCACACACACATACAGATTTACTTATAGTTTTCGCTTTTTTTTGTTTTAGATTTGCTAATTAATTTACCTCAACTTATTATATTGTACTTTAAATAATTACCTAAATAATTTGAAAAATGAAATAATTAATAAATTGTTGTGGAAAAGTGATGCCTCGTGTTACAGCTTATTTTTTTTTATGTCTCTGACTACATAATACCTACTATGTTATTAGCCATATAAATTTTAATATTTTTTTTATATTTTCTGATGTTTGAATACTTATTATCCTATTCCGGACTAAGAGAAATAAATCTAAATCCAAAAAATCAAATATCATAAAAATTGGTCCAGCCGTTCTTGAGTAATAAAAGGTATAACTAACACGACTTTGTTTTATATATATAGATATCGCAATGTATTACTGTTTGGGCGATAGAATGAAAATTAGTAATAAAACTAACAGGCTAAATATATTTTTCCACATTTTCCTGTATTAACTACGTAGAAAATTTAGAAAAATGAAATAATTAATAAATTGTTGTGGAAAAGTGATGCCTCGTGTTACAGCTTATTTTTACTTTTATGTCTCTGACTACACAATACTATGTTATTAGCCATATAAATTTTAATATTTTTTTTTATATTTTCTCATGTTTAAATACTTATTATCCTATTCCGGACTAAGAGAAATAAATCTAAATCCAAAAAATCAAATATCATAAAAATTGGTCCAGCCGTTCTTGAGTAATAAAAGGTATAACTAACACGACTTTGTTTTATATATATAGATATCGCAATGTATTACTGTTTGGGCGATAGAATGAAAATTAGTAATAAAACTAACAGGCTAAATATATTTTTCCACATTTTCCTGTATTAACTACGTAGAAAATTTAGAAAAATGAAATAATTAATAAATTGTTGTGGAAAAGTGATGCCTCGTGTTACAGCTTATTTTTACTTTTATGTCTCTGACTACACAATACTATGTTATTAGCCATATAAATTTTAATATTTTTTTTTATATTTTCTCATGTTTAAATACTTATTATCCTATTCCGGACTAAGAGAAATAAATCTAAATCCAAAAAATCAAATATCATAAAAATTGGTCCAGCCGTTCTTGAGTAATAAAAGGTATAACTAACACGACTTTGTTTTATATATATAGATATCGCAATGTATTACTGTTTGGGCGATAGAATGAAAATTAGTAATAAAACTAACAGGCTAAATATATTTTTCCACATTTTCCTTTATTAACTACGTAGAAAATTAAGAAGTAGATAAAAAATAAAAGAATTACTCCAATGACTCGCTATTAATAATATAATGATAGCAAAAATCACTAGGTTGGAACATCTATAGTTACTTTAATTTAACTTTATTTGCTCATTAGTGATACTTACGGAAAATATGTACATACATACCTACTTATGTTACACAAAGGCATAATGTGTGTGAACTTAGTGAATAAATATATAAATAATATTGTTATTTGAACGCTAATTTAATTAAATTGTTGAACATATACTAACGCTACGTAACAACAGATCTTAATAACATATCATAATCATACATACAGGTTATGACGCCTTTGAATCACGTTACGGGGAAGTACCTGCGACACTGTTACACGACCTTGAGTAATTATGATTGTTCTAAACCATGCATGTAACATAATGCATGAATTATCATGTTTTGTTAAATTTTTTTTTTTTTTAAGTGTATATAGTGAAACTTGGTAAGTGGGACCTGGATAAGTGAGAAACCTCCATAACTGGAACTCATGCTGAGGTCCCAACACTTTGGCACTGAATTACCTCTGTTAGTGGGACGAGGTAAACCTCTATATCTGGGATTTGTTTTTTCGATTTATCATCATAGTTACCTCTATAACTGAGACAGCGAGTAAATTTTATATGCATAAACCTCTGTAACTGAGATAACATTGTTTGTTTACTCATTCTTATTCTACCCACAAATTCCACACGTAATTCCAAGTACGTAAGTACAAATTTTGAGCTTCAATTACCTTCAGTTTTAGTTTCGCTTTACTATCATACAGATGTTTATTTGAAAAATGTCAAAACGAAAGCTACAATCGTTATCATTACGTGAAAAACTGAAGTTAATATCCGTTTATGAAAGTGGGAAGACACGCGAAGAGGTTTGTGCCGAATTTAATGTGCCAAAATCTACTCTTTGTAGAATAATTTAGAGTAAACATAAAATTGAATCACAATGTTCTGAAGGACAAGGAAAACTAAAACGTGTACGTTTGTCAGAATATCCTGAACTTGAACAGTGTTTGCTAACATGGGTTAAGCAACTTCGTAACAAAAACGTTCCGGTATGTGGACCGATGATTAAAGAAAAGGCACAAGATTTCGCGCGAAGGCTCGATATTCATAATTTTGGTATTTTTTTATTTTTATACATAATTGATACATTCTGTTTCCATATTCGTACATATTACGTGTAAAAACGTGCTTGAATATTTTTGTTGTTTACATTTGTATGATTACCTTTAAGCACTATATTTTTTTTATTAAAACTCATTTACATACATAACACGTTATTTTATTTAATGATCGCACCTGTATAACTGAAATAACCTGTATTCTCACCTCTATTAATGGAACCCTCTGTAAATGAGACAGATATTTATTTATACCTGTATATCTGAGACACTGGGTAAGTGGAATACCTCTATAAGTGAAACGACATTGCAGGTCCCTTGATGTCTCACTTAACCAGGTTTCTGTATTTGCAAATGTCTTAAATGTTTTAAGTCTAAATATAAATTTACGAACATACAAATACATATTTTACTAAAGAAAATAATGTAGAGTCTCAATCACTACATTATTTTCTGTACATAGTGCTAACACCGCGCTGTTTTTTATCCAGACTGAAACGTACAAGTAGGTACATCTGCATGCTTAATATAGAAAAGGGTAGAAAAGCGTAGAGTAAGTAAATAACTCTATACTTTTTAAATTTAAGCTACATTATACTTTCTTACATTTACGCGAATATTTGACATTTAAATAAAACTATCTTTTCGGATTTTTTCGCGGATTTATTTTGATTTTTGGTTCCCGACGTTTCGATTGCTTTACAGCAATCATGGTTATGGGAGAGAATAAGGTGTTAGATGTCTCAAAGATATTATATAGTTGTTACAGACAGCCACCCACAAAATAACAAAATGAATCAAAGCTACACTACAGCTACTATTTAAGCTACTTTATTGTAAGGGTACCGTTTTTTTGGCTATGGAACCCTTATATAACGTTACTTTTGAAGTATCTTAAATGTGATAGTTACCTGCACTTTGGAATATTTCCACTGTAAAGAAGATGACAGCATCTATACCGCTGAATTGCTGAAAGAACAGCAACGCGAAGCCCACGATCAAAGGTTTTATGACGGCTGATGACAAAAATACTTCACGCGTGAAAAGACTCTTTGGCTCCTCCTCCTTTTCATTGTGTCTACAATAAAATTAACACGAAATTTAAAAAAAAATTACAATGTAAACACTTACTAATTTTTCAAATTTAAAACTAGTTATTTCTTAGTTCTGCTAATAATTATTATTTAATATGTGCTACTAGTCTGAATACAATATGTCACATCGTATTTATACCGTTTTACACTCGTGCAAAGCCAGGGTGACTCGCTAGTCAATAATAAAGTGTGTAAAATTGTCTATTACATTATATATAATTTATATAAAAACTATGTTATGTAAATTTTATTGCGAACTTCAACTCTAGATTTTAAATTATTAATGAATTCTTTACCTTGGTCTTAGTCTTCGCAGACTTCGCCAATTTCCCTCGAATGTTGTTGCATTTCTCTTAATATTACAAAGTAGTAGTAATTTACACACTCATTTTAAATTTAAAGCCAGTTTACGAAGAAATTACTATTTTAAAAATGTATAATATAAAAATTTGAAGCCTTGGTTGTAAATATGTACACAAAAAACGAATGTAGTTATCTTCTACGTCTAGTACGTTATTCTTTAATTATAAAAAATATAACGATTTATAATATAATTATAAAGATAATGATTTATAATTAAGTTTTCGAAACTTAAATTAAAACATAATTGATAAAACTATATAAAAAAAGCCTACAAAAAATGTGATAGAGTATTTTTTCTATAAAAATATGAATAATGAGTTATTTGTAACTAAGAACTAACACCGATACAGTTGTGATCCTTGCTTAATCCTTAAAGGCAATCTCATTAACGTTTAGATGAATACTTGAGAAAATAAAGAAGGCGAGGGACAATAATAAAAGATTTTCAGCACAGAGCCTAGACAAGCCATCTATAATAATTAAAGAATGCTAACATTTGATGCATTATGGACTACTATAAACGGACAAAAATCATAATATCTAACGTGGTATGATTGCTAAAATAACAAATGCTACTATTTTTATCAGAAATATTATTCAAGTACGGCTGCGCACCCGGAAGTCCTGGGTTCGAGTCCCGGGTCGGGCCAAGTATAGTTATTGAGTCTTTCTGTATAGTAAGCCTCAGTAACAGCTCGGAGTAGGGAAGTTGACGGTGTTTCACCCCCATGCCTCGCAGAGCACATAAAGCCGTCGGTCCTGCGCCTTAACTCTCACCGGTCGTGTCGAGTATTTGTTCCACCGGAGTATAAGAGTGACAGGAATAGAGAGTGCACTTGTGTCTGCGCGCACACTTGTGCACTATAATATTTCCTGCGCAGTTGGATAGTCTCAATGAGATTGGCCGCCGTGGCCGGAATCGGTCAGGAGGACACTAGGACTAAAATTATTGGGAACAGCATTTGAATAGTAAACTTACTCTTGATGGTCATCTTTAACAGTAGCAATTGCGTGTTGAGAGAGTTGCAACCATTTTACAGCAGATGTATTGTCAAGCCCTTGAGCGTTCAGCCATATTGGCGACTCAGGCAACGGGAGAAGAACAAAAAATAAAGCCGCTGAAAACATAAAAGTATAGTTTGGATCAAAGAGCCCGCGAAAATAACAACGTCATACACTTTATTAGTAACCGGCTGATAAATAAATAAACTTAAAAAGCAAAACCTTATCCAACTACAAAATTTGATCTAAATCGTAAAAGCCGTTTCCGAGATACAAAAAATTTTATATTATAAGATATGTTCTTTTCTGTTCTGTTACTTATTCATATGTTCGAGATTTTTTTATTCTATGTAGTACTGTATATTGTTCATAGATTAAATTATTATACTTCGGTAATATAAAATATTACCATATAGTAGTACTCTTATTTATGTGCAAGCTGTGTTTGATTATATTTTTATGTGATTGTAAATAAACCTATTAAATAAATAAACATTTGTTAAAATATTAAAACTTTACCACAAAATGTAGCAGACAAAAACGCTAAGTGTCTCCAATACAGCCAGCTGCCGCCCACATATGAGATCAGAATACCCATCGACATGGATAATGTAGGCAGAGAACCCAAACGACCGCGGATTTCTGGATCACAACACTCACTCACCTACAAACACAATAGGTATTTCAAGTAATTAAATAAAGTATTGTCTTATAAAACTAGTTTATATATGTATAAGCTAAATGTGCGATCAAATATTGCTCGTATTTCTATAGATAACCGATACTTTGCATGCATCTTCTATATAACGTTTCTATAATTATGTTAGACAAAATGTCATTTTACAATCGTGGATGAATAGAAATCATATACAGGGTAAATTTTTCCATACAAAATATATGGAAAAAATTTTTGGCGATTTCTGTCATTTCTAGTACTCATACCTTACCTAAATGGTCCCATAGACTCTTTTGATCCCTACATGAAATAGGATCGATTAACATAAAAATTTTTTTATGGTATTTTAGATTTTTTTCCAAAATCTGTGAATGCAGTTCAGAATATTTCAAAAAGTTATGGATGGTCTCCTAAGAACGATTTCCTGTAACTATAGCAGTTAAGGTACCTGCCCTTACTGTCCCGTCTCAAAAATCCGCCCTGTATATATATAACATTACATTTCTAGGTCATTTCAATGTAATATTTAAAATTTCTATTCTACAACGATAGCAGAGAGACATCTTGCCTAAACCCCATGTTTCATAAAAATATTGAAAACAAAACTGCTTAATCCAACAAATAATTCAAAGTAAATAAAAATGACGTTAATATAGTAATTAGCTATAAACTAACAGCTTAGTTAGATACAAGGCGCAAAATGACCGTAATAATTAACAACATCGACGGTAATTATTGATAAGATAAATAGAAATGAATGGTGCATATGTATTATCAATGTATGGAATATATTATGTAGTTTATAATATTATCGGAGATCTAATTTAATACACGTTTATGCGCACTCAAAAGTTTCTATTTACTTGTAAAATTATAGACTTCTTTGTGCTCAAACAGTGTTGATCATACACCGCATTCACTACTGCTTTACTTAAATTATATGTGTAACTGTTATCTAAGCAGCACAAACAACGCTAAGTAAAATATTAAACCATTTCTGTGTATCTAAAAATAAACTGGCATAGGGACATGATAAAACACTAGAGAGGAGCTCTTTCTATAATGAACATTGTAAAAGATTCTGTATACAATAACAATAAATAAAGGAATTTCTCGAAACTCCACTTGAAGACTTTAAGTTTCATTAGATTATTACGAAATTATATTTTCTTTCAATTTATCTAATATAAGCTTCGTAAGGCAGTAGTAGGCCAGTGGTAACGCGCTCGCTTGGGAAACCGAGTGAAGCGAGTTCAAATTCCGGGTCTCGCACCTCTGATATTTTCATGTGCGAATCATTTCCAACATGATTACCACTTGTCTTAACGGTGAAGGAAAACATCGTGAGGAAACCTGCATGTCTGAGAGAACCTAGCAAGTTTTCAAAAGACTGAATACGTACAATATAAGCTTATTGGTACAAATTAAATGGAATATAAATTCCGTGTATATTTAATGGGTCTTAGACAAGATGTCATTCGCAATTGTTGTAGAATACAAAACTAAAAAATTATATAGAAACAACATATTATGAAGCAACCAAGTTAAGACCTATTAATCAAATTTCAGATTCATCCTCTCCCAATAATAAAACGTGTTTTTTTTAGTCAATTTATAGAAAGTGATATTAAGAAGAATATCCTCGCCATCAACTCTGATATCGATGCTTATTGCATTAGTCGTAAAATGATTATTCCCATTCTTGATATCATGTCTCCTGTTATTTAGTTACCCACATATTAAATTACTCCACAGTCTTAGTGATTATTCTATCTCAATCTTTTCTTTATTATCCAAAGGACTCAAACGCCTTGTCAAAGTATTCAAACGTCAACTAACCCAATTTCTTTCTAATAATAATCTTCATAGTACTTTGCAATCTGGTTTCCATCCTGGTGATGATAGCAACACTACTGCGTTAATTAGATTACTGGCAATATTTACCGTACTAGCATTGCTATCAATGCGTTTGGTACGATAAATTTTGATGCTTTACTTACTTCTCTAGGTTCTTTTAACATATCTCCTGATGTAATTGACTGATCTCGCGTTCATCATCTTCAGCGTGTACGTATCGTATTCGTTTTCAGACAGGCTCCCAGTCAAAACAAGCACTCCGTAGGGTGGCGAGTTGTTTCCTCTTTTATTTTCAATTTTGATTAGTAAGAAGAAAACATTTTTTTAGTGATAAGGCCGCATCTTGTACACGTTCCAACCATTCTGTATTTTTTTCTTTACAGGTGTACAATAAATGATGACATACTCGTATGAATTTAATTTATCATTTTAATATAATACAATTTTTATAACAATTCTTCAACGATTTCAGTATTTACTAAGCATAATTTGCTATGATAAACGTAGCTATCACTATTTCATTATATATGTATGTACAAATAAAATCAAAAAATCTTACATAAACTTGTGCCGGTGCTAAAACGAAGCCAACACAAAGTCCAGACATTATTCTGCCAAACAAAATGAGAGAGAAGTTAGGTGCGAAGCCAAGTATGAGCCAGCTGGCGGCCCACAGCGGTGCAGTCAACTGTAGAGTACGCTTTCTTCCTGCACGTTGCATGAGAGGGCCAGAACATATACTGCCCATAAATGCCCCTAACGGTGGAATTGCACCTGCCAAAACATTTTTATTATACTTACTGAATATTATAATGATATAATGATAATTTTAGCTATTAAATAATGATAATTGATACAATAAATTAATAAAAATAATTATATATTATATATTAATAAATTACTTCGTTTTCTTTATCTATGTAATCTATAAACTATAAGATGAAATGTGATTATTTCTTTAAATTAAAGTTATCTTTATAAATATTGACGAATTAACAATAAATAAATTTAAAAAAAACATAGCGACATGTAAAAAAAACTATATGTTACCGATCCATGACTTTTGCTCGCTATTCTGTATTAAGGAAGAATCCAAACTTTCTATAGAAGGAATGGCGGAAGCGGAATATCCCCTGACGAGACCGATGATAAGGAAAGCAAGAGAGGCGCCGAAGGTCAGCCATAACTGAAACAATTTAGACGTAAGTACCGTCCGTTACGTATGCCACAGGATATCGCAGAGGAAAGCCCACACACCAGCATCCTCAATCTTTTTATATTTAGATTTTATTGCTTAGATCCCTGTATTAGACAATTGTCAATAAAACCCAAGAATATAACAACTTTCCACTCAATTTCAAAGTCTTTATATTGTTATTGTAGTAATTATTTGGTTTATCATTATGTAAGCTGTACATACACACATCTACATTTGTGCTGTAGTTTTTGATATGCGTAAATTATATTCATACAATATTTTGCTTATAATTCACGAATAGTATATCTCCTCACATATATACCTATATATTGTATACTATATATAGGTAAGTTATTACCATTTTTGAATCTATATTAATATATAATAACTAGCATTTCCCGCGGCTCCGCCCGCGTTCAGATGATCAAAAACCAAATTCTTAGGTTTTACACATTAGTATACTCTTACATTATACATTACTTTCATTGCGCACAGCATGATTGGTAAATAATGGCAGAGATTGACAATGCCACAAAGGTTCCTCCGTTAAATTGAACTTTTTGTTTTAGCAATAACATTTATGTATGTCTATACTTCTGTTTTGTTTGTTTTTCTAGTTTTTCACGATAAACTCTCAAACTACGGAATTAATTTTAATCATTTTTTACTAATAGACAGCTATAGATTAATTTAATATATAGCTGATTATTTAAATTACATAATGATAACTTTTCTTAATTAGCGCTAGTTAGTAATATTTTCCAAAACGATTTTCAAAAGAAAGTGTAATAAGTAAATAATTCTAAGCGAATACATTTTTTTATTTCATATGGCTCTGCTAATATGATTAAAGTCGTAAGCATTTTATTGTGTCCTTTAAGCCTTTACCTTCCAAGAAAAGGTGTCAAGAAAAAGTGAAAAAGTTGAGATATAACAGTTCCTAAAATACTTTTTCATAGTTTTTGAGATATGAATATAAATTGAACATTTTTGATATATTAATACATTGATATATAAATTGAACTTATTTTTACGGTGCAAAAAATGAGTAGGTATTGTGGAAACGTATATATTATTCGTATTTATTTTAGTGTTAACCATACAAAACACGTAAGTAAGAAAAACAACATAGCATTTTGCTATACGAAACCTAAAATGCGCGAGTTGGATTTACATTTGCCCAATTTTTACATTAAAAGATTAAAAAACATTAACATTATTTACTAAACAATAAAAATTTACAAATATTCTCATTTGAAAATTGTTTCGGCCAACAAAATATTACTAATATGTTACTAATTTATAAAGCCAAAAAGTTTGTTTTATTAAATATTTAAGCACGGACAGGGCCGCGGGTAATTTAGTAGTAATTATAGTAAAGTCATAGAAAGGTTATATCTGTACATTTTTTTTTTTGGATAAAACTACGTAGGTACTTTAAAAACACATGGCGACATCTATTGTCAAATAGCTAAATAACACATAAATATATTTTCATTAAAATAACTATTTTAATGAATAAAATAGCGCTGTTAATATTTCTTTTAAGATAAGTTTTTTTAAATAGTTTTAACATAATATATAAGTAAGTTACCTTGCTAAAATATTAATAGCATCATCGTGCTTTTACTTTAACCAGTTTTTGTATTTTTTCTCAGAAATGAGATATTTTCCTGCGGTAAAAAGAATCCTATGTGTTGACCCGGATAACCTGCTATTACCATACAAAAATTTCATAAAAATCCCTCTAGTGGTTTTTTTGTGATGCGGTCACATACAGACAGACAGAAAAAATTCTAAAAACTATAGATTCGGGCTCTATATCGCTAATAATGAATATTTCAATAAGATTTTCCGAAAAAATATTGAATTTAGGAGTTCGGCTTAGTTACAATTTTATTGCATGTATAGTTACTAATTTATGAAGCGAAAAAGTTTGCTTTACTGATAATTTAAACACGGGCGGAGCCGCGGGTGATTTAGTAGTAATTCTAATAAAATCGAAGAAAGTTCATATCTGTACATTAATTTTTTTGGGATTATAACTATGTATTTTAAAAACACATGGCGACATCTATTGTCGAATATCTAAATAACACATAAATAAATATTAATTAAAATAACTATTTTAATGGATAAAATAGCGCTTTTGATAATTTGATTTTCAAGATAAGCTATTTTTATAGTTTTTACCATATTTTGTAAGTTACCTTGCTAAACTGTTTACAAATAGTATCGTCGTGGTTTTGTTCCTACCAGTTTTTGTATTTTTTTTCAGAAATGAGTTATTTTCTCGCGGTAAAAAGTATCCTATATGTTGACCCGGATAACCAGTTATCATCATACCAAATTTCATCAAAATCCCTCCAGTGGTTTTTCTGTGATGCGGTAACAGACAGACAGACAGACAGACAGACAGACAGACAGACAGACAGACAGACAGACAAAAATTCTAAAAACTATAGATTCGGCCTCTGCATCGATAATAATGTCTATTTCAATAACATTTTCCAAAAAATATTTAATGTACAGATTCGGCTTAGTTAGAATTTTATAATATGTATAGATATAATAAAAAATATAGTCCTACCGATTTGAGTAGCAAATAACAATAATTTTACTATAGAAAATTGTACAAGTTTTAGCACATTATTAAAATATTTATACAGACGTACTTGCTAACTTACTCGTTAACTTTATATAGAAACATATTGTATACAGTAACATGTATCAATAAAACGAAATATAAATGTCGATTTTTAACATTACTAGCGACTTACCCTCGCTTAGCTCCGATGCATGTCTACGTCTTATAGTCGTATGTTATTCCAGCTTTTTGTCTATTTGTAAACTAAATTTCATCCAAATCTGTCTAGTTTTTTAGCGTGATGGAGACACAATTACACATATACACATCTACAAACTTTTACATATATAAAATACCAGCCTGATTTCAATCACGGTTTATTTTTTACCCGATAAGATGTCGTAAACCCTAGACGGAAGTTGATAACGTAACTACAAAGATTACTTTAAAAGTACTTGATTAGAGAATCAGTGGAGCGCCGAAGGTCACAATTATAATGACAAAGGGTATTTTTTTACCGGGAATTTAAATGGGGTTTGTGTACAAATGACAAAATTTTTACTAGGAAGGGACTTAGTCACCGTGATGACATTAATTAGGATAAAATCGAAGTGTTAATTTCAAAGTTGTTAGTTTATATCGCTTGTAATCTAATTTAAATCAAATTTTAATTATATATAATGGGCATCGATAACAGTATTAAGAAAATACATTTAAATATAAAAATTATATATAGGTACATATGTACATATGTATTCACGTTTTTCTAAAAGTAGAACGTTTTTGAAACGAAAAGTAAAAAGTAGAACGATTCATTTACGATTTTTATATTTTCTTAGAGTAATCAGTCCCTTAGGAGGCTACCACGGGTTTAAAATACATATCATGATATCTGCTAAGAATAGCTGGTAAAAGCTTAACAATTGCTATTTGAACTTTTACGTCACAATTTATATAATTATACATATAACATTAAACTTAACTAAGAGAATAACAAGTTCTGTATCCAAGATATCTCTAGGAACTAGAATAAAATAACTTGAGCTCATCGGTAATGAAATAAATAAAATAGAAATGAAGCTACATAAAATGTTATTATAAATAAAATATTCACGTACGTCATTTTTGATATAAACGTAGAATTATATAATGCCCATGCCTAAAGTTATTGACGACAATTTTTGTACGGTTATCACAAATCGCGTGATCAACGGAAGAAGACTATCACAAGTAATTTCTGATCACGCTGTGAATGACACGGGCAAAATGTTCAATTCTATTGTCTGGACGGTGGTCAAGTACATAGTGATAGTGTATAAGATACGATAGCAAAAATATTCATTCAGTCATTGCGCAGATAAAACTGTGGCTAATATTTTAATTTTATATTTAATTTTTTTTTACACTTGTAACAAAATTAGAAAGTATTTTTATTTTTTGAATTATTAGGATCACAGAAATTCCAATAATAGCAACATTAACTGTTGCTGCTCTTTTCTTGGCTAATCAAAAAAGTTGCTACCATATCTGTGCATAGAGTTTAAAGAAAATATTTTATTAATAACTTAATGACCCGACAGACTTCGTTCTATCAAATCAAGTTTGTAGCAAGCCACCAGGCCCAATTAGAAAAATGTTATTTTTACGTTTTTCCGGGCTATTTTTTCATTTTTTCTCGTCATGAGAACCTTTCTTGGACTTTAGCAAATATTTCAAAAAAAAAATTGCCGAATTGGTCCAGCCGTTCTCGAGTTTTGCGCTTAGCAACACATTTATCTATCAATTTTTATTTATTATTTATATAGATTAAACTCATTAACTCAAAAGATCTAAAAGCTTTTTGAACGATATTGAGCATAAGACGAGAATATAATTAAACTTAATAAACAAATGAATACAATACCTAATATAAGCACATATTATACCTACAAATATTGTCTTTCGTCTTTGAATACATCATTAATTTATACAACTTGTTCCATTGTTTTCTAGTGACTATTTTCATTTACGTTGTTTAAATAAAAAGTATTTTAATGATATGTAAAATAAAAAGTGTTTAATCTTAAGAATATATAATATTTTACAACTAACATTATTGCAATTATTATAAATTGCATTAGAATTTTCCCGCCGGGGTAGACCAAAATGATTCTGCTTTTCGCCATGATGGTACATCATCCTTTATCTTAATCATAACGCGTATGTCTAACAAAACGAAATCTACGTATTATACAATTTTTAAGCCGCAATAAGCAAAGTTATTAATTTTACAAATTTTACAACCAACCACTACAGAGTCAGTCAAATCAATATTTGAACTCATGTATGTATATCTATACTATAATAAAGCAGTAAGTTAGCGAAATCTGTACATGATTTTTTTTAAAAACAATAACTGTAATGTATTATGTACATAATAAAGAGCCCAAAACAATAGTTATAAAAATTTTTGTCT
Organism: Fabriciana adippe; assembly: GCA_905404265.1. Lineage (NCBI taxonomy): Eukaryota > Metazoa > Arthropoda > Insecta > Lepidoptera > Nymphalidae > Fabriciana > Fabriciana adippe. The sequence continues at coordinate 6,197,162 of FR989988.1, forward strand.
GCTTGTGTGTGCGCGTTTCACGCAAAAAGTAATGAACCGATTTCAACGAAATTTACTGAAGTGATAACTTATTACTCGGGTCAACATTAAGGATACCTTTTATTACGGGAAAACTTTTTTTTTCCTACGGGAAAACACAATAACTGGTTTTATCAAGTCTTCCTTAGAAACCTTCCGCTGGCTAAACCTTAAGACGTACCTACATCAAAACAATGTACTAAAAAAATGTAGGTCTTTGAAAGGCATACAAAAACGTCTTCAATAGTATACCTATGTCTATCTCCTAAGGTACACTTGCAGTACCTATTTTTATCTATACCTGTAATAAAACTAACTTATTCAAATCTATCATAAATTTCACGCAAAAAGTACTGAGTCAATCATTTCTCATGTAAGGGATATATATTTTTATTTTTTATAATACTTACCTTCTTTCGTATACCTATGTATGTATGTACATTGTACATATGTGTATATATAGTCTATTCTATACTTACCGTTAAAACGTACCTAGGGACGAACCCGAGCGAAGCGAGGAAGAGTCGCTAGTTTTAAATAAAAACTAATCAGCAGGGTATCTCTATTAGAATTGATAGTCAATTCTTATAGAAATCTAATAATATTATAAATCAATACAAATGTGTTTCTTTCTTATGAGCCAAGCGAATACTGATTACTAAGCTAAAATTAAAATAATAGTAAAAGAATTTTCAAAAAATGTAGACTCCTTGGTATTGGGCTAAAATAATGTGATATTATATTGTATTATTTAATTTATGTATTCTATTTATAATTTATTAGCGACTCACCCTCGCTTCGCTTCCGTGGACAAAAAAATCTATCCCACGAGAACCCAACATTTTTCCGGGATAAAAGTAATCCGTGTGCTATTCCAGACTATAATCTATCTCTGTGCCAAATTTCATCTAAATCCGTTCTGCTGTTCTGGCGTGAAAGAGTAACAAACAGCCACCCATCCATCCATCCTCACAAACTTTCACATTTATAATATTAGTATGGATTAGGAAGTAGAGATCTACGTAAATTATATACTCGTACATGCAATAGAGTCTGGTTGGAGTTTTTATTACTTTCTTACACTATTTTCATAACTAATTTATTTTCCGTTATCTACTAGTTCTATTGTAACTATATTTGGTTAAGGCAAATTTTAAACTATTAAAAAGTCTTTAAAATGCTAATTATCTTATTTTGAATGATTCGACAAAGCATAATATGGAAACTACGCAGCCGTAACGATGCCATGTGAGCAGATAGATTCCTCAGCTACAATACAATGTTACACATTTATTCTTTTGTTGTGGTAATTTTTTTGTATTATCTTTCCTAAATTTATTTGACACCATCTGAATAAAGGAAACAAATTTTTAAGAACCAACCTACCAAATAGCGTGTAGACAAAAGCAGTATATGTATAAATAGATAGATTGTCCGACTACTTTTCTTTTGGTACAATAACACACAGGTAAATCCTGACAGATTCAAAAGCATAACTAGAGCCTCTCAAAGTCTAAACCATTTTTCTATGCGATCTGAGCTAGTTTAGTCTATGAATATCCAGTTCCTGACAATACTGCTAACGTTTGCAAGAACGGAAACGGAAAATAATGGGCCGTTTATTAATGATCAACTAGCAAGAGCCAATTGCTGTAATGTTTGTATGAACGCAATGCCAATGGCATTTTTTGCTTAGCAACAAAATAGAAGAAGCTTATACACTTTGCATATTGCACTTTGCAATATGAAAACAAGTTTTTAGTCTTTTTAGTCGCATCATGATAAGAGGAACTGGGATTGCTTCTGATTCTCAGAGTATCACTAATATATTTATTAAGCCTATAATAGTCAACGTTATTTTAAAATCTTATTAGTTAACTTTTGGGTTTAAATATCTTTTCAAATAATACTTTAATCGTTAATATATAAACTTTTTATTAAATATTAAAGAGAGGTTTTAATTATGTAACACCTTGTTAGACAACAAGGTGCTAAGTAATTACTTACAGTTCAATTGAACTGGGCATTTTCGACTACTTAAATGCAGTTCTTTCGACGAGAAAATATATTTAGATAAATGAAGGTTTTGGTGACTTCTTGTTAAGCACCAGATAAGTTCTGATAAGTTCTCTGAATTTTTATATTGTCAAAATATTTTTAAATTTTGAACCTGCTTCCTTTGCGTAAGATGCAACTTCTTTATAAAAAAAATAAATATTTTTTTAGCAAATGTAAATTAAACACACTTGAAAAACATGATTGATATACTAAATTTTATTTTCATTAATAATATAATTATATTTTTATCGCATTTACATATATCTAATATGCCTAATTTTTCCAGTTACCCATATATAATTATATCTAAATTTCAAAATTTATTTCAAATCATGATTCGCAAACAACTTCTGCATATTCCTCTTATTTTTCATTAATAATTAATGTTCATCAAACTTTATTTAGTACTTCTTTCTTACTAGAAAGGAATGTAAATGTTGAAAATATTAACCCCTTCGGACCTAAATTAATAGAACGCATGAATAAAAATCTGTATAATCTGTATAAATATTATAAATGTAAAAGTTTGTGAGTATGGATGTTTGTTATTCCTTCACGCCAGAACGGCCGGCAGAGCGCATCTGGATGAAAGGCACAGAGATAAATCATAGTTTGGAATAACACATTCACACACGCGGACGGAACGCGGAACGGACAGAACACACAGAAAAATATACGGTTCCCGGAGGATAGGTTGGTTTTTGTTTTCCTAGAGGTGAAAGCGAGAATGAACCGCTAGTATTTTATACATTTTTTTATATATTTGGAGGATAAGTGAGATACACTTGCGAAAAAAAATCTTACCCTTTCGGATTTTTGAAAAATTTTATGTCCACTCCAATGAACACCAGGTCTCAGTAGTATATCATGAATGATGTTCGTATATAAAGTTTCGTATCGAATAATGCATAGTACTTTCATTTTATATGAGGCTTTAAACTATTTAAAGGTAGAGACGTTGACAGTTTATTAAATGTACTAGAAAATGGAACGATATCGGATCTAGATGAAGACAGTGCCGACGAAATTATCCAGGCTATACCAGACAGAACTTCATGTGGGTATTGATGTCGTACATCCGAATCAAACATCAGTAATTGCTCATCAATATGACGAAGAAGAAGACATATGTAGAAGAATTGCAAGAACCAAAACCTGAATACAGTAGATAAACAAGTAAGCCTGACATAATATGAAGAAAATTTAAAACCTTCTGACATAGATTCACCTCTTGCTCCGATAGTTTTTTTTTTTCAAGATACATAACAGACTTCCTAGTTGAAAAATTTGTTTCCAATATTGTATGCTAATAGAAAAGAAGTTCGTAATATCAAGTCATCAACTTCAACAGAAATGAAAAGTTTTTGGTCCTCATATTGTGATGGGGAGTCTAAAGTTTTCCCGTATTCGTTTGCAGTAGGATTTCATTTTAAAAATGAAAATATTTTTGGAGAATATATCAAGAGATCATTTTCTTCTTCACATGAGAAATAATTTGCATGTAATAATTATTAAATATTTCTTGCGGAAGCATACAATGGTTAGACTTTGATAAGATGATCAGAGTTACTACGTTAAATAGAATCATTAATAAATTAGTTATTATTAATTTCAAATTGCAAATGTTTTCTCCATATTATGTCAGGCTTACTTGTTTATCTACTTGATCCAGATCTTGGTTCTTCCACCTCTTCTATGCCTACTTCTTCCTCATATTGATGAGCAATCACTGATGTTTGGTTCGGATGCACAACATCAACACCCACACGAACATTCCTCTCTGACATAACCTGGATAATTTCGTTGTCACTTTCTACATCCATATCCGATATTGTTCTATTTTCTATTATACTTAATAAGCTGTCAACTTCTCTACCTTTGGATAGATCAAAACTTAAAATATAATAAAAATACCATGCATTATTCGATATGAATCGTTATATACGAAAATAATTCATGATATACAACTGAGACCTGGTGCCCACTGAAATGGACATAACTTAAGGTGCAAATTTCTATTAGACAAATATATGTATTACTTGTATTATTTTCATAATTGAGCGTCACAAAAAACATGACAAATAATAAAAAAATGTACGTGACAAACAAAACACATTACCATTGGTCGCGTGATTACAAAGGAAATAAAATAAAACTTAAGATTACTTGATTGGTGTTTATTTTGTTTGTCGAAACAATATCAGATAATTTCCGATTACAGTTAAATATTTACAAATGGTTTTAATAACTCTGTTTATCTCTATCTCTGTTCTATGTGCATTTGTATAAAATGCCCACTGAGAAGGACCCTAGGACCGAAGGGGTTAAACAAAAAATCATTTTTTTTTATTGTAGGTAATTTTGAGCATATTTATTTATGCAATCCATATGCAGTGTTTACATTATATCAAGTACTAGCGACTCACCCTCGCTTTCCTTCGGGTTCGTCTCTAGACAAAAACATATCTATCCCACGGGAACCGTACATTTTTCCGGAATGATATATAGTCTATAACCTTCCTCAGTTAACAGGCTATCTAATGCAAAAAGATTTTTTCAAATCGGATCAGTAGCTCCTGAGATTAGCGCGTTCAACCAAACAAAAAAACAAACAAACAAAAAAACTCTTCAGCTTTATAACATTAGTATAGATAATGTTTAAAACAAATTATTTTTCATCCGGTAAGTACAAAGATGAAGGTCGACCTTATTTCGGTTATTCTACATTATGGTTTACCTCGTAGTAATGGATGTATATAAATAAATATGTATGTATATAGTATGCGAATGCACTTAATTGAGGATGAACCTACAAAAAGTCTTGTCCATTAAATCGTTGATAATTGTATTTTCAATGTTAACTTATATTATTTATTTACTTTTCTTTAGTAAAGTCCTCCTTTTAATAAAATTCCTTTGGCCTTTACCAGACCGCGAAAAAGTCGTCGGGAAAGAAATCCACCCTAGCGCTGTAAATAATTTTTACTTATATGTTGGAAAATTGAAACAATTTCTGATATCAAAATACAATTTAAAATTTATAAAATTACATAATATATTTAATTAAAATACAATTTGCACATTCACTGATGTCCAAAAAAAATGGTTTCTCAAAAATAATTAAATACATTAAAAAAACTACATCGATTTCAAATAAACTCGCTTAAAACCCAAAACAAATGTAATTTTAAAAACAATACGAGAAGACAAAAATCAAATTAAGTCGCATTTTCGCATCATCAAAGAAAATGACACATCGGTGACAATTGACGGTATAATCTGTGACCAGATCTATACACGCAGAGCTCAAGTGACAATATCCTAAAACCCACATAATACAGAATTGAATTGGCAATATTTATCTTCTAGATATTTTATGGAAAAAAAACCGAGGTGTATTAGGTATTTTATTTCCTATTCATAACTTTCTCGAATAACCGGCTCTAACAAGCTGCTAAAAACCCCCGTCGAATAACAATAATTAATTTAACAACTCTTTAACGACTTGTGTTACTTTTTTTAATTATATTGTCTGTTTTAATTTTTGGCAGCATTATATGACACCCAGTGAGAGCTTCATTCCATTTTACAATGTGGAAAATTTTATGTAATTACAGTAATTTGAACAACGATTAATCTTTGAGATTTCTATAAAGAAATAAACGCTTCCTGTGACTTAAAATTGCACGTGTAGTGATTGCATGAATAAGTCGCGGCAAAATGAGGATAAAATAAGTTCTAATGATTTGAGCTTAGTCGAATATTTTCTAAAAATATTATTATATCAAATTAGTAGGTAGTTACAATTAGCATATATAATTACCGTTGTGTAAACTAAATACAATAGAAATAATTTAGTTTGTTCAATAAAAAAACCATTATAATTAGCAAATGCTTATAACCTTAAGCAATAAATAACTTTAATCTGTAATTAGTGCATATACAAAAAAATACATGTCCCACTTAGTTTTAAAAATATTTAGTTTTAATGACTTTAATGATTAATAACCACTGAGGAAGAAATTTTCCTCAGGATATGGCTGAGGGGTCGACAAATTGTATATTAAACTATTTTTTTAAAGTAAAGCCTTTTGGGCCAGTTTACTTGAATATTGTCAGCGTTATTATTGAAACGGGTGCATAACCGAAGGAATTACCAGGTAACAGGCAAGGCAAGTCGATAGAAGTACAATTTTATCATAAATTATGACTTACTAAAGCATACTAATGTTTTAAAGAGAAAAAAAATGTTTTTTGTATGTTTGTTTGTAATGGATAAACTAAAAATCCGTTGAACCGATTTACATGAAATTTGATATTAAGATAATTTGAAACCCTGGGAAGAACATAGGATAGTTATTATCCCGAAAATCATCCCTTAAGGAGGTGAAAAGTGGGATGAAAATTTGGGTGGGGAATCAATTATTTCTCAAATAAGGGATATAAAACTTATCATACCTATGTATATAAAAAAATAAATATACATATATATACATATATATACTAATATGTAGTCTATCTATCCCATACTAACCGTTAAAACGTACCTAGGGACGAACGGGAGGATAAGTCGCTATTAAATAATATTTTATTAAAAAATATGTAACCATTATCACAGACTAATTAATAATTAAGTCTCATACATAGTTTTCACTATCCTATAGGGAGCCTTTATAGGGCTGGAATAAATTATTGTTTCCGAAATATTATAAAATTGGGCGAAAAATTCGCGCGTATTAAAATCTTTTTCACGTAAAAATGAAAAGAAAATATATTGTATATTACATTATTTATTGCATATTAACAATATAACATAGGTCACACACGGACCAATGTGGGCAAAGGTGGCTAATATTCATATTAAAAAAACTGTGTTTACGATTTTGTTTTTATTTATTTGTTAGAAAGCTATGTTTGTTTAAGTAAAAAAACATAACTTTCAAAGCTATGTCGTCATATTTTCAGTGTTTTTCATATTTAACTTCACTTTTTTTCTACGCAAACGAAACGTTTAGATCTAATAGTAAATAGTGAGTGCATTCTCTGACAAATGATCTGTATTTATTATTTTGCATGAAATATGTTATATTTTCATACGCTGTATGATTTTAACTCTACAGAAGTATAGCCTAAAACACTTTAATTATTATATACCACTGAAACAAATAAAGTAATTAGACTCGAAAAAGAAATGTGTAATAAATTTTCCAAAGTAAATACCTGCTTGAGGAATGCTGTGGGAATCTTAGTCATCGTAAAGAACGAATTTTCTGATCACCACAAACTTCCACCGAATAGGATCGCGGCAATCCTTTACGTAGGAAGTTGTAAATAAAAATAAATGGAGCAGACGAGAGACCGGTGCCTCTTGACCGTCAGCTTCGACTGCACCCGCTGTGGCTTCTGACAATCTGTTTTCATTACTGATTCGAATAAAAAAAATCTATGTTTACATAGCGATCATGTGAGATCGTGGCGAATATCGCGATAGATGACGTCGGTAAAACTACAAGGATCACAAATATTACAATAAATGCTTTATAACATTACACCTACGCGTTAATCAGCCCCGCTGAACTCTTATTGTAATGCCTGACTGCACATTGAAAAGTAATTACTTGTGATAACTCAACATTATTATAAGGTCGGGGATATGTAAATAATGAAAAATACATGTTAAATGTATACATTTAATACTGAATAATATACTAATTTAATTGCAATGTCGCTACTAACACATAACACAATAATTATATATTATTTATATTTATTAAAAAAATATTAATAATTCTTCTTCGGTCTACATTTTTTTTTCTTTTAAATACCATTATTTTATTATTTTATATAATAAAAAATACATATATTATATTATTATGTATTATATTTTACATATAAATATTTTATTATTATGTATTATATTTTACATTTTAAGTCCACGACAAAGTAACAAGGGTAAGTTAAATGTATTAAAATAGTAGAAACTTGAACAGTGGCTTTAGAACCTAATGCATGCTTACGCATGAACAAATTCTAATTTCTCTGGAACTTGTTCTTTGACATATAAGCACATCTGTTTTTTAACAAAAAAACTTTATATGAGAAATGTAATGAATATCAGAATTGATGATCATAAATCAATCTGACATCGATACCGGTGAAATGAATAATAAGGTTAATATAAAGTAAAATTACTATATACATATGTATATGTAGGTACATATTTATAATAGCATTAATTACCAAAAGAAATATTATACTCGTAATTAAAGTAAGATTTAACTGGAATAGACTCTGTTATCGCCAATTTTGAAATTATGTATTACGCCTAAGTATAAGGAATGTTTTAAAAAATAGTATAGTATAGTTTTCACGACACGTTTGGCTCAGTTTGTAGTGACCCTACTTGCTGTGGCAGCGATCGCAGGTTCGAGTTTCACTGGAAGCATTCGTTTGTGATGAGCACGAATATTTCTACTCCAGTCATGGGTGTTTATATTTATATTTATAATATATATAATGTAATTTAAAGTTATATATGTGTAGTGTATCAACAGTCTGGTATCCATGATACAGGCCACGTACTTACAATGGAACTAGATGGTGCTGTGTGTTAATATTCCAACATATTTATTTACTTATTTAGTATACAAATGACAATTTGTATACAGAATAACAAGTAAATAAATGTAAATAAATAAAAATGCTAACGGATTTTATTATAATAAATAAAAAAATTAAGTAAGCTAATATTATGATATCTTTCAAGGAGAAGAGAACTAATGCTTAAAAAATACAAAAAATATAGTAATATTTTTATTATTAATATTTTATTCTAGAAAACTTATACTATAAATTTAATTAATACATAATATTTTATAAAATATCCTTTATTTTAAAAAAAGTGAACTATCTGCATGGCAAAATCGAGAATAGTAACATCCTATCAAAAACACAAATATGAAAATGGGAGCCAAGTTCAATATTAAGAATATGCGTGGTTGTCAACTTCACCGACAAAAGAGTTGGGATCTAAATGAAATTTATTAATAAGACCATATTTAAGTTCAAGACTTAGCTAGTTTTTACCAGTAAAGCAAGTTTTTAGAAGAGTGATACATGAATGTGTATGTAAAAACTAGCCAAGTCATATCATGACTTTTTGTAAAGAAACTATTGTTATTCATAATTCCAAAGTGACCTGTAAATTCAATCTTTTTTTTTTAATTTTGCAAGTATTCGTTTGTGGATAAGGCAGAACAGGAAAATATTATTTAATCATCATGGAACCTTTTCTCCTGAGAAGTAAAAAGTTTTTCTATTACTATTATTGCTATTATATTTCAAAAGGCACTAGGTGTTAAGCTATTGCTACTATGTTTTGGAAGGCGCAAAGTGCAAGCAAGGTCTTAATAAAAATTAATTGGAAAACAAAACAAATTTTAAGAATTCACTGGTTTCGGATTTTTCCCTTTGTATGCATACAATTACCCATCTGGACACCAAGTTTCAACTTTCTAGGTCATCTAGAAGTAGAAGGTACAGTCAGTTAGTGATAAAAATGCCGATTTTTAGACGTTAATATCTCAATAACCATTTGGGCTGTATTTATGAAATTGGAAATTCTAGTTAATCCCATCTCCAAATGGTTCGTGTAAAATATATGCACACGGCGCTGCGTCGACAGTTCCTTTTGGCTTAAACTTGGCTGGACACGCTACCGCGTGTCTTGATAAACAGTAAATCACGCTACTATTTTCGACTTTGACACTTATTTTGGTGGACTTCGTCTATATAATTCTTTAGTGTGACATATATGTACCTACATAACAAACAAATATTGGCATCTATATATTGCTTGCTTTTATACACTTAAATATATACACATAATAAAATTCTAACTGATTCGAATCTGTACATATTTTTTGGAAAATTACCTTGTGTAGTCATTATTATCTTATATAGTCATTATTATCAATACAGAATCCGAATCTATAGTTTTTTTGTCTGTCTGTCTGTTTGGGAGCGTGAAAACCACTGGATAGATTTTGATAATATTTCGTATGATGATAGCTGGTTATCCGGTTCAATATATAGGATACTTTTAACTGCGGGAATATTTTCCCACAGTAAAACGTATTCTCATCTCTGAAAAATCTATACTAAACGTTACTATACAATCAGTTAAAATGTCACATTGATTTGACTTTTAAAATACTATGATGTCGAAAAAAAATATTTGCAGGAAAAATCCAGCTTATCTAAAAGAGATCGCAATCTAACTCACAGCATCTGACAAAATTGAAAACCCTCAGATTTCAAACACTTGTGACTAAATAGTAAGTACTATATCTCTCTCATAAACTTGATAAAACATTTATTATATCTATTAGAAAAATCTGGCAACAGATTTGATACAATGATAATAATATTGTGGTGACATAATAATACGAATATCACGAATTCGATTCTTGTGCATTTGAAAAAAAATATTTTCATCGGATATACATTTTATATGATTTCATTTTACTCGATCAAACAATAAACATAGTTTTATATATCCCACGGAAAAAATATCCATTTGCTTATATGTTACATACGCGCTTCAAGCATTAGAGTAACAAAACACGATTAGCTTACAAAAGTGATTTCACCTTAAAGGATGCTCTTTTCTTAGTTGATATGATGCTACAATAATGACATAATTTATTTATTAAAAATATTATAAAAATCCCAAAAAATACAGAGCAATTGTATGGAATTAAATAAAGTTAAAGAATTTGTTTGTTTGTATATATATTTAAACACACTTACCTCTGGAACTACAAGACTTTACTAAGTATTACCTATTGTTATTAATATTGATACGTAACTTGTTTTAGATCGTGAAATAAATTTCAGTTAAATTTTTGCCCACATGTTCTCTTATATAAATTAGAATGTAAAAACTGTTTTATTAAAAAAGTTGTCCTCTCTTACTTTAAAGTAGCTCTACAAATTTATTAAATTGACTCTACCAGTAGCCGTAAAAGGAATCACCAATAACTGTACTAGTGGCCAAAAATAAAAAAAAAGTTTTATTTATTATATTTATTTCTATTAGAATTTTGAGCCTGGCGGTAGAGTAACGATTTCTATATTACTTAAGCAAATACTTATTTTCGAAAAACAATGATTTGTGCAAGCTCTTCGTGTAAGACTTTTTTTTGCTTTTAATCGTTTATTTCCTATGAGTAAATAATTATTTATTCGTAATTTATTCCACATAAACATCATCATAAGTGAATGAAATATTGTTAATAAATGTTTCAGGTGGTATAGAATTGGCTTAATACTAGCAAGTTTTGCTACATAATATTTAGATTGTATTAGTATACTCTGCCAAATACGAATTGGATGTTGACAATTTTCTTAATAGCTTGCTGGCCGATTCACGATACACTTCTTTTTCTTATTTTCATTGAACATATATTTCAAAGCCGTTAAAAAAAAGCTATATGATGAATATACAATAGTAAGCAAAGACTGAAAAGAATATTCACTGCCGCCAGCTACGAACGAAACGGAGAAAATGTTATTGATTACTAGCAGTTCCCGCGGCTTCGCCTGCGTTCAAACTACAAAAAAATCTCTTTGGCTTTAACTTATAACATGTTAAGGGCTGAATTTTTAAAACTTCTTAAATTCGTGTTTTTGTATCGAAGAGCATAAATATCAAGTTTCAAGTAAAAAATTAGTTTCAAAATTACAGAGTTTCATAGAAATAAATTACAACTTTTCATCCCCCAATTTACTATTTTGCGGGATGAATTATTACAGATAATACTTAAGACATGTGATTATTTAACTGAATTGGAGATCATTAATAACAAGTTTCAAGTCTTATATTATAAGCTACTTTTTATCCCGGAAAAATTTACGGTTCCCGGGGGATAGGTTTGTTTTTGTTATCCTAGAGGAGAACCCGAGCGAAGCGAGGGTAAGCCGCTAGTTATCATTAAAACAAATTTTTGGCTATATAAATTAATAACATTTAACATATTAGAAATAGTTTGTTGGCCGAAACAATTCTCAAATGAAAACATTTGTAAATTTTTATTGTAAATAATGTTAATGTTTGTAAATCTTTTAGTGTAAAAATTGGGCAAATGCAAGTCCAACTCGCGCATTATAGGTTATAGCAAAATACTGTGTTGTTTTTCTTACTTATGTGTTTTGTTAGGTTAACACTAAAATAAATACGAATAATATTTACTTTCCACAATATCTACTCATTTTATCAAACGTAAAAATAAGTTCGTTTCATATTATTTTTTAACATTATATGGAAAACAAGTTTATGGTTGTTAAACTGGCAAAGCGGGTAACTAAAGGTATTCCATATCTAAAAACTATGAAAAAGTATGTTAGAAACAGTTACACCTCAACTTTTCAAAAATTTTTGACACCATTTCTTGAAAGGTGGAAGGCTTGAAGGACGCAATAAAATGGTTACGACTTTAATCATATTAGCGGAGCCATATGAAATAATGAAAAGCATTTGCTTAGACTTATTTACTTATTTACCTTAATTATGTACTTCTGGAACTGCAACTTTCTCCAACACTTTCTTTTGAAAATTTCGGAAAATATTACTAGCTAACGCTAACCCATGCCTGTATCGCGAAAAATAACATTAAGAAAAGTTATTATTATGTTATTTAAATAATCAGCTAGTTAAATATAAATTAATCAATAGCTGTCTATTAGTAAAAAATGATTATAATTAATTCAGTAGTTTGAGAGTTTTTCGCTCAAAATTAAACAAACAAATAAACAAAACAGAAGTATAGACACACTATAAATGTTATTGTTAAAGAAAAAGTGTAATATTACTAAATCAAATACGAGATTAAAGGAAGGTCTTTAGTGGCATTGTCAATGACCGCCATTATTTACCAATCATGCAGTGCGCTATGAAATTGGTGTATACCTACATATAAGAGTATACCTACTAATATGTAAAACCTAAGAATTTATTTTTTCGTCATCTAAACGCGGGCAGATGCTAATATGTAATCTACCTTAATCTATACTAATACTTTACTAATATTATAAAGCTGAAGAGTTTGTTTGATTGTTTGTTTGTTTGTTTGGTTGAACGCGCTAATCTCAGGAACTACTGGTTGGAATCGAAAAATTCTTTTTGTGTTGGATAGTCCATTTATCGAGGAAGGCTTTAGGCTATATAACATCACGCTACGACGAATAGGAGCAGAGCATAAATGAAAAATGTTGCAAAAACTGGAAAAGATGATTCCTTTTTAGAGCTTCCGTTGCGTGCGCTGCGTAAACGGTTAAAGTTACGCAAAAATCGTGTATGACGGAATTGTTCCCCTTTAAAGTTCTAAAAAAAAGTCCGCGACAGCATATGGCCACAGTCTATAAAACAATACAGTCATCTAACGAAGCCGTCTAGACAGGGCAATCGTGCGGGGTGTGAGAGGTGAGACGCGGGTAGGCGAGCCCGAGCTGCATACATTTCTGCCGCCCGAATTAGTAAGCAGCTCGGGACACGACTTTAAGGGCTATCGCGCGTTTATTTTAATTTGTAAGCAATTAAAATGGTTCATACTACCTGTGCTATATTATATATTTTTTGCTAAAATTATTTATTAGGATGAAGATTTTTTACATAATTAAGTTTAATAACAGACATTTCAAATCCAGTAAATCTAGAAACCGAAAATATTTGTCCGTTGCCCATTTATGATAGGTGATTTGGAAATCTATTAATTACATTATATCATATAAAACTAACTTTGCTAAAAAATTGAAAATAATGATAAATTTATATATAACTAAATTCAATTTGACTTATGTAATATAATTTGCTAGATTTAACTTATTTTTATTATAACTTAATTTATTTCATTCTAATTATCTAGTTATTCATTAAATTAATTATAATGTCACATAGAAATATCCATTTAATCAAATCAAATAATTGTTAAACCAATTGTATATTATATTTTTTATTAAAGAAATAAAAGGCTTATTATTATTATTATATGAAATTTTGTAAAACTCTATTTGAATTTGCCTCCGCGAAATGCCTTTTTGTATTCTTTGCTATGAAGAATTTCGATAAATAACTAAATAATAATATTATATTTTAATTAAATTACAAAAAAAACTGTAACAACCCTGCGTAATGCGAAGTACGCTACGCGGTGTCGGCTTTTCTTTAAACATCAAAGGCGATAGCCCACTGTTATTTTTTAGTACACTGTGATATGGCCATCTTTTAAGGTTGACTCAATATAACCCTTTTAATGGTAATCAAATTTGTTCTAAAATAATGCATTACTTCCGAAGGTGTTTTTATAAACATGATATTAATCCTTATCTAAATAAATACGTTATTCATCACAAGTATTTAATTTTGAACAAAATTGCCCTTGACATCATTTGATTTCAATGAATATCTTAGGAGATATCATAGTTTTAAAATATACATATTTAACTTTACGCGGACTATGGGTGAGCGCGCTCTCAGCTCGATGCAAGGCGGGGGCGGGGTCATCGTGAAGGGGGACTCTGCAAGCAAAGTCACTATTCCGCGCGGACGAAGTCGCGGGCAAAAGCTAGTAATTAATATGTTATCTACCTTAATAATCGTTATGTGATGGAATCATACATTGTCATTATATATTTAGATTTATATATTCTTCAACGAGTGTATGACATCTTGTTTAAGTCCCCATAATATATATTTTTGCTTAAATGGTCATGTATGTATACTTGCATATAATCAAATTCTAACTGAGTAGAATCTGTACATTAAATATTTTTTGGAATATCTTATTAAAATAATCATTATTAATTATTATCGATACAGAGGCCGAATCTATAATTTTAGAATTTTTGTCTGTCTGTCTGGACAACCGCTGGACAGATTTTAATGAAATTTCATATGATGATAGCTGGTTTTCCGGGTCAACAAATAGGACACTTTTTACTGCGGGAAAATATCTTATCTCTAAGAAATCTATACTAAACGTTAAAATGTAATTAGAGACGAACCCGAGCCGAGCGAGGGTGAGTTGCTAGTAATAATATGAACCATGTGATTTGTCGTCTGCCAAATGCGCTTATCTAGCTAAGTAGTAGACAAAACACATACTTTTAAGAGTCACAATTTTCGCGATGAATATTTGATTTGATTTGATTTGAAACATGTGACAGAATGCGATAACGTACGCATGATATACATACATACATATGTATCATCGATCGAAGTCGCAGGTTGAATTTTCGTCATACGACATACTTTTCATGTACCTATTGTAACAATTTTTCAAAATAAAACTTTGGCTTACACATTTTTCAGAAATTCAGGATAAATGTATATTAAGGCCTAAAGTAAAACTTACCTTAATTACATCTTGATACAATTGACCTTGATAATTATAATAATATTTTGCGATAATTTTATTTTGCAGGTCAACTAATCTATATATATATATAAATCGATTGCTGTTCGTAAGTCTCGTTAAAACTCAAAAATTGTTGAACCGATATGAACAATTCTTTTTTTTGTTTTGGGGTGTGTTAGGAGTAGTTTAAGTACAAAAAAATAGGGATAAAATAATAGAAAACCCATAAGAACAGCTGGAAAATCTAAAAGTTCAGAAATGTTTATTTTGTATAAGAATCACTATTTCGGATTACTTTCCATAGTGGCGGACCTACTATATACAACAATACGACAAGTTTAAGTTGAAAAAAATATTGAATGTATATAATATATAGTCTATGTATTCCATACTAACCGTTAAAACGTACCTAGGGAGGATCCCGAGCGAGGGGAGGGTGAGTCGCTAGTTAAAAATAAATTATATCTATACAAAAAGACTTTCGAGCAGAAACTCGTATGTTTTATTGGTAGACAAACAACAAATGAAAATTATACTGAAAAACCAATCCTAGGTTGGCTACAAGGTCCCAAGGGTTCCACTTGTATAGGAAACTTCGAAATACTAGGTCCTGTTGACTTGTCATCGTAAGAGAAAAATTACAACTGGATGAGCTAATATCTTCTATACATATTATAAAATCTAACTAAGCCGAATCTGTACATTAAATATTTTTTGGAAAATCTTATTGAAATAGACATTATTATCGATGCAGAGGCCGAATCTATAGTTTTTAGAATTTTTGTCTGTCTGTCTGTCTGTCTGTCTGTTACCGCATCACAGAAAAACCACTGGAGGGATTTTGATGAAATTTGGTATGGTGATAGCTGGATATCCGGGTCAACATATAGGATATTTTTACTGCGGGAAAATATCTCATCTCTGAGAAATCTATACTAAACGCTAAAACGTAAGTAGAGACGAACCCGAGCGGAGCGAGGGTGAGTCTCTAGTTATTTGAATAAAACCTAACCAAACAAAATGCTTTGTAAAACATAATTAGCTTCCTCTTCAGTGAAACAAATGTTTTTATTTTAGGTGACTTTTTTAAATGTTTACTGTTCGTAGATAATTCAGTTGATCCCTGTTTTATTTATGTATTACTTAAATACTACAAAAAACAACGTATTCGATAAACCTTCATGTTGTAAGGAACATAATAATTCGATATTTTTCTTTCAATATATCATTTTCTTATTACCTAAATAAAGAAACAATAAAAATAAGGAAGTCTTGACCATACAACCAGGCTATTAACTATACAAAGGTTTGTCTTGAACCTTGGCGCTCTGGTACATACATATATAATAATGTAGGCACAAATGTACACACACAAAAATATATATATATATACACATCCTTTTTTATACTTATCCATTTTATATTAAGACCTTTTAAAATAACCCTTTTTTTATAAATAATATTTGTAACATATTTGAAAAAAAAGTATTGACATTTAAAAGGCAAGCACGATTTTTATTTCCTCTTACAAATAAAATAGATTATTATATATTATTATTTATATATATATATATATATATATATATATATATATATATATATATATATATAGATAGATTTTGTGTGTGTACATTTGTGCCTACAATAGTAATACATGATTCAGAAGATGATTAAATTTTTGTTTTTAGCTGACATTTCTTACCTATAATCTACCTGTCAAGTTTCCATTGATCAAGCGGCGATCGAGATATCGTGTTTAGTCAGTGAGTGAAAGAGTAACCTTTCACTTTCACATATAATAGATAACGTTTATTTATTAACATTACAGCCTTAGATTTTGTACATCTTATACGAGGGTTCTATCAATCACATCATCAATTTGAAGGAATTTAAATTTTACATTTACACTACGCGTATAAAGGAAAGATAGCGATTGACATGGGTATTGAAATACGTGAGGTACTAATTACGGATTTAATAATTAAGTTACATTAGGATACAATACTGAATCAATTTACTTACAAATTTTTTCAACTTAACAACTTAATATTCAAAATTAAATTTTAATTTCCAAAAAATAAAACAATGTCTGTACATTATTACCAAGGTACACATCCGTGATCTTTTAATGTATTATTTGTTTTATAATAATTTAGCTATCATTTATTTATTTATTTTCCCAACAAAACCTCCCCCGTCTTAATGGAGCATCGCAGGATCGCTTACGCACTCAACTATGATACCCCGACCACAACAACGTTAGGGTTGCTCCACAGTCCACTCTGCTATCAGAGAAGTACCAGAAGCAACCCGCATGGCACACTGCCCACAAAAGTGTGTGCATCTCTCTTCCCAGAAAATATCTGATTGAAATCCGTCTAACAGTATAATACAAGATGTACAAACAAAAAGAAAGTCTTAATTCATTTCTTAAATATTATTTCTTAAGTAATTATAATTATTTAAAACTAATAAATCTTTGTTATCATTTCATTTGGAGCATTTGATACAGTAAAAGAACACCATCACAAGTAATAATATAACAAGATACTGAGTGATTATTAATTACCTACAAATTATTTTACTTTTATCTTATCTAATCTAATATCTTTTCTAATATAACGGTTAGATGAAGGAAAAATAGCTTTAAATATTATGAATTAAGCAAAGAGGAAAAATTTGTGACAATATAATCGAATATGAAACCGATACTATAATTAAATTATAATAATAATTAATTAATTATTATTACATTAAAGGAATCGATATTATTATGAAAACAATTAAAACTATGGCAATCTCTATCTAGTCTATGATTCTTAGAATAATGAAGGTTAAGAGATTTTTTTTTCAATCCTATGTCATCATTTTTTTTTTAATTTTGCAATACATCGGTAAATCCATCCTTATTTTCATTTATGTTATATATTATGTTATGTCAAATCCTCATTTACAATACTAATAAATACTATCTAACATAAAATTAGAACATTTTTTGTAATTTTAAGATACCTTTTCGATTTCAACATTCTTTTAAATTGTGTGCAAGGTCATGGTTTATATGCATACTAATGAAATGATACAAAAGCCGGTTTTAAAAATTGATATTAGAACGACAATTATACTGAGTAAATATTGCAAAATGCAACAGGGCAATTTTTTAACAAAGCGCCTATCCCTATTAACATTGTCGGATATGCATTTTTGTCATTTTCGTTTTATTTCACTAATCACTCCTAAAAAGTCTCTTCTTTTAGTAGGTGCAACAAAAAAATGTTTTTTACGAGTATTTTTTAAAATAGCCACGTTAACATTGTCGAATCTGTCACGAGCGCCAGTTAACAATGACGGATTTCAACTCGCGACAATGTTCGCGGTTCGCGAGGGTCGGCAACGCATGCGGTTGTGCCAGTTCCAACCATGTTAAACGGGCGAGCGCACGTCGCGTGATATTACGTTACTATAGCCTATTATTTTCTATATTTTGTTCTTATGAATAAGAATTATGTATACGAGGCCCACACGCTTAATAAAACTAGCCATTAAACAATCTGGTGAAAATTTTATGGATAAAAACAAGAGTGTTCATTTAAACATTTTGACTACTGCAGGTGAAGATGAAGAAACAGGTAAATATTTATTGTTATTTTATTTCTAAAATAGCTTTCTTAACATGATACTAATTATTCAAGAATAAAATAATTTCAATATTTGCTTTTTTTTATTGTTAATGAAATATATGGAATAGTTCGTTTAACATTGTAGGATGTGACATAACCGACATTATTAATTGTTTTGAATGGAGTAAAATATGTCGGTAGTACCAGATCCGTCTTTGTTTGTCGTTTTAATATATGTCCAATTTGTCGGAAGTGTTACTTCCTACTTTGTTAACTGTATGTATTTTAAAATGTTATGTTGGATGTGGTACATATTGCTTTGTTAACTGTTTAATGGTATATTATATATGTTGGTTGTGGTATTTTAATTTATGTTTTTTATATTGCTATTATAAAAAATGCATTTTGACGCTTTTGTTTCGCCTGTACTGGTTTGGTTCTATTGACTAATAATAATTTCCGTACTACAACGTACAGAAAAATATTTTTTTTTATTTATTCCTAGTCTAACTTATTAATATGTTTTTTTTTTCAGTTAATAGGAATCTCCATTGCGATATGGTTTCCAAAATCAGTTAATTAAGTTGAATGAATTGATTGGTTACGTTTTCAATGAACATGATACACCAGAAAATAATGAACCCACTTCATCGACCTCGACTTATTTTAAAATTCCTTCTGAAATTAATGTAGCTTTTGACCATGAAATTACATCAAAAACTCTAATGCCGTCCCCATCCTCTCATGAAATTTGCAATAACAGCTTCTGTGCAACGTATTCAGGAAGTGAAAACCCAAAAAAACCAACGACTAACCACCAACCAATGATGGCTTATATGGTAACTTACCCACACCATCTGTAACTTCCTTTTCAAGTGTTTAAAAGTAATAAAGGCTACAAACGACTAGTACATAAAGAAAATTGGGTGATAAATAAGAGAAAGACTTTAAAAATCAGGGGAAGAGCTTTACAAATCACAGAGGAAAAGAGGTATAAGAAAAACAGTTAAAAGAACCGTGTAATGAAAAGTGTCGAATGAAATCTTCCTCGAAATTCAGCGAGAGTCAGCGAAGGATTGTATTTAATAAAACGACAATATTCTTATATCCGAATATATATCCTCATTATATAAATCTTTACGCAAATTTCAACGTACGCTTTCATAAGCCGAAGAAAGAACTATAATATAAGTAATTACAAAACGTGGCTCAAACGAGGTCTCTAGTTGTCTCTATCAGTTTATAAAACCTTACATTACTTAAATAGAGTAAAAACATTTCGTTTCTAGTCAGACAATTGTGCAGGGCGAAACAGGAAAGTTTTTGCTCTTTATCTTCTGGCTACGAAAGAATTTGGAGTCACTATCACCCATCGTTTTATGGTCACACACAAAACGAGGGTGACAGTGTCCATTCGACTATTGAGCGTGCTAATGATCGCAGGTTAATCTATGTTCCAGATGAATGGTACTATCTTTTTTGCTGCGCTAAAGCTGAAAGTACACTCAAATAAAGGAAATGACAAACTCTGATACTTATGATTTTAAGCCTCTATTATTAAATAAAACTTGGTCGAAAAACAGTGACAATGAGAAGATCCAGTAGGCTCGCTTAAGAAAGGTGACGGTACATGCACAGCACTATGATAGGATTGAATATAAGTATAATTTTGAAGATGAACCGAAAACTATAATAATATTGAAATCTGGTAACTGAAACACTAAAAGGTCATCTCATGAATTTTTAAATCCAGCAGGCTTATAATGGAGATCTTTCTATTAGTCGTGATAAATATAAGGACTTAATTAACCTATGTCAAAGTGGAATAATTCCGGAGAAATATCAGAACTTTTATCAAAACTTAAAATTTGATCAAAGTGTGGGCACTTTGATCAAATTTTAGAGCCAGTTAAAGACATTGATGAGGATGATTAATTAGTAACGTTGCTCTTTTAAGACTGATGATTTTGTCTCTATATTACGATAATAAAACCTATACCGTGATGATAAAGTGCCATTTTTAGAATAGTAACGAAAATTCAAACTTTTGTTGAGATTAATTAATTTAGGTAGAATACCTATATTAGGTCATTATAGAAGCTTGTTTACTGAATATATAAATAAGATTATTATATTATAACTTTGGTCCTTTTATTTTTATCGTCCTAGAGTCACTTCATATTATAACAAACTTATAAGTTTTTTTTAATGTGTAATGCTATGTTGGTCAAGCCGTTTTTTATTATTTTTGAGGAGTCTGTTATTTTATATGATTTTTGGTTAAAGCTGAGTAAGTTTTTATTTTTATCCTTTCGGACTTTATTCATACTCTTGGAGTGTTTTTTCTTGTATTAATTTTATAAGTTTTTCGTTGTTTATGAGGCTGTGTAAATGAGGCCATTTTATTTTTTTATGCTCCTAGAGTTTTTTTTTGAATTGTGTTTATTTTTTTAATAAATATCTAATTACAAAGATTTCTTTAAATGTGTTTTATTTTTGATTTTGCTTAAGATACGTCAGACTTTGGGCTAAGATTTTACTGTTAACAATGACGTATATGGCACTTCCAACATATAACAAATAAGTTTTTACACGTAACATTGTCGTATGTGGCACTTCCAACAAATTATCAAGTAGTTTGTACGTGTAACATTGTCGCATATGACAGATCCGACAAATTAAAATTGATTTGGTACGGTTAAAAAAGTCATTTCTGACTTTTAATATACTTAGAAAAACAAAAACAATACTTTATTACCATGTAATTAAGACCATAAACGTGTATTAAAATTCAGTTAATTTTTGTTAACCTAACTTGTACATTTTAAAAAATATCAACAATTCAAACTTTGACGCGCTCTCCTGTAAAGTTGCCGAATTTCACATCCGACAATGTTAATAGGGACAGGCGAAAGGCACTGACGTAGAGATACTATACTCTTAAAATAACCGAAGAGTGATAGCACAATTCATTTTTCTTTAAAATTTGCGGATTTTTGTGAACAGAAATCCTTCACAGATAAATTATACTTCAAATAATAAAATTACAACATAAGATCTTAGCCATATGGAGATTTTATTGAAGCGAATACTTCTATAGGTAGGTTTGGATGGGGAATAAATTCATGTAAGCAGTGCTGGATTTACACTAGAGGCACTCAGGGCTAATACCCAGGGCGGCAAATTTTCAGGGACGGCAAAATTCAGAGGGTGAAAAAAAATATCTTATTGTTATCTAAAATTATTTTTGTATTTTCCAAAAAAATATTTATTAAAAAAATACTTGTACATTTTTCGAAAAATTGAAAACATATCTAGATAGATCTATGAGAACAATGAACATAATGGCAGCAGGAAAAGTTAATTCTACAGGAAAATACAATATTTTAGAATAACAATTGTGTCCAAATGTGGAAAGGTCCTTATAGATCAAGTAGTGTAGATACATAGGTACCTATTATGTAAAATGCGATTTTTTCTATATTATGATGATGATAATGTTATGATTCCTATTAACTATTAAACAACTCACAGTACCTACACTACACAACCCATAAAATATATCCAGCCCTTTTTGGGTGTTCCATGATTGAATTGTTAATCCTATTTCTAATTACAATGAGTATTAAGTACCTACTTACATTCGTCATACTAAATTTTCACAATATATATTCAATGTGTCTAAAGCTTTCATGTCTTTTTACTATAGTAATACTTGTTAGATAGATTTTTTCAATTTTACAAGTACAAAAATTAGAGACAATCCAGCAGGATGTACCTAACGCTTTTCTTCGTAACATATCATTTGGATTGCAAAATATATTATATTTTTATATTCAAATAAAAAATATTAAACAATATCAACAATTTTAAGAACATATTTATGTTAATTTTATAAACGCACATGAAAAACGCAAAAAAAGAAAGAAACGCTATACTAGAAAATATTCAGAATACGAAAAGAAAATTTTATTACAAAGCTTTCAAAGAATGCATAAAAAAACCAAATAAAATGTGGGACTTATTACTCTATATATGATCTGTGGACTTATTAAATAATTTCTCGAATAATAAAATCAAGGAAACCTATGTGCCGTCAATATTAAAAATGTCAAATAACACCATCACTGATCCAAAGCAAATCTGTGAAACATTTAATAACTATTTTTCAACCATTGGCCCTTTATTAGCAAATATTACCTACTATACGAACACAAACATATTCCACTGGCCTAACGTCACTATATCCAGTAACTGTTGATGAGGTATCTAAACTAATTGATAAATTAAAAACTAACAAGGCTGTAAGCATTGATGGTGTCAGTTCAAAGGCAGTTAAATGTATTAAAAAATTAATAATATATAAACTAACAGCATGTATTAATAAATGTTTTGATTGTGGCTCCTTTCTCAATAGTCTTAAAGTTGCTAAAGTGTCCCCAATACACAAATCGGGTAACAAATCTGAACCAGGTAACTTCCGACCCATCTCAGTATTTCCAGTTTTTTCCAAAATTTTTAAAAGGCAATACACGTTCGACTTATTCAGTACCTAAATTCAATTGATTACTTATACGATAAACAGTATGGTTTTACGGATGTATATTTTCAGTATGAATATTTTCATTAAAATTAAGTTACAAATTGATAAAAAACAAATTGTTTTCGCGATATTTGTGGATCTAAAAAACGCTTTCGATACAATTAGTCCCAAAATACTCTTACGAAAGTTACATAGCATCGGTGTTACTAGCAAGGCCTATAAAATTATAGAATCGTACCTTTTAAATCGCTTTCAAATAGTAAAAATAGGTGAAAATCCCTTATTTTTGATCGAATTAGACACATTTCAACAATTTGTAGTTCAGCACTTGTTTGAGATTACTACAAACATTGTTATGAAAATCTGTAGTAAATATCATGTATTTAATAGTAATTAATAAAATAATAATATTCATTGGGCATTTATCCAACTTTTTAGCGAAATTAAATAAAATTGGGTTATTTTTTCATAAAATTTTGAGTTAATTTATTTTAAAAGAATATCCTATTTAATTTTGGGTACATTTTATACCTCGAATCGTTAAATTACGACAACAACTCGTAAAGAAAAAACACAGAATGAAAAAAATGTAAAAACAAAAAAAAATATCTTAAAAATGGTGCAGCAGGTCAGGTTTCTCTACAAAAAAATTAAAAAGCTAATAAAAAAAACCAAACCGATAAGACCGGTACTTTAATGGTATTCGGTGATAGTTTTGTCCAAATAATCAAGAGACGCCGGGCGGTCACTTCTCACTGGGGCACCTTGTACTCTTTTGTTTTTGTAAACTAATAATCTTTTTCATTTTATAAAGTGCGCTCAAAATTAAATGTTTAGTATTTAAGAAAAAATATTGTTTCTCGTATGTATAAGTGATTTTTTTGTAATTCATTCGGGAAATAAATTCTTTAAACTTAAAAACAAAAACAAATCTATCCCAAATGAACACTACATTTTTCCGGGATAAAAAATAGCCTATATATTATTTTGATGTGTGAGTTATATTATTGTAAAATTTCATTAAAATCCATTCAGTAGTTTTTGCGTGAACGAGTAACAAGCATCCAGACATCTATACATCCTTACAAACTTTCGCATTTATAATATTAGTAGGATTATTTGTATAAATTTTAAGTTCCTGCAATAAATTAACAATAATATTACAACACAGTATCATCTTAATGCGGAAGTCGGAAAATAACGTTTTAGTTTGCCTTGTTAGTTGTTACACAAATATAATCGGTGTCTTAATATACGGATACGACACTAACTACTGAATAAGAATGCAGTGGCGTAGCGTACGGGGGGCGGTGGGGGCCGCGGCCCCAGGCGGCATTTTTAAAGTGGCGGCAAAATTTCACAATAAATATTGTGTACCAACATGAAATAGAGAAAATTAATTATTTGTCACGAAAATCACTACCAACACATTCTATCGGGTTATTGCTAAGTAATTTTCATTGCTGAATAGGAATTCTGATCATGCCGCCCCCTATATAAGCAACTGGACTAAGATTACGAAAGACTTTACTTTTGAAATATAACGGTGCGAAAAAATTAAAAAAAACTTGACAAAGAAGAACTACTTATTTTTATTATTCAATGAGGTTATAACATCATTGTTATTATTTACTAAATTATAAGATCTTATAAATAAATGGCTCAAACGAATCTATAAAATTTTGACATCATCATCATCTTTCGTCCATTTAATTTTACTCGGAAGTTCAGTCATTTTATTCGAAGACTAATAATAAATAATTTAAAAAAAAACCTTTCCGCCCTGGGTGAATCTTCATACGCAAAAGGCGTAAAAAGTGGAAAACATGCAAAATTATAACACACAGTTATATTTATTTAGTTATTATAGTGTGATAAGAAGAAGGTAGTTATAGTTATTATTAAACAAAAAGCAAATGTTTTACATCATTTTTGCAATTACTGATCGGTTATTTTTTAACGATTAACTTTGGTTAGTATAAAATTGAAAATATATATTTTTGAGAATATTCTGTGTTCGAGTCCCAGTTTAGACCAGAGATAATAATTCTTTTTTTCTGTGAAGAAATTGTCAATAATATCCCGAAGTTGGAAAGTTGACAATGCTTCACCTTACCTCAGAGAGAACGTTTTTTATGGAATATGTGAACACCACATACTCTTTTTCCCTGACATTATTTGAGATTTTTTATTTTAATTCAGGCTAAATGAGCCCATCGTTGTAACTTTTAAGAGCTTTGAGAGCAGTTGTGCTATAAGTTGGTACTGCGCTCTCAGGTCCTCTTTGTGTAGAATGCTGGCATTTTTGGTGTAGTATGCCAGAGGGAGATTTCCTCTTTTTCTCACGGTGCTCTCAGGCGATGTTGGGGTGAGATGCTGACATTATTGGTGTAGGTTGCCAGCTTCCCGATTGGTTTCTTTGGTTTCCTATGCTGGCACATTTGGTTTAGGATGCTAGCGTTCTGATTAACTCTTCGTCTTACCATCTTTAGTCATTGTAGTATATTATAGCCCTATTTAAGGGGTTCGGTTCTTCCTTCTTCCAACTTTTCTAGTTGCACGAGACCGTGCTTCACATTATAGAGCGCCATGAGATTGGCGGCGTTGCTCCATGGTTTGTTGCCCCTAATGTATTCTGATGTTATAATGCTTTCAGCAAACCCTCGTTTCCAAGTTCGAAAGGCTTGTCTGATATTTCACATGTTGTAAGGTGTGTTTTCCCAGTTTCTCCCACAACCGCTATATATAGGCGTTTTGCATGTGGCATCTGGTTTCTTTGGTTGGTGAGAGGTTTGGTGTAATAACCTGTCCCGTGTCGGCTCCTGTCCTATTTGTCTTCCTTGTAATTTTCACTTTTAGCTTCACCAGGCTTATCGGTGTTTGGGGTTGTTTGTGGCTTTGTTCACGTCCCGCTTCGTAAGCCTACTGTGATCGCCATGGCAGGCATCTTCTGTTGCAGGCGTTCTGCGCTACTTTTCTCACGTCACTAGGATATGTGGAATAATGTTTCTGGGGATCTCCCCCGATCATATGCGTAGCAGACTGCCGATAGTATAAGCTGATTTAAATTACTTTCGTGTACGGCAGTTCGTTACAATGAATGATTTATATATTAATGGTAAATGATCGACCTAATTCTTTAATTTCTATCCACAAGTCACAACCTTTGCTAGATGCCGTCCCAAGGTCTAGTTTAACCTTTTCACCATTCCATCAGACAGCAGATAACATGGCATAATTCAAGAATATTGTACTCTCATATTATAATCTTACAAACTTCTTGAAGCACATGTGATTTATAGTTTCTTCTTTGATCGCTGTCATTTAATTACCAAACAATTTGTGATCCCGAACCTGTAGCATTATAGATTTTATCCTATTTTGCGCAATTAAATGCTTCTTGATTTGGAATAGCAAAAGCATTGGGCCTTATTGTTAAATAATTAATCCATAATAAACTGAATTCTCACTTGATCTGGTCGAATCGCTTGCCAAGTTATTAATCGGAAATGGTCCCGATTTTTGGCCTTAAATTAATAGCCTAAAGAAGATGGCGGCGAATTTGACTTGGGCCCCCGGCGACATAAGTGCACGCTACGCCACTGTAAGAATGAAAGGTAATTTTAGGTGAAATGATTTTTTGGCCATTGTTTTATGATAATAATTTAAACAATTTTAATTTCAATGTTGTTTTTCAAAAAAACAACCTTGAAAAATCAAAGTGATTTAACACAATATTATGGAAATATAAATAATTTTTGCAACAACCACATCATAGGACTAAAATGTAAAGTCGGCAATTAAATTTTTCTTTGATTGAAAATCCGCCATGAAGACATCATAGCCACATACAAATATGTTGATTGGAATTAGCTCTTCGCTTTATTTTAATAGCTTTACTTTTAACTAACTAGTTACTTTGAAATTAAATACATTTTGGAAGTCATAACTTACTTTTGAATTCTAATTACATTCTATTTGAAACTTTGTTATTAAGTAAAATCTGGATAGCAATACATACATAATTAAATACCATCGAGTAAATCTGCTGACGGAATCAGGTGGTTAGTGGATCTCTTCAATGGCTACCTACTAGTAAAACCACGGTATCATTTGATTCGCTTCAACGAGTCCCATACATTACAGATGATTAAAACTGTGTTTTTTTTTTATTTAATTGATATTAATACAAACAAGTTAAATATTGTATAATTATAAATTACGGCGACACTTTCATTTAACTTGTCTTCTAATAATCTCATGAATCATTATTGTTTGCAATTGATATCATATCTTTATTGAGAGACATAATTATTATTGGTGTAATTAATGTAGTGATAGAAATGTGAAGAATAAGTAAACAGAAAACATATTCAAAACTAAAATTATTATTTAAATTTATATTAGGTATAGATCAGCACAACCACAGAACTTATGCTCTGCCCCTGTTGAAAAACTCCAATAGTATCCCATCAAATTTTTCAACAGGGGTGGGTGTCCTGGTCTAGAATATTTCATGGTCTCTAAATATTTCAATTTTTACTAAATTACAGTTTAGAATAAATACGACATATACAAAAATATTTATTTATCCTCAAGATATATGAAGGTTGGCGCAAGCGGCAAGGCTGTAGACTACTTGCTGACCTCTTAAAATATGTGAAATAAATATAGTGTTGTTATTTTTATAGTATTTTTATACGAAGTTTTCCTTGTTCTAAATAGAAGAAAAATCAGAATACTTAACATTAATACATCATTTCAATAAAATCCAACACATTTTAACTAAGTATATTTAGTTAAAGATACATAATAAGTAACGTGGTTTGCTATTTAATTATTAAATTTACGTATAAATTACATCATCACTCAACCAAATTCTCTTTTATGGTTTGTTTTTACTCTGTTTATATTTTTCCTAATTAATTTATATATAGCGACCTAGGGTGTAAAAGTGGAAATAAGCCTTAATTGCCACCTGAAGTGATGTGTATAGGCAAGCAGGGGCAATTTCCTAGATTGGCCCCGCGGCAGGGTGGCAGAGGTGCAAGACCATCCTTGGTCCCTAGATTGCCCCTGCCGCCCTGCAAGTTACCGCGTGTGTAGCGCGATCGGGGCAATTTCTCTACCGATCTTTTGATTCTTCGATACTGTTGCCATTCTCAACGCGTGTTTTTAGGTCAACTTATACCCGAGTCCCGAACACTGAATAAAAGGCAAAGACCACTCCGATATTACCGCGACCGCCGTGCTCCCTAGATCGTCCCTGCGGCAGGTGTGTAAATAGCCCGCCCTAGTTAATTTACTTTGCCGTCACGTAGAATGAAGAAGAAGACACGGTTGAAATTGGATATAGATAGATATTAGATATACTTGGATTACACCCTATTTATATTTGTGACAAAATATTTTGCATTTTTAAATGTTAATAAAAAGGATAACGTAATATTAAAATAACTTATTAAAACTTATGGTAACTGCAGGATTACCAAATAGTAGTGATGGTAGAGTAGACTTATCAGCCTTGTAGCCTATACAAGAATTAATGGAAATGTTCTGATTTTAACCATTTGTTACTGCAACAAGTATATTTCGCACTGTAATCCCCTGGGTAAAAGGCGTTATGAGATTATCATCTAACTTTCAAGCAACTTCGTTACGTTTAGACCTTATGATGTAAACTTGTCTAAAAAATCACACTTAAGGGTTTGTTTTTCTATAACTGGCACGATATATTATAACTTCACGTGGAAAATCTTCCTTAATGTTAAAAAATTTTACATAAAACCTAAGTAGATGTTCTAATAGGATGACTTTCTAGCTTGAGGAGAAAGATTAAAATTCGATAGGTTGAATTTTACGTAAGTAAATCATTGTAAGTTTCACATCGTTTTCACAGCTGAAAATCACCTTCGAAACACAAGTCTGTATCTGTAAGCTATGTGTGTAATAAATACCCTCGTTTTATATAACCATTTATTATATTATGACGATAACTATTTTATTTATATAGTACAAACATAAATGATTCCTAATCAACAATCTGACTACTACATGTTATAAACGCGAAAGCTTGTATTTGTGTATATTTTTACTCGTGCACACTGGATTGTTTTGGACCACAGATTCACTGACCAGGAACAACAAGAATTATAAGGGTTTTGGACGGTTTGCGACCGTTGCAGTAAATACTATAAATTAGCAGAGCTATTTCTGCGAAGAAAAAGTGTCTGTCGAAAAGCGTTAAATTAGTGTGGCGCTACTATAGCAAGTGGGTAAATTTAAAAAAAAAAAGCGTTATGTTCAATTTAGTAGAATTACGTTATCTAATAGCAGTTTACTAGATTATATTTAATAAGTAACCCATCCAAAAATATTACATTTTTCAACTCAGCACACTTCACTCCGCCGTTTACTACTGCTGAATTCATGTCATACTCCTGACTTACGCTAGCGCCGTTCTGGTAGGTTTTTGAACTATCTTTTTGAACATTTTCAACTTGTCTCCTAAATAAGACGGTTCTCCTTACCTCTACCCTCCATAGTTTATTATTCATCTATGATAATTATTATAAAAAACAATAATTGAATTTATTTTTTAAAATATACAAGCCCCATAACTACTATTAAATTTTACTTTTGAATATCTTACAAAAACACAATATTTATAAAATAAAACTTCAACTTGTACGTATTAACATGTATTCAGCCCTTTTTAACGTCCCACTGCTGGGCACGGGCCTCCCTTCAATACGAGGGGGATCAGGCCATAGTCCACCACGCTGGCCAAGTGCGGATTGGCGGACTTCACATGTCTTTCGAAAACTTGCTAGGTTTTCTCAGACATGCAGGTTTCCTCACGATGTTTTCCTTCACCGTAAGGCAAGTGGTAATCGTGATAGAAATGATTCGCACATGAAAATATCAGAGGTGCGAGACCCGGGATTTGAACCCGCTTCACTCGGTTTCCCAAGCGAGCGCGTTGCCACTGGGCTACCACTGCCTTCGTATTAACGTAATTGTACTAAAATTTTTATTTAATAATCTGTGGTACCACTAGCAATTTAAATGACAGTTTTGTTTGTAGTCTTCAATCTTTATAATCTGTGTTTTTGTTTTCTGTCAAACTCATCGGTCTTAATCTTATCATTAATCATATCGTATTTAGCTTTGTGGCTTGTGAATTAGTAAAAACAGAAGTTGCTTTAAATAATAATGACTTAAATTATATACCTCCACTGTAACTTCATGTATAGTCTTTAATACTAATAAATTAATCGTATCTTTAACAAATCAAAGTACACAATAAAACTAAGTAATTGTTTATTTGAAAATGGCTGATATTTTGGACATATTAGATATTGAACAGCCTGGGGCATCAGAAATAACGAGAGATAGTATAATACATGGTGATAAAATAAAAAAGAAATATGTTACTACAAAAGCAGCACGACGTCCTGAGGGCATGCATCGTGAAGTGTTTGCTCTTCTTTATAATGATAACAAAGATCTGCCTCCCCTGCTGCCTACAGACACTGGTTTGCATATTTTTAATATCAAACCATAACTTAATTTTGTGTGAAGCTCATCTTAGAAATATAAATATTTGTGACTAATGATTTCAGGCAAAGCTTATAAGCAAACTAAAGCTAAGCTTGGTATGAGAAAAGCCAGAAAATGGATATGGGCACCATTTACTAACCCAGCTCGCAAAGATAATGCAGTATTTCATCATTGGAAAAGAGTATCAGATGAAGCAAAGGAATACCCATTTGCCCAATTTAATAAGGTATACAAATTTAGTTTTAATAATGTTATTCTTTTTTATTTGTAAGTTTCCCTAATGCTTTCTTTATTTTAGCAAGTATCAATTCCTTCATATTCAGAATCAGAATACAATCAGTATTTAAAATCTGAAGACTGGAGTCAGGCTGAAACTGATCATCTAATGGATCTATGCCAGAGATTCGATCTTCGTTTTATTATTATACATGATAGATGGGATCGTGCAGCTTTTAGGGACAGAAGTGTTGAAGACTTGAAAGAAAGATACTATAATATTTGTACTATTCTAAGCAAAGTAAGTGTTAGTTATGGTTTTTTACCAAATGAGACATAAATTTTGAAATATGTATATTGTTTATTTTAATTATAATTTTATTACACTTTATTTTTATGTAAAGTTTTCAAGAATTAATCCAAAGACCTAATAAACTTATAGGTCAAAACAAATCCTTGGTCAAACTCAGTGACAATGCTCAATGGAGAGAAAAGGGTTTATCATTACGATGCTGAACATGAAAGGAAGAGGAAGGAGCAACTGAAAAAGTTATTTGACAGGACACAAGAACAGGTAATTATTATTAACTTTGTATATTATAATTTTTATAATATTATATATGTGAAAGTTTGTGAGGATGAATGGATGCTTGTTATTCTTTCACACCAGAATGGCTCAAATTTCTCACAGGGATAGATTATTGTCTGAAATAGTACATATATTACTTTTGGTCCTGGTAAAAAGCATAGTTCCCATGGGATAGTTTAGTTTTTGTCTAGGGGCGAACCCAAAGCAAAGAAGTCACTAGTAATTAATCAATTTATCAATAATGTAAATTAATATAACTAGAATAACAATATAATTTTGCAGATTGATGAAGAACAAATGCTATTGGCTGAGTTGAAGAAAATAGAAGCAAGAAAACGTGAACGAGAAAGAAAAACTCAAGACTTACAAAAGCTAATCTCTAGAGCTGACAGTGCAAATGGTGTTGTAAATGTTCAACCAAATATTGTCAATGATACAACAAGCACACCTAACACAGCTTCTAGTATAGCACGCAGACATGATAGGAAACTACATAAGAAAAAAATTTCATCTCAGCAAAGACCCATTCGTACTGTTGAAACTGTTGTAAGTGAATTCAATTTTCTTTGACATAAACAAATAAAATATAATGTCATATTAGTCCATTCTCCTTATGCCTATTATGTTGTACTATGGAATCTGAATTACCTCTTAAAAGTGGTAAATTTTTAAGTTAAATAGTTAATTGATATATATTTATAATTTGTACAATCTTTGTTTATTACTATTGCCTTGTACCTGTAGTACTTTTAGTACTATAGGTAGTACTTTAGTAGCTACTTTTAGTAGTAAGTAGTATATACTTTCATATGTATTTGTATAAAAAGCTGTTATTTTGACATTACAAACAGGTACTTCAATTTATTTATTTGTACAAATAATCCCCAATGGCTGAGAGAATTTTACTGTGTTTGGAATTGTCTCCAATTAGAATAAAGCTTAATTTAATTTCTATTAGTTAAAATCTAAATAAACATCCTAAACTGTTAGAAATGACTCATTCACATTTGTCAACAATTTTAATGTAATCCATTTAATTTATTATGTAAATTGTAAATCATATAATTTTATTAGATATTCCTACAACTCTGTATTTCTTCACAGACAGTAGAATGGTCAGGAATAAAGTTCCCAGAAGCTCGAGGCACAGGTGTATGGTTGCGGTCACAGCGTATGAAGCTACCACCTGGTGTGGGCCAACGTAAAACCAAAGCTATAGAACAAGAACTACGCATTATGAATATTGGTAATATATAAAATAATATTATGGATCAGCATTCTAATATTATATAATATTCACAACCTAATATTATAGTAGATGCTTCATTATCCTTAACTCTAGTAACTTAGTAATTGTTATTGCAATAACTTCAAAGAAGGGGACAATTTGATCCGACCCATGTCTGATAGGAGAAAAATTAAATGTATTATTAGTAATTATTAGTGATTTTTAAAACTGAAGTTTAAACATTATTTTTACAGATATAGCCCCTACACCAACAGAAGCAATTTGCAAGCACTTCAATGAGCTACGTTCGGATCTAGCACTAGCATTGGATTTGAAAAATGCGTTAGCATCATATGAATTTGAACTACAAGCCTTGCGACATCAGTACGAAGCTCTTAATCCTGGAAAGGTAAATAAATATTTAAAGTTACTTAGAAATAAACAATATCATGTGACAAAATCCATATCAAATAAATGTGTAAGCAAATTTAAAACAACACAAACAATTCATTCCAATAGATTATAAAATCACAAACAATAAAGAGCTGTTACTCTAGGTGACAATGACTGCTTTGTAATCTTAAATTTCTTCCATAGACATCTCTATGTCTATGACCTGGCAGAAAAACGACAGATACAAAACAAATGTAAAGCCAGAAGACTTCTGTATTAATTGAAATAATATGATAAATTAAGACTAATAACCATTTTACTTTCCATTATAATATTATAATTTTCAATGATATTATATTTTTTTACAGTCCATTTATAAATTCAAATTGTAATAAGACAGTCCATTGTATGATTTCTTCTCAGGTTCACCTTTTAAACTATTAATTATTATTTTATGAGAATTTTTAATGTTTGTTGTTTCAGACTTTGAGTATTCCAGCTTCAATATGTAACACAAGTTCGGACATAGAAGCAAAACCAATTGGAGAAATTATTGATGTAGTTGGCTCTCCAAGTGCACTAAATACCACAATATGATAGAGAAAAAACTATAAATTTCAGTATAGAGACAGTCATCATAATGCTAGTTTTCTAATAAATATTATTAAGTGAAATATTTTCTGGTTTACTCCTAATTACCTTTTCCCACAGTTGAGACATGCTTTATTTTTTAAAACTTTTTTAAACTTTTTATTTTAAAATTATGTACAAATACTCATTGGATCCTCATGCAATTAATGATAGTCATTTCACAGAAACATTTAAATCAAGGGCTAGATGTCGTCAATAAATATAATCCTAATATTATAGGAATTATTTTAATACCTTTGTTACTTAGAAATTTTACAACATTTGGTGAAACAAACAGAAGAACATTTTTAATTTGTGTTGTTTCTTTTTACTAAGTTGCTGAACTTCCATACAAAACCCTCCTGCCCAATTGAGTCTTAAGAGGCCGTATACGAAATCAAAACAAGCGAAATTAGTTATTTCGCGCACACACACACACGCACTTAGCGTTCTGTCGCGTGTGTGCGTAAGTCCGAAGTCGCCGTTTGGCGATTAAACCGTTTTGATCCTTTAATATTTTTTATGAGTATATTACATTCACTCTCATGGATTTGTCAATTGAAATAAAATACCTGGTAATATAAAATTAAGCCTTTATTTATCGCTAGTTATTATATATTCTTTATTGCACAAATAAAAAAGTAGTCATACAAAAAAATACATTGAAAGTGACGTGAAAGAAGGTGGACTTATCTCTCTCTATAAGAGATCTCTTCCAGCCAACCCAAGTATGTGGGAAACAGTGTTAAGTAGCGGGACAGAAAGAGAAAGTGTCGAGAAAAATTGTAAAGTATATAAGTGTAAAAACATAAATAAAACAATAAATGTATATATTGCTACGTTCTATGAGTTCGAGGATCGGAAATTAAAGCATGTCTTTTGTTGAAGAAGAAAGTGAGAAAGAGAGAAAGTGAGTGAGAGAGAGAGAAAGTGTGAGAGAGAGAGAGAGAGAAAGTGAGTGAGAGAGAGAGAGAGAAAGTGTGAGAGAGAGAGAAAATGAGGGAGAGAGAAAGTGAGAGAGAGAGAAAGTGAGAGAGAGGAGAGAAAGTGTGTGAGAGAGAGAGAGAGAGAGAGAGAGTGTGTGAGAGAGATACTTATACTAAAATACAACAAACGAAATTATACATATAAATATAATTAATAAACTATTACTTGTATTAAAAATCTAAACAAAATATTTAATATAATTACCTATTTGGTACCAATTTGGAAAGTAAAAACAAAGACCTATTTTGCTTGTGCCAGAACTCTTTATCCGCTTATCGAGTCGCAGTGAAATGAATCATTCTAAAAATTTGCGGATGTAAAAATGTCTGCTAATAAATACATATAATAAAATTCTAACTAAGTCGAATCTGTACGTTAAATACTTTTTGGAAAATCTTATTGAAAAATTGAATTAGCTTTTATTTCTAATCATGATAAAAATGTCAGCATAACAAATATTGAGATAAATATTATTTTTCCACAAAAAACGATTCCAGAAGAACATACACATGCAATTCTTTTATTCAAAAAAATTCTTTCGCATGTCGTGGACAATAATTAACCGTATAATTTACTTTCTTTGTACTTTGCTAGTTTTTCGTTTTAACTTTTTAACCTCTGAAAAAACATATTTTTTAATAGATTAAAGTAAGTAAACTTTATCCATAAAATATCTTTACTTGGTTTATTTTTTAACGTTCCTTCGTAATTACTAAACGACAACCGATTTTGATGATTCATATATAATTACTTACAAAAGTATCAAAAATTCACGTCGCGCTACACACGTCGCTACACTTCGATACGTTGCGTGACGTCAGTAATTGCGCTAGCGCAGAACGATACATCCACCCTCTAGAAACGCTCAGCGCGGACTGCTGTCTCGTGGCTTGCGTCGAGTAATATATATTGCGAGTTTCAGTCGTTTTAAAAGATTTTTTTTGGAAAGTATAGTTTTTAACATTTTAATTTTTTTCTATGAAATGAGTAATCCTTGAACTGAAGTTTCTTTCTGTAATTTTCTTTTTATGAACGAGAGTTCTATGTAGCCTAGTGTACCAGAAATACTTTGCGCATTTTCTTTAAAATTTGTCTGAGTTTAATATTTATTTACTCAACTATTTTATATAAAAGTAGTAAAAACTGATTCATACATTGTATAAAACACTTTTACAACAATACACTGTATTTTTTTCATATTATTTAGAGGTCAACACAAGCCGTAAGTGATGGTATCCTAAACCTCTTACACAAAAAAATCACCTTTCAGTCGCAGTTTTGATGTCAATAATTCAAAACTAAGTACTAAAAATAAAAAAGGGGGCCATTCATTAGATTATAATTAAAATGACCTTTTATATTATGTATATAAACTTATAGAAAAAATATTTTATAACTGTGAAATAACGTTCGTAAAATAGTGTAAATCAGCGAATTCGGCAAAATTTCATATACGGCCTCTTAAGTAGATTGAGTAGATGAATTATTAAACATTTAGAAGAAATAAAAATGTTTCATGCCTCACCACTGAGGATTTGTTGAAATCCAAATCCTAGAGAATATGAACCTATATTTAACTTCAAATCAAAAAAAAAGCAGCTAGGATTGACCTATATTTCAATATAATTCTACATTTAAAAAGTATTATTTTATGAATAAATGATAAAAACTGAAACAAAAGATAGTAAACTTAATTTATTAACTTTAAATTATTACTTATCATATAAAATAAGGTTTACACATTTAACTCCTCTATATAGCTCCTTTAGGTGCTCCATATGCATCTGGCATCCTCTCTATAGTGTACTTATGTTGAGCTACATACATAATTGGCACACCAGGAATTTTTCTTATCCTACGTTTTAAATCTTTATCATTAGTAGCAACTATGTAACATTTATGTTGAGTTACTCTTTGTACTATACAATCATCGGCATATGTTCCTTTATGTAAGCAAGCAAGTCGTTCAATTCTTGGATCCTTGATTATTCTCAATGCAACTCTATATTTTCTGCCTAATTTTTCTAACTCACCTAATACACAGTCTGTTACGTATGGTATGCACTTGGCATACAAACAGTCCATCATGTTTTGCACAATATCTAATTTATTTTTTATTGAGAAATTTATAAAATTTGTGTCTATCAAAATATGATATGGAGGTCCTAGTTGAGTATTATATTGGAAGAATAAGGCGGAACTTGCTTGTGGAACTTCTCTTATTTTAACCTCGTGGGGATCAACTTTCTTCTTTTTTTTAGGGTCTTCTCTGTCTTTGGCTTTTATTCTATTGTCACTTGGACTAATCAGCTTTTTCATTTGTGCAAATCTTTTTTCTACTATTTTTCTAGTTTTACGTTGTTTTCCCTGCAATATTATATTTTATTACATGACTGTATTAAGAATATGGGAAATACTTTAAGTACAATAGAAAAGGCAATGATATAACTTACCATGGTAACTTAAACTATATTTTAATATAAAAATATATTTCACACTTAATTTATGGTACCTATAATAAAGTATCTTTTAAAATTTGGCGATATAAATATAGGTAAGCATACACGTGAGTTTAAGTTTATTAACTGTCAACTGTCATCACAAGTCACAACGAAAAACCATGAGTGCTGCCAATACTTGAAATTTTATCCCTCTAAGAGTAATTTCAAAACCCCCTAAAACCCCCTAACTGACAATTTGAAAAATGTAGGTTTTTATCTAATACATTTTTTTTAATGATTACAAGTAGCATAAGAAACTTATTTATTGTTATTATTATAATAATTACATATAACTGTGTAATAATAATAAATTTTATAGATAACTTACGTTGTGAAAAACCTCGCTCAATCTTATGTGGGAGAGAGGATGGTCTTAGCAAATATCACGTAAGAAACTGTAAAATTGCGAGAAAACTAGGTTAATTTAGATAAAAAATGTTTCTCCACTAAAATATGGCTAAATAATATATATATATATATATATATATATATATATATATATATATATATATATATACATATAATAATATTAATTGCGGTTTAATTATGCACTGATAGCTATTTAAGTATTTTTATTGTTTGATTTTCTCATTGTGTTTCTATGCTACGTCATTAAAAATCTTAAGTAATAGCCTTAACTAGTCTTAAATAAAAAAAAATGTTTTTTTAAACAAATCTAATGTAAAGCACAGAATAACTCATATACATTGCAAATATGCATTTTATAAAATCTTACGTGAGATTAGGGGATGGGGAAAGGGGAGGGTCGAAATATCGCCAAAATTATCTCACGTAATCAATGAATGCTCTGTTACCTGTGCAATGTATTGTACCTGGAAATTAAACCAGTCGAAGGAAGAATTGAAATGAAGAGTCCGGTGGTTCTGGCTGATTGACTGATGGATCAACACACAGCATAAACCGGTAGTCGTAGTAACGTGAAATTTAAAGGACGTATTCCATATATGATATAAGCATCCGATATAAAAGAAGTTTTTCGAAACTTATCCCTTAAGTGGGTAAATGGGGGAATGAAAGTTTATTTGAAACTCTATTATTCTTAATGTGAAATACACAAGAAGTGGTGTTTAGCTTTAAGATAAAAAACAAGAAATATATTTATTTGTTTTTTTTTTTTCGAATTTCATCCCTTAATGTGGTAAAAGGACGTAATAAAATTTATATGGGCAAAAAAATATTTATGATCAAAATTACTTAAAACTTGCACTTCAATACAATTGAATAAGCCCTGTAATTAATATATAAAAAAAGTACAAAATGTAAAAAAATCTTCTGCAGACGATTTAAGAGTTTTTAAATCACTTTCATTAAAATGATGCCCACATAGCCTTAAATATGAAGATTGTGATTTCGCCAATTTTGGTCGACTTATTACTTTAGCCCACAATTTATTCAGTTTTTGTTTTTTGGGAACAAATGATTTTTTTTTGCGTTGCCATTTTTTTGCATCCTGGTACTGCACAATTTGTCATTTTAATTAAACTTTAAATAAAATGAAAAAATCCATTCACGCTATAGAGCTTTACAATATACTCAGGGCTATAGTGATCACTACATTTGGGGGGGAAAAGGCAAAATTCTTTCCTATTGGCACTCCTAGAAGTCATGAAACAAAAGAATTGAATCCTTATGAAATTGATCACTCTCGAGAAAGATAGAAAGCGACCGTGCGGCCAATACTTACCTTTTATTCTAACTTGAATTAATAAATGGAATGTCATTTACAATACATAGTAAAAAAAAATGTTTAAAAATATCTATCTTAAAATTAATTGTATTTCAATTCATAAGGAACACTGCGGGCCGCACATTCGTTTTGTCTCTCTTGCGCATTTCGGCAATTTATTCTTACGGCCCGTTGACAAAAGAGTACTCAGTGGTCGCAACTCGCAAGTTACCTTTCTTTATCATTGTCCTGTGAATAAAGGTAGCGTTTCTAAATGTCATCATCATCATCATCATGGCATCAACTGCTAAATGAAGACCTCCCCGTAAAACGCCAACGCTACCGACCTATCGATCGTCATTATAATGCCTCCTACAGTATAGTCCCCGAGGCATTGGCTTAACTAGATTTTTGGGCCCCAATGCAAAAAAAATTAAAGTGAAAAATGAATTAGGTGGAGGTGGGAGAGGGGGGGGGGGCAAAGGGGTTTGTTTCGGGTTTGCTTATTATGAAATAATATGCGGAAATTTAGGACACTTTTTTCTTGCGGTTTGTTTTATACTTCTGTCAAGGCCGTCCTCGAAAAACTGTTTTGAAATAAAAGAATCGTTTGTTGCCCGCTGGGGCCCCCTTGGAACCGGGACACCATGCGACCGCATTGGTTGCATTGGCATAGCTACGCAACTGCCCCGGGGCAATCAATAAAGAAGGTTTTAACAATAAATGTTTCCATAATATATGGGCGCTCCGGAGCCCCGGTTACCCTGTTCTGAAACCGGTCTACTACATGTATATTTACAAAATTCTTACCGAGAAGCTTTTTAGAATTTCTATTTGTTGATGATGACAAATAATTGTTTTTTGGTCTTTTCTTCTTTTTTGACGTTGGCAAATGTATTTACGTATACCACCTGCATACATACAGGTGGTTATGTTGATGTGGAACTCACCGAGGAGGACTTAAAGACACCTATGTTACTAAGACTAGCAATATCCTTTAGCGATATGGAACTACGCGACATACCTATTTAATGACGAGATATTGGTTACAGTAAGGCAGTGGTAGCCCAGTGGTAACGCGCTCGCTTGGGTCACCGAGTGAAGGGATTTCAAATCCCGAGTCTCGCAACTCGGATATTTTCATGCGCGAATTATTTTCAACATGATTACCACTTGTCTTGACGGTGAAAGAAAACATCGTGAGGAAACCTGCGTGTCTGAGATAACCTAACAAGTTTTCGAAAAACATGTGAAGTTCGCTATCCCGCACTTGGCCAGCGTGGTGGACTATGGCCTGATCCCCCTCGTATTGGAGGGAGGCCATAATAATATTCTTACATAATATTCTTCTGAACACGTATTCATTTAGAATCTTGACATATTGCTAAGTAAAGCTCTACACTTTTATTAGATATTGATTAATTTGTAAGTACAACTTTTTGCTTATATGATTTTTATTTATTTGAAAGTTACGAACTATCCCAATCAAACTATTTTATCATATGGAAATCTTCCAAGCTCTACTAAAGAATATCGGAAAGGTATAACGGTTCTTACGGAACCCTGTCTACATGAGTGCCCAATTTATTCCAGGTTAGATATAATATTGTGTTGAGACTTTAGTCTAGGTAGGTACTAATTGTTTTTGATAAATAATTGACACAGATCACGTTCTGTTAATAAACTACAATTACTGTACTGCTATTAAAAAGTTTAAAACTACTAATAAAATTTAATGTAAAAAAAGAAACCCAGATAAACAATGATGTCTTGTAAATTATAGTTTCAAATCATGATTGAGACGGGGGGTAGTAATCACTATATATAACAATGTTAAACGAAAGGACTTTTTGAAAGCTTTAACTTGAATTTTAATATATTGAATCCATTTAATGACTTTATTAGTAGCAGACAATTTTTTTAAAAAGTCCTCTTCTTATGTAGATAATATAAAGGTAAAAACCCAAAGAGATTCCAAGTCCACACATTAAAGATATAATGTTAAAGTAGAAGTAAAAAAACTATAGGGATTCCTAAATTATTTTGTTATAAAATTAGGTTTGTTCATCAAAATGGCGCATAAACATTGTTATTATAGTTATTTTTATTTCGAAATTTTCGTGGGTCGTGCGGCATTGTAATGGAAATAACAGGGATGGTGCAGTCGTAACCGCAAGTTGTTCGTTTATATACGTCGGCTTCGCTAATTTATACCATAACTTTGTGTTTACTTTACGAGAACACTCCCAAAATGTGGAAGCTTTTTTGCGTGAGTCTGAACTTTTATTTATTTATAATATTTACTTTAATCCTTCTTAATATTTGTTTTTATACTTTAAATTCCAGGTAACATTATTAGCTTGGGTGTCGTTGAAATCTTTTACTTCTGGACAAGAATATCTTCCACCTAAAGTAAATACAGGAGGCGGTGGCAAAAAGCCCATTGTTGAACCAACTGTGAGAACATTTTTTGTGAATTATATAACCTTATGTACCGTCTGTATGTTTATTGAAATCTTTGTTATTAATAAATTTATTTTGTAGCTACCAGCAAATTACGAATTTACTTACGATGTACAAGACAACGCTGTTTCCCTGGACTTTGGTCATAATGAAAAACGTAAAGATGAACGTGCTCAAGGTTCCTACCATGTGCTTCTACCTGATGGTAGAACACAGCTTGTAGAATATGAAGCTGGTCCGGACGGTTATCGGCCACAAGTAAGTTTTAAGTTAAAAAAGAAGTAAAAAAATAAAAATCTAATTAATGTTTCAATGACTTTGTTGACTTTTAAAATTCATAGAACCTTTGCTTTCATTTAAGAGTGTAAAAACCGGTCAAGTGCGAGTGGACTCGCATACGAAGGGTTCCATATCATCGTACAAGATATATCTAGTACTATGTAACGATTTTTTTTAATTTGCACGGCGGCCATGTTGAAATTCGCCATCTTGGTTTTTTATTATTTGTAGTTATAGTGGCAATAAATACAATACATACACTGTGAAACAAGAGTCTGTCAACTCTCTACTTATTTATTACGGTTCATGGGATACAGCTCGCTCGGACAGCGGAGGCTTAGTAATAGGATCCCGTTGGCAACGTCGGCTACGGAATCCTAAAAAAATGGTATAAAACATTAAAAATATTAATGTTCTGCAGATAATGTACATGGGCACAGCAACATATCCATCACAGACCGGCGGCGGCGGAGGAGGAGACAAGTTCGATGGATACCATTACAATGCAGCTTCTAATCGTCAAAGTACCAGACAAGCAGCGCCGCGCGGCCGGCAGCCGGGACCCGCCCCCTCGCCCGCGCCCGCGCCTCCCCTACTATATGCAGTGGGCAATGCGACACAATGAGAACAGATAAAATATAATTAAATAGACCTTCCTACTTCTAACATATTATATCTATGGTTATTTCCATTTATTTATTTTTATTAGCAAAAAATTTTAAGCATTGCTTTAATGAGAAAGGAATTATAGGACGTATTCGTTACTAAATATTTAATATATGTATACTAACGTTCATGGTATTGAGCAGCAACCCAAAGGATAAACGAAAATTAGGTATCATTTTTATAAGTATGTTATTATAATTATTGTCACAATGCAACGCATTCAGTATTAATTGTATTACTTTTTTTTAAATATATGTATATATATTTTATGTTTTGCAATACTATTGTATAATCAAAATCATATTTTATATAGTAAATTTTTGGAGACGTAGTCCTGCGATTAAAACATTAATTGTAGGTAATTTATTTATTTTGAAGGGGAAAAAATTAAATCAAAATTATAAAATGAAATAAAAATTTGTGAATAAGCATAAAGTGTTTTTTTTTCATGATATCATTGATAGGAATTCCTTTAACTTATTGATGATATAATATAATCTATACATATGTATAATAAAATTGTAACTAAGAAGAATCTGTACATTAAATATTTTTTGCAAAATCTTATTAAAAAGGACATTATTATCGATACAGAAGCCGAATCTAGTTTTTAGATTTTTTTGTCTGTTTGTCTGTCTGTGACCGCATCACGGAAAAACCACTGGAGGGATTTTAATGAAATTTGGTATGATGATAGCTAGTTATCCGGGTCAATATATAGGATACTTTTTACTGCGGGAAAATATCTCATCTTCGAGAAATCTATAGGTACTAAACGTTAAAATGTAAGTAGGGACGAACCCGAACTGAACGAGGATGAGTCGCTAGTATTTTATAAAATAGTAATATAAAATATTAATGTACGGAGTCAAGTTCGATTCGCATTAAAAATGTTTTTTTTTGTTTAGTATAATTTTCGCTAAGTTTGATTGTCACATTGATTTAGTACCTATTCAGAAGGCACAGCTGCAGA
Organism: Fabriciana adippe; assembly: GCA_905404265.1. NCBI lineage: Eukaryota > Metazoa > Arthropoda > Insecta > Lepidoptera > Nymphalidae > Fabriciana > Fabriciana adippe. The sequence continues at coordinate 6,240,991 of FR989988.1, forward strand.
TCGCAAAGTCCCGGGTTTTAGTCCCGGATCGGGCGAAGTTTACTTATTGGGATTGTCTATCAAGAAAACCTTATTAACATCCGAGATTTGGTAAGTTGGCGGTGTTAGACCCCCGTGCCCGCCTGTGCGTAAAGCCATCGCTCATGCGCTTAATCTCTCACACGGGAGTGTCGAATATCGCCCGCCGATGAGAGTGAAAGAAATAGAGACTGCATTTGTGTTTACGCATAAACACTATACATAAAAGTAAAAAAAAAAACATAAAAAAAAGATAACTATAAATTTATTGTACTATACACTTACATAAGTCACACAATAAATAATTACACAATCAAATGGTGTATTTATTACATATTTGGTACCAACATAAGGCTATGAAGCGTGAATGATGTCTATATTTTGGTCAGGCCAATGAACACGGCGGTGTGTAGAGCTATTTTCAAAACCCACGTTGTCAAACGAGTGATAATCTTTCTGCATACTCATCTCTGCTAAATTCCTATATCTGAAACATAAAATTAAAAAAAAATTGAAAATATTTATTTTTCTTATATTATTATATCATAGTACGTGGGCGACCGAGCTTCGCTCGGATTTCTTTTTTATTATATCGTATTTTTAGATTAAAAAAACTAAAAACTTGAATAAATACAAAAAAAAAAACAAAACTAAATACTTTGTATCCGACCGGGATTCGAGCCCGGACACCTGTGATTGTCAATCTTGCACCTTGGCCGCTTGACCACGATGCTTATGCCGAGCGTAAGAAATTTTTACTTATAAAAATAGATAGGTAGTGAATAAATTAACCGACTTGGTTTTACATTATATCTCATAACTTTTTGCGGTAGAAGAATGCGCTGCGAGACTTGCAACTTTTTTACATGTTATGTTTTTGATGGGATAACATTTACATCTGAGATCTGAACTCAGACGATTGTGCTAACAAAACTAGAAACTAGAAAAGTTTATTAAAAAAAATATTATGTGTACATATTCACATCCCGTAGAAGTGCCTAATATGCACGAATTTCAGAACCTCACTCTTTTTCGTTGTCTGCTTCACATGAAATGTCCTTGCGTTATCGCAACCACGACTCCGTTATAACAACTTCTACCCGGGTGGCTAGTATCCCCTATAGATCGGGATAAAATTAACTTTCTAGAAGATAAAGAGTAGATGGAGTAACCTTTTAACGAGTACGCAACACCCCAGAAGCAAGAGCACCTGCACAGCGAGCCACGCCAGCGCGAGCGCCACCAGCAGCAGCTCGTGCACGCACACCATTGGTGTATCATTCACATGCACATCTTCAGCTGTACAGATAATAATTAATAAAAAAGTTCAATTCAATTCTTTATTATGTGACTTTTAGCCGTGCCATTTAGACACAGATTACTTCGCCAATGTGCAAAATGAAGAAATAAGTTCTAAATCCGGTGATTTTTTTACTAAACCTATCCTATTTGATGTCAAATTCATAATAGGTATATTAGTAGTCTGTCTTAGACATATATAGATAGATATCTTAATAATAAAACAGTCTTAATTACTATTTCTATAATCATACTTTACAGACCCTGTAAGCCTGTGATGTACGGACATCGTTACTGTCATATATGTTTGGTTTATTCTGAGATGTGTCGCAGAACGTGAAAAAGTGTGCACCTTCTTCCAATCAGATCATATTTATTATACTACTAGCAACTCACCCTTGCTCCGCTCGGGTTCGTCCCTAGTTACGTTTTAATGTTTAGCTCAGAGATGAGATATTTTCCCTGTAGTAAAAGTATCCTATATGTTGACTCGAATAACCAGCTATTATCATAATAAATTTCATCAAAATCTGTCCAGTGGTTTCCCGTGATGCGGTAACAGACAAACAGACAAAAATTCTAAAAACTATAGATTTGGCTTCTGTATCGATAATAAAGTCTATTTCAATAAGAATTTCCAAAAAATATTCAATGTACAGATTCGGCTTAGTTACGATTTTATTATATGTATAGAAGACGCAATACAAAATAAAAATACATTACGAGTATATGACTTACGTAAAGCCGAACGATGATCAGCTCGTACTAAAGTATCAGCAGATAGGATATGTCTCGAACCAACGACCATTTCCAGTTCCAGCGGCACCCTCCCCGCGCCGCCCGCGCACTGCGCTCGTCCGCCCTGCGCTACTACTTGGGGCGCCCAGCTTACCTACAAAGCAATTATTGTATTAAAAACTATGTATTATAATAGTGATAATTTTACATTTTTTTAACTTTCTTGATTCAAGTAATTACTTTCTTCATACTATTATAATAAACATTTTAAGAATCAAAATATTTTAAAAATGACGTGGGTTTTCTATAATTCAAATATCTACATACTATATAAAAGGCCAACAGAAAAACCTGCAACAGTATATGTCTATCTCTTAAGGTACACTTGCTATACCTATTCTTATCTATTCCTATAATAAAACTACGCGTTTAACGCAAAAAGTACTAAACCGATTTTAACTAAATTTGGTGAAGTGATAACTTATTACTGGGGTCAATATTTAGGATACCTTTTACTACAGGCTCATTTTTCATTCCCACGAGAAAACGCAATGACTGGTTCTATCGAGTCGTCCTTAGTAATTTATATGGCTTAACAGATACATCAAAACAATGTACTAGAAAATTGTAGATCTTAAAAAGGTCTATAGACAAGTCCCCAATAGTATATGTCTATCTCCTAAGGTACATTCGCAATTACTATTTTTATTATATATAAAAGGCCCAAACCGATGGTAATAGACCAGCACCACAAAGAAAGCCAGCTTTATACATATATCCATACTAATATTAAACGTGAAAGTAATTCTGACTGTCTATTCGTTATCTTTTCACGCTTAATCCGCTGAACCGATTTAGATGGGTATGGAAATAGTTTGAGACGCTGGGAATGACATAGGATAGTTTTTATCCCAGAAAACATATCATATATAAGGGGTTGCAAAGGGGATGGAAGATTGAATGGGGAATCAATCATTTCTCAAGTATGGGATATACATTTTTTTTTAATTTTTATAATACTTTTCTACTTTTCTATACCAATGTATGTACATAGTCTATTCTATACCTACCGTTCAAACGTACCTAGGGACGAACCCGAGCAAGGCGAGAGTGAGTTGTTAGTTACTTATAAAATATTCAGAGTCAATAGTGAAAAGTAAGAAAGAAATGTTTTTCTTGTTGTTTTTATTAAATAGTAAATGCCGACCTCCTGTTTGACAGCCGCAGCAAATTCCGAATCTGTCGCCGCATACGTTTCATTGGTGTTTCGAATGTTTCTCAGTTGCTCCATTTTACCACAACTCAACTGAAATAATATTTTTTTTAAATAAACAATACACAGAAACAATATTTACAGGAAATAATCTTATAACACCATAGTAATCGATTATCAAAATGATTAATATCGTGAATCGTGATACACTTATACAATAAATCAGCTTTATACAATAAATATCATATGACATTCGAATATAAATAATAAATATGCTAAAAATATTACTTCAGAGAAGACTAAGATTATTAGATTAAATACTAGCTACTTGAGGCTCTGTCAAGAAAAAATCGTATTAATCGTATACGTTTTAGTCAACGTATCGATTAAATATGTACATCCCTTATTCTTTATAATACACCTACGGTATTATAATATAGCGTGTATGTACTACAGCCATTAGGATAAACAAAAGCACTGGCTGCTTAGTGCGCGGTAAGCCTTAGAGTCCGGCGGTAGGAAGATCGATTCCTCGTTCCGGATATAACTTTAATATGAGTAATAAAATGTTCTTTTTGGTCTAATGAATATAAAGCTAATTAAAAAATATACTGTCATTGACTTTGTACATCTAGCAGTTTACCCTGAGCACTGACTAATCAGTCGGATGACGGATCAATAAATATTATTGAAACTTACATAATTACTAATTAGACAACATGTATTCTAAACACGGATTCTTATTTCTTACTTTTAGTCATAAAATAGTCTTATTTACCGGTTTGCATTTATCTTCACAGAATCGGACCATTATTGCAAATCGCACGACATGTGATGTAGGAAAACGGAACGCTTTGAATCGAGCTGACAATCTTTGCATTCCTCCCGAACGGGATCTTGTAAATGATGGAAAATCAACCTGTTGATTAAAATATTTTAATGACACAAACTTATAGAAAGGAAGAATTAAATTAGAATATATATTCGTTTATAAATATCCGTTTCTGCTATATTTTTTAAGTACAAGGTTTGTTTGCCGATCAATATGGTATGCCGTATACATAAGTATGCCGATATATCCAAGGCAATTATTGTATAGTAGATATACAATAATTGCCTTGGATATATCGAGGAAAAATTCCCTCGGCATAAGATAAAGAAGCAAAACAACTTATTTTTTGGGAAGTTAGTACTTGAAGGCTATATAATAATAATATTTTCATTAATCTTCTGGAAACTATAGTTTTTTTTCTTTACGTTCATGCGTATGATGTCGCGTGTTATTACTAGTGCCTAATTTTATCTAACAATTTAAGGCATTTTGTAGATAGGTTCTTTATAATTAAGTAAAAATTGAATGAGAAAATTTCATTGCCCAAAAAAATCTACTACGTAAAATATCTACCCATTGATAGGTATCTAATGTAATCTATTATACATATAAAATGCTTTGTCCTGACTGACTGACTCATAGATTAACGCACAGCCTAAACCGCTGGTCGTAGAAACATAAAATTTGGAGGACGTATTCCTTATAATGTAGGCATCCGATAAGAAAGGATTTTTCAAAATTCATCCCCTAAGTGGATAAAATAGGAGATAAAAGATAGCATTTTTTCTAAATTCAATCCTATAGGGGGTAAAATGGGCGATGAAAGTTTGTATGAAACTATGTAATTAATGCACGAAAAGTGGTATTTACCTTTAAATTGAAAAATAAAACAATACAAATATTTTGTTTTCGAAATTCATCCTTTAATATTTGAACTTTGATAAACCCAGAACTAGACAGAACATCCACCAATGTGGTATATTTGTGGTTGTTTTTTTAACGTAGACTAGGTTAAGTGAATCTATAGTGATTACATAAATGAACACATAATATTAAAAATTCGATATGACACCATATAAATTCAATGGAAATTAAAACTGAACAATTTTTTTCATATATATGTATCTTTAAGAAATAACATGAAACACAAACTTATTTGGGCAAATAATAAAGTTATATATTTCTTAAAAGTTTCTTTCGTAGCTTCGTCGCGGGCGAAGCTACAGGTTCTGCTAGTAAAATATATAAATGTAAATACCTGCCCAGTGGGGCATCCCCAGCTATCTAATAGTAAAACGGAGCTATCACCCAGCCTTGAGGAAGCCACTAAATGATAAGCTTCTATTTCAGACTCATCTGTAATCAAAATAAAGCCATCTTTAAAATGCAACCTTCAAAATAAATGATTCAAAATATTTAATTGAATGTCAAGATCCTTGTTCGACTATAAGTCTATACGCATTACACAATTAAAATTACATACACTTTACACAGAATTACAATTTTAAAATAGACATGTTATGTACTCTTCCGATTCCTCTATTCGCTAATAAAAATCACGTTAAAATCAGTTCAGCCATTTCGAAACTTTTTAGGGCGAGTGATAGACACACCGAAAAGCAAATATTTTAATTGCTTTTTACATTAACAACGTTAAGCAACATGCTAATTTATATTTCACTTGGCTAAGTTAATCAGGCCGATTATAATATATGTTAATGCATATTTAAATTAATACGAAGGTATTTAAATTAAAACGAGAGGTAGATAACCTCATTAAAAAATTACCTCCAATCCAAAACTTGGACGAATGTTCGGAAGTGGTCTGCCTCGATAAGCCAGCGTCGGGAGTCGGGACATTAACATAACTACTGTATGTACATAATATGTACATGTGCCAGGTCGTACAAATAAATGAAATAATCAACGTCAAGACCGGTACATAGCCGATAAGTGCATGGAACTGTACCTGTAGTTTCAATTCTGAGTTCAAGTAGTTCTCCTAATGACACGGCATCAGTCCCGGAGTCTTCATTTGCGCGAACCACATACATAGTGAGAGGCGCTGAGCCGCCCCCGAACACAGCGCTCGCCCCGTGCTCTTCTACTCGCTCAAGCGATTCACTCGCCAGAGAAGGCCGCCTATTACATATTTATGTAAAATATAAAAAATAAAGGCTTATAATAAATTAATCTGCTCTGTTTTATTAAAACATAGTGCCTCCATCGAAATTAATACAATAGTCACATGCTATTTTTTGTTTATGCTCTTGTTCCGCTATTCCGAGAATTATACCTTAAAGGACTCGAGTAACAAAACATACGTTATATGTACGTCAAGTTCCATAAAATAAATTATGAGTTTTTATATTATCCCTGTCCTCTCTGTTAGCTTTTAAAGCTTTTCTTCTCCCGGAATCTTAACCACTCTGGGGCCATTCAAGTATTATGTAAGCATCAAAGGGGGGCGGTGGTCTTTGTTTTGCTTAATTTTGATAACATGAAGGACGAAGGGCGGAGGGGTCAGGATGGTGATTACGTCAGCAATATTTGTTTTTTTAAATAAAGCCAAAGTCAAATTCCATATAATTTTGGTTATTTTGTTTTATACTCTTTCAATTTCACTTATTAATCTACATCTAAAACAAAGAGATTTTATGTTCGTCTATATATACTTTTTTTTAGTTTTCTATTTTGTGCACTTTACGGTACAATGGCAATAATCATTTAAGATATTAGATATTTTTACATTTTAAGCGATTATTTCTGGCATAAACTTTTAATAATAACAATTATACCCGTTGTCCTGTACAGCAACAGTGGCGTCCACTTTAGTGTATCCTCTTGCCCCGGCGCCCGGAGAACATCCTACACGCACCCAGCGGTCCCCCGCAGTTTGGATAATTGGGTTGTTCTGGATCATCAGCATCGCATATGCCATCGTTCTGTTTGTTTGTTATTAAAGTATAAGTAATAAATATAATATTTTTGCTTAAAGTAATCAATATATAAAACGACTAGCACTTGCTCGCGGCCCCGCTGGCGTATCACATCTATGCATTTATATTTCCTAAAATCCGTTCTTAGCCGATTCCCACACTCTTATAAAGTTACAAGTAAATTTTCAATATTTTCACATCATCTTTACTACCTACCTTTTTATCCCCAAAAGATGTATTTGTATGTATGTATTGTAGGATAGTTAGTTAAACCCGTAACTTTAAAAATTTTCATACAAACTTTCGACTCCTTTTCATTTATATATAATAACATAATATTTTCTTAGAAGATACTTATACCTATGAGGAATATACCTGCCAAACAACTTTGTAGCATATATTTGTAGGTATATGTACTTTTGCGTTTTCGCAATTTAATAGTGAGTGTTATTTCGCTTTTATATACGAGTATATCAAAAATTTTGTGAGAATTATAAAATATGAGTATTTTATAAATTATGTGCCAAAATCTTAGAAATTAAAGATCATTTAAGTCAATAACGGGTAGCAATTAATATTATTTGCTAATAACGTGAGATGTTAGTCTCATTTTAAATAAAACTATCTTTTCGGATTTTTTCGCGGATTTATTTAGATTTTTGATTCCCGACGTTTCGAATACTTTACAGCAATCATGGTCATAGGAGAGATTGAGTCAGTCAAATCTGATAATTAATCATTGAATCAAAAATCAAAATAAGTCCGTGAAAAAATCCGAAAAGATAGTTTTATTTATAATGTCAAATATTCGCATAAATCTAAAAAAATTATGTTAGTCTCGATAAAAATAAGAATTTAAATGATATTCTGATTTAGATTACAATATAATCCATATGCTCCAAATTGGAAATGGCTGAATTCACCCAGCGTGTGATTAAAAACCATAACTGCAGACTTTGTACATAGTATCCACTAGATAGTATCTAAGTTGATGATTAAAAATTAATTCACATATTTTTCCCTTAGTATACTAGAGTTATTCAGTACCAATGATCAAGCCCACGTTTAGTCGTAGCCATACAAGAAAAACATTGTTATGGTCAAGAAGACATCCAACTTATTACTTAAGTGATATTTAATTTAAAATACAAAAAGAAATAAAATTCACCTGTTAACTACTCCATTTGGTCCTTTACTAATAGCATATGCAAAGTTGACATCACAATGGCCATGTAAAGGTAGAGCAAGTCGAACAGGAGCGGTTACGGTAAGAGGCCTCGCACTGCACCTCTCCCCGCGACCAGGAACATACATGAGTCCTCGGAATATGCCCCGTGGCTTGTAAGTAACGACTAAATGACTACCTTCACATTCAACACTGACTGAAATAAACCATACAATTTATTGCATGTATAAAATATCCTCAAACATAAATTTAATACACGTAGGTACGTGTGATATCAGAAATCGCTTATAGAATTAAAGTTGTCGAATGAGTAACTAAAATAGAAATCTTTTTACGAATCCACCTTATAAATTAGTCATTTGGGCAGATTTATAGGCATTATTGCTTGATTTTATACAAATAATGCTTAGGTATATTTTAAATACTAATTTTTTTCTTTAAAATATAATCGTACACCAAATTAGTTAAAAAATATAATAACTTAATAGTATATCTAACAAAAGGCAATGGTAGCCCGGTGGTAACGCGCTTGTTTGGAAAACCAAGTGAAACGGTTTCAAATCCCGGGTCTCTCACCTTTGATATTCTTATGTGCGAATCATTTGTAACATGATTACCACGTGCCTACTGCCTGTCTGAACCCTGCATGTCTGAGAGAACTTAGTAGTTTTCGAAAGACATGTGAAGTCCGTAATCCGTACTTCGCCAGCATGATGGACTATGGCCTGATCCCCCTCTCATTGAAGCCTCTCGCAAAAATGAGCCCGTGTCCAATAGTAGGACAT